>CM020224.1:2400000-3000000 GCA_009819775.1 Phoenicopterus ruber ruber
CAGTCTCAGTTAAATCTGCCTTTATTCCTTCATATGATTTTTAACGTCAAGAAATGCCTAGAGTCAGGGCTCTAGTTCACGTAGCACCATTGTTCTTTTTCTGGAGAGCTTAACATTGAATGCTAAAACTTCCCCAGGTTGCCTCTTCAAGTATTTGAATCATCAGCTATTTAGTTTTCCAGTAAAAAGGGAGAAAACCCAACAAGAACTCAGACTTCAGCAATACTCTAAAAAGAGAGTTTCATTATATGAGACACCTTCATGTCATGGCAAAAACCAAAAAAACAAACAGCAAATAAAACCAGCAGTACAGAAGGTAGATATTTTCAAGGGCAACCACCTGCAGTTCTGGCCAAACATGAATAGAACTAAAGTAGTTCTGTGCCCCTGATAAAGGCAAAGCATAACCAAGGAAATAAGATTCATCCAACAAGAAACAAGACAAACAGTTGCTGCTACATCTGAGAAGAGCAATAAAAGGTAGATCAAGTTTTCAGAATATTTAGCCAAGTTATCCTTTGGGTAAGAGATGCAACCAAGGGGGGGGAGGTGGGGAAAAAAGAATTCAAGAAGTTTTTTCCAAACAAAGTCCCACTTAGTGTTTCTCTTCCTGTTTGAGATTTTCCTTAAACCAAGCAGCCCCAGCCAAACTGTGCAAAGCAGCAGGCATTAATTTCTTATCACTAAGCATAAGTTTCCTGACAGAACGAAAGCAAAGTCAAATGTAGTTAATATCGAATGAGGTCAAACAACAATAGTTGTTACAAACATTTGCTCCTTTTCATTTTCCTCTTCTCTGAGATAGGTTTGGTACCGGGTAACTAAATGGCATGTATGATAGTATGGAGAAAAAGAAATGGAACTTACATGGACCCTGTAAGCTTGGACAGTTCTGAAAGCCAGCCTCAATTGGCAACTCCATCTGCACCTCCACCCCCCTCACAAAGCATTCTTTTACATCCCACAACTCACTTCACACAGACATTCACGCTTAAATATTTTTTTTTTCCTCATGAGTTGCCCTTCATGGAAGAAGGAGGCACTAAAATATTCTATAGGAAGCGTGGGGGTCAGAAATAGTTACACATGATCACACCCTTCCAGCCAGAAGGGCAGTAAGCCATCTGATAAACTCACCTCTGAACTTTTTGGGTGGGTTGTTAAGATCACCTGCTTCTGGCTGTACAACACACCGATCATCCACAAGGCTGCAAAGAAATGAGAAATAAAGTGAGATTCTGTTCCCTTGCAATTGCTTACATCCTTGTCAACAAAACCAAAGTCATTTATTTGCAGTATTTTATCTGAGTGGCTACTTCAGCAGAAGACATTCCCCAAATGCCAACTTATGCCAAACCTTTCTAAGAAGCATGCAGCTAATTGTCACTGTTGCCCAGAGCTATGCTCCTGGGTAGGCGGGACAATAAATAAGTCATTGCTCCTGTATACCGCATCATCTTTATGTCCCCTCCTTGAGGTGCAGACAGAACAGCCCATATTCTAGTTAGGTGAGAGACAGCCTTAGAACAGTTATTGCCTCTTGGACAGATTCGAATAATGTTGCAAATGTGTTTATATGAAGGGTAGAGAACAGGAAAATATGACGACTCTGCAAACTGGACACTGCCCCTATGACCCCTCAAGTACTACGAAAAGGCAGAAACAGTAACTGCCGCAATAAAAACTGACCCCCAAGAGAAAGGAAGGCATAAATACACCCTCCTGCTCACCAGTTACAAACACAAGAGAAGTCAAGGGATCAAACTAACTTCCTCCCGTTCTGCCCAGGAAGGAGGTGAATTGGACGAGGGAACGCAAGAGATTCCAATAGGGAATGCCAGGACAGAGCTTCCTGTGAATACACATCGGCAAAACACCCACAGGGTCAATTCAAATCCCACAGAACAAAGGAAACAGTTAAGATGCACCTGTCGCCAATGCTCTGTCCTTGGCACGCTTTGTATCAACACGGAATCGCACTTTTACCAAACGCTATTTCCAAGTCGTGAAAATGCAACTGTAATCAAATATTTTGTAGTTTCCGATTCGATCCTAAATGACTCAATCTGGCCCCTTAAAACCAATCTGTCAAAGAGGCTTTCTACACAAAAGTAGAAAGTAAAACTCCAAGGTCTTAAAGGTTTGAGAGGTCCATTCTCATGCAGAATCAACTTGAGAAAGATTGAGACCTAGAATATGAGAGTTGTTCCTTGCAGAGGCTGGTTACATGCAGGGAGCATCTTGAGACAACAATTACGGAAAATAATGAAGTGCATAAAAATTAAGAGATCAGAGAGATTAAGTGGACTCAACAGTTCTATGCATCTAAAATTTGCATATGCAAACATTCAGAGTAAATTGCTTTTTCCCCATGGATTTTCTCCCTATGTAGTATTATATATACATATATGTGCTCCAACAGAATGGAAGTATTAATATTTGCGCTGACTGAAACACCTGCTTCTAGTGAACAAAGGGCCAAAAAATATCAAGTCAAATGGGTTACGCTGATCATCCCACACAGAGATAATCTCAGTGCAATATATCCCTCTCAGCCTGAGATTAAATTGAAAATAAAGAGGAACTTCCCAAACTACTAAGAAAAATATTTTACAGGGTGAAAAACACAAAAGAGGATATATTGTACACCGGTAATCGTAATGATGACAGCACTGAGCTTGGGAAACAGCAAGAGTAAAGTCCTGATTAAGCAACAGTCATGTCATAGGAATATTAAATAGGAACACTCTTCAAAGATTCAGAATGACATTAGAATGTATAGTGGTATCTGTTTCTCAACCTTCATTAACCACATGAACAAGTCATTACACATTGTTATGACATAAGACTGTCAAAACTCCACATGGTATAGAGTACAATTACACTGAATCTTTCCTTTGCTTCTTTAATTTTCTCCAGGACAAAGACTAAATTAAATATGGGACAAAACTAATTTGATTACGAAGGCTTATTAAGATGATAATGCATTTCATGTTTCACATAGCAATTGGGATTTCTGGCTTAAATTAGGCTCAGAAGATGTGTGGCCATTATATAATGCAGTTACCTTAAAACAGCACTAATCAAATCAAAGAGGATGCTTGTAACACTAAGGGATCTTTAGACCTGCCATGAGAACATCTCATCAAGCCTAGAAAATACATGGCCTGTAACGTCTAAAAAGACTACCCATGGTGAAAAATATCTGCTCAGCAATGCCATCAAAAGCCACAGCCACTGCAGAATGTTCATCATGCACTGTATGGGATTAAACATAACATAACAACTTTCTACTTGTTCTGGAATTATTTACTGCCAAACTTGCTCCAATACTAGGAAGAAAAAAAATAGCCAAATGTATAGTATCGCTCAATTCGTTTTGCCAGTTTTCAGCAGATAGTATTTGGCCAGTTACACAGCTGATCGAATACTGCAGAGTGTACATGTCATATTTGACGAGTACCTGGGAAATTTGTCAAATACATTCGCCAAATACTATTCAACCAACCCTACTTACTACATCCCTTGCTTTTATCATACCTTCTTTCCCTTCTGGCAGCATCCCATATTTTCTTCTCTTTCCTATAATAGATCATGGTGCATCTTCAGTGTCTGCTTCCTTCTCTGCCCCCTTATTTTCCAGAATCCTAATAGCTAGAGGACTAAACCTAAAAGTTAGTTTGGAGTCACTCAGATGAGATTCCAGCCCATCGTTTCCTGCCGAGAGACTTACCAGGATGCTGTCTTTGTACCCTGCTTGGGAGCTCCATTTATCAGATGCATCTGGACAGTAGGCATCAAAAAATTTGCTGTCACTGTACCCACCCCGAGGCCCTTACGGCTACTGGAAATGAGAAAGAGCATGTTGTGTGCGTGCCCACTCACCACATCAGCAAGCTTCCTGGTTGCTTCTTTGCTACTCATTCAGTATTGAAGTACCACAGCAATGTGTCACGCGTGCTATTTCCCTCCCTCTAATTTCTCCCCGCTTTGAAACAAGGTGGCAGATGTGCTCTTTGAGCGTCTCATCCAGCCCCTTGCAAGGTCTTCCAAATCAGTACACAGCTCCGCTGCCAGCTTCTGATGTTCGGAGAGATTTCTCCTCGGCAGCAGTCGAGCAGAATAAAACGCACCCTGTCACTTGTCAGAGCTGCATTTCAATTCCACGGCTTTCCTCTGCAAACTCTGCCTATGTGAATGGCTACTTTCTGTTTCATGAAGTGGCACACGCTTCTTGCTGCTTAAGAGGCACCCTCCTGCAGAGCGCCTGCTCTGGCGTCCTTGCAGAAGAAAGCCCAAAGGAGCTCTGCGGGGAAGCGCGCCGGGGGCAGGAGCTGGCAGGGCACGGCTCCCACCGCAGCCCCGGGGCGCTGGCCATGGGCAAAGCTGGAGATTCAAAACGTGTTCTCCTTTGACTGGAGAAGTACAATTTTGTTTGTATGAGAAACCTCAAATACTGTAAGAAAAGACAAAACTAGTCATAGTGGTAAGTTAGTGGTATATAAATGGTTTGGCTCAGGGCTTCTTTTTAATTTCTTTTTTTTTTTAAACTACTTACATTGCCTATGCTACATCCTTTTTTCCAATCAGCAGATTGCACTGGGGCCTATTCATTCCTGACTGGGGGGCGCAGGGAGGGACAGGACGGGACACACGGATGGACACGGGACAGACAACAACATGAAAATCATTTGCTTGCATTCATTCCCTCTACCCACACCTTAACTTGACAAGCTTCTTCCTCCCCACCGAGAACGTCAAAACCACACCATAGCCATCGATACGCTCTCCATCCTCCCGACATCTAGCTTGCCATATTAGCTTCAGGCCATTTTTACAGTTAGGGCCAAATCTGTACATAAAGCTACTTTGCTTTACCCAGTGTTTCCTGGGAGTCAGGCTCAGGATAGCTAGCTGAGCTCTGCTAGTCCTTCTTACGGACGTTTTTAGTAGAAGAGAACAGCTGTTCTTACCCCAAAGTGCTAATAAATCCATTTGTTGAGCCCTCTGCATAGAGAGAACAAATATCTCCAATATGAAGGAAGCTCGACATCTTGTCGGTCATCTCTGGCTTACCGCCCCTAGAAGGATAAAGCACAGCGTTACTATTTATCAGGCAGAATTTCTCGGTATACGCTACCGGAGGTTACAACAACAGGACTCTTCGCTTTTTTTGGTTCTTTTGTTTGAAAAGCTGAACAAGTTCTTGCACTGGAATTTCAGGTATCAAAGAAAACACAGCATGTCAAAATGCTTGCTTAGAAAAATAAATTAGGGAAAAACAAGCAGCTACTGGCATCCCATTGGGTGTAGGGCTGCTTTACGGGTAGTTGTATTCGTCCCAACAGCTGCTCACAGCCATTCCAGTCCAGGCGTACCGACCCGTTTCATCCCACCTGTGAGAGGGAAAAGGGGAAGAAGAGTGGGCTGCCTCCGTTTAAGACATATTATTTGTACCATCTAAATCACAACACATTTCTTTGCCAGATTCTTTGTCAGAATCAAAGGTAGGTTTGAGCATATTTTAAAGGTTCCTTGCTGTGCTGGCACTTGTGGGAATTGTAATGTAAAATATTGACATGATTCATGTCAATATTTTTTAGTCACGTCAAAATATTGATATGACCAACACCAGGGCAGCCACCTGCTTACAGCTGCAGTCCCAAAGACAGCACTGGGTGAAGACCCACTGAATATGCCTGACAACAGATTTTGCATGTAAGAATGTAAAGATGAAGATTTTTCAGAGTCAAATACTTTAAACTATGTATGTATCAGCAAGCCAAATCCCTGTGAAATCAGGAATACTTCAATCCCATTTTTTTAAAAAGATTGCCTAAATGTAACGCTGAGGAGACAGCCACTTAGTGTCGTCAACTTCCACAGTATTAAGAACTATATTTTCTTTAAAGCCCCAAATCCTGGATCAAATGACTCAGGACCTACCTGTCATTTAAATAAATACAGAAAAGCGAGTTTCTATCTGTCACAGCAACAAAGTAAGAGACAAACAACAGGAGGCCAGACAAAAAGAAGCCCAACTGAACAGATTTTCAAAGACATCTTTTCCAAGGCCATTTGCTGGTTTCTTGGAGCCCCTCCTAAGCCCTGCTTTTTGATCACCGAGTTCAAAACGCCGCAATAGGTTTCTCTGCTTGCGGTTGCAGCAGGCAGCAAGGCAGCTCTTCCGCGCTGCTCCTCCTGGCAGGCTGGCGACGTGCTCTGCCAGGCAGCCCTGCCAGCCAGCGCTGCCCAGGACCAGACTCCCAGACTTCAGGGGAAATAATTGAAAACACTTTCACCCTCTCCGACATCACACCCAAATCAGTTTTAAATGGCCTACCACCAGGAGAACTAAGCAGCAGGAAATTATGCTTATTATAGAGCACAGCCCTGACATTGTACAGGGGGTAAATATTCCCTTTCACTGAACATTATCTTGTTTACCAAAAGTGTACGGATCAAGTTTATTAAGCAAGGCTGGAGCTCAACAAGGACAGATTCGCGCGATTTAAAAGTTGATGTTGATAATGCACCGCAGAGATGAAAGCGCAAGCAAAAACCCGAAGCTACACTTTTCTTCTACAAAGCTGCAAACAGCTCTCCCTCCTCACTGCCTCACCCCCAGCGTACTGGTGGTAATAATAATAATTTTCATTATTATTAAGTCAAAGCATATTACAGACGTTCTGATGCCTGTAAATCCCTGTGACATCTGTACAATTAAAAACAAATTCAGGAAAAACAAAAGATAACGGCCTGTTCATAGGCAGGGTGAAAAAGTCTCAGCTGCTCTGAAATCAAAGCCGTGTGCATACAGAAGCAAACCATTTGGCTTCAGGTCGCTTGTTTAATGCCAAGTCCTTCAGCCCTGCATATGTTACACGGTCCGTTCCCATTCTCTCTTGGTAAGTGGACAGAAAAACTTCACTACCTATTTTAAGATATATGCCACAAAACGTACAGAAATACACTGGCTGAGTGACTGAATTAGCATCACTAGAAACAAGCTTTCCTCACTCCCTGACTAGGATGTTAACTACGAACTTCATATTACAAAACTTTTAAGCCCTCAAAATTAAGCTCAGCCCTAAATTAATACAGCCCAAAGCAAACGGTATCTAAGTCAACAAGAAATGTAGATACTTCCAAACGACCCCTTTTTACAATGGCATTTAAGGTCTGGGGTGTGAGGGGGATTACTTCACTGGACTACCTCATTTTTCCTTTAGAAGAGGCAGATGTTCACCACAGCTGTTCCCAAGAGAATGTGACAGTCAAAATTATTGACTTCCATTAGAGAAAAGAATTTTTTCTTGGCAAAAAAAGTTATCTCAGACCATTGACCAAAACCAGGCCCGAGGATGGACAATCAAATTTCTGCATTACTTTCCAGCATATAGCCTCAATTTTCTTGCATTTTCTTTACTGAGGAAGATCCCAACATACCATGTCGTATACCATGGTACTGTAACGCCGACATCCCGTGATAGCATAAACCTCTAAAGTAAGCCCTTTTGCAATTTATCGACATTTTCATTAATAAAACGTTTAGCAACTTTACCTATAACCATTATATGGTTATGGATAACAGAAAGGTCATTTTAAGTCTGGAAGCAGTTCGGGTGCACGGCATAATTGAATGTCATTGCTGGTCTGTTCACCAGATCCTTTTTAAATTTTTCCAGGTGAGCTCGCAAAGCCATCACCACAGAGTCAGGTTCTGCTTCTGCGCACCTCAGGGTGCAAAGCGCCTGCAGCACCCCTGAACCCCAACCTCTCCAATTCCCAAAGAGGAGAGCCGTGCTCCTCACGCTTCCTGCTGGTCGTCAGCTTTGCTGGAGCTCAGCCTTACAAAGAGCTGATCTGGCTACAATAACCTTAATTTTTTGGAAGCGTGCTGCCAATTCCAAGCAGGGCAAGCCTCTTTGTAAAACCCCTCTTTATCCTAAGGTTTAACCACAGTCAAAACTGGTACGATGAACACCGTCTACATCTATTGCGTTCTTTAATAACCAAATACCAAAAGTCAGTCCACTTGACATTTATCTTTAAACATGCTGTTTCTGAGGTTGGCCGGTGCTCAGGAACACGCTGAACTGGCAGATGGAGTGAGGGACTAAATGACCCAACAGGCCTCCTTACAGACAAGATTTACAAGTAAAGAGAACAATTTCTAAACTGATTTAGCTTACTTCAAAGCTGTTTTCACAGTCTCCTCACAAGGGACTCCTGACACCTAACAAAATTACTCCACTAATTAATCAATTATTTGCATTAAACACTAAACAATCAGTGACCACAGACTATTTTCCGCCCTTGATGAGAAGGGCAGCTGGGATATCTGAGACAAAAAGGAAAACTGGAAGGTTTTTAAGAGCAAAGTTTCCAGGTATCCAGTTTGAAAACCTTTCACAAACAGCTCTGTCAACATTGGCTGACCACGCTAATCCCCCCGAAATCAGACCTCCATGGGAATCTTCAGCTGGGGAACCCAGAAGTTGAGGCGCTAAAAATCTGTCAACCTTGGCACATCTATCCAAAGTTCATAGCACAGGTGGGCCACAGGGACTTAAGAGAACAGGGTCCCTCCTGGACACATCAGCCAGAGCATCCGTGAGTGTCCCCTTGTCCGGGGAGGGGACGCTTCCCTTCCCACATAGCGTTGGCCAAAGACATGGGATGACCACCAGAATCCCCCTGGAAGCGCAGGGCAGGAGGAGTCTCACGCACGCTCTCAGAACCTGGCTTTTATGGCTAAAAGCACAACCGCCCCGCTCAAAAAGCGATTGTGCTCAGTAGACAAACACAACCATTACTCTGCAATTTATTTATTTTAGATACGCCAGTGCCAAGAGCCATCGATTAACACCAGAGGAGGGACAGCCCTAAGAGAGCGTTTGCAGTTATTGCTACGCACAATCCCAGTTTTAATGGCATTCTCACATCCTTGCAAGAGAGGAGTCCTGCAAGAAACCCATCACGTTCCAGCCGCAACACGGCAGTCTCCCAGCCATGAAGCCTGGTTGTCCTCTTCCCCTTAAACACTTGGGGGGAAACAAGGTTCCTTCTAGGTAAACTAACTAGAAAAATCCAAGATAAAGTAGTATTCTGATAAGGAAACGACAGCAGTGTGGCAATACTAAGATACAGATCCAGCAAAAGTGAGTCAGGTTTCTCCAAACAAGCATTACAGGGCTTAACTCAGGTGGCAGCAATGCCGACAGCAGCAACACAATTTTTTAAAATAATGTTCTTTTCCCACTAAGACTCTAATTTTGACAGAAAGACAGACTTAATTTTTAAGACAAGAAATGAAACGTGAACTAAAAGTGGTCTGTACATTGAGAATTAGACTGTATCTCCCCATAGACTTAAAAAAATACCTGAAAGATGAATACGTTCTACAGTATTTTTTAAGCCTTGACAGCTTGAATTCTTTTAACTATGTTGGTGATGACTTCCTCACGTATATTATCTATATAAAAGTTAGTGTGCCTTTAAGTATGTTTTATATACAGCTTATCTGCACAGGAAAATAAAATTAAGTCTCTGTTTAAGAAGCTACTCTCAAAAAAATAAATATAGAAACCTGCTGAATTTCATGTGAATTTCATGCAAGGTGCCGCTTGACAAGTCATTTTGCCCGTCCATTGCTTTGCTCTATGGGACCGGATCCGAAAACGCGTTAGCTAAATCCAGGCAGCGAATTAAACCCAGGACAACCTTCTATTTGCCTCAAGAGTTTTAGGACTTGCCTTTCCCCTGCTACTCTGTCCTCCTTTGGTAACCACAAATCCATATCACGAGACCGTGAGTTTGGCCTCCTGAGTGAACAGAAAGTGCCATAATTATGGGGTTCATTTTTGATTATTTTCTTACTTATAGATTATCTCGTGCATATCCCCAAAACAAGCTGCGTTTCATACAGCAAAAGCCAAGGAAAAGAACCAATCTTGAAACGCAAACCGCGCGCTTTGGCAGGGTTTGTACAAAGCCCTTCACCACCAGCACTGCCATTCCTCTCCGAACCGAAGGCGAAGCTCTGCAGACTCCCCCTCGTAACCGCTGCCGCTGGCTTCCAGGCAGATTGGAAGGACTCTGTCATATTTTAGGGCACAAGCAGATCATACGCTTAGCCTGACGGCCTTGAATAAGCCCGTATAAGCTTGATATACTCACTGAAATTCAACTCAGACACTTCAATCCATTTTCTCATGAAAACACATTTCATAATGGTAGTTAAAGCAGAATTAACAGTGAAAACACTTAGAAATCAAACTGACTGTTAAATATCAAATACCTTAATGAGACAGCTGCTTTTTGAAGATCTCAGAATAGGAAATGCAACTGCTTTGTAAACATTTCATGCTAATTTCTCCCATCACTCATCTAGATCTTGATGCTGTTAGAAAAAACAGGCTTCAGAGTGATGCTGAAAGTTTGCTTTCCTTGAATAGCGGAGTCAAGGCCCCCTTTTGAAGTCGCTCCTTACAGGGACTGTTTGTAACAAGATTTCTGCAGTACGCTATTCCTCATCTCAAGCAATTTAACGCTGAAAGGCTTTTCAAAGAATACGAAGCTATTTTGCCGATACCATGTCTCACGTGTCTGCTTTGTGTGGGATTTTAATACTTTAACCTACGAATGTAAATCCTATTTGTAAAATAAACGAGACCAAATACGTCTTATTACTGACGGTCTGATTTCCAGCAACTGGGATACAAATGACTTAATCTTTTTAAGATGGTTCTAATGATGTTTGTTTTGAGCAAAAAAGCTCCTTGCTGTGCCTTGCACTCCCATGATGTACTCAGCTCTCTATCATCATATTTTCAGTGTGGTTTAGTGCTCAATTAAATAGAGACTGGCAATTTTATATGTACTGTTACAGAAATTGGGGCAGCACTTTATCAAAGTCTTTTTCACTATTTCGGTTGTTTAGGTAAGAACAGAATCTCAAACTGTACTTAACTGCTTCAACTTGACTCCTGCAGACAGTGAAAGTTTACTTTTGGTTCAGTTTTTAACAGAAAAGAAGATCAGAGTTTAAGATTAGAGAGATGCAAACAAACTAAGGACTGTTTCATGGCATAGGCTATTGCCGTGCATTTGAAGCAGCATCCATAAATTAACAGATACCGCTACGTTACCGCAAGACTTGATCAACTGAGAACCCGCAAGACCAGGTAAGTGTGTTTGAATCGAATGGAACTGGGTCCTTAATATTTCTACATTAGGCCAAGCAAGCTACCTTTTTTTTTTTTAAACACAGCCAAACCCTGACTCCCTAGATTTAATTGAAAGACTACGCTTAAATAATCTGGTAAATCCAAACTTTACAACAAGGTTACTTGGCCAAAAATTTGGCCCCATAGGCTTGATTCAGTGTTTCTCCTAACTAACATTTCTCTAATGCTTTCCATGTTTTTTTGGACAACGACCACCCAGCATTCTGTACCTAACTTTTCCCTCCTGGTCATATCTGACTTATTCTGCAGCTAACTTTTTAAAAACTGAAACCAAAAATCTGATGTTTCCCATTCTCATTTCAATAAAAAAGGTTTCCTCCCCGAGGGCTGCGAGAAAGATGCGTAAGAATCCCATTAAAAGAGCCAAAGCAAGGAGGAAGTGCTCTATTTAGAAGATCATCTAGTGAATAATCACTCTTCTGGGGCTGCAGGACGGACCACTGTCATCTGCAAAGCTTCTGACTTAGCAAGTCTAAAAGGAGCTCTTTGCACACACCAGGCAAAGAGAAATACAAGGGATTTTGGGTGGCAGAGCACAGGCAGCTGGGGTAAGAGCCGTGCACCAAGCGGGCCGTCTCAGGGAAGGGCATTCTCTCCCGCGCTGAGCACCAAGTCAGCCGCAGAATGAAATCCTGCCGTTTCTCAACCACCAACGCTGGTCGTAGCACAGGGAAAAGGGCAACGGCGCAGGGGGCCCACAGCCACGCCGCCTCGAACGTCGGGATGCTCGCCCTCGCGCGCCCGCAGCCGGAGGCAGCTCAGGAGTCGCTGTAGGTTTTGAGAGGGTTCAGCACTGCTAGTTTTATGCACATGTAGTTACATTTTAGAGATTACACATAAAAAAAAATATCAGCATGGTACGTTTATCTACCACATGATCTTGTTTTCCATTTAACTGCAACCTTTCATGTCCAGGAGCCCGCTATCTGCCGACAAATTGTCATCTGATGAACCGTTAGATTAAAGAGGAGAAACGCACTTTCTCAGAGAAAGTACTTTTCCTCCTAACGCCTGTAATGCAGCAGATCTTTCTATAGTTTGTGTCTGAACAGACAAGATGGAGGCTGGGGAAGAGGGGAAGGAGGGAGCAGCACGGTGCGACGGCTTTCTCAAGGACACGCAGCGGGTCAGGCTCAGAGCCCAGACTTGAATCCAGGTCTCCTGAATCCCCATCCACCAGCCCACACCGCCCCTCTTCTCCCAGGAGGAAAAATCAATCTCATTGCACATCTAATCAAGCATATGTTTCCCCCTTTTCTTGAAGGAAGTTGGAAGAGGCGTGTAAATTCATACAGCAAGACGATGGCCCAGTTGATTATGTTCTATTCATACTATTTGCCACTCCACAGAAAAATTTTGGATTTTTTTTTTTTACCATATCAGTGACAAAGTTATTCAGAAGTTACTATTTCATAGGTTCAACAAAAGTCAGTTTAAGAAAAAGGGAGAAACAGATCAAGTAACTCATTTTGTTAACTTAAACCCCAGTAAATCCTCAATACAGGAAAGCAAACGTGCACGACGTCCTTTTCTCCTCAGAAAGAGCGCCTGCATTTTTTTTTTATTTGCCCGGTGCAACCAGACAAGCTAGTTACAGAAAATTCCAGTCAAAAGCAACACTCATAACAACGCGCTAGGCAGAGGTTACACTTTGACAGTGATATCTTACACAGCCACCATCAGACTGATGTAAGAAACGCGACTGACGGATCCTATTGACAGGCATCTGCAGAAGGCTGAAAAAAGAAAATCTATTAGAGATACTTGGTTTGAAACAAAAAGATGATTTTTTTTCCCCTGACAGTGTATGACCTGACAGCATCTTTTTAATCCCGTTAAAAGTAAGAAGCACTTACTGAAGTTGATACTTACTGAAGTTCGTACTTACTGGCTCTAACCCTGATGGGAGAAGGCAGCTTAGACATCAGCCTCTGGACGAGGCCCCTACAAGCACACAATGTTTTCCAGCATATTTCTATTAGAAGGAGAGAGTTGGAACATGCCAAAAGAACCAGAGCAACCAATGTCATAGGGAAAGAGAGCAAGCTTGGTTTATAACACCAACTGGAGTTTGGCCAAGGAAGAAAAATGGCCAGGGAAGAAGAGAGTACAGAACGGTCCCAATTTCATTTTGCATGGCCATATATCTACTGAGGCTTCACCACAGAACAGGCTGTCTCCTACAGCCCTGTTCCTCCCATCAAGCCTCCAAGCTTCCTTCCTCACAAGATACACACTCTTTAGCAAACGCACTACTCCCTAAATTTGCCAAAGTATTTTCCTCCTGCCTGTCTCACTAGCCTGCATCTGCTCACCTCCTTCTGACCCTACTTGCCCAACACTTCCACCCTTCCCATGTCCTACACCTCCCGTATCTCCCTTCGCCAGTACTGCACCTTGGCGGGGGTTCTCTGGCCTCCATCGCGGCACTGGCGTCGTTGTCCAGGACTGGGCTTTGCTGGATGTCTCCCGACAGCCTTGGGTCCCCACCGGCAGCAAAGTTAACGCTTTTCTCCCACTAGCAAGTCTCTCCTATTGAAGGCTTGTAGGTCTTCTCTCGTCCTCCAGATGCAGCAACCCTTACAAGGGTAAGCTCACTGCTCTTCCCTCCTAGACACCTCAGCAGGCATCCAGGTCCGCAGACTAAAACCTAAGTGCGTGTGACGAGCAGCCGAAGAGGAGGAGCCACTACCAGCACATGATCAGCACGTGTGGAGAACCACTCGTGGCCGGGGGACCTACTTTGAGCCCTGCTGATCTAAAAACACCCCATGGGCTGGGCTCCTTTACAGATGAAAGCTCCAGTTCCCAGGTTGACTTGTACGTGTTGGCCCCTCAACAGTAATTTTCTAGAATGCAAGCAACAAGTCATTCTTCTGAAGCAAAGGTTCAAAACGCTGTACCACCTTATCTCAAAGAGCATTAGCAGCTGAATCTACTTAACCCTTCCAGATGGAGGAGTGGCCAAGGATTGAAGACTTATTTTAATCATAAGATAAGTTTTCAATTAACCCTTTAGATCAAGCATCATCAGCCACCTCAGGTATGTATCCGCCTGCGTGTCCATGTGTCTCTTCTCGGAGTCCAGGATGTATCTGGACTGCAATCAAAACTTTTTTCTTCAGAACTTCTTGGCAGGTTTCTGAATTTCTGAAGAAGTGGATAGGATGGGCCGAGGCGCAAAAAACATGTTTGTAAAAGTTTCATACTAAACTGCTACTAAACAATTCCCATAAATTAAAAAAAAAAAGGGCGACAGCCTTTTGGCAGTAGCCATGTTTTGGCCTACTGTGATCAGAAATGTCTTACATGTCTATGCACAGAGATTACTGTATTCCAGCTGCAGACAGCATGCACGCGGCAGGGATGAGGGGAAAATGAACTGTTTGTATACATCCTTACATTTGGATCCAGTATCCAAGCCTCTTTCCTTATAGCTTAGTATCAGATTACTCCAAAACCAGAGGCATTATCTAACATCCTAACCCAGAAAATTTGCTTCATCTGGCATTCGGTTTTCTCAGAGCTATTCATCATCCTTTGATAACCTGTTCAGCCGAACAATCAGCGAGATATGAACACTCAGCTTTGTGCAACGCTCCTCACGTTGGCATTCTGGCATGTAAGGATGCAGTTACATTGCCACAAGCCATAAATCAGCAAAATAACACAGATCTCCATGCACATTTCTAACACATTTTTCACTCTAGAGGGTTAACTTACTCAGATCTGAAGTAAAATTTTATTCTCCATATAATACTGTTAGTAAAGAAAAATAAGTTCTGATCTAAGTTTTGATAGGCTTAACCAAAACCACAACTATGAAAATGAAACTCTTCTGAGTTTAGAATCCACAGCTGAGTTTTGCAGCTTTCCTTGTTTGAATTACGGTTCCTGTAGCTTTCATTTGATCTTAATTTTTTCCCCCCAAAGGAATTTGGTCCCATAAAACACAAACGCTCTGACGACTTGGAAACGTATTTTCTCAACAGGTACAGAACGAGCGGGAGCAACACACGCTTCCCGCGGTTGCCTCTGCCAATCTAATGAGCAGTTGCAGCACCTGGAAGGAGGATTCTGCCTCCGTACCCAGGCACCGGCCGTCGGTGCCAAGACGGAGAACCAGGCAGTAATTGCCGTAGCACTTGTATAGCGCCCGTTGGGAACAGAAATCAGAAAGGAGTATTGAGCCAGATCAAAGCTCGTGCTGTTTGGCATCCTGCCTCCCGCGGCAGCCTCTGGGAGATGCACGGCGGAAGAGCACAGGAATCATTTTGAATAGCTATGGACACAGATGGGAGCTGGCTTAGCAGCCCAGAGATACTGTCCGCCAGCTTTTCAAGTCTGCTCCTTTACAGCACCCAGTAAAGCAGTACCTGCCTGTACCCAGCATAGGCCACTATATGAACCTGCTCGATGGCTTTTAACTCATCTTCTGTACTATCACACAAAAAAAGCAGAAAAAAGGCTCCAGGCTACTGAAGGAACAGCAACTAGCGAAGGCGGTATCTCAGCAGCAGAAGAAACTAGTTTTGAGCGCACCGTAAGGCAGATTTTTACGAAACTGGATTAATACCATGGTCACATTGTGACAGAATCGTTACATTTACATAACTTTCCAGCAGCACATCATTTTCTACCTCTAAACCCCTCTGGTCTCCATAAGCTGCTTTGGTGAAGCTGCCTTCCCTCACACTCACCCACGGGCGAGCGAGCAGCTCATCTACCAGCTACTACAGAGCCACTACCTTCATCCCACCTCCCACGGGATCTTGAGATACCTCCCGTCTTTAAGGCATAATCCTACAACTACAACTATCTTATATTTATGGGGTAATAACGTCTCAAAGACTCCCAGTACACTTTGCAACTTGACACATCAGATACTCCTAAGGAGTACGCTATGCACCGAAGAATCACCACGCGCAGCATCACAGGGGAACAGCATGGCCAACAAAACAACCAGAACAAGCTACACCTGCTCTTCTGACTGCTTCTTTGAAGGGCAGGTACGAGACAAGGGCTCAAGACAGCTGGGTCCTGGTTTAAGCCTGCTTTATAGCACTCAAAAGGAAGTTTCACCTCAATACTGTCCATTTCAGCAATTTAACAGGAGAGACGAGCTCATCTTAGAGGAAGCAGCTGAAAGGAGCTTCTGCTTCCAGAATGGACTTGTGGACCACACCGGCTGGTATCTGATCAGCCACGGGGACTGTTACCCTTCCTCTGGCACACACACAGAGTACTGGGGGAGCTGGACCCTTGCTTGCACGTTTCATCCAAAATCTGCCACTCCTGCAGGTGACTGGCCATCTTCTCCCACAGCCACGCTGTAACGCTCATTCGGCATTGCCTTTACAAGAAGAGTTACTATAAAATGAGACCGAGACCTCACACCACACAGCAGCACGGCTTCACGGTTTGCAAGGCTCGCTCTAAGCTGCAATGGCACCTGTGAGCAGCCAGGACTCGAGATTCAGTTCCAAATCAACAGGTTTGTTGAGGTGATGCGAGAGGACTGACGGTGCCATGGAGAAGACCGCATTACTCCTCTCATTTATAGCCAGAGGCCATAGCTGTCATTTACACCACTCTCCACCCTGTTTATCGGTCCCGGTACACCTCCTCCCATCCAGCAGTTCTCAACCAGACCTGCAGCTCCAACAACAGTCACCGAACAAATGCACCGACCAAGTGCTGGCCCCTGCAGTGTTCTTCACTAAGGCCTTTTCCACCCTCCAACGATGGTGTTCAGGACTAGCAAATCTTAGAAAAATACACTATTTCCCACAGTTAAGCTCCACCCCATGATTGCACAGGCAAACCAAAGTTACTCTTGCTGTTTGTCTACTTCCTAATTTACGAACCCCTGTAAGAGGAAACCAGATCACTCCCTAGTTCAAGGCTTAATCAACACCGCAAAACAAGCAGACGGGGTAAGAACTCATCTAAACAAACATTTTAATCTCAGGGTGCAATAAGGTATTTTAATGAGAAAAAAATTATTGACAAACAAAAGATGACTTAAAGAACACATTAGAAATAATCAGCTCAGGAGACTGCTTACTTCACAGCACTCCTATAACAGCTTGTTTTGAAAAGCACTGGAACTGTGTTTCTCCTTCCCACAATGACTCCTCCTTTGGTTTACACACACTGACCACTACGCATTCGCACGTTTCAAGCCACTGGTTTCCGTAGCACTCAACTTTCACACTCTTTTGCCAGAGTTCTTGGCCTGATCGATGCCACCAGTTTTCTCCACTCGCTGAACAACCACTGTCGGAGAGCCAGCGCTTTGCTACAGTCCCGACACCATGCAATACTGTTATTGTTTCAGGCACTGACCTTACACCAGCAAAACCACTGAGCATTTAGAACCTGGAATATTTGCTGTGTGAGGAAATTGGCTTAAAGTAGAGGTTCAGAAAATAAACAAACAAAAAAATCCAGTGCCTGGTAGCCCATTAACTTAGCCACAGAGAAACCACCGAGGGAAAGCAACGGATACTGGCTTCACATCGCATCCCACACTCACGCAGCTGAACCCTGCAAGGAAAGCAATTCAGCCGTGGGCCTTTGGACTGGGCTCTGAGTCAGTGACTCTTTTGGCTCAACAGGTTTGGAAGTCCTGGGATACCAGGCAGATTTCCGAGCACAGGAAAAGAAACTCAAAGGCAAATAACAAAGTGCACATTTAAGAAATAAAACACATGCACAGGTACTGGCCCTCATTAATAAATAAAACAAACAGCTACCACACACGCACACTACTCCACGCACGACTTCGAGTCACTAAATCTTCATAGGGCAAGGATCTGGATTGTATTAGCCACGTTTTGCTTCCCCGGTTTGTGAGCAGCAACACCACAGCCCGATCCATCTGCAGCTGAGCGGGCACACGCGAACTGTTGCACGGCGTGTAAGGCAATACGTTTGATGCGGTATTTCAAACCTTTCACCTGTTGGAGCTTTTTATACTAACTTCTGTGAGACAGACTGAACCCACACGGGGCAAAGAGGTTTCATACTAGAGGGGAAAGCCTGACTGACCCCAAGCCGTGGCCGCTGCGCGTGGCTCTGCAGCAAAGCCCCCTGCGCCCAGGGCAACGCAACACGGTTCTGCGGAGCAACAGGCGCGCGCAGCCTCTCTGCACCGTCAGAGGAGCCACACCGTAGTCTTCAGCCCCAAAACAACCAGCGTAACTAGCAATAACTCACTGAGCTTTTAGCATGAAGACATAAACCCGCTCAGAATAATGACGCATCCCACATACATGGGGAATGCACATGGGCCCCCTCCCCCCCGCTCAAGTCCAGTTATTGTAGTCCAGGAAACAGCTAAATATTTGGCCTGTCAGACCAGTTACCAAGACCCTCAGAAATATCCACCCGCAGCTGCCCAGCTTTTGACCATTTAAGAGTAAGATAGCCCATAGCCAGGTCCCCACCAGCCTTCACAGTGTTTACATAACGCCAAACACCCCTCGCAACTGCTCCTCGAGTACGGGAGGCAAAACACGGGGAAAGTTGGAGCGGACACGCCGCTCCTCAGCTGCCGCCGCCGAGGCTTCGGCCGTCCCGCGGAGAAGAGCGGCAGCGAGCCCCGGGCGGCGGCCCCGGCCCCAGCCCAGCCCGGGGGCGGCAGCGCTCGCCCCTCGGCCCGGCACAGCCGGCGCCAGCAGGCACTGCGGAGCCAGGCTCCGCTCCCCGCGCAGCCGGGAGGGCGGACATCTCTCTGCCCCGTCCTGTGGGGGTCCCGCGGCCGGGCATCCCTGCCGAGCACCGCTCCGACCGCCCAGCCCCGGCACCGGCTCGGCGCCTGGCTGCATCCCTCCCGGTCCCTCCTCCCCGCCCGGGGCGGCCCCGCGCCCGCAGCCCAGCGGCGGCCTGGGGAAGGGGGCTGTCCCGGCGGCCGGAGCGGGGCGGGCTCGCCGCCTCCCTCCCCAGCCGCTGCCGCAGCCCCTGCCCGCCCCCCGGCCCTACCTGGCTCCGGTGGCGGCGGGGGGGGCTAGCGGCGGCTCGGCAGCCCCATGCTGGCGGCGCGGCGCTGCCCGGTCCCGTCAGGATGGAGGCTGCGCCGAGCTCCCGCCGCCTCAGCTGCACATCCACATGGTTACTGCGCTCGGAGCTCGCCGCCGCGCCTTATATACCGCCGCGGGGCTCTCTGGGTAGCGGAGTCCTGGCGCTGCCGCGCCGCCACCGGGGAGCGCTCTCGCAGGACTACAACTCCCGGCGTGCCCCGCGCCGGCGGGCGGGGCGGAGTGGGCGGGCGAGCCCCGGGCCGCAGCACGGCCGGCTCCTGAGGCGCTCCCGGGTCGGGCCGCTCGAAACGCGCCGTGGCCCGAAGTTCGGGGGCTCGACACTGCGTTTCGTCCGGGGGGGCTTCGCACCAAGCCCCGGCACCGCGCCGGGGACGCGTGGGACAGCGCTCCTGAAGCGCCCACCTGCCGCCGAGGAGCAGCGGGATGCGCGAACGGTGTTTTACCGGCCACTTCAACGGCAAGAAAACCAAGGCAGGAAAAATAAACACAGTAAATGCAGGTCTTGGCACTCTGTGGGAGGTGCAAAATAGCGGGAAAATCGGTCTTAAACCCTTGCGCTTAAATGTTAGGGACTGAGATTTCGCAAGGTTATTTACACGCCCCGCTTTCAGTTCTGGGGTAATGCAATTATTGGAAGGTAAGAGCCTTTCGCTGGGAACGGTCAGCTGTGCGGATGTGCGCGGATGTGGGGTAAACCAGCTACTTTGCACAACAGTTTACAACTTCGAAAGCAGCGAGTTTCGCTGTGTTTCCTTTTCAGTAAGACTCTCTGGCACAGGGATGCTGCCAACGTTAAAGCCCATCTGCTGACAACGCAACTGAAGCCAGAACCACCAGCATTGATAAAAAATAAGTAACGTTTGCTTTTATTTATTACATTATGCAATTATTTGTCCTTAAAATATTACTCAAGGTATACTGTCCGCAATGATACTGTAATTTTTATGTCCTCTGTAGGGTGCAAGTTGCTATGTTTGGCAGCACAAAGTGGATGCGATGTTTGCGCCGCAGAACTGCTGCATCACTTCAATTGGCACAAGGTGAAGAAGAAAGCGCTTCCCTCCTCTCACTTCCACCCGCACCTACCTGCCACCTTGGGTAACAACGGGGAGGAAACGGTGTGTAACTGCTGCTGCCGTGCTAGTCTCCCTCCCTACAGCAGCGGAGCGCCGCTGGAGAAAGGGGACAAGTCCAGATCAGCCAGTGCTCCGATTCAACGCAACCTACGGCTATATTGGTTCTTCATTAAGAAATAACATCAGAGTTGTAATTACGGCCATCAAGCAAGAATATGCAGAAGTTGAAGTCCGTGACTTAGGAACTTAAGCGAAGGTCAGTGAATAAGAGTTGTACGATTTTCATAAATGGCTGCAATACTACAAGCCATTACTCATCAGAAATTTGGCAGAGTAATGGTGCCTAATATCATTAGGTAATCTTAATGAATTCTCGTGTAATCAAATCTAATCTCTGGATGAGTTTAGTAGGCTGAGGACAGTGAATGGCTAGAACGTCTGGTGCACTTAGGCAGTGACACAAGGGCTGTCCCGAGAGCCAGTGGCAAAGAGCTTTGCCCACTGACCACCTTTAGCGGTCATGCTAGCAGGATGCCTTGAAATACCTTCATTACTGAGTGCCAAGTAACAGCAGCAGCATGTTAGAAACTGCAGGTAACGGAAGCCATAGTTTTGGGGGATTTCCCACAGAGAGAGGGTGAATGGGTCCCCCGGCCACTCCCCACCTGACAGCATGAAGTTCTGTGAATACAGGAGACAGCAGAGGAGACCTGGGGACATTCCGCTCTACCCCAGGCTGCAAATCCTCAGTGCGTTGTCCGAGGAGTTGCATACATCTCTCCGTGCTTCTCCTACAGCAGTCATGTCCTTTGTCTCCCGCCCCTTCTGCAGCCTACCAGTCCTCTGATCTTGCAGCCTCTCCGGAAGGTAGAATATCAAAGGCTACCTTTTCTCTCATGGACTACATTTGCTTCTGGGTCTCGGTCAGTTCTTCAAAGGCTGTGGAGTGTGTGCTACTGAAGGCCCTTCAGCCAAAACCACCGATCACGTACTGCAAAGAACTTGCTAGATTTGAAGGGGCACTGGCAAAGACAAGATAATCATGAAAATTTCCAACAGTGGAAAATGTTTCCATTTCTCTTTAGGAACTTGCTTTGGGATGCTGCTGCAGGCACGGTGAGTCCATAAGGTTCCTATCATCTTACAGCTTTAAGGAGAGATGAAACGGTAGCGCAGTCTGGGAATGAAAAAATTCACACTCAGAAGTACCATAGAGTTATTCTCTTAAAGCAACTGTTTCACTGATAATGTGAGCTACAGCAGGTAGCCCCTGACATGGGGAATAGAGTCCTCTTCGCTCTGCAGCAAACAAGGGGTTGGGCTTAGATCACACGCACATGCACAAAGAGGGTCTAAGGAATGAGAACTCTTCAAGAATTCAGAGGGGAAATAGTCAAAAAATACTACTTGGTAGATCTCACTTCAGTCTTTCGAGTGCTATAATATAAATATTTAGCCCAATCACATATGTGATTTCAGTCACAGGAAAACACCTTGCAAGAGAGATTTTTTTTTGCTATTGGAGAACTCTTCTTTTTCCCCTTTTTGAACCTTGTTCTGGTCCATCACTACCTTATTTGTAGCAATTATGTGAATTCAGCATTGATGAAAGACGTTAAGGTGAAGTCTGAAGTCTTTTATTTGCCAAGAATAAGAACTATGCTGCCGAATTTGCAATTAACTGTTGACTTCTGTAGACTATTTTGGACAGAAAGCACTCCAGCCCGCTGGGGGGGTTTGCACATTTTTTTGTGTCTGCTGTTGGTTCAGCTGCACAATCAGCAGCCTTGGAAGAAAAATTAGAACAGAAGATATTCCAGGCAGCCACCAGGACTCTAAAGATCAAACTGTCTAATCTTGCTTGTGGCTGGTCTTCATGATGAAGTAGATGATCACAAAAGCTTCCTGTCGTCAGAGCTGTCCATGCCACCGCTGCAGCGCTGGGAGATGAGAAGCACTACAGCAATAGGGACAAATGCTAGGCAACATCTCAGCTTTTCAGCTAAGTGCTGAAAAGTCTCTCATTTCTGTAATATTTTAATAACAGTGAAATCAGTGTCTTAATCCTGAAGCACGGCGCACTCAGTGCGAGGAAAGAGAATAATTAAACCCTGGGTGGAAGAGATTAACTGCCTGTGAACAAATGACTTAGGAGCACAAACATGATCAATAAATGACACCAGCAAAAGTTCTCAGAAGTCCTCAGGATTACAAACTGCAAGCTGGATGTTGCTCAGAAGCAAACTGTAATTGTAATTATTTCATCTAGTCTCCTGAGAGAATAAGGGACATAAACCTTCCTGATGGAAGTACACAAATGATGCAGAAAAGAATTCTAGGAAAACGAGCAATGAGAACAAGTGGGCAAGATACACTAGAGAACTGTCCCAGCTCATTGGAAATGAGCTGATTTTCTTGAATTCCATCATGACACAGCCAGAATCCCATGGCTTTAATAAGGAGAAGTTATCCCGGCAGACTGTTTTCAGTTCTAGAAGACTGTAGAATTTGGATATCTAGATTCTGCTGTCATTTCAGTAAATTGCATTGGAAATTTGGAAGGAGAAGATAAGTTGTATTTACTTTGCATTTTCACAGAGATTCATTAATGCACAGGGCTAAGATCACTGTTTCAACATAAAAGGAATGTTTACATTTTCTGACCCCGAAGGAGCAAGGGTTGATTTTATAATTAAATTTGTATTCATTTGTTTTCCTGCACTCTGTTGCTTCTCTAAGTACGTCACAGGGCAAAAGGGACTAATGATGGATAATTGAAATGCATGCTTGTGAAGACTGCCAGCACTGTCATTTTACACACAGTAAAATTTCATACAGCAAATGCGGTTGAGTACTGTTCCTTTCCAGTACTAATACAAAACAACAACAAAAAACACCCTCTTTCACTGTGGCCATGCTGCTTCTTGCTGCACAGTCCTAATCTGTATAGGGAAAAATTATATTAAATATTTTGAATTAATATCCCACAGAATGAGTGAGGATTTCTTTCGGCATAGTGGAGGATCCAGAAGAAGATCCATTCTGCTGACAGTCCTGAACAGAAGCTCCCACACAAAGCAAAGATTTACATGAGAGCACCAAAAGCATCAACAACTACAGTGAACCACAGGAAAAAGGAAGGAAAAAAAAAAGGCATTACCAGGTCCCTGATGTAGAAGGTATTGACAGTTCCGGAGTGGGAGAGCTGATCACCATCTGCCTCCGCCTTTGCACCTTGGCCATGCAATGCCCACAGGGGAATACAAAGCAGTGCACCCTTTCTGCCTGAGATAGCAGGACTTGGGATTTATGTCACGCAAGAAAGCGGGCATCTGCACCTGCTACTCCCCCAGCTCCTTAGCAGCGGGACAGTGAGTGGGAAGAGCCTTTGCTCTGATCACAAAGTCCCAGCCAGCCGAGCTGGCACAGAGCAGGGTAGTAATTTGCTTCTTGCTACTAACAGCAAATTGCTCCCTCTCCCAAGAGCAAAGTAGGAGGCCACTGTGCCTCTATAAAGTACGTTTCCATTCCTGAGCTGCTTGGCTTGTACACTAGCATGTTGCCATTCACCTGGCTTGTGACAAACTGCTTCTCAGTCACCTGAACTGAAAACTCCTGTAAAAAAGCCCCAAAACTGCAGGAATAGGATTTGATGGTCACTTGGAAAGAAAAGCAGGTTTCTCCTTTTCCCCCCTCCATGCTGATGTTTTTGCCATAAAGACTGGTTGTGTCATACTTGGTAAAATCCATTTTTAAGCATGAAAAATCAAAACCCCAGGATAGATACGCAAACAGAAGTGCCCAAGGAATTTACCTTTTCTTTATTTTTTTTACCATTTCTTTATTTTTTCCTAAGTCCTTATTCTGAAATGATGTTGAGTTGCATCATCCCCCATTAACAGAGGAGATAAGGGATTCTCTTAGGAGGAAGGCACGTACACACTCTTACATTACATACTGCTATCGAACACAAAGGTGCAAGCACTTACTTTTTGGGCGTTAGCCCTGCACCTTGTATGAGTCTCTGACATTAATGCTATCTGCATGCTGTTGGCTGTCCTTCAGCTGCAGTTTCATGGCAGCAATTTGCTGCAAAAGAGAAAGAAAGAGCTTAAAACACACATGAATACTGATGGCCTCAGCCAGAGAGCAAGGCCTCGAGAACACTATCCTTGGTGCAAGTTACTAGCAATGATTTCCAAGAGAGTTTACAAAAGGGACAGTCCTCACTTCTGCTAAGCGATACCTACACAATTTGAACTTCCCCTTACTATGAATATTGCTAAGTAACCGAATCGGTCAACTACAATGACCCCTAGTTCCAGTTTTTGACATCTCAAAGTGGAAATACTTAAAGGCAGCATCTGTATTTCTCTTTTTTTTTTTTCCCATGGAAGTGAAATGAGCAGTAAACAACTGTGTTGTGCCAAGGGATTATACTGATGGATAGTTAAATTATTTTTGGGAACACAGACCTATCTGCATTCATTTCATGTACGTATTTTTCTCAAGAATGTTAACTGTAACAGGTAGTGGACATACATCTTGAATAAACCTGAATACCATATAGATTACTGTCCATTAGGTTCCAGAGCACGGAGTACAGCATCTCTGCAAAAGGTCTGTGCGCTTTATTTAGGCCTTGTTTGCCTCAGCACCTAGTTATTTTTAGGCAATGGAAAAGCAAACTTCACATCCAACTCGGGAAAGGCTACAAGAGGCCCAGGGCAGCACGGCCGCCCTCCCGGGCGCGCCTGGCGGGGATGCGTCTCCCCCGCTCCGGTGATCCCCCCTGCTCCTCGCTCTCCTCACAACGCCTCACATACCTGTCGGAGACAAAACACACACTCTACAAGCATTTGTGCGCTTCGCTTGGTGCGAGACCGGCCCGGCCCGGCCCACCGGGCGCTGCGGCAGAGCCACACGCCGCTCTCCGCGGGACTCCCGCGGCGTCTGAGGGGGCAGAGCCAGGCGGCAGCGCCCCAGCTCCCCCTGAGGTGCGCGAACAGCCTCACTGGGGGGCGGGAACGGCGGTGAGGGACAGCTCGGGGGCAGCAGCACGGCGGGCCGGGCCCGGGCCCGGGCCCGGCTCCGCCGCCCGTCCCCTCCGGGCCGCCCCGGGCCGCGGCGCTGCCCCTTGAGGCGCGGCTCGTCACCTGACCGCGGGCGGCACGTGGTGCCTCCGCCAAGATGGCTGCGCCCGCAGCAGCCTGCGCCTGGCTGTCCCGCTGCCTTTTCCTGCTGCTGGCGCTGGCGGCGGCCGCCGGAGCCGCTGGGGAGGCAGCTGCCGGCGGGGACTGCGGGTGCAGCGCTAGCCGGGGCAGCGGTGATGGACGGGAGGTAGCGGCGCGGCGGTACTCGGCGGCGGCGGCGGGCGGCGGACGGAGCGCTGGGCACAGGCCGGTGAGCGGCGGGGCGGGGGGAGTCGCGCGTGCTGCCCCCCCCCGCGAGGCGGTTGTCGCCGCGCCCTGAGGCGGGAGGCCGAGCGCTGAGGGGGCGGGCGGGGGCGGCGGCCGCCGCGGGTCGGGTTGGGCCGGACTGTGGAGCGTCCCCGGCGGCGCTGGGGAAGCCGGGCCTCCTGCGGTGCTCGGGGGCTAACGGAGAACCCCGCGCGAGCGGGCTGCTGCGTAGAAACTCGAATTAATGCTCCTTCGCGGCTCTCTTGGGCCTAACTCATGAGAACCTCTTCTTGGGTACCGGGGCTTCGGCTGGTCCCGTCTTGCTTTTCCCGCTCGGAGAGCCTGAGCATCGCCCCCCGGGCCGGTTGGGTGCTCCTGAAGGTGGAGAGAGGCCTGGGCAGCTGTGCCCATGTCCTGGTGGCCTTCCCTGCGTCCCCACCCGTGTCTGCCCTAGCCGCTCCTCCCTTTACAAAGTTGAGATGCGACAAACCGATTCGAGGTGTTTTTCTTGATCGGTTGTTTGGGCAGGCTTCCCCGCGCCTTTAGTGGGCTAACACCGGGAATACGTGCGCCAGAGTACTTGCCTGAGCGGGACTGTGGCCATACGGCCCGGGGAGGGGGTGGCTCTGTTAGTGTCGCCCCTTACTTGGTGAATATCAATACTACTGTGGCTCTGGTTTCCCCCTCGCCCATCTCTTCTGGGTCTGTGTTGGTATCAATGGAATTGAAACACCGGCAAGTGATGTGTCAGGTCTCTTGTGTGTATTTCAGCGAAGCCATCATTTATGTATCCATATCTAGATATCCTTTCAGGTTTTCTTTAAGTGAAATTCTCTTTAATTGCTTATTCCTTTGTATTGCTGCTGCTCTTCTGAAAGACACCGTCCAGAGCTGAACGTGCCTTCTTGATGAAGGCAGTGCTTAAAGTGGGTTGATGTGCTATGGCGGTGCCTGCTGCGAAGGGATACTGAGACTTTTTGTGTCATTAGAGACCAAATGCCTCACTGGATGCGATATGTTCAGTTTTTAGAAATGGAATTGCTATTTACTTTCATGAAAGGCACTGGTAAACTTTGGCAGACATAATTATATCACAGCAGACTTAGTAGATCTTGTTCTTGTGCGAGATGGCTTGCAAACAGTAAAAACGTGAGGGGCTGCCTCTCTAATTGCCTCTTGGTGGTGTAACGCTGGCAAGCTGTGTCAGCTTGGAGGAAGCCCATGTCACGCAGGCGCTGTGGACGCTTGGCAGGTAAAGGGAAGGATGCACAGTGGTAATTATGGCTTTATTCTTGCAGGCTGCACTTAAGAAACTTGAGTATATATAAAGAGTGTGAATTAAATAATCCATACTGCACTTGGGGACTATGTCACTAATCTACACTTCATGTAATAAATTTTGGCATTTCACTGTGAGTCTCGCTGCAGGGTGAAAAAATCATTTGACTCTTACCTTATTCAAGGCAGCTGGCAACTTCAACAGCAGATAATGAAAACTAATTGCTGCTGGATTTTAAGCTATATTCACAACATAACTTGATGATGCTTAGCTAGAAAACATTTTTACCAGAAGGGAAGTGAGGGAAAAATTGGCTTCTACGTCAGCTACAACTGAGAGGAATTATTTCCACTCTATCTCTAGAAATGGGGAGCTAGTACTTCAGTGGGTCTGCTCTACGTTACCGTAATACTTTCAACATAAGTATAATCATAGGCAAATGTGGTCCCTGTTGTTGAAGTTGAGCTTTGAGGACAGTGAACTGCATGCGCTAGCAAAGTAATACTGTGAAGATACAGGCAATTATTGTTGCACCCTCTATTACAGTAAATCACCTAATACAGTAACTGACATATCTGTCAGCCTCTGCTGTTGGGTTTCTGCCTCCATAGTTCAACTTTGATATTTATTAGAGATTCGTTCCTCAGTCTTAGCTACCTGTATTTTAAAACTGGATGTTAAAGCTGCTTAATTAACAATACAAATGTGGTTTCTGGATGTGATGTCTACGCAGGAACTCTGTTCTTCGCTTTGTGTTGTATTCCACTGTTCCCAGCTGAAGAGTGCTGTCGGACACCTGAGCCTTGCATTGTATGATGTGGTGTTATCATAAAGCTGACTATCAAAGGAAGGTCCTTTTTCCAAACAGGAGGTGGAGCTGTGAAATGAGCCTTGGTGGGGGAGGATAATCCTGTGGAATCGATACCTGGGATCAGTGTTGGACACAACATTGGTGGCCATGCCAGAAGTCTCAGCTGGCGCTGTGTGAGGGGGCTGCAAAAGCAGCAGGTTCCTAAGGAAGCCTTTGGACATTTCTAGCTGAACGTACACTGCCAATCTATTGAGATTTTTCAGATTTTGGAAGTCAATGTTAGGCTGTAAAGCAAGAGTTAATTTTTCACATGCTTTTAGACAGCAGCTCACTAGTGAGCTCTGAATCTGGCTTTGAAGACTGCTTCAAGGAGTTGTTTTAGCTACAGTGGGTTGGAAAGAGGTTGGAAGGAAGGAAGTGGTGCAACTTTGTACCACGCTGTCATTCCCTAAGTCCTAAAAAAATGTAAGCAAATTTTTCCTGATGCCCTTTTATGGATTCAGTTAAAGGCAATCTGTAAGTGCTCAGATTCTTTTCAGTAGAGAAAAAGTTATGAGGATGCAGCTAGCTTCAAACGTGGTTAGTTCAAAGGAAAAAAGTATTTGTAGCACTTCTTACAGGCCTTTTGCAAGTTGTGTGAATTTTAAGTGTTGCTGGGAGAGACCTAGGCAAAAGGAGAGATCTATAGTGGAGAAGAAACAATGAAATTGGATGTGTAAGGTTATGTCAAATACTCCAAATTCTCTTAAGAATAGGGCGAGGTGCTGATGTGAACTTATTTACTGATCATTTGGTATGCTGGTGGTGTTGTAACTACATAAATAACTGTAAACTCCAGAAGCTGGAAGGTAACTAATGATTCTTTTTGTCTTGCTGGTTCATGAGTCAATGTGGGCATCCAGATAAACTGTTTTGGTGAAAGCATCCAACTTTACGAAGAGAATCTTGTAAAGTAAGAAAAAAACCCCAAAATTCCAACTATAGAAGAATCAAGGTCCTACAGTCTAGGCCATGCCGCAAAATGGCTATATGTGCAAAGTCCAAAGTTCATGTTTGGTTCTGTGAACCCTCTGCTTCATCTAAATAATGTTACATCAGTTCACATTTTTTACAACCCTATCTCTGCAGTTTGGCTACTTTTAATATACATGTTGCATACTGTGTTATTCCACTATATGTATACAGAATTTTGTTTGAACACTTGTACATCTAAAACCCAGGCTTCATTTTCTGTCAGAACTTAAACTACACTTCTGGAGTAGTGTTAGAAGTGTGCTACTCTGGAAACTTCTTTTCCAGTGAATATTTCTGTTATTAGACTTGAATTTCCTGCATACCAAACACCAGGATCTTGCGAAAAAAAATGCTGCTGTCTCTTAGAACTGGCTTTGCTCATTTTAGGTTCTGTTACTGGTCCACCTGCTTGATTTCCTCTTCAGAGTAGCGTGTGATCACAGATCGCTGCCAGGGTATGTTCAGGTGCAATATGATAGTGAAGGGCAGAGATCATCCCCCTGTGCTCGGCCCTGGTGAGGCCGCACCTCGAGTGCTGGGGTCAGTTCTGGGCCCCTCACTCCAAGACAGACACTGAGGGGCTGGAGCGTGTCCAGAGACAGGCAACGGAGCTGGGGAAGGGGCTGGAGCACAAGTGCTGTGAGGAGCGGCTGAGGGACCTGGGGGGGTTTGGCCTGGAGAAAAGGAGGCTGAGGGGAGACCTTCTCGCTCTCTGCAACTCCCTGAAAGGAGGTTGGAGCCAGGGGGGGTCGGTCTCTTCTCCCAAGGAACAGGCGACAGAACAAGGGGAAACGGCCTCAAGTTGTGCCAGGGGAGGTTTAGGTTGGATATTGGGAACCATTTCTTCCCCGAAAGGGCTGTCAGGCCCTGGCACAGGCTGCCCAGGGCAGTGGTGGAGTCCCCATCCCTGGAGGGACTGAAAAGCCGTGTAGATGTGGCGCTTGGGGACATGGGTTAGTGGTGGCCTTGGCAGTGCTGGGTTAACGGTTGGACTCAATGATCTTAAAGGTCTCTTCCAATCTAAACGATTCTATGATTCTATGATATGCCAGGTTATTCTCCACAGTGGGTGCCTATGTTGGTGCTGGCTGGCTTTTTTGGGGCTCGCCCACTCACAACCGTCTGACTGTTGCCAGAGGTGGAATGAGGTGGCTGAATTCAATGTGAGTTAGGGGGTGAAGGTAGCTCAGGAATACTGAAAAGAAAGGAGAGGGAGTTTTCTTCCTCAGTTCCTCCATCTGTTGATGATGAGTTGGGTAACTTCTTGACAAGCTAGCTCTTGGGTAGTGCCAGCCCTTGAAACATCACCTGCCCATTGGGAAGATTTTACACAGCCTGAGCTGTCATTCTTCATCCCAGCACAAGCTTCTGAGCAGGGATCATGGATGCTCTTGGGTTTTGGGTGAGGAGTGCATTGCTCAGTCTGTGGTCTTCAGGGGGCTCTCAGGGAACATCTGATGAGGCATGACAAGACCTCTGGGGCCTTTGTCTGCCTGGAGAGGGCCCACTGAAGCTGAGAGAAAATGTGTTTTGTTTCTCTGGAAACTGGCTGAGGCCTTAAAGGGACAACATCTTACCAAAATGGTTAAATTGTTATTCTGTCACTCATCCTTTACTACTGAAGCTTGAGGCTCTTGCCCAAGGCCAGTCTTCCAGAAGAGTGGAATATAACTGACTTGAAAGTTTGTGTCATCTCTGGCACACGGTGCTGCAGGTGCTGTGTGTACCTGCCACTTAGCGGCATGGTTGGTAATAAAATGCTGCATGTGCCTGTTATTAAATGAAAAACCACGTGTAGTTAGTATGCAAACAAGCATAGGCTTGTCCACCAAAGAGCACTTTACAGTTTCATAATCTTCAGATTCTTCTTTGGTGCATCAAGCCTTCCTAGGAATAGAGTGAAATGCCAAAATTCCTCATCTGAAAATGAGTAGAAAGGACTCTGGATTGTTTCTTGGCTCTTAGGTACAGTAAGGGAACATGTTTCTCCTCATTAGAGCGCAAGCATTATCCTCAGTAAAAGTTGTGAATTACCCAGACGTCATGTAGAAAGAGCTACAAATGGGGTTTCTGTTCTCAGTTTAAGTTCTGCTTGCTATTTCTTCCAAACAGGTGGTGATCAAGATGCCACTCTTGCCATTTCGTTGTGCTGCTTTTGTCAGTGAAATGCTGCTCAAAGCAAAAGCACCTCCAAAGATGGGGGGGGTTGGGGAGTAAGACTGATAAGAGACTTTTCAGTCTTTCATTTTCATAATCTTTTGGGTGGTGTTTTCTCTGCAGATGGTCGCTATTCCAGGAGGAGTGTTCACAATGGGCACTGATGAGCCTGAAATACGGCAAGATGGAGAATGGCCTGCTAGAAGAGTCCACGTTAACAGTTTCTACATGGATCAGTATGAGGTCAGCAACGAGGAGTTTGAGAGATTTGTGAATTCTACTGGGTACGTTACTGAGGTAAGGCAGAAAGGTCTACAGTCTCCTGTCATCTTTCTTTGTGTTGGCAAAATCCTCGTTAAAATTTTGGGCTTTTTTTATTTTTGAAGGACGTCACAGTACTTGCTTGGGATTTGCATAGTAGAATATTTCTGATGTAAGTAGTGGAGAGATGAAATTGTCTTACCTTACCGCCCAGGGGTCTGAAAGGGCATTTAGATGTATACTGCTAGATTTAGGAAGTGTCTTGATAGCGGAACTAATATCTTCCCTGCAGTATGACTGAGGCAGCCTGGGTGAACCTAACAGATAGCTGAAGAGGTCTGTGCAGGGTTTCTTGGGTTTTGTTTGTTTGTTTTGGGTTTTTTTGACCTTTGGGTTCTAAGACATCTTTGTACCAGTACAACCATGTTGTTAGATTTTTCCTTATTTTAGAGGAACGGGGGAGAAGGGATTTAAAAACTGTGATAGCTGAGGACTCTGCAGCGCAGCTACTTGCTAATGAGCTGAGCAATAGAAAGCCCTGCTGTCTAAAGAAGATATAATAGCAAGTATAATAATAGTTTTGTGCATGTTACTGGGAACAGTGAACTAAGAAAGAATATGTTAAGCTTCTTCCAAGAAAGAAGCTACCTGTGCCTGAGGCTCTGATCTTTCCTGACAGTTGACTGTTCCTACGCAGCTTTTATAAAACCCTGACAGGCCTTTTAGGCAAATAAAAGCCTCGGTAATGATCACGTCTCAAAGGAGGCACTTTGCTGAATTCACTCAATAAACTGGTTCTCATTTGGAAGACGGGATCCTTCTGGTTGGATGAAGGACTTCTTTTATCTACAGCACTATTTCTATTTTGAAGTTCTTAGCTCAGTAATTATGAAAAAAGGTTGCTTAACAATTTTGAGTTTGAACAGGGCTTACTTGTCGCAAACGGCTTCTGGAAGGAGCACGTGTGTAGTGGTGGTTGAATGTAGCACTGCATCAGATGGAGTCTGTTTCAGACAGCGCCTCGCGGCTCAGCTGGTGTAGCTGGTGCTCCACTTACCCTTTCTCTCTTCCCCCCTCACATGGGGCCCTCTTTTACACTGGATTTGGAAAAATAAACTCAGAGTAAGAGTAAACAGCACTGATTCCGCAGGGATTCTTTTGGGATGCAGCTGAGCTGGTTTTTGTGTATTTATTTAAATAATGCCCACATTACTGCGGGTAAACAGAGCCAGCCTACTTCTTGGTTTTCTTTTATTAAGGACTAGGCTGAACTCCAGTGGCAATTGAAACCTGAAAGTAAATACATAGAAAGCTGAAGAAGAAATCTCCAGATGTGCAGCTATCTTGTTGAACCAAAAGTATTTTCTTTTTTAACAAACTTCAAAAAAAAAAAAAAAAAGCCCTTGATGGAGGCTGTCAGACTGAAATCTGGGGTCCTTTAGGTGATAAACCTGTTTGCCTCTGTGTGAGTCTTTCAGATTGGGCAAATGAGAGAAATTAAGTATTTTTTTCCTTCTCTTTGCTTTCTGAAACTGAATATATAAAGATTACGGTCATATGCTAAAACTTCTTACAATTTGGGTGGTGAATGGGATCCTTCTTTCAAGCTGTGCTTCTTGAAGAGTTCTGAGTGTGCAGAAGCAGCTCATGGTGATCACTCTCAGTCTTTGAATGCCTATAAGAAAATGAAGAAATTGAGAAGGGCAAATGTGTTGAATTCTGATAACACATTTTGACTTCCCTAGTATATTAATTGACTTAGTTTACCAAGGGAAAAAACCCTCTGTTGGTATCGTGTACTGTGATTCATTGAAATGATTTGTATTTTTTGTTTCTTTCAGCTTTATATAATGCTAGATATAATGATTGGGTTACTTTTAACTCTTCTCTTGTTATTGTAACAGCACTTTAAAACACAGTGCTAGCAATGATGAAGGAGCAGTAAGTGACATGGCTCAAGTCTTTTATTGTGATTCCCAAAGGAAAAATAAGAGAAATGAAATATGCCCTTGAATGTTAGATTATTGACTGTAGCGTTTTAAAGCAGTTGGGACAATTGGAACTGCATTTTTAATTAACAGAAGTAAAAACATTTGCAGAAGCTCTGTGAGCTGCCATCTGTCCAGTGGCTGTTGAAGAACAACGACATCCAGAGATAAAATGCCTTCTCTTCTGCTCCAAAACAGCTTCCTTGAAAGAGAGCTCAAAATTACTATTAGAATTTCCTTATCCTTGATACGATAAAGCTGTAAATGTGAGTGGCATTTTAAGAATAACATTCCTTTGATAATGTGGTTGAATCTTTTGTTCTTTCTATAGGCAGAGAAATTTGGCGATTCCTTTGTGTTCGAGGGAATGCTGAGTGAAGAAGTGAAGGCTGACATCCACCAGGCAGTGAGTAACGCAGCAGGATAAAACTTACTTAGCAGTCACTGGGGTAGATGCGTTAGCAGTTATGGCAGTAATAGCTAAATTGTGTGATGTTCCCGAAGCCATGTACAAAAATGGAGTTTATGGAGGGGTGTTTGGCCTAGAATAATGGACTCCCTCAAGTGTGGAGGATTTACAGTCTATTCTCTGTTCTCTCTTTTTTAAACAAACAATTAAAAAAAAATCTGCTCCTGATTGGCAAAAGTTAATATCAACCCCTTCTTGTCTTTTTTTTGCCTCCTAAATGAGAGCTATTTAGGACTGTAGTAAGTGGTGCAGATACAGAATCATAGAATTGTTCTGGTTGGAAGAGACCTCCGAGATCATTGGGTCCAACCATTAACCCAGCATTACCAAGTCCCCCACTAAATCATATCCCTTAGGGCCTCATCTAAACGTCTTTTGAATCCCGCCAGGGATGGGGACTCCACCACCTCCCTGGGCAGCCTGTTCCAATGCCCGACAACCCTTTCAGTGAAGAAATTTTTACGAATATCCAATCTGAACCTCCCCTGGCGCAACTTGAGGCCATTTCGTCTTGTTCTGTCATCTGTTACTAGGGAGAAGAGATGGACCCCCATCTCTCTACAACCTCCTTTCAGGTAGTTGTAGAGAGCGAGAAGGTCTCCCCTCAGCCTCCTTTTCTCCAGGCTAAACATCCCCAGTTCCCTCAGCAGCTCCTCATAGGACTTGTGTTCTAGACCCTTTGGAAATTCAGATGTCAGTAGTGGCTCTACGGAGTGACGTGCTGTGTAGGCAAAGAACAGGAGTGCTGCTGGCTCCGAGAGCGTACGTACATGTGACTGGCACGCGCTGCCAATGCAGTCTTATGTCCAAACAAAGTGGGTAAATCCCGGATCCTACCGATTTAAGAAAGTGAGGATAATCTGTGTATTTGATGTGATAGCGATGCTTACATGAGTGCTTTTTCTAGGTTAACTAGAGGCGAATATGCCAAAGAAGTGCCATTTCTATGGCAGACCTGAGTCTGTAAGACTCCTTACTATGTTGTGAATGGCTTAAGTTTACTGTGCTTCCTCCATCTCTGTAGAAGATCCTGTACGCCTTGCTGGTTTTTTTCAGTTCCATTCATCTTGCTAGGGCAACACAGTGATCCTGGTAGGTGCAGTGCTGATTAAACTGGAGCTGATCCAGTTTTCCTGTTGAATGGAAGTGAATATTGGCTTAAAAAAACCCCAGAAGTTTGGTAGCAAAGCTTCCCTGCCCCTCCTTCCTGTTTTTCTGTTGTGAATGTGTTGCTGAGCCTTTCTAGGCTTCATTTACCTCCTCCTTAACCGGTCACTTAACCTTTACAGCTCCCAATAGTAAGCAGATTATGTGTTGTCATCTCCTGGATGAATTTATCTGCCTTGAGCAGAAGTTTGGGCAAGATGACCTCCTGAGGTCCCTTCCCATCAGAAATATCCTCAGGCCCGATGAACACTCTGCATTTCCAGTTCTCTTGTCCCGTGCCTTTAGAAAGGCCTTAGAAATGAAGCATTCTGATGTGTGTTGTGTGGCAATTTGGGGGCAGGGGGTGGCTTCAAGTTGCATTTACTCTGGACGAGAATTTCTTTGCTTTTTTGGTTAATTTTCTTTCGGATCAGCAAAGCGAACTTGGCTCATTCTGCAACTGCTTGAATCAACACAGGAAGCAGGATGTACACAAGGCAGGGGTAAGGTAGTAGCAGGACTGAAACTGCATCTTTTGGCAATAGTTCAGTGAGACATAAGTAAGTGTTAAGTGAAACTGCACCTATAGAGGAGCAGAAGTTTTTCTTGCCACCTTTTGCACCTTCTCATGCTAGATAAGCAAGGAGAGAGAGGTGGGACAGTCTGAGATGAAATTATTTCTTCTAGTTAGTAGCAAGGTTTTACTTATGCACACCATTTGATCCAAGGTACAACTTCAAGAGTTTAGAGGAGTCTTATTTATTATGACAAACAACTGAGAACACCTAGGGCTTTAGTATTTAGTCATTTAATGTTCTCCAAAATAGTTTATCACACAAAGAGATTTTTTATTCCACGTGCCTGGTGCAATAACTTAGAGCAGTGAATATTCATTGTTCTATATAAACGATGCTTTTCGTTGAGGGAAGAAGTCTGTAGAGTTTGATTTTTTTATCTTCAAGGGGCAGACGGATAGATTGGAGGTTTCAAGAAGCCCTATGTGAACATGTGCTGTGAATGGCGAAATATGTGGGGTTTTGTTTCCTACTGCAGGGAAAGGAAGATTACAAGAATAGTTTGTGATCTTTTAATTCAGGACTAACCTTTGTGTACTGTGAGATTGTCGTGGTTTAACCCCAAATCGTAACTGAAATACCCCGCAGCCGCTCGCTCACTCCCCCCTCCCCGCTGGGGTGGGGAGGAGAATTGGAGAGAAAGGAAAACTCCCAGGTTGAGATAAAAGCAGCTCACCAGGACAGCAAGGGAAAAATATAAAAATATATTAATAATGATAATATATATAAGGATAATGGAATATATAAAACAAACGATACACAATTTCTCACCACCTGATGACCGATATAGCCCGTCCCGAGCAGCAGGCAGGGAGCAGGGGTATCCCCCCCCAGCTATCCCAGAACAGCCAGTTCCAGAGAGAGCAGGCGAGGGAATGAACAGCTGAACGAACGAAAAGCCCGAACGAACAAAAAAAAAAGGGAAAAAACCAGGGAAGCAAAAAGCAACACGGAGGGAAGCTTAAGGATTAAGGCAAGTTAAGGGTCTAAAAGCCTAGTGGGCCACTGACCGACCCTCACTCCCACTGGCCATGCCGTCTCTGGTATGGAACACTCTCTTTGGCCAGTTTGGATCAACTATTCTGGCTCTGCCCCTCCCAGGTTTTTGCACCTGCACATCAGCAAAACCTGGGAAACTGCAAAATGTCCTTGATGGTTTAGCAGCAACCAGCAACATCAGTGTGCTGTCACCGTTCTTCACACGCTAAATCCAAAACACAGGAGCTGCTGGAGACAAAACCAGCTCCTTCCTGGCCTAAACCAGGACAGAGATATAAGACGACTAAATTGGACTTCCCAAATACTAGCGTAACTGATGTTGAAGGTGGAATAAATGCAGATGGGCTCATCCCGTGTTCACAACAGTCAGTATTAGAGACATTCTTTTTCCTGCCCTAGTTCTGTGATGCAGAAATCCCTAAATCAGGCGCTCTGTTTTAAAACAACCCTAAGAATGCTGGTGTAAGCTTAGTCTTGGCTATTTGTATGAACACATACAGAGTGTTGGGAGCCACCTTCCTGGGTGTGTCAGCCAAATTTTAAAGTGTTGGCTGTCATGCTAACAGAACAAGTATTATGCCAGAGAGCTGGGATGGAGCCCAAACTGGTCTTTTTGGCTGCTGCTTTATGAAGGTTTTCTGTGTTTGTTAAAAGTAAACTTCAGGAGACTGTCCTTTTGCCGTGTGTTCAGTATTTATTATCCGGTCATTTTGCGAGTCGCTAGCATGCAGAGCGTTGTTGAAATAGACACAGAGAAAGATTGTACTAATTATTTTGGTAAAGTGATCTGGAGAATAGTGACTGCCTGCCTTGCAGTTTGGCACTCGTTAACTTTATGCAGATGCTGTGGACAAACTTATGTTCTAAAACATGGTAATATTGTGAGGAGGTGAAAAAGAAACTAGAAGCTGCTTTTCTTCCTCCTGTCTGCCTGCCCCCTCACCAGCTACATACCATGAAATCCAACTTTTAGCAAGGAACTTCTGTCTGCAAGGAGAAGGTGTCAGAAGGCAGCTCAGTGGTAGAGCTGGAAAAAGAACTCTAATGTCTGAAGATACAGCTTAGAATGTTATCTATGTATGCTTCTGCCTCTCAAAACGGTGTCGTTTTGTTGTTCTAGTATGCATTTTCCCTGAGAGGTTGTAAGTGTGGAGAGTGCTGTGCAGACCTTAGTTGTTTTGAGGGTCTTTGGTTTTTGTGACAGTGCGATTTGTAGGCTAGAACAAGCAAGCATCTTGTAGTTGGAGGGAAGGGAAGCATCCGCCATGGGGATGTGGTGTTAGAATATAATGTAGTCAGACTGCTGCTCAGACAACTGAATTCTCTGTGGGCCATGCTTATCCCAGCTAAATGAGACTAATAAAATGCATTAGCAGTTTTTCTGTATGTCGTGCTTGCAAGAAACAAGTTTCTATAGACAACTTGCAAGAAACTTCTTATTGCTAAAATGCAGAAGCATCCCAACGATGGGGCAGGGACTTTGGGGGTTCTGCAAAAGCAAATTCTTCCTAGGGATCTGCAAGCTTAAATTACACGAGAAAATAAAAGCTAACTTCTTGTTGCATTGCCCAAAATGTTTAAATTCTGTTAGTGTCTGCTGGGGAGAAAATGGTGAAAGGAATCGAATACGATTCAATTAATTTTTTTAAAGAAAAAAGTGAGCACGTTTTAAAACTTGGCTACTGCAGTGTAACTGTTCAAATGTAATCAGAAAAAGTGTAAATTGCGTGAAGTTGCTTTGCATCAGCAGATTGTAATGATCGGCAATAGCGAAGATGAAGGCTTTTTTCTCAATGTATGCCGTAGTCAACTAATATTTTAGCTTGTGGTATGTACCTTCTTGAATCATAACTGTCACCATGAAAAGCAGAAATAAGATATAAAAATTGGTGCATTACTGGTACTGAAAGTCCCTCCACTGAATTGATGGGAGAAAGAACTGTATTTTTACTTTGCCCGAGTGGCTCAGACGTGTTTTGATAAGGCTTTTCTCCAGTTGAAGCACAGGGGTGCTAAACGCAGATGTGAATATAGGGGAAGAGCAACAGGAATGTATGGTTTGGAAGTAGTATTTCATACGCAGTGAAAGAATTGGGGAAAGGTGGAAGTGAAGATATTGAATTACACAGTATATAACAGCTCCTATAAGTAGTAATGAGGTGCATGTGTCTGTTGGGGAGTATCTGGGGGTTTTGCTCCATTTGGCTGCTTTGGCTTCTCCAGTTCTTAAACCAGACAAATTTATCATAGGCCCTCAAAGGAAGCAGACAGCTAAATTAGAACAGAGGTGGGGCTGGTGAAAGCTAGTGCAGGAGCAAACCAGCTTAGCACGTAGAATAATTGTTGGAGCTTTGGGTGTGCGTTTCCTGGAGGTGAGGTGGTCTCCTAGATAGCCGCTGCTACAGGAATGTAGGTTGGACCTAACCCTCCTCTGGAAGGGAAGCAGTAAAAAGGGGTGTAGCAGCCAATAACTGAATTGTTCTAGATTTCTGGGAACTCAAGTTTTAGTTTTGGCCTCTAAGTTTGTGGTGGTGACATGGCAGAGAGCGAAAATGTAGCACTGTAACAGATGAGGGTGTTACTGATAGAATTGGCAAGGACTTTTTCAAATAAAAAAGGATTTTGTAGGGCGAGGGTGGAAGGTCCTTTGAAACCAAAACGTTTTGTGTGGGCTTAACAAGTTTTGATAGCTTCATGTATTAAAATCAGTTCTCAGACTTGCAGATTAAAACCAACTACTAATTACTGCATCTATTTCAGCTATTAAGTTATGGCCTTTTTTGGATTCTTGGCCTTTGGTTTAGATGTCATAGATAAAACACAGCCTAGAATTGCCATTAGCTTGGCACTCAGAGATTATTTTTTTCTTTCCTTCTCTTTTGAGAGAATTTGGGGTAATGGAAAAAGCTCAAAATTTAGAGATTTTGCTATTCGTATTTTTATGACAAAACTATTTTCCTGCTCTTTTATCTCCCTAAGTTAAGGAGGAAGTAGGGACGGGGAAATGCATGCCCAGTGCTATTATTCCATGGCATTGTAAAATGCCATTTATATGGCATTTTAATGTATCCTAGAGCAAAAAGCATGGGGATTGTGTCTGTGAAATGAGAAGGTACTGAGGCGTGCTTGCCAGTGAGGGGATTTGAGAGCTTTTGCAAATAACTGCAAGAGTTTCGCTTGCTGTGCAGCTACCATGAAAAAGGTAAACAGGATAGCACTTACTGAGACTGGAGTGCAGCGTAAGTCAGATTTGCTCACTGGAGAGCAATGGGAACATTTTTATTCTTGGCTTGTGGAAGATAGCAAAATTAATTTTTGCTTCTAGGCCAGATAAATTCTGCAAAGAAGAGACCGAAAGCGTACAAATCTGTGTACTTCATGTGTCTTAGGAGGCATTGAATTTTTGGTCTGAGAATGCAATGAAATTAGTTCACTGGCAGACTTGGGCAAATACTATTAAGGAGTTCTGGTCAATCTAGAACTATTGGATGCTACTTTCATCCCTGTTTGTATGGAAACCTCTGCAGTGGTTTTGAGCTGTGCAATTTCCCTATTTATAGCAGTGCCTGTAGCCTGTAACTCAAGGGCATAGTCCCATTCTAAAAACAATGAAAACATTATGCATTTCAAATGAGTATGTCAAATTAATAATGAAGCGAGCAATGTTTGCAGGTAGGACAGCAGTGCTAGTGTTGGCAGCAGTTACTATGGAGGATGTACCTTCTGACAGCATGCAATAATAACTTGCTTTCTGTGGCTTGGGGGAGCAGGTAGGTTATTGTATAGTTTGTCTGATACTGTTAAAACTTCAACATACATAGGATGCATAAGCAGAAGTTGACAAATATGCTTATTGCTACTTTAAGGGTAAATTTCATCTCTACCACGCTTGGCTTTTGCTTTTTCAGAGGCCTTTGAGAGAGGAAACTGAAATCAAAGGAAGAGATGGGTGAGCCTATTTCTTGCCGACCCCACTGCTTCAGATATCCCCTGTAAGGAGCTGGGAAGATGGAGCTATTGAGCTGTTAACCTCTATCTTCTTACACTGTACCCCCACTATTGGGATAAATAACGATGTGCAGGAAGCATCTCTCACTGGGAATACCAGTAATGTTAGTCCGTATTTATCAGTATAAACCACAACTTTAAAGCGGCGCACTGCTTGTGCCTCAGGCTGTAGATATGTCCATGCACGCCTCATTTTCTTAAAGCTAATATTCACTGGGTTATTGGAAAAAATGACTAGCTTGAGTGCCGATTTAGATGTTGGCTGAAAAATAGACTTCCAGAGATGGAACTCACCAGGAATATCAGTTCCTCAAAAGAAGCTTCGTTGGATTCCAAAAGTTGCACTTAATGAATCTTGCTGGATTTCAGCATCAAATATTTTTGGTTATTTTTCTTGGAGGATTGACATAGCTGTGAAGTATTATGCTGTTTGAATGAGATTCAATGACCTTTCCTTATGCAAAGGAAAAGATCCCTTTGTAAAAGTAAAGTGCTAGTTTCCAATTAAGTCTGAAATCTTTTCTCTAACTGCTGTCGTAAAATATATTTATTCTTATTCTATAAAGCTGCCGCCTTTCCTTTTTGTGATACTGTGGTTTCAAGCTACTTTAAGATATTGGGACTTAAGGTAAACAATATCAATATTCAATATTAAACAAAAAGCCTTATAGCTTTCATTTCTGAGCTAATGAGGGAGGCTAGAAACCTTAGAAGAGAAGAATGAAAACAGATTCTTTCGTAATTAGAGCTTTGGGGAGCTGGGACTTTTAATTGATATAATAAACAGCATGGGACTTGCAGTAGCGTTGCAGAAGCTGGCAACATCAAGTGTTAGTTATCTTCTGGAAAAAATACTCAACTGTCTACTCCTAAGCTGTTTCAGTGTGCTTAATTACTGATTTGGTGGAGAATTTGACAATCATGTTTCAGTTCAGTTTATGTACATAATTACAGAAGGTTTGTTCCTTTCTGCAGAGTATTTTCAAGTACAAATATGAATTATTGCTGCATATGTAGATTATGGCTCCCTTACGCAGCTACTATGACAACCTTGATAACTGGCTAGGAGAGATCTATTCTTTGTCTTGAGCCGTGAAGCGGTATTCACTTCCACACTATTTACATTGCAATGTCTCCCTGACTCAGTTACAGCTGTTTCAACTTAAACACAAGCCCGTTGCTATAGAGATGATGTACCGCATAGAAATAGGTCACGTTCCTGCCGTTCGCAGTGCGCCGATAAAAGGGAGAAGCAGAGCTGCAGACTGGCGAAGGTGAGCAGGGAGCGTGCGTCTGCCGGAGGGCTTCTCCTTGCCCTTGGAAAATGGCTATAAAATCGAGTGGGACCACTACGTGGCTCCAGCTTGTTTCAGACTGCCCCTCACGGTGTGATGTGCTCTGAGGCAGAGGAGGGCGAAGCTCTGTCTCTGCCCTCCGCTGCTTTCCCTCCTGACCCAGAGCAGGACTTCCCGAAGGTAGTGACAACAGCCAGCCGAAACGCTGCGTGGGTACGCGCAGCTCAGAGCTGGGCTGTGCTAATGCAGCAGCCCAGAATAGCTGCCGCTTGCCGGTGTCTGGCGTTGCTGAATCGCGGTCCCCGCGCTCCATCGATCCCTTCGTACCCGCGGTCCGCTTCTGCGGGCAGGTGTAGGCTAACGTCACCCATCTGCTGGCAGTGCCCGCGCTGCACGATGCGTGCTCGGGAGCTGCGTGGGGAAGGTGGGAGAGAGACCTCTGCCCCGAAGCTTAGCGAGGGAAGACGTTTTGGAGGGTGATTGGGCAGGTACGCTAATGCTACTTAGAAAAATAGGTGTAAAATTACTTGTGAGCGGGACCCCACCTAACGTGATTTCTTTGTGGTTTCTCAGGGGAAAATGACAGTGGCTCATCTGTTGCACAGTAATTATTTTTATTTCTTAAACTCCCTGCCCTACTAAAAATGTTCTATTTTCTGTCTGCCTCTTTCTTCAGTAGTTCATTAATCAGCTGTTCAGGGTTAGAGGAGGAAAAATTGACAGAGATTTATGTGTATCTGCCTTACACGGATAAAATAAAACCTCATCCAAAAATGGTTTTCTTTACTGAATAACTAATTTTTTCTCACATCCTACCAATGCTAGCAATGAGGGTGTCCAGACCGCTGGGTGTATTGCCCAGAGATAATGCTTTACAACTTCCCTGCTTCCAGCCGACGCACACGTTGCTTTTTCAGCCAAGAGGATGCTTTTGCAAATTAAAGATGTACAGTGCTTAACACAATCTGATTCAAACACGTGGTAACCTATTAAGTCAGCTTCTGAAATGGAAGTGTGTGTGTTTTTCTTTAAGAACACACTTCTTGAAGTGTTTTCCAGACTTAGACTACTTTTCACTCAGAAAATCTCTTTCCAGACAGTTGATTCCTAAATTGCTAAAGTTCTTACTCTGCAATAACTTTTGCTTCTTCCAGATGTTTATCCTGACCTGGTGTATGCAGGCCTTATATTAAAATAGCATTATAATGCTGTAGCACATCAAAAAAGATGTTTGGTGCTACATGTCTGGGCAACAGCATGAATTTCTCATCATCTTATGGGCCTGACTTAAGGTTAAAATCTACAGCTTTGTTATTTCAAGTGACTTGCTGCATGTCAGAAATGGAATTAGAGCCAAGATTAGCTACTCAGTTGAGTTTATTTTTGGTAATTCTTCTAATACATAAATGTGATTTGAATTTAAAATTTGAAGCTCAAGTGGGGGTTGTGTCTATCTAACGTGGCCAGTGCCACGTTAAATGCAAGACCAATACAAATGTTTTCATGGCTATCGCCTGGGTTTTGGGGGGATTTTTTTGTGTGTGTTTTTAAGGGTATTCCCCTGCTGCTTTGGCAGTGCCAGTAACAGTGTAATGCTGACGATGAAGCTGCCTTTCCTGATGTTCCCCCCCTTCATTTTTAATATGTGTATTTAGGAAGGAGTTTTCTTCAAGATAATTGTAAAGTAGTCTAAAAATCTTGAAATCACCAGTTAATGGAGCAATTCAAGTTAGGATATCCCAGCCTACTTTGAAAAGAAAATTGAATACTTAAAACTTTGAATTTTGTGCAGGCAGATAGTGGGAGGATAGGCTTCAGGTCTGCAAATTGCTTCATTTGAGTGAAAAACTTGCTGGTTGAAGTTAACTGTTAGTTTATCTTCCCAGTATTACCGTATCGCGTTCTCTCTTCTTCACAGCGCCACGAGTCTGTGGTAAGCAGAGCAGTGAGTTCTTAAAGTTTAATCCTAGAGCAGAGAGCTGGATAATGCAGGTTTTCAGGTGGATCAGACCAAAACAAGCGTTGAGCTTCTCTGCCTCCGAAATGTGCTTTGCTCCTACAACTGCATTTCCTTCTGTATGGAGGCAGTTGTGTAACGTTTGCAGAGCAGTTGTGTGTAACCACTTCTGTTACAAGTGACGGGCTGTGCTGTAAAGAGTTAAGCAAAATGAAGGAGATGTTGTCCTCTAATTCAGTATCTCTTCAAGATCTATTCAGCAGCATATGCTGCTATTTTTACAAACGGAATCTGTTGCCAGTCTACAGAACACATGTTTCGGAGTGAAGCACGAGAACACTAAGCATTATGAAAGTAACTAAGCTCATTAGTGGGAAGGGCGGGCTTTGCTGTATTAACTGTGATGTTGTAATATCTCTGTCTAATTAGCTCTTCTACTAATTAGATTTAGAGCAATTAAAAGCTTTAAAGACTTGTGAGAAGTTTTTTGAAAGGACTGTAAATTTCAGGTACATGACTTTCCCTTTTGGAAGGAGCATCTTGGTGCCTGCTCACTGGTGTCAGTGGCTGACTTAGATTAGTTTCTGATTAATTATTGATGGCTGTACGTAGTCTATCACTGTTATCACTGTCCTAGTACTATATGTGTAACTTCTCTAAAGATCTGGGTGTTCTGCAAAGACTGGCAGCCATTTGGTGTTCAGTTCAGCAGAGCCAGAAACAGAAGACATGCACACGTAGTGCTCTCATGCGGAGAGATTATATTTTTCTCGGTTTAAAATAAACCATTCTGATTGAAAGCATCTGCTTTTTCTTTTGCATAACAAAAATGTTTTCCAAAATTAAAGTCTTCTAAAGCGTAAGTCTTTGCAATCTCCTGCAGAGATTTTTATCCACAAACCAGCAGTTTAATTTACAAAAATGTGTTGTGCTTAAAACTATCGTGATGAAGTCTTACTCATGATCTTTCAGATTCACGGAGAACCTATAGCAAATACTACTGTGGCTCTCTTATTTTCCTTAAAGAGCTGTGAAATTCTAACTTTGGATTTCTGTCCTATCTTGAGTATAGAGTAAAGGTTAAAGCTCAAAAACGTACAAGGAATTGGTTAAATTAGACCAGTTTTAAGCCTATTGACTGTAGTATCTGTTTAGCAGCTTGGTCATTCTGAGGCTTTAGTGCTATGAGAGCTGAGCAGAGTATCTCTCTGAATGAACATCCCACCTTTGGGTTTGAATGCTCAGTAACAGAGCTGTAGATTCTAAAAAGAGATCAAATACTTCTCATGCCTTTTTGAAAAGGGTAGGGGCTCCAGTTGTGGGGAGAATGTCGTTGGCTTTGCTAGATACTGAGCCAGAATCACGTGGCTGGTGGTGTCAATTTAAGTGCTTGTCATGCTAGGGAGATCATAAAGCAGGACCTTTGAGAAATGTCATTATTTTAGTAGTATGTCTGAAGGGTCCCATCTAGATGGAGAGCACGTGGACAGAACAGCTCAGTCATCAGCAAGCTGCTGAGAGCATCTTTATTTCTTTTGTACTTAACACCAATGTCTTCTCTTCGCCTGCTTGGGAAGGGAAGAGCATCAGAAACGCAGGTGTGGATGGCTTCCCAGCCTGGAGGAGTCCTGCAGCGAGTTCAGGGATTCCGGTGCTCTTGCCTGGAGCTCGCAAAGAGCTGTGGGCTCTTCAGCTGAGCTGAAGCCAACAACTCTGCAGCTTTAGTCCAGGATTGCTATTGATTTACAGTGAACTTTTAGGTAAGGTACCCAGATGTATGCTGTAGGCAAAATCTGTATGTGATGATGGGAGAAGAGTGAAAAGCTGTCATGGGAGCTGTTACAGCATAGATTGATCAGATGCTTTAAAAATGAGATAATATGTCTTTGTGTATTAGCAGCATTTCTATTTCATAGGCACTACAGTTTATTTTCCTACTGAAACATTCAAATGAGGGATATTTTAGACCAGAGTTTTTCTTAGCAACTTATGTTTGTCATAGATAATTTTTTTTCTCTCACATACACGTAATTACGTATTAAATGCTCGTCACTGCTGAAGGATGCAGCTTCCTCCTAGAAGTTGCTGTTAAAATTGTTTGACTGGACTGACGCTCTGTCTCCCGAGTACCAGCTTTCAGTGACTTAATTTTGGGCTTTCCTGTGAAGGATTTTGTGAGTTAAAGGATAACACTCTTGGCATGATTCCTACCTGTGTGCATAACACTTTACAAAGTTGGCTTAGCAGCATGATCAAGAGAAATAAATATTCTGCTTCTTCCCTTTGCCGTCCCTTGAGCAGGGAAAGCTGAGGGGCAGTAGAGAGGGCAGAAGTTGCTGAAGGTTGTTCTGCAGGCCACTATTGGAGTCGCACCTGGATCTCCTAGGTCTAGGGCTAACCAGCCGGCAGGTTGTTCAACTCCTAAAGCATTGGAGGCTTATTTACTTCGATTTTTGTTCATTATGGACATTATCTCTGTAATAGGAGTATTTTGGAAGCAAGCACTCAAGCTGCTGGAAGAAAACACTATTGATGGTTAGCATAACTGTTCTTTTTTGCCTCAATTTTCTGAAAGGACCCATTATTAAGATAAGTATTTCTAAGTGAACGTGGGTCAGAATAGTATAGCTAAAACATGCTGTGCACTGACCTCAGTTTTGAAGTAAGCTTAATAGAAGAAATCCTTAATGAGTGTATTCCAGAAATAATTCCTTAGCATTGCAGAACCAAATTTGAGACTTTTGGTTAGAGAGAAGTACTCGATGTCCACAGTGTTACAGGGTATTTTGTCTGCTTGATGTTGCTCAGCAAACCAACTGGGGGAAAAAAAAAAAAAAAAAAAGGCTTCACTTAACTTTTGTGGCTCTTCTGTCTCCACCTTCTGGAAGCTGATAGCAAATAATTTAAAACCGGCTTACTGAGTTAATTAACTGGAAAGCAAATGTGTTTCGAGATGTATGTTTTGACCCTAGTTAAAGGATGTCATCAGGATTTTGCTTTAGTTATTCCAAAACACTGAGTCTAGGGAGCAAATAATTGGGATGAAAATTCTCTTTAAGCCAAAACTGTCTGTTTTTTTTTTATCATCTCTGCAGAATGTGTCAGGCTGAAGTCAGCCAGGAGGTCAGCTGGTTTAACTGTACTGTGGGCATACTGTTGTAAAGGAATCAAGTAAAACCGTAATGTTCCAGATGACCTCCTCCATCCCTTACTTCTGAATGTTCTTGGCATGTGTTTTCAGAGGTGAAGAACTATAACTGAGAATTTCTGAGAGGACAGTCTGGTCCACCACAGGTAGTGTGCTGAGGGCTGTGCCTTCAAAGAGAATAAACCGTGCCTTCTATCAGACCTCAGTAGGTGAGGAAACGTAGAAGGGGAGACAGCCAGAGGGCAGGGCTTCAGAAAAGTACGCTCAGGATTTGGTCTCCCACTCGCTTGTTTTTTGGGTAGTATTTTCTTTGTGCTGTTCCATACCTCAGGCTGTTCCCTGGCCAGCAGTATTGTAATGTGGATCAAATGATCATCTTGGTTTGTCAGAGATGATTTGGAACATAATAGGTCAATTGGCTGCAGGCAAAGCCACGACCTCTGAGTCAAAGCTTTGCAACCTGTTGTCACATGGTGTTTTTTTCACGATAGCCTTTAGCTGGGAATACAGGTCTTCTTCCCTGGCCATTCTTGTCCGTTTTCAGGTTGCAGCTGCTCCCTGGTGGTTGCCTGTGAAGGGAGCCAACTGGAAGCACCCTGAGGGTCCTGACTCTAATATCTCCAACAGGTAAGCCGTAAATGGCCATTCAGTTATCATACACAGTCCTTGTAACTATACCTGTAAGCTTGGACCAGGAATGGAGGTCCAAGAAAGGGTTTTTAATTCGTAACCTGCTTGCTGCTGCTTCTGTGACTATTTTTGCATCTCCTAGTGTGTTGCGTGCAATGTTCAGTGGTCGTACAGTCAATGGCATAGTAGTATTTCAAAAAGGTCTATAAGCACTTTCCACCCAAGGGAAAAGAGACCATACTGAGATGTGCTTTGGTGTGTTTACTATTCACATCTGTACATCAGCAGTGAAGCAGAGTAGGTCTTTAGAGCATTCAGTGCAGGTCTGGTTTGGGAGAGGAAGACTAAATACTAGCTGAATGTGTACTCGAGGAGTCCATGTAGTGTGTCCTCCATCTGGGATTTCGAGGCCTGTCTCCCTGGCAGCAGATGACTGAAGAGTTTTGTGCTTTTTAATGTATTCTGACTTTGTAGGCTGATTATTGTGGAAAATAAGTTGTGACTTTGTAATCTATAAGCTCTAAATGCTTTGGAAAACTGTATTTTTTCTATAGTTAGTGCCCTGCTTTGCTAGCATGAACCTTGAAACTTGCTGATCCATGTCTTTATACAAGCTCTTCCAGTTCAGAATTTGATGCCTAGCAAATCAAAAGGCTTAATTTTTCTCAGGTGCTTTTTGTGGATATTGCAGAACTAGCCCTGGGTTGCACGTGTTGAAAGCCATTGTTGCAGTTAGGTATGTTCCTGTATGCTTACTTGGATGTGACTGTCTTCATTTCTCTTTCTCTTGCTAGGCAGGTGGCAGTGGAGTTGGCGCTAGCTGCTTAATCAACTCGTTAAAGTTTCAAAACTGCTGTTTGAAATAAAGTCAGGCTCTCTAGCCTAGATCTAGTAGATGCTGACATGTTTTTGAGTCCTCTAAGGACAGGGTTATGTTAGTGTAACATCATCTGATGGCTGAACTGCTTAGTAACAAGTCCAGTGTCTGTTCTCCAAGGGCAATGAAAGAATTATCTGAGGCAAAAATAGAGATAATATCAGGAGGCGTTGTTAGGGGGAGACAGAGAAATTTAGGTCACTGTCAGCAGATAAGAGTTGGAAACCTGCCATGTAAATCTAGTCTTGTAGAAGTATGGCACAAACTTCAACTAGTACAACTGCTAGTGGACTTGCCACATGCAAGTAGCCTGATGGACCAACAGGCATACGCTGGCTTGTTAAATGAGGCAGGAAAGATGAGTTCATAGGAAGTTCTCCGTATCTATCTTCTGGATCAGTACCCTCAGCTCCTGAAATATCTTGGTCTTTTAGAGGCGTGGATGGGGAGGATCCTTGTGACAGGAATGACTAGGCATTGGTTTTGTCTTTTTCTGGAAAAAGAGACCACCATTGTAAGGGCAATCCTGAAACCAAACCAAAGGAAAAATGGGAGCTTTTATGTAAAGTGGACTGCTTGAAACACCCAAAGAAAAAAACTCTTTTGTTAAATTTCTGCAGTTCACCGTTTCCTGGATTGGGTGCTGCAAAAGATGATGTTGCTAGGAGTAAGGACTCTTTCTTATCTCACCTCTCCCTCAAAAACCGCACAACTGGCAGCAAAGAAAGAATCTGCAGCAAAGCGAAGAGTGCACAGAGAAGGGAAGAGCATTTGCCATTAGACTGCAATGTAAATTTTCCTATTGAGAATCTTGGCTTCTTGTTAAGATACTGTTAAACTAGCCCAGCAAGGAGCAGTGATGCTGCAGGCTTTTGGTGTCTTCCTTTGGGTCTCTGAGGACCTACGTTTCCACATTAGCCAGCGTATCGGTGGCTCTTGACGGGTTCCTGGGTGCAGCAGGTTTCTGAAGGGAGATCATGAGCAAGCACAAGCTGTAAATGTCTTTGTTAACTGCATAGAGCTGTATGTGAAAGCATGATGAGACAAACAGAACTTACTTTTTTTTCTCGTTTTTCTCTGTTGGCTGCATTTCCCATCCACCACCTACTAGTAGCTTGCTGTCTTTCTTTAAATAGCTTCTTTTTTGTAACGGTAATCTGATAGCTTGTCCAGTTGTAACTGCACTGTGAACTTCCTCACAGGCCTTTGTGGCTTTCTCTAAAAGAGTTTCATAAAGTGCTTGTGCTGTATAGGTGTGAGATCGCCTCGTTCTGCTGATGATCTTGTCCTATTTATTTTGTTCCCCAGAATGGATCATCCAGTTCTTCATGTTTCCTGGAATGATGCTGTGGCATTCTGCACATGGGCAGGGAAACGATTACCAACTGAGTCTGAATGGGAGTACAGCTGTCGAGGGGGCCTTGAAAATAGGTACCCATCACAAATGTGTCCCTGATAACTGTTTAAAACTGGTATTTACTAGATAAGGAAGAGTTGTGTGGGTTTTTATTACCCCCAATGTGTTTTTCTGGTCTAGTATGCACATCTTTGGTAAATATAACACCGACTTACTCTGAACAGGTTCCTTTACAGGTAAGTGAATTTCCCTAAGTACCTAAATGGTATATTGTAATCTGAACTCCATAATGGGAGGAGAACGCAGAGAGCCTGAGGGAGAAGGAGGTGTGACAAAATGCCAAGACACAGGACTGCTGCTATTGCAGGAGATGAAGGGTATAGCGAAGGACCTTAGTGCCAAGGCCAAAAGAGTTGCAGAAGAGCTTAAGAAGTAAATACCTGCATCACTGCACAGCAACTGTAGGGCCTCTGGACCCACCTGGTATCTGACTGTGGGCTTGCAGAGGAGGGGAAGACAAGGTGAATAACAGGCTTAAGCCTTCTCCATCCTGTGTCCTGGACTACATACTGCACAGGGCAGCGCTGCCTTTCCCTCCTTCACATGCAAATTGTCCTCGTCGGACTCTTGCTCTCCTTGAAAACCTGCTAGGTGTTGGTACAAGTGGAACTGGAATACAAACAGTTCTCCAGCGTAAGGGGGGGAGGGACGGGGGGTGGGGGGGGGATGGGGTGTCTTATTTTTTAATTAAAAAAAAAAAAAAAAGGCATTTGACAACTGTTCTTCTGTATGGTTTTTAATAGACTTTTCCCATGGGGCAACAAGCTTCAGCCAAAAGGTCAACATTATGCCAATATCTGGCAGGGAGTGTTCCCAACTAATAACACTGCAGAAGATGGATACAAAGGAACTGCGCCTGTAAGTGTGTCTCAAAGTGAATTAATCATATGGAAATGAACTTAGTCTTCCTAAAAATTGAGGTCTGTGTTCAACACAATGAACCATGGCTGTTTTCCATTCCTGTACTCTTTCACCTTTAGATTTTTGAAGTTACAGTATATTTCACTGCAGGCTTGAGTATTACCAAGGGACAATTTTTAAAAGCTAATTGAAAAGTAAAGATTACTTTCATTTTAACTTCTAGTTCCTCTCAAACTGACCTCCTTTCCCCCTTTCCCGTCAGTTTATAGTCAGATGCTGAAATACTTTCTGCCTGCACTTTTGGCATTACAATTTTTTGAACTCTCGTCTTTTGGGTAGCTGTTCCCGAGGCACAAAAATCATGCAATACTTGAAAAGAAATGAAACTTCCCTTTTTGGAAAGGTTGAGTCTGTCTAGTATGGCAAACAAAGGAGTGGAATTTTAAAGGCAATCAAGAATGTGAATGAATTATTAAATGGTAGTTAAAGTCAGTCCCAGAAGTTTCATCAGTAGAGAAGTCTGCATATGCATGAGTTGACAGCCACCCTTGCTTTTCTTTGATGGGAAGGGGAATCTGGAAGTTGTGAGCATGGGCATGGAGGTCACATCACTAATGCTCTGTTCAGGTCCGTGTCTGGTGGTCAAACAGTGCCTCTCTTTAGAGGATCAGTCTCCAAAACCAATGAGAAGATGCTATGTGCCATAGTGGAAATGTGGTGCTGAGAACATTGAGGATGATAATAGCTCATTCTTTCATGCTGTTTTATTTAAATAGAGTATGTAAAAGTGTTACAGTTCTGCACTACTAGTTTGGTGTCTGCTTTTGAGATACGGAGGCAGAAGCTCCTAGTAAAGACAAAGGCACCTTCAGCAGCCTGGTCTTCAGGATTAAAAACCTGATTTCATGTTGAGTGGTCTACAGAACCGACACTTGTGTTCCGTATCTTGCACAGGTCACTGCATTTCCTCCCAATGGATACGGCTTGTACAACATTGTAGGAAATGCCTGGGAATGGACGTCTGACTGGTGGGCTATTCGTCATTCAGCGGATGAAGTTCACAACCCTGTAAGTATCTTATTGGCATCACATGAAGTGTAGAATCCCCTCTTGCTACTCTCATCTGGTTGCTGTTTGAAAACCTACTGTTCTTTGCTCCTCCCTGCTGTGCCTGGGGTGGGATGGGCTGTGTTCTGGTGAATTAGGAAGTATCACACCACAAATCATCAACACCGGAATTGTAGTGCTGTAGTGCAATTTTTTTTATTTATTTGTTTTTGTTGGCCAGGCATTCACAACTGGTTAGTAGTTGAATACTTCCAAACTGGCATCAGATTACATAAATCAAGAATTTGCCAATGCAGTGGAATTTAAAAAAAAAAAAAGGGGGGGGGGGGGGGTTTGTTCACGTATGCTGCTACAAATTGTACTTTTTTTTTTTTTTTCTTTTTTCCTCCTGGTAGAGAACAAACCGCCGTGACTTATCTTTATGGCTTCTAATAGCTTGTTTAAAACTCAACACATAATAAAGCTGAAGTTTATGGGCAGAAGTAACTTACCAGGCTTTGAGAGGTTACTCTTTGGTTTTCTTTGTGGCAGGCAGAGGAGGTGGTCCTGCAGGGTAAGCTTTGTACGTGGGGTTTCTCATGCAGTATCTTTCAGCAGATTCAAGTTCTAGTATTACATCTCCTTCTCTCTCATTTATCCAGGGTGACTCAATCCGGGAATGCACTGCTCTGCTCTCACAGAGCTCGTTTTGTTCAGACACAGTTATCTGTAATGAGAAAACCAGTGAAACCTCACGGGGCAGGAGCTATCTGTTTGCTGCAGGACTTGAGTGTCCCCATGCTGTGGTCTCTTGTGATATGTGTAGTCTGTCTTTGGTATGCCGGCCGTAATTGGAGGCCTTTCTGGGAAGTCAGCAACTGGAAGTAGCTCAAGGAACTTGCTGAACTTTTTTTGCTGTTCTGTACATTGCAGAAGTTGACATTCTGCTGTTCTTCCAGGAGGATGTGTCTAGCAAGAGAAATCGGACTCATCTTGGGGTCTAGATTGCTCCAGATCTGTACTAGCAGTTCCATCACACTGATGGAGCATCTGGAGACCTCCTAACCCGCACCAGTCACACTGGGCAGTTTCGGGTTACTTGTATCCCCGTAAGATAGCACAGGTCTCTCTAGTGACGTCAGCTGTGTGTCGGACAGCACGACATATGTCTTCCCAAGTAACTGAAATGCTTGGGACTGTAGCTTTTGTTCTTGTTTGATTTAAAATAGGATGGACTATTCTCTAATTTCTGTCGATAGGCAGTCTTAGTGGTGTAGCAACAGCTAAACCACCTCCTTTTCCTGTGGGACCTTGGCCGTGTTGTATCTCCATCTACTACCTTTTTCACATATTGCACAAATAATCATATGATGTGATTTGCATATTTCACACTAGTCAAAATTCTCTGCCAGTTTCTGTAATTCAGCAATAATGGAAAGCAATATTACGTGAATTGTCTCTTGAATGTATAAACACACCTGTCTGTTTCCAACATTGGCTCATGGCTGGCACGCATGTACAGCTGAGATTTATATAGAACTTACACTTAGCATTCAAACGGATTCTTTAGACTTTTTTTTTCCTGTTTGCATACTGATTGATTAGGAAAGAAACATCTGCTATCTTGCAATTCTGTTTCCATTCTGGTGGGTTTTTTATATGCAATTAAGGATAATTTTTTTCTGTACCTTATGAATGGAAACAAGCCCAGTTTAAGAGCAACATTTCTAAAGATGAAGTCTTGAGTAGCTAGCAGAATGTAAATTTGGATAAAAGTGAAGAACAATAAAACTAGCAAACTTTCCCGTGTCAGGGTAGAGTATTGATTTGATTGCATGCTAGTAAGTCAGGGTGGGAGGAGGAGAGTGAGCAAGGCTGAGCTTTCCATTCCAGGCTGTGTGGTCACCACAGTTTGTTCCAGGGAAGCTTCTGCTTTACCTCTCTCACTACTGAAGGAAGCTTCACCTCAGCGCTGGAACTAGTGCACTGTGATCTGCATATGCTGCCTTAATCGGGGCAGGGGGAAGGGACCCCTTGCCCACCCGCACCCTTTCAGAGACAGCATCTGCGTCCCTGGGAAAGAACACAGGTCGGGCAGTTCGGAGCATATTGCAGCTGTCCCTGTTCCTGTGCCTCTGTCTCTCAGTCTGACAGCTACTTTAGTTTGGGCTGCTTGTTTGTACAGTGACCTCTCGGGGCAGGGAATAGTGCACGGCTCTGTTGAAGTCTTCTTCCCGAGCAAAAAGTGGCAACGCTGGGAAACAAAAATAGAGTAACTAGGCCAAGTCTGGAGAATAGTAACACTTTTGATGGTGTGTACATATAGAACTTAAAAGTCACAAATCTTGGGTCTGTTGCACCCAGATATGTTCTAGAGGTTTTTGTTTGGTTTTGTCTGTAGGTTAGCATAAGGTAATGTGCATTATTTATTTAAACAAATATCTCTTAAAGGCTCTGTGTCATCCCTGGCAAAGTCTTAGAGCTTTTTTTCATGTAAGATGACTGGCTTTTGTAGGTGAAAGGCATGAAATGACTGATTTATGTGGAAGTTATGTGGAAATAATGGAAAGAGCCTCCAGGAGTCTTCATCCAAACTGTAGCTTTCAGCTAATCCATTCCCTGCCATTGGTGCTAGTTAACTTCATAGAATCATAGAACAGTTTGTGTTGGAAGGGACCTTAAAGATCATCTTGTTCCAACCCCCTGCCATGGGCAGGGACACCTTCCACCAGACCAGGTTGCTCCAAGCCCCGTCCAACCTGGCCTTGAACACTTCCAGGGATGGGGCAGCCACAGCTCCTCTGGGCAGCCTGTGCCAGGGCCTCACCGCCCTCATGGGGAAGAATTTCTTCCTAATATCTAATCTAAATCCACCCTCTTTCTGTTTAAAGCCATCACCCCTTGTCCTGTCACTACAGGCCCTTGTCAGAAGTCCCTCCCCAGCTTTCTTGGAGGCCCCTTTAGGGACTGGAAGGCTGCTGGAAGGTCTCCCCAGAGCCTTCTCTTCTCCAGGCTGAACAACCCCAACTCTCCCAGCCTGTCTTCATAGCAGAGGGGCTCCAGCCCTTGGATCATCTCTGTGGCCTCCTCTGGCCCTGCTCCAGCAGGTCCGTGTCCTTCTTGTGCTGAGGCCCCAGAGCTGGAGGCAGCACTGCAGGGGGGTCTCCCCAGAGCGGAGCAGAGGGGCAGAATCCCCTCCCTCGCCCTGCTGGCCACGCTGCTGGGGATGCAGCCCAGGGCACGGGTGGCTTTCTGGGCTGCAAGCACACTTCATCTTATTTTGTTTTAAAAAGACAAATAGATTTCTCTGCTTGTGTCAGCCTTCCCAACTTGTCCAAGTTGCACAAACTCCAGCTAGCTAGAACCGTGTAGTTCGCTGAGCTACAGCTACTGTGTATGATGCTTGGGGAAAAAAAAATCCTTTTTCTTAAGTGTCGCAGTGGTGCACCCTCGTTGGAATGGCTTATTTAAATGAGACGTTTTTGTGTTCATGAGGTCAATGCAGCAGTGTTGAATTAAGGCGATGGTGAGAAACAGGTGTCGTGACTTTTGTGCTGTTAAACTTAAGTGGCTATCAGTTTGCTTAGGTTTTTAAATTTGGCAAAAACATTTTGCAGACATTTCTGAAAAGTATTTAAAAATTGGGTGTTAACAATGATGCTTTTAGGGTTTTTTCAGTTGGAAAGTAATTGTCCGAATCTAGTGTCTGAGGCAGAGCACTTCAAAGTGAATTCCAAAGGGTTTTTCTGATTAAATGGATGAGGAAACTGAATCTCATAATGTGAAAAGGTGTCCCAAAATAGCCAGGCTGCAGTATCTTCTGAGACATTAAAAATGATTAGCACCATATCTATCAGAGCCAACCTCTTCAGTCTCTCCAGAGTACAAGTCAGCGTAACCTATATATAGGATGTGTTCTTTCTGCCTAAAAGACTAGGAATTCTTCTAGAGGGTCAGAGCTTAGCAAAAGTTTTTTAACATATTTAGTTTAACATCTGAAATCTTCAAAGCAGTGTTCTAGTACTGGCGAGGTTTGGGGCGTACTGTGGATTGGTTACAAGGAATGTATGGAATTTTGCACATAGATTCTTTTTTATGTTTTTTGTAATTAATGGGCTTGCATTTATAAATAATTACCAAGAGCAAAAATAAACTGGGACACCTGAAAGTGCTTTGTAAGTCATTTGCTACTTTTAAGGTATTAAACTATGCTCTAGCAATGGAACAAACAATGTTCTTCCTCCTCTTTGCCAGGTAGAGGACCTGTGCAGGTAAGTCCTGAAGCCAAACAAACAAACTTGAAAGATTTTTATGCAGCGCAAGAAGCCTATAGAATGCAGAGCTTGGTACTGTGTCCTTGCAGTTAGGAGCTGCAAGGTGCCAGGAGTACTGGACACTGTTGGCGATAGTGAGGTTTTGGGGATGCAGCCACAACTTTCAAGTTAGTGGCATTGAACAGCATCATAATATGTTACGGATGTAACTTTTAAGAGCAGAGCGTTAGTATCACTGGAGATTTGCTTGTACGGACCTTTCTTTAAGAACTTAATTAGACAGTTCTACAACTAAAAGTCTCCTCGACTATCCGAGTCCAGAAACTTACTTGTATATTAATAGTGGCTTGTTCAAAACATAAAGAGCAAGTGGCTTTTCTTTTGAATTCTACTTCTCGTCAGTTTGTGTAGTGAGCTGCAAATGTGTCTGGTCATTTTTGACTTAAGCAAATGAAGGTCCCCCCATTTTACAAGCGTACAGGATCAGTGGAGATGAGTGTACTGTACTTGGACTAGCTGTGAAAGCAAATAAACAATGTTGTATTTGGAGGGGTTTTCAGTAACAAATTGTACATAGTGAATAACCTTACCTGTCATCTGGAACACAGTGAATGGTCCCTCAATTTCACGCGAGATAATGAACTTGTTACTCTCCCAGGAAAAAAAAGGGAAACATTCAAGCCAGTAACATTCACTTAGTGCAGCAGGATAGTCCAGTGGGAATCTCGTATACCAGGAATCTAGAACAGAAACCAGAACAAGCCAAATCTAAAATAGCTGTCTGTGGAAAACTTCTTTACGCATGGAAATAACTTCTAAATTTTCTGAATTTCCAATGGAATAGTGTGTCTCAATTGTGACCTGTTCTTCTCATTCCCCTCACCTCTCAGCATAGTTCTTGTCTATATTCTGTGCTCACTAACCACTAAAAGCTTTTGCACGCAGAACTTTTTTGTGCGTTTAGATTTAGGGTGCCAGACTGTTACCTACCACGGCTGTTTTCCAGTCACATTGTGCATTCTGGGGATACTTTATTACGGGATTCTCTACTTGAGTGAGTGCCGGGAGATCAAGGAGCTAGCAGTCTTGCTGCTGTTCTCCGAAATGGTTTTGCTTGCACTTGGAGACACCTTGGGGTTGCACAGAACGGGGCCACGTGGCAGTACAAAGGCAGTCTTGCAGCATGTCTTAATCATGTAGGTGAGGTGGTTTTTGTGTGGTCAGACTCAGTTTGGAGGGAATTACAAAATCCACCTGAGAAAATGTAAAACTGATACTTCAACTCTTCCAGGATTGGCAGCGGGTGAAAAGCCAGGGCACTGCTGTTGTCAGAAATAAGTGCTTCTGGGCTGATCTTTCTCATGAGTGGGAAAAAATCCACAGTTTAAGACAAACTCACAAAAAATGTTTCTTTAGTACGTCTTGCAGCTACTATTTGGTGCACAAGGGCAGGAGTTGGAAGCACCAGGGTTGTGAGGGGTTTTTTTGTTTGTTTGAAAAACGTAAATGATCATTTGGTAGAGAGTAGCCAAGTGTGTGTGAGATCAATCAAACCACAATCCCTTTATGGGGCTGTTGTAATTGTGATGACTTGTGGCTCAGATTTTTGTGTAGACAGTGCATAGTTTTTTATGACCTGCAGTTCTCTGTTTGAAAACTGATTTAGCTCCAAACAGAGTGGCTGTGTAGCTGACGGTGCATGGAAAATTATGATGCAGCTTCAGAAAGCATTTGTTTGATGTAATGAAAGAAATACAACTTTCTTTTAAATTTTTTTAAAAAAAGCTTCTATGATGTATTTTAATAACTCTCTAAAGAATCATCCTACTTACAAGCTTTGGTAATTGAATGCACAAGCACTTGTGCAATCAGACTATAATATGTCTGTTACAACATTATACTAGAAAATAAACTTGCCCATATACAGTAAATGCTGTTCTTTAAATCTGGGATCAAAGTCTGGACAGCTCTGGCTCTTTACGTACAGACGGCAAATGTCCTTCCACTTCAGTACCAGGTGGTGCACTTCTCCAGATAATAGCATAAACCAATATTGTTTGATGGAACAGAGACTTGCTTGTTTTAATCAAATGTGACCTTAATTGCTGTGCTCTGATTATGGGTAAGCACAATCAAAGCAGGTTTCCTTTATCTAGAAGGAAGACTCAAGCATGAGCAGATAGTAACATTACAGGCTTTCTCCTTTTTTTTAGTTATAAGGAATATGTGATATTGAGCTGTTTGTCTGGGCAAAGTTAGATAATGTTTGTACACTCTTACTTTACCAAGTATGTTAAATGCACGCATTATTCTATAAAAGCTATTGACTGGGGGATCTTGCTTTTCAGGATGCCATACCTGAAGTCGTCCTGTGGAAGACAAAGCAGTGAAGTTTTTTGGGGTTTGGTTGGGGTTTTTTTTCAGTGCTCTCTAAGCAGGAGAGCTAAGCATTGTCTCTCCTCGACAGGAATGAGTTTACATTTCTACATCTGCAGCTGTAGGGACTGCTAACGTTCCTTGTAAAACATGAGAAACTTTAAGCAAGTGATGTAGGTAGGAGAAAGACCACCCAAAGAAGAGGACTCCAGTCAGAAGGGCGTGCGTGGAACTCTTGTGTACAGTGTCAGAAGCAGGGTGTCGCTGATAAGGACATCTAGCTCTTAACCCCCTTCTATACATTGAAATCTCTTATTCTAGTTTGTCTATAGGGACTTGGCTTCTACCATTCCCAGCTCCAAACTGAGATAAAGGGTCTTTGTTTGGGATACCAGAGAGAGTTCATGCTACAGGTAGACCAAGGAGCTGCAGCACCCTTCTACCTACCTGGACAACATCGTTCAGCTTCATATGCTACGAGAATAGAGTCCAGGTGGCTGCTTCCTGCGTGTGACGTGTTTGAGGCTTGTTCAGTAAGGCTGGGGTAGAGAAAGGAACATAAAAATAAGCCATTAGGCAGTACAGGGGAAGGACAGCTGCTTGCCCTGAGCTTTACCGCCGTGGCTGAGCTGTGAACTTACCAGGAGCTGTAGTAAAGGGCTCCTGAAGTAGAGGAATGCAAATACAGCCCTTGGCTGCTGGGATGCTGACACCATCTGGGGGACTTTGAAGTCCTCGGTCTCTAGCGCTAAGTAGGGGGCTTGCACAGGATGCAAAAGCAAACCATTAGAGAAAGGAAACGCAGTGCTTGATTCCAACGCCACGTTCTCCTTGGGTAGACACACCTGTGATACAAAAGTACAAAACAACGTGAATGGTGATGGGGATGCTCAGCAGCCTGGAATAAGAATGTCTTTTTCGCCCAGTTTTCGTTGTTTTCAGATCAGCTCACATGGCTTTGCTGGGCACCTTGCTGGTATGTGGTGCCATGTATAGAGAAGCTGAGCTACGTATGAATGAAAGCGTAATCCCTGCCTGCAGTGTTCCATGTTATGGCTCTAGTTTTAACTCCACAATAGCCTTCAAATGAGGAGAGTTTGTTGGCTGAATTTTTAACACTTGAACGGAATTCACTGTGCCCACCTTTGAGGATCTGTGCTGCTTTTTTAACTTCCCTTAATTTAATTTGAGTGCAGTCACGAGCTGAGAAAGGTATCAATCTAGTCGGTCTCGTGCATGCAGTTACTTGTGCGTTTGATTTTGTACGTGTGTAAGCAGCTGGATACAACTCCAGGGAAATCTGGTTACCCAACTTTCTTTCACCTTTTCCTGTGCTAAACTGCAGAGCAAGACAGGGAAATACCAACAGCAAGAGAATGAAAGATAGCCCATAGACAGTTGTCAAACAGGCAGCGATTGTTTCTCCAACTAATGTCTAGTGATCTTCTGCTGTTCCAAGAACTTTGCCAGTTGTTTTATGATAAACTCTTTACTTTCAGTGATTTTAAAGAATTATGTATCAAGAGGATAATGTTTTGTAATAGAATAGATTATTGGAGAATATCAGATTTTTGCAGGTGGTAAAGCGTTTCAGTGCTCTGATCCTGCTTCAGAGGCTGGGGGGGTTCAATTTAGCTTGGGTCTCTGTTACCAAATAACCTTTGATGCTCAATTTTTGCCTGGCGGGAGATATTGGTACTTAATAAAAAGAGCTGATGCAATTCCCATTTTCTTTGGCTCACATGCTGCTTCAGTCTAAGTTATCCCTGTGTAACTGCTGAAACACGCAATAGTCTTATGGCTGGACAATAAACCTTCTAATCCTAAATTAGCGTGCTCCTCAGTGTATAAAAGTTGCTTTGGAGCTAAGAGCAAAGATTGCTGCTCTGGATTTGCGTTACCATTTTTAATGGGAAATCCTGCTTGACAGCTCCATTGTTCTCTGTTTTGTCTTGTTCTCATGTAGCTTTTTTTAGGTCAGTTTTATTCTGGCTGGCTCTACCCTGGCTTCCCTTAAAATGAGATTAACAGGCTGTTTGAGTTGATTGTGCTTGTTAGGGGCTTATCTTAGAGTGGGGCTCAGCGCATCTACATGCGAGTTTTGTGAAGACAATTTCCAGAGACCTCGGAAATGGAGTAAGCCTGTTCCATGGAGGAGCACCCTGGCTCGGAAACGAGCAGACACTGCCTGTGGGTGTGGTTTTCCTTGAATATTTGTAGGGTATTAAATGCAGTAGTAGGCCAATTTATTTTTTTTTACCCATCTCATATAAAATTTTGCAATAAATGTGAAACTGCTGAAGTTCCAGTATGGTAAGCTTTCGATATGAAGACTCTCAAAGCAGTCAAACTCAGTGGATGCATCCACTGTCTCCTGTAGCACTAGCATCAACTTTCAGGGTTTTCTTCCAGTCCCCACGGTTTATATTCAGCGTTACAAATGCTTGCCTCGTGTTGATTCTTCTAGAACTTCACCTCTGGTAACGCAGGAGCTGGGTGGGAGACAACTATATCCCTTGATACAGGGTGGGACAGTGCGGTGACCGGGTGTAACCAAACGGGTCGCATCAGTGGACACGGAGAAAAGCCGGAGGTGTCATTCCCCGTGAAATCCCCTCTTTAGGAACCTATTTCTTACAGGGAAATTATTCCTGGATTCAGGAGATACTACAGAATTGAAATTTTTCTTTGGTGACTGCATTTATATTGGTCAAGATGTTGTTCTTAAGGCTTTGCAGAAAGCACAGCACCCTTCAGATACTTCCAGGATAAATGGCTGGCTGCTGGACGGGAGGAGACGAAATAAATGGCAGGATTTCTTTTTCAGCAGTTGTCTGGTTTTAACCTGTTATGGTACTTTTTTATGGTACTATTTTGTACCATTTACATACTCTGTAGCAATGAATTCTTTTTTCCTAACTGCTAAAAACTGGGCTGATGACTTTCTTGTAACCTGTATTTATTGATAAAGGTCATGGTCTTAGCAGAAAATGCAGGGATTTGGAGAACATCTCGTTTTCTTCCTGTATTCCACAAAGTCTTCTGATAAGGTTTTGTCTCGAAATACAGACTTGGTTTATACACCCTACCAACCAGTGAAGAAACAACAGCTTGTACCTTGAGTTAAGCGAAAAATTCTTTATTGGAGGCTGGTACATGATAAGAAAATGTTTCTGTTGCACACTAGTGTACCACGTACAGAAATAGAAATACAGGCAAATCTTACCACTTTGAGAGGATTCTTAGTGGCAGTACGAACTTTTAGGCTGGGCTTGCCAGTTAACTAAGAAAACACAATTTATTTTCTTCATCTTGTTTGTCACTTCTATAAGACAGATATTCTTGTGGCTCCTTCCTAAAAGTAGTTTCTCAATGCACGCGGAGTGTAGAAAGCATGTAAGAATATTTGGTATCAGCAGTGGAAACATGAAGTACAGCAGTACTCTCTAAGCATCAGATGAGTGCAGTAGTCACTTCCACAGCTAAAGGGAATGAAGTGGGAGAATTGCTCGCCTGCGTAATAAATATGCATCAAAGCAAGCAAAAGAGTGTGTTATCAAGGAAGCCCAGCTTTCTCCTTGAACTATTAGGCCATCCTTTGGAGCTGGAATTGAAAAAGAATAGTGAAATAACCTCGTTAAATCAATTCTAGGGCCAATTTCATAAGCACTTCAAATAAATCACATACATTACACTGCAAATGTACACGCAATTACAGAATCGTTGCTCGTAAGTGCAGTGCTTTCTGCAGACCTCTTTAGCTGTCATGATCCCACGTAGTAACAAGTTCAGTACACGGTGACTGGGAGATGATACAGAATGCCTTGCTGCACAGTCACTAACTTGTGTTTCGGACTGGATTTTGGACTGCAAAGAGAGCAAGCACCAGACAGTGGGCATTACAGCCCCTCATCGCAACTGGCCGCCAAACAGTGGAACTGCATTCAGGAGAGTGGAAGCTCTCTGTACTCCTTTTGGGGGCTCACAGGTTTCCATGTGTTTGTTTCACAGCAGTGGGACTGATGAGAATCACAGATTTCATTACATGCGCAGGCCAGCGTGTGACATTCCTAATCTCTCATTAGGAAGCGTCTGAAACTCCAGAAACTGATCTGTTTTCAGAGATGATTACTCTCTCCTGATTGCCACTGTGCTTTTTGCAGCACATTACCAGGTGCTTTACAAAGCACAAGGCGCTCTTGGCCAGTGGGCAGCAACTCGAATGTTAAATATTTGCAGCAGCGGGGAGTGAGAACAATTACTCTCACCTGTCTGCAAGTCTTTTACAACATAATTATTTCAAGCTCGCTGGTTCAGACAGACACAGCTGAAATGTGTTTACTTTGACTATTTATGGCTGCTCCTTATCCATCTCCCTATTCTTACAGCTTTTTACCTTTACCCTGTAATCGGCATCCTTGAACACTAACCCACGTCCTCTCCTCCACAGAGAGGGCCCTCATCGGGGACTGACAGAGTGAAGAAGGGTGGATCCTATATGTGCCATAAGGTAATGTGAAAAGGCCCGTGGTATCTCCATATTGATCTTTCCTCTGAAAGTACCTGAGTTGCCAATGAAATGAGCCTCTGACAGAGTCTGTGGCAGCCTGGATGCTTGTTAAGGGGTTTCATGCAATTTAAGGAAGAGCGATACCTCATGTTCTTAAGGAATTCTTTTTGGTTAGCTTGGAATTAAAACGAACAAACTGCTTTACCCGGTATGTTTTTTTTAGATATAGCAGATAAAATTGATGTATGCTTCTAATGCTATTTTCATTGTAGTGCTTGAGTGATACTTGTAAGGGTAGAAAGTATGGATGTGACTTTTTTTTAGTTTTAGAATGACTCTTGATCCAGAAAGGTATCAGGTGTTTGCAGAAAGATTGCTGGGAGACGAATGTTTCAGCTTAGTTGATGGCAGACTTGACATTCTTTCTGAAAAGTCTGGATACCACCACAATGCAATAGCTGTTCGTGACACAAATTATGTTTTAAACTCTGTTCACACAGCACTGGAAAAAATGCTCACTGTAGATCTCCTTTTTCATTAAAGCTGTCCTGTTCTTTTTCCCTTTCAAAGCCTGCAGCTGGCAAATCAGTCTCATAATTAGATTAAATTTTCTACAGTGAGATCCCATTTTCTACACTGATTTCCTTCTTAGGTGAAATCAATGTCAGATGTTAATTAGCAGTTTTGATTAAATTAACACTGGAATAGACTCTTCTTCAGTGATGAATAATGTGACCCATTTTAAAGGCTTGTGAAGATTCTAGTCTGTCCTAGTCTTTTGTAGGTGATAAAACTAGGCTGGGTATCAAGACAAAAAACCCCACTGAATACTATTAGTACAAGGGCTCTTTATTAGGTGCCTAGAAATCTATTCAGACTAATCTATTTATTCTAGCTGTTCTACCTCTCCGAGTGGACAAAGGGCAAAGTTTGCACCTTTTTACATGTGTGCTTAGCAGCTACTTTTATTTTCAAAATAGTTCAGCTTCTAAATCTACAGTGTACTGCTGGGGTTCGGGGTGGACCTCTGCAGCGTGAGATAGCGGCAGCGTGCACCATGCTCTGAGGGCACCAGCGGCTCTCTGGCTCCGCGCTGCCATGGGAGAGCTGGTGAAGAACTGTTGGTTGAATCTCCTTAGATGGAGATGCTGTGAACTCCTGGAGATAAACATCAGCAACCCGCTGCCTCCGTGGGGATGGTGTGGTTCACAGGGCTGTTCCCTTGATGACAGAGGCAGTTTAAGTTGTCACCACCCTTGCGGTTGTACACATTGAACTGTTTAGTAGCTGTGCCCAAACTCCTGAAGGGATCTGGGTTTAAGGAGAAAAACTACCCTCTCCTCCAAAAAAGGGGGGGAGAGAAAGAAACAAAAAAAAGTGTTTGCTTTTTAACCCAGCCATTCCAGAAGTCTGCTTCAGAGCCTGACTACATTTATTTAAAAGATGTGTAGATGTGGTGCTTAGGGACATGGTTTAGTGGTGGCCTTGGCAGTGCTGGGTTAATGGTTGGACTTGATGATCTTACAAGTCTCTTCCAACCTAAACGATTCCATGATTCTACGTGCAGCTGAACCAGCCTGAATGAAAGTGGAGGTTTTTGTCAGAGGCCAGGAGCCTGTAGCAGGATGGGAACAAAAAGCCTGAGCCAGATCTTTTGAAGTAACAGCAAAATGGGGCAGAACTTGGATGGGTTGTACTGGAGCTGGTACATAAATGCGCAGTCTGCTACCCCAGCGCTTTATAGGTGAAGGTACTGTCCTTGCGTGCCACGATGCAGAACTGCTTCTGGGCAGTCAGTCTAACTTAATGTAGCAAACCGCTTCAACCGGTTAGTTCTGCAGTTTGGAAACCACCGTTCCTAACGTCAGATAATTGAGACCCTGTAGCACCGTGAATAGCACAGGGTTTTCTTTTTTCAAGGAGTGTGAGTATATTAACGTGCATGGCCAAATCTGTACAGCCAGGGAACGTACAAAACATGTTATAAACCAGTGTCTATACCTTGCTGTAAATATGTCTGACCTTGTCCTGTTTAGATTCATTTGGTTGTGTATAAGTTAACAGCCTTTCTTAAAATCACTTGAACAAAGCACCCTGCAGCAGTCCTTTTCTCAATCTTTTAAGATGACATTTTTGATCTAAATTGGTCTATCGCAGAAATACCAAATCCTACAAGCACAAGACAAACAACACTGGGAATGAAAGTGCAGAGGTACTTCCCACCGACACGCATCAGTGGCATCAAATGGCTGGCTGTATCTGATGGGCGTGAGGACAAGTCCTGTGAAATAATCTCGTGCTCCTTTCTCACTTAAGGAAATTAAATGGCAACGATGGTTCCTCCTTTCATTTTCTGAGAGGCGGCTGCTGTGTGATGGCAGCCCATTCTGGAAGAGGGGAGTGTTCAAAGTTGTCTGCTAGGAATATCTGAAATGCAATTGAATCACTTCATCAGTGGCTTAATTGTAAATGTAAATGTTTTTATAGCCACCAGTCCAGATTACATCTTGAGTATAAATATCCCTAGAACGCTAGCCACAGGAATACTGGGAAGGAGTTTGCCTCCCATTACTCCTTTCTTCTCCTTGCATCTCATTCAGTGAAATGCGTTTTGACAGGTGCCAGTACCTGTCTGTTTCCAGCCTTAGTATGCCGATACACAGATCGAGGCACTGAGGTGCTCTCTCTTCCTCTGAGGAGAAGCAGCATGGTCATTTTAGCTTTTTCCCAGAGCGGGATATATTATTAGTTGACACTCATGTTATCGCCTTGCCACTCAAACTACTTTTTGTATCGGCTGCAACTGCTCGCTGTATACAGTGGGATTTCCCTTCTGTCTAACACAGGGATTTTGATCTGCCCAAGAGCGTTTGAAATGTTTTGCTATATTAACCTAACCGACTCTTGCCTAAGGAAGCACAAGCTGTGATATGCTCTGAAGTTCACTTTTTCTCCTCTCGCTCTGCAGTCTTACTGCTACAGGTATCGCTGTGCGGCCCGTAGTCAAAACACTCCCGACAGCTCTGCTTCCAATCTGGGATTCCGCTGCGCAGCAGACACCTTGCCAGAGGTACCGTGACCAGGCGGGCAGTCGCACCGAGACGCGAGGGCTGACCGTCACCCAAGGAAGAAGAGACGTGTGGAGCGTCACTTGCGGATGACACAGAATAGAAAAATCTAGTGCTTAAGCTTCCTGCTGAGGGAAAAAAATCCAACACTACTCAACATTGCTTGAAGAACCCTCATCTATTTATCTTTGGGGAACCTGGCCTGGACTTTAATCCTGACCAAACTTTTCATGTGAATCCTGTTGGTTTTAGCAAGAGTATTCTGGAGTTAACTAGCACAAAACTAAGCAGAAACATTCCAATTGTGTTTTAAAAGGTTAATTAATAGCGCCTTCAGGAAAGATCTTTATTAAATAGTTTTATTTATGTATAGTTTGAATTTCTACACTCAATTCCAATAAACAAGGACTTCAAACTTCTCGACAGCTTTAAAGGAAATTTGAAGCAGTTAAGAAATTCTAGACAGTTTTAAAAGAAAACTGAAGGAGTTGAGAGGTGAGGACTGGCAGACAGACAGCTATCGACACGGGCAGTTAGCGCAGCCCTTGTATTACATTCCTGTTGCAGTGAAAATCAGGTGCAGAAATGTGCTTTTTCTGGTGAGATACTTGCTCCTCTTTAGAAAGTGCCTTCTGTAACTGAGGGATGATAATTCTCAGGGTGATGATGATTAGAAATGATGTACATGTTTCAATAAAATTTCAAGCATTTATTTATGCTAAAGACTTTTATTGATGGAAAAACACTGGCATTTCCTTTGAATTTCTCTTGGACAGGGTGTAGGCTTATTTTGGGGACTTGCAAATTGCAAAAAGGGCATCATTAGAAACTGAAGCTAACAAATTATTTCACTTGAATAAAAGATCATTGAAGTGAAAAGATGGCAGATGTAACTGTTAAGGCCTAATAAGGTAAATTTTGAAACTGTTCTCAGTTTAAAAAAAAAAAAAATCCCACTTAAAAGGAGAGGAATTTTAGCACGGAGGAAGGGAAATGGGAATAACGAGAGCTACCTCATTTTGGGATCCGAATCTATTTCAGGCCTTTCGCAAAGTGTTTTGCACTGTCACTCACTCCAGGACCCGGTATCTGGCAACAGTTCTGTGCCAGGCAAAGGCTTGCTCTGAGCGCCTGCGCAGTAAGCTCCGCACCAGCACGACTGTCGGTTCGAACGTGTCGCTGCCCTCTAAGATGCCTCTTAACTGCCTGTCTGTAAAACAGGGACTGAACTCGGCCGTCTTGTCAGCCCTTTTGAGACCTAGCAGTGAAAAATGTGGTGGATTAACAAAAACTCCTGCACTGATGCCAGTCTTGCCCAGCATTGTCTTTTCTGTAGTGAGTTTGGGTTTAATACGGCCTGGGGTTAATACGAATCCATCACTTGCCAGCTCCCCCTCCACTCAGCGCCTCACGGTGAGAAGCAGATTCTGGGGAGCCCTTCAACAAACACCAGCCTCCAGCGGGGGGTGAGGGTAATTCTAGCAAGTGGAAAAAACTATGCCAGAATACACCACTAGACTGGGCACTCGCATAAGCTTGATAAAAGCTGTGGTATTTTGCATACTAAAGACTGCTTTACCAGCATTAAATGTTTAATTAAAATCTATGCATTAAAACCATCTATTTTATTGAGAGTAATAGGGAAAGATTGTGTCTTTATTTCTATCTTTCTAAAGGCATGCCTCTGCCACAACAAGGAATATCTGTTAGAAAAGATTTTGCCTAGAGTTGGTTTTGGTTTTTATTCTGGAAAAAAATCCTTGCAAAAAATACAATTCCATATATTGGAAAATTCTTATGACTTTATTTAAATAAACAGCTTGATGACACCACACCATGAGGTACATCTCGTCAATACTCATTGTGCTGTGGGTGGCACGTGGAAGACAGTCTTCCTGTTCTTCTGTGGAGATGGTGGGATGTGTCCCATTCATGCTGCTTTTGTTTGCACAATGGTTACTGTATTTTATTACAAGAGCTTTCATTAAACATCCTTGAATTAATCTGATCAGATTTCAAGGGGAAGGTAAATCTCCAAGCTCGAGTGAGTATTGAATATTGAAATATTGATAATCATTACTGCACTTCAAGCTTAGAAAGGAGGAGGGAGGATACACAGAGCTCAGTCTTTTGAGCTGTTTGATTGGATTCCTTGTGAAAGCACACGGAACTGTGAAGTGGTAGACTGGGACTCAACGCTGAAAGGAACCCGGAGGAAAAAGTGAACAGAAATTCAGCAGGTAGAAACAAGGGTTTCTTTTCTTTTTCAGTCCCTTGTAAGGGTTTTTTCTTCTTTTTAGTAGGATTTTGCTCACACCCCCAGGCAGCTGTAGTGCTAAGGCCTAGCGAAGTATAATGCACTTGCTATATGGAAAAAGGCCATTAACAATTGCCGTGATGGTTTGGAACTCAATGACAATGTATTATTTCGTGTTCTTGCAAGGCCTTTAATGGGGCTGGCTGTTTTTAACAGCACAACACTCTTGTTCCGTGCTGTGGAAGTTTGTTCTAACCAGGTTAATTGATATTCAGGTCACTTGCTAGAAGCAGCATGAGCTGGCTGGGACTGAAAGGGTAGGATTGCAGAGAGACAGAAGGCTCGGCTGTGTTCTCTAGTTTAAGGCTGGTGATGCAAGGACTAGATATTGCTAATAGTGTTTGGGGGTTGGTGTTTTGGGGTTATTTTTTTGGAATCTACACTTCCTTAACTACTCAAAATCATGCCAAGTACATATTCATAACAGGAAGCTAACAAACAGTGCTGTCATCTTGAAAACCCATCTAATCTTGAGGAATAGGAATACAGATGGTAGAAAACTAGTCCTGAAACTTTTTCCAGGAGGGAAAGAGGAAGTAGATTGGATCATCCGCTCCCAGCCCTGCAGTCCGGCGGGCTGAAAGTGGCTGGGTGGCTGGCGCAGTGCCCTTTGGGAGAAGAAAACCAGAGAAGCCTCTAAATAGGACAGGAGAAATTGCAACCTAAGCTGTGTTCTGGTATCTAGTGCGGCGTGCATGGCGAGTTACAGGACCTGGAGAACTCTTCTGTAGAAGCAGACACCCTTAATCAGGCAAGGAATAAAGTTAATGGCCACTCGGCTTGTAAATTACTTTTGACAAGCAGCTGAAATCCTTTGGAAGCTTTCTGTACTGACAGAAGTGACACTTAATGATTAACCCTAAAAAAAATCACGTGGTAATCTTTATCTTAAGCTAAAACCACAGCCATATGTAAATCTCAACAGCAGTTCTGCGTAACGGAAGCATGAAGATATATATTAAATGGGGAAAACCTAACACTGAAGCTTATCAAGGAAGTATAGGTAAACACAAAGTAAGATTTTGTTTAGCAAATAGCAAAATAATAGCAGCAAAGTGTCCTTTATCCCTTGTGAATATCAGGTTAATCTTTCAGGTCCAAATCAAAGTTGCCTTTTATTTAAAAGAGAAAAGTTACCAAGGGCCTGCAGAACAGCTGCTCCCCCCGAGATGCGCTGCCTTGTGCGTGTATGTTATGTCAAAGGTTATGAATACAGTTGAAGACCAAACTGACCAGAGCAAATAGGGGTTTGTGCCACTGATGGCACACTGTGGCACAACTGTAAAAAGTAGCATTGCAGTTTACCTGTCTTGTATATCGAAGTTGGGGGAAATTCACAACAAGCCTGTTTGAAGCTTCCTTAATTTGATCTTTCTAGAAAGGAAGTGAAGTAACGCGCAGTTGCAGAACATACCCCATCTGGCAAGCTCTCTCATGAATCCCTTGTGTAAGGAGAGGCTCAGTGAAGCAGTGTACGCGTGTTAGACCTGTGCAAGAAGGATGAAAAGGAGATGCAATGACCTTCTTCCTCTGCTGGGAAAGGACAGGCCCTGCTTAATACCGTCTGGCTCTGCAGGAATACTGAAAACAAATCAGTTAGCAGCTGAAAAGAACGCTCACGTATCTGCCAGCCATTCAGCAACGTAAAAAGACACATTTGTTGTTGTTCAGGTGTACTTTTCTATTTCCTACTTCAATCCATTTCCGAAGTCAGAACAGCAGCGTCATACTGCTTTAGACTGCGGTCTGAATTTGCTTCCTGAGTGTGTAATGATAGCGCGGGAAAGGAACGTGGACGTGCTCCTCGCTATTATTGCAGAAGTCTTATTAGATGAGCCTTGAGATAGACGCAATTTAAAAAGATGGGATGATGGTACATCTCAGAGCCTGCAGCACTGCACCGTTTACGCAGAAGCTAAATAGTAATGAAATGGAACTAGTCACTTAAAACCAGATTTTGGCATGCAGCCAGATGTGACTGGAGATGGAAATGCGGGCAACACGAAGCATTCAAGCTAATCTTTCTGGGCAGGTCTTTTACATCAATAGTAATTAATTAGTTACATTTTGTGGAACAAGAAAATTTTATAGCAAGTAATTTAAAAAAAATAGGGTTTTTTAATGTGATTTAAGAAACCTAATGCCCTTCTTGCAAATGTCGACATTCCTTGGTCTCATTCTCTTGTGTAATTTTCAGTGACGTTTCTCATTATGATCACGTCCTGTCTGTGTACCAATGTTAAAGTTCATTTTTTCTAAAAGGTAGAAATTGAGGGACGTGCTTTAACATACAGCAAGCTGTCAGCAGAAAACAAGAAAAAAACCACCAGGCCTGGCTTAGTAACTGATTTTGGAACATCTCGAAGCTCCAGTGTTCCTTCATACCATCCACCCTGAAAACAGGCTCTAAGATGTTGCGTGAAGTTATCCTCAAATTCTTGTCTTTTAGCTGTTACACAAAACCACACACGCTTCCCTGATGGAATACACAATCAGAGTTTTATTTAACTGCAATTTAACTACTAGGGAAAATGATATTTTTTAGGCATGCTTAGGGACTGAAAAGCTATGGAGAGCTCCCAGAACAAGCGTCTGGTGTGGAAAAGAGGGAGCTGTCCCAAGGTAAGAAGGAAGCGCATGTGCGGGACCCACAGTAGCAAGGTTTTCTCAATCTGTTATCTTCCTCTAAAGATTTTTGTTTTCTGTTAGTTACTGATAAATTATGGAATCTTCCAGAATAATCATATGAAAGTTCCTCTCCAGCAGAAATATCAGTGGCTGCAAAAAGTGCCAGTTTAGGCACCATTGAGTCAACCCGAACTGGCACCATAAATAAATTCGGTTCACAAGAATGGTTCAGGAATCTGCCTACGTTACCGATGTACGTAGGGTCAACAAATGTCTCCATTATCCCACCACTATGGAGGTGCTCCCTCACCGCTATAATATAGTTCGAATCCTTTGATGTCTGGGCCTGAATTCTTCTACATGCCTCGTTAAAGCCTAAAACTTCACCAGCATATTCACACACAAATCTTCCTTTAGCTATGAATTCCAGAGTGCGAAGACCCCACCCTTTCTTCTCAGTCTTGAATACCTCAAGTCTGAACTGCAAACCCCTCTGAACAACCCTGTTTTGACAGGATTCACCACACTGGCACATGGCATTGCACTCAAAAACAGGCCTGGCGTACTCCTCCTCTTTGTCTGGAGGCCTGAGGCACAAATTCTTGTAATTTTCACCACGGCAAAGGCACGAGCACACGTGAACCACACAGGAGCTGGTAAGACAAGAACATCCCGGAAAGGTGATTTCAGTGGGGTCAATGTCTCCGTCTGCTCCAGCCACGTTGTCTGGGCTATACTGCGAAGAGAACAAGAGTCAAATCCTTGTCACGTTCAATGCTGCTTTCCACAGAGGCTATCGAATTTTTAAGAAGTTCGTGTCTGGCAACGACTGATTTCTGAACTGAACTGAAATCATGAACACTTCATTTTCCTGCAAACTTCTAACTACAAGTCTAACTTTTCTAAAACATTTTAAAGAATGCAAATCAGATATTCCATATAGACCGAAAAAGAACCGATAGTCTGTTAGTGACTGAATTTCTCAAAATAGTCTACTAGCCAGAAAAAAAAAATTGCTTAGCAGGAAAAACATGTCAGCTACTTGGATCTAGTTTACTAGATATGATTTTTATTTATAGAAATAGCAAAGTATCTTTAAAGTCACCCCCCCCCCCAAATGCTCGATAAGCTACTTATAAGGTTAGTCTATAGCTATTTTAAGTCACAGCATTTCAAATGCCCATTTTTTTAAAAAATGAAGATACTTTCAATTTATCTCTTCAGAATGTTGCATTCAAACTTGCTCCTGCTAATTGTGTTAGAAAGTGATGATGGTGTTGCACTAGCACACCTCTACATATTTACAAAAAAGCTGAGCTAACTACTCTGTTGTCAGGGTAGAACGTGAGATGGTATTTGCTTCACCCTAAATTCTGTCTGTGGGAATAGAGTTGGTTCCATTCAAGCAACCCAAGTTGAAAATCAGGTTCTCAAAATTACACTAATGCCCCCAGTAGGTGAATGACTATAGAACCATGGACTGTTGCAAAATAAAAGCTGACAGCAACTTTGCTGAATTTGAAAATCAAAATATAAAGACAGCTACGTGTTTATTTTTACTTTCTTCTCAGCATTCAGCTTGCAAAGCTTTATTTAGAAACCTGGAGTATGTGCTCTTACTAAATATTACATTTCATAGTAGCTTACGTCTGGTAGCTTCTGGGTGTTGGGAAACACGCCAGTTCATTCAGAAGGTTCTTTTCTCATAAACATCAGCTTTCTCAGTCATTTGGATTTACTCAACTCCAAGTTTAATAGTCCCTTAACTGTTCCCATCTTCTCCCATTTCTGTTAAACACCAGCACGCCATGCAATTTAGGAAGATTGGGGTCTGTTTAGATTACAGACCGTAACATTTGTTCCCCCAGGCTTATCAGAAGCTACTTCATTCGGTTTTCTAAAGACTAACATCACTGAAGCAAGCTCCTAAGCAAGAAGCTGCACCTCCAGGAAAGGGTCTGGAACTTACTGCAAGTAACAGAGAAGACAGCAGAAACCGGGCTATGCCTGAGAAAGTATGAAAAAAGCTTAAAGGATCATCCTGTATTTCTAGATTAAACTTTTTCTTGTACACCACTTCAGATGGTTGTGCAGCGGGAAGCGTCTGCCAAGCCTGTCAGATTTTTATCCCAGCCTAGTTTCAGCCTACGGTCGACGCTACCGCTCGGTAGCGCAAAAGCTTTATTGTGACGTCTTAACTGCGCGATTAAAATCGACAAAATGCCACATATTGAGGAAAAAGTCGTATGTCTATGTAACTAACTGCAGTGCCCGGTGAAGAAAGACCAGTACTGAGGGGCTGGGCGCGGAGGTGTAACGAGCCCCACAACCCTCCTGCTGAGCGTTACCCCGGGAGGGCAGGGGCTGCGTCCCCGCCTTGGGGGTGTCCGGGACAGGCTGGCTGAGGGGACGGCGCCGGCAAACGGGCTCCGTGAGGCGCCTCGGGCCGCGCCGGCCGCTTCTCCGGCCGCTTCTCCCTCCCCTCCCCTGCTCCTCCTTCTCGTCCTTCTCGTCCTCCTCCTCCCCCCCCGCCTTCGGTCTCCGCCCCGGTCCGGTTCCCGGGGCGGCCGCGGCCCCCGCCCCTACCTGAAAGGCCGGCGGGGCCTCCCCGGGCGGCCACAGCGCCACCGCCACCGGCTCCAGCCCGCCGCTCAGGTCCGCCCCGGCCGCCATCGCCCGGCCTGGCCCCGCCCCCTGGCCCTGCGGGGATTGGCTACCCGGGCCGAAGCCTCTCTTTGGTTGGGCAGAGGGAGTGACGCACCGCGTAGGGGTGCGCAGGCGCGGTGGTCGCTTAGAGCGGCGGCGCGGGAGCGGGAGCTCGCCTGGTGCTTGCGGAGAGCCGCCATTTTGTAGCGCTGCCTCCCTCTGCGAGGCTGGTGCGGTGCCGGGCCGCCCGCTGCGGAGGGGCTGGGCGGCGAGGGGAGCTCCGCGTCGCCGTGCACCCGTGGGATGAGGCTGCCGTTGGCCAGGGGCTCGGGGAAGGCTGTGTGGTTGCTGCTGTGGGTCACTCCTTGCGATGGGGCTGCCCCTCCAGAAACTGGTGCGGCTTTGTGTGATGTGTGTGAAAGTACTCAAAACGGAGTGGTTTTAAATGTTGATTACAAACTATTTTAATTCTTCATGTGACTGTACATCCTTGCTTATTTTGAAGGTATTAGAATTTGGGTTGGGTATTGCTTTTTAAATAATGTGTTTTGTAATGTGAGTGGGAAGTCTTGTGTTCAGATCTTAAAAGGCCTAGAATTTCTGCCAGCTGTTGCTGGGCAGCGGAGACAGCGGTCGCCCCCTCCTGTGTGGGGAGGGGAAAAAAAATTGGCAGGCTTTGTACCTACAGGAATGCAGAGCAAGTCCCTAATCTTTTCCTTGGCTACTCAGGAGATAATTCAGTCAAATAATTAGTTTTCTGGGTGAAGGGAGATACAGACCTGTGGAAGCAAGCTCTGGCTTGATCTGGGAAACCTTGCTAGTACTATATATGATGTTCTAAAGCAATCATGACAAAACTGCTTCTGTGCAGTGTGATAAGAGTAGAGTGGTCATGGTTGGTCTCGCCTCATCTTTTCTCTGGGAACAGCAAACTGAGCTGTGACTAGAAAAAAGGAGTCAGAGTTGTGTTCTTCGGATGCTGGTCGTTCTGCTAGCTTTTGTGTTTGCTCCTTGGGTCAGTTGTTTTGGGGCCTAAGGTTGAGGAAGCTCTTACCATCTTTTCACCTCCTTTTTCCCTTTGCGTGAACCATGTGTTTTCCTTTTGAAATCAGTTACCACATCCAGAAATGAGCTCCTCAGACTTAGGAGAGAGAAATCCCTGGAGCATGCTCTGTGCCCCTCCAACAAGGTATTATTTGTGTCTCTCTTTCCCGGTGGTGGTTACTGACATGACTTTTCTGATCCCTTTTTCTGCAACATTCAGGAAATGGAAAGAGTCTTCACTTACTGTGTCCCCTTCCTTCTGCCTGTGAAGAGGAGCTGAGCAACAGCAGGAGAGGTACAGGTGAGATTGGACGGTGAAGTCTGTGCTTGTGGGTTGGACAGTTAAAGGGGATAGCAGAATTGACAGGAAGATAATGAACCGGGTTGTTCAGGATTGCGCTTGGCCTGTAAGAGAAGGGAAGGTATTGATGAGGAACTTCTGAATGTCAGTGCCTCCCAGTATCCAGCTAGTATAATTTTGACGAAGACTTTGATAAGTTTAAACCTTGCATCAGTGTATGCTGCTGTGAATGTGAAGGAAATGTACCTGTAGCATCAGCGCTTCATAACCGACTGGAATGGAAATGGTGGAAGGCTTTAAATATGCACAGCCTGTTGCTGTCGGTTTGTCCACCCAAGCAGCAGCACAGCTGCTTCCCATGGATGCCTCTGAGCTCTGCCTTCTTGGGTGGGGTTGATGCTTTCATCCTGTGAGCACTTCCAATGTGGGGAAGGCGGTAGATCAGTTTTATGAGATAGATGCTGAAATGTTGAGTGATTGCAGATAGTAAAATGCACTTTGGTTTTGTAGTTTAGGGCTTTCTGTTATTACCAAATTGACCTTTAGATCAAGACACACTTAATTTGGCTGCTAATCCTTACTGCCAGATGGAATTCTTTTCCATTTTTAAATGACAGAAGTAATGAGTCATTACTCTGTAGTAAAAGAAACAGATTGCTTACATGTACAGGAGATGGGGTTTTGGAAATCAGCAAAAGGTCATGGAAAATCCAGTGTTTTCCTCCTCCTCCTCCCCCTCAGGGCTTCTATTGTATTGAACTATGAATGGGTTGAACTGTTGAGATGTCCAGGTTGAGTGAAAAATTGATAAAAGCTCATTTTAATTTGTTATGTAAAATTGTTGTTGAAAGGAAGCTTAAAGTGGAGCTGAAAGAGTGAACTGTATGTGAACTTTGTGATGCTGAACTAAGGCACCTGGTGCAGCTGTCAATTTATTTTGCAACACACTATAATCTCTAGGATGAGACTATATGAATCATTTTTCTTTGATATGTTGCATGCATTTAGCTGTTGTTTTTTCTCCCTGTATAAATAATGCTGTCTCCTCATTAATCATTTTTATGACTGTCCTCTGCAGTTTCTCAGATTTCTTAATATCCATCTGATAATTGGAGTTGGGAAGGTTAACTGTGCCTGGAACAGTGAATTCATTTGAGAGCTGTCTTCATCTGACTTCATCACTGAATTTTCATGGCTGATGCTGTATATTGTAACAAGGTGGTGGAGCTGAGGGGGGTGTGTGAACCTGTGACTCATCAGACTGCCAGTAAGGGAGCTGTGCTCAGGAAACGAGGCATACTCCTAGTCTAGAAAAAATTAGATCTAAAGCTACTTGTCTTTTCTGGTAGGCAGAAGGCCCTGGAATCAAGGAAGCTTTTTCTAAGAGATTTCTTTCTAATGTGTGGTGGAAGCTAAGATATCTCAAGTGATTAGTACATAACACAGTGATTTCACGTATTCATAGTGTCATCATCAGTACTGTTGGTTGGAAGGGAACTCTGGTGATCTTGTGCAACCCTTTCTTCATCTGGGAGTGTTGCCAATACTCGATCAGGTCAGCTGTGGCTTTCTTGAGCTGACTTCTGGAAAACTCTCAAGGCCTGAGATCTCACAGCCTCTCTGGGTACCGGTTTCAGGGCTGTACCAGCCTCCCAGTGAGCGTTTTTTCAAAACGTCAAATCTGAACTTGCCTAGCTGCAGTTTTTTGCCTTTATGCCTTATTTATGACTACTGAGAGGATTTTGTTACCTTTGTAATTACTCTTCGTAGGGTTCCTTTAGATTACCCCATGGCGTCATCCTTGCTGGAATAACCAAGCCTATGTCCCTCAAACTTTTCTTATTGGTCATATACTTAGCCTCCTGACCATCTTGGTAGCCCTTTGCTTAATCATCTCTAGTTTTTCTACGTATCTTTTGAGCTGGAGGGCCCACAACTGGCCACAGCTTGCATTGCTACCTCATCATGCCAAGTAGAGAGCATTAATAACTTCCCTGGATCTGTGTTCCTCCTTGTGTAGCCTGGCGTGAGGTTTCCTTCATTTGCAAAGAGAGTGCACTTTGGGCTTATTTGCAGCTTGGCTTCCGTTGTAACCCCTGAGGTGGTTTTCGGTGGGGTTGCCACTCAGTTCCCAGTGCACTGGTGTAGGGACATACTCTGCCCTGGTAATACTCTTGCACTGGTCTTCTGTTTGTCTGGACTATTGGAGTATTTCAAGTTACACCAGCAAGTTAATAGGCCGTGCGAGATGGCCACTTGAACTCTAAATTCCATAGCATAAAAAGTTGTTCACTGCCTTCACCAGAAGGACGTGATCAGAAGGCGGCCTTTTGCTAAAAGAGCCTGTTTGAAGGCTCCCTTCAGCTTCCTAGTTTCCTATGGAACTGATCTCTGGAAGAATAAGGTATTCCTTTTAAGTATTTTAGTTTACATTGCACATGGTTTCTGTCTGACTTTGTTCTAATAGGCTATTCAGATAGTTCTCAGATATTTAAACTTGCTATTTTACTTTAAAAGGAAGTACATCTCCTGTGTGATATACTGGAGATGTTTCCTGCAGGAGACCTAAAGTGCTGCTTAAATCGTGGCATTGAGTGCAGACAGTCCAAAGGGACTTTAGTCTATCATTCCCAGGTTGAGAGTTAGCTGCCTTATCCATGCTCTCTTTAGGTCGTGTCTTCTTCCTTCTCTAGTTCATCTTAGATACTATTTTTTTTAATTCCCTTGCTTACGGACTCTTCTGTTTGTGCTGCTCTTCTTCTCATGTCAGGTTTAAATTTTCCTTTGATTTGACCTTCATTTCTGGATGATCATCTCCATCAGGTTAGTGGGCATATGCTCTCTATCCTTCTGCCAGTCTATTGCGCGTCTATTAGAATATTGATTTGCAGAGAGTGAAGTATAAAAAAATCAATATCCCATTAAGTGGAGTAGAGTGACAATGTTCTAAGGCTAGTCAAGTTCAAAGACTAGTGTCTAGACATTAAGGTAATGGTTTTTTTCCCATGTGGCCTTGGCTAGGCAGGTAAGATGAAACGTACAGATCCTGTTTGGGTTTTGTTCGCATGCAGTCATGTCTGGAAGACTCATTACGAACAACCACTTTTTAAAAAGTGTTGGTAATGCAAAAAGGTACTTTGCTTTCTTATGACACTTGCAGTTTATTGGTTTTTAGTAGTAAAACAGTAGAATATGAATGTTCTACAGGGTATGTAGGCAGGATATAGAAATGAGCAATCTGATATTGCATACCAGTGTCTGCTCTTACGTGCTCAGAGAATTGTGGAAAGATCAGGTGTAAAGATTTTTTTTGTTGTCAGTATGAGGTGCCTACCACGCGCAGGTGATGAATGCAGCACCCCTGCCTGCTCCCTTGTTCTCTGCACAGTAGTCTGCCATTTGAAGATAGGGAGTCAAAACATACGTATTTTTCTATTTTCTACTTTTGCACCATTCTCAGACCAGTCCACAGTTATTTTAAGATATGTTACTTGTACTTCAGTACCATTCATAACCATCTGACTGACCGCAGGTATGACTCACCTCCATGCACTGGATTGCTGTTATTGTCTTTTAAAAAAATAATTAATGCATTAACACTCTCTACTAATTGCTTAGCTAGGAACCTAGGTTTTGTCCATTTACAGCTCAATTCATTTATGCTTTATAGCTTGTAAAGTACATTAAAGTACTTTATGGGCTGAGAATTTGAAATGATGAGAGACTGCAGTCTTTGCAGCGAGTCTGCTGTGGCGTTGTGCAGTGGAGTTTGGCTGGCGCGCTGCCTGCTTTTTGCAAGGCCGAGCTCATTATCTGTGAGTCACACCTGGCCCTCACTAAATTTGGAAGCAGGACTTCTGAGGGTCATTCCTGAGCCTGGGGCTCCTGCCTGGTGAAACTGTCTCCTGCTGTGTGCTAATGAGCTGGCTAAATCTTCCGTAAGTAAATGGATGCTGGAATGAAATGCCTGGTAATCATGTTTGTGAATCCAAAGAAGGAGAAGTTGAAGATCGGTTTATTTAAGTATGCCTTAGCTGTGCAGAGAAGCGTGACCTTGGAAAACGCTGTGTTTGAATAACATAGTTTATCAAAATATCTCCAAGTGCTTTGCAGAGATAGATGAACTTTGCTTCCTTTCTTGTACAGATAAGAAAACTGACGCAGAAACACATGAAATGAGTTAACCAGTGGTTGAGCTATTGTTGTTGGTTATCACAGGGCTCTGCGTTTCATCTCTCGTTGTGTGCTGCCCTTGCAGCATCGATTAGGTAACATGAACCATAAATCTCTTTGCCAATATGCAAACACTCACAAAATCTTGACTTTCATATGAGTAAAAAAGTTATATAATGTAACATTTTGTCACATCCTTAGATGTAAACAAAACAAGTTTAGAACAATGGGAACAATTCAGATCTCACCATGCAAATTGCTTCCTGATTAATAGCAATGTATTTCAGTGAAAACTAGTCTCAGGATGTATTTCAGTTAACTAAATTTGTATCTATAAAGTATTTTGGCCTGACAGCAGTAGGTGATCCCCTTGCAAAGACTAGATGGACCACTCATCTACTGGCTAAAATTGTAATAATGCTTTGCAGGGAACCTGTCTTTAGTGTATTATTCTACTTTTGTTAATGGAGAATGCTATATAACAGCATTCCAATTAAATAGATTTCTGTGTAACAATATTTCTTCAAAAGAAACTCATTACTAAGTGAGACATAGAACTGCCTCGCCAGACAGAAGGAATTTCTTCCCTTTGAAGTGCACATCAAATTTCTTCTGTGCTCCCCATCTGCCTTGTATGAAAAAATGTCATTTGACATCAGTGACCTCTGGCAAGCCCTATATAGATAAGGAAAATGTATTTGCACACCATTTTGGTCTTTTATGGACTGCATATGTAATGGACAGTTTCAAGGGATTAAAGCCAGTGTTTCAAATAGATGTATTAGTACTATAAGTGTGCTTAGCAAACTTCTGCTGCAAAATTTGGTTTGTAGTTTCATTTAACATACTTGTAATACTTTAATGCATTTAATACTTTTCAGCAGTTTGCCAGAGACAGAACTGCACGTTCTAGCACTTGCAGGACATGAGTAAATGAAGCTGAGAGAGTATCCATGTAGATTTGCTGGGCTGCCTTTCACCAAAATGGTTCTTGTGCAGTTCCTTTGACCCTTGCCTATACAGGGCGATTTACTTTATGGTTAGTGTGGCACAGTAGCTTTTGCATTTTTATTATGGTGTGCTTCTTGTGTCTTCAGTGCCAGATGTATTTGACTGCAGTAGTCTGAGTTACTGTTTTCACACAGCAAGTGCTTTCCTGGCCGTTCAGGTGGGTATGTCATGATCCTTTATGTTGTTTGTGATCCCCATGTATCATGGAATACACAGCTGAAGCCAGACTGAGGTCAAGCTTCAGTTTTCTGTTACAGCTGGCGGTGACAACGGCATCTTGTCACGATGGGCTGCAGCTTGTTGGAAGCTCACTGGTTTGGCATGCATAGAGCAGTCACGAAGGTAGTTGTGATTGATGTGCTTGTGGTTATAAAGATGCATGTCTGGTGCCAGGGTAGGGGTAGCTGCTGCTCATAATGTTACTGATAGCTTTGCATAGCTGGGTTTTGAGGAGTATCTAAAGCTTATTTCAGGCATACATGTTTTCTTAGCCTTTACATTGGATGTTTATATATAGAAAGCAATACTGACCTTTTGTGCTCTGAGGCGTGGCTGATCCCTGCAGAGGTTCATACTGCAGGTTGTCAGGAAAGGTTCATGATGCCGACATCTTCAGGTTTCTTTTGTTTCATGAAGATATATTCCCCTACTATCAAGGGTACTCCCCTGACCCCACTGTGTTTATCTTTGAGACACTTCTTTCTCATCCCTGCTTAAGATAATTAGATCATAGAAAAGGACTATTTAACTGTTGCCTAAAATTTCCATGGAGAATTTCACTTGGGAGACTGAAGGAAGATAATGTCTGTTTTTTGTGTGTGTGTCTTATGGTAAGGCTAGAGATTTATGAAGAATTGCCATGTGCTATAACCGCATCCTCCATCTTCCTCAATATTCACCAAAGAAGGGAAAGCATCTGACCAAGGGCAGAGAAGCAGAGGTTAATGTACTTTAAGATGACCCTGAACAACATTCAGATATGTTTTCCAAAATACTATTTTCCTGGGATACATGGCTAGGGAAGCATTCTGTTCTTCCTGAAGACAGGCATGTGCTTTTTGAATTTTTAGTTATAAATACAATATTACAGTATTTTTTTTTTATTTTTTACCATTTACATAACTTTAATGTGTATTTAATAAACAATGAAAACTTCAGAAAGTATTTAATGATCACTGACATTTTATGAAAGTTTTGATGAAGTATTAGAACTTTATTTGGACACTACTTCTGTCTTATTTTCATGTTACTGTACCAAACCCATGATTGCTTTTTTTTCTTTGCTTAACCTTTTGTTAAAGGTCATAACGTTGTTATTAACCAGTATGTTGTATAATATCACAGATGTGGTACTTAAACAGTTTAGTTAATGTGTTTGAGTATTTTATAGCGTTACTTTTACTTAAAAGTCAGATTGTTTAAAATGTGGTCAGACTTCATGCTGTGTGTAACTTCACGTGTGTTTTGTGAAATATTTTATGTATATGTTTTGAAAAATTTTGTTGGAATTGAACTTTGGTAGTTGAGCTTTTGTGGTGCCTAAATTTTTGAATGAACCTATAGTTAAAGTGACAACAATTAACGCTCAGTATGAAAAAATAACTCTTCTAGGAGTTCTCCAAATAGGTGCTTTGGCTTTTTTATTTATCCTTCTAATTTGGCAGTCATTTGGAAGATTGTGTCCTCAAGGATTACTTTGGCTTAGGTAGTTCTCTTAAGCTAAGAAAAATAACTTAGATTCCATGGAATCAGGTTTGTTTTTTTTTTTTCCACTCCCATTTCACTTCGAAATGGTTCTTTCCATAATTGAGAGTGCCTGGAAAAGCATGTTCCTGCTGTGCCATGGTTCCCTGATGCAGTGAGCCCCGTTGGTAATGGGCATTTGTTGTGGACTGAAAGTCGAGACCTTGGGGCTGCTTAACATTTCCCAGCCATGGGCTGGAATATGAGAGTGCTGCTGTTGGACATAGCAGGAATTGCATTATTTAGGGTAGAAGCAGACACCGAGTGCGTGCCTCAGTGTTCTGGTGGGTACCTTTGTATATATATACATCCTTGGTGTGTATATATACACATTTAATATGTTTTCATCTTTGGTCAAATTTCTAACTTAATTTATTCCAAAGGACTATATTGATTGAAGTCATCCTCTCAGAATTGAGGCTCTGGATGCCTCTGGTTTTCTCCAGGTCTACTTCAGGCTGTTCTGTTGAGTAAAGATCCCAGATGATGGATGAGATTGTACGCTTGCTTTCCCTCCTTCTCCCTTCCCTCAGAATCCCTACCACTTCTGGAAACCTTCATAATTTTGACTGCTTTGTCTCTAGACCCCGTAAAATATGGTGTAATGAAAATTTCTTATAATCCAGTCTTTTGTTGTTTTTTTTTTTCTTTGGCTTCCTTTTTTAAATAAATAATTTAGGTTCTTGCTCTTGATTTCTCATTGCTAGTGTGACCTACAGCGTGTAAATATTCTTGTTGGAGTGGTTCTTGTCAGTGGCTTACTGTCAATTCTGTTGTGTGTTTTACTGATTCAAGGTGTCTTCAGGCACACGTGCTGTGCATCAGCTGTATTTCCAGTCAACATGAGCCCCAAATAAATGTAGGTATAGAGGGAAATGTACAGTTTTGTCTTGGCAAACACTGTGATGATCTTCCAAGCCGTAAAAGACGAGCACGCAAAGGCTGCTGCACTGAATGTGAAATGAACTCAATGCACTCAGAGGCTGTAGTGTTAATTGGGTTTCATCTTGCTGGTTAGTATCTCCCAAGAATTGTTGCAATGCAAGCCATCTAAAAATGCACATAAGCTAAGGCTGATGGAAAACGATTCTGCTTTGTGAATAAAATAAGAAGGTTGAGTCAGGAATAATCATTTTTGTCTGCAGCAAATGTTGGGTCAGGCATGATGGATTGTGGAACAAGTCCTTGTAGTTTTTGTCACACATAGCATCTTGGTCTACAACCTTTCCTTTATTAAATGATTTGACAGTAATAAAAATGGGTTCTTTTCTTTTTTTCGAAGCAATGTTTGCTTAATATATTACAAAGTTTTCAACCTGATGATTCTGTACTATTTATGCTTTCAAAAAGATTATATTTTGCATTTTTTTGTATTTGCATTGTTGAGAAAGATGTGTAGCCAGAGAATAAAAAAGTCCCTTATCTTATCTTGCTGCTCCATAACTGTACTTTGATTTAAGTGAAATCCGTAATTTTTTCCTTGTTGGTATGACAACAGAAAACATAAAGGTGAAATTAGAATAAGAATATAGATGAATGTTAACTGTGCTGTAGCAGTTAAATAAATCACTTAATGATTATAGAATAATAATTCAGTATGGCATGCAGTCAAACAGAATGCTTTTAAGAGAGGAGGAGCAGTATAAAGAAAGAATTATGCACATTTAATATAGTATTTCACTGTGATAGTAAATCAATTTCCTTCCTCAAATTATATGAACAAATTTATGAGTATGTGCGTATCTAGGGCAATTAATAAGCCATCTTGTATAGGACTAAGATTTCTAGTTTTGCACTGTAACCTTTAAATACAATTTATCTCAAAGGCATAATGCTTAAAACTTTCTAAATGTTCCTTCTAAAAGAAAATTTAGGAAGAAGAAAAGGGAAAGAATGCCTTATAAAAAAACCAAAAGGATTAGTTTACATAGCATTCCAGTTGCTTAGAATTTAATTACCTTTCAAAACTATTAATTTTGATGTAATCTCTCAATTTTTATCATAATGTTCTCAGTAACACTATTTCTGCATGTTTTATGAAATGAAAATTTTCAAGTACCTCTCAGTCTTTCTGAATGCTTTAGTCAAGTGCAATCCCAGTAACTGGGAGCCATGAGAAATGGTCTAATTCTGTCCCCTTAAGCACGTGCAAGTCTCATGTAAGTGACAGCACTGTGTGTGCAAACTCCAGGTAGCAGGAGGCGTGACCTCCGGGATGCCCAGGGAGAGAATCAGCAAGTGTGATCTCTGGTCGTACCTCAGCCACTTGTTTCTCCTCAGAAGCCCTTGTAGCTTCTCTCTCTAGGTTCTTCAGAGCTGGGACCGTGAATGTACACTGTGGAGTGATGCTGTCTAATGAAGCCTGCAGGTTCTCAAGCAGAAAAAAAAGACTAAAAAAGGAAGTGTTGGAACCGAGCTGTACCTGAGCAAGTAAAAATTCATTTTCTGTACAGAACTTTAAAGATAGGAAGAATCTGTCTAGATGTCATCTTGCTCTTGGTGGCTTTATTTGCAATGCTGCTTTCCCCTTAACAGTCCTTCCTGAAACAGGTGATTGGATTGATAGAGGGTTCAGAAATTACTTGCTTAGTGAGAGTCTAGCTAGAGAAACAATTTTCCATGAAAGTTTTTTGAGATACACACAGACAAATCAATTATTCTTTTTCTGGGAAGAAGCCAAGATCGCCACCATCACCAAATTTTTGAACATCATTAGCTATCCTCTGCTCTGTGGCAAGTTATTTGCCTTTTCTACTTCTGGGGAGTAGGGACAGCAGCTACCAGGATGGGAGGGGAAGAACAGGAATTGTTTGATAAGGTCAGCAATGTTGGTCTTAACCATCTGCAGCAGCGCTCTGCGAAAAGGACATGTTTTGAATATATTTCTAAGTCATCTCCAGCCTGCTGTCATCCTTGTTTGTTGTAACATGGACTTCTTGGAAGTGCTTATCCATATAAAATGAGCAGACTACAATGGGATTGTGTGCTGTACAAGTTGGTTACATACATACAACAGCACTGTTGGCAGCGAGAGCCTGGATACAGGTGTTTAAAGCAGGTTCCCTAGGCTTTGCTGCTGCACCGCCGTGTAAGGCAGTTCTGGGTGTTGAAGGAGCCCTACGCAGTACTTCAGCTTCGGCAGAGGGCAGCAGTTCGCATAATCCAACAGTCAATATGGGGAAAAAAAATCAGGATTACCTGCTTCAGGTTACAGAATGGATAATAAACAGGTGGTGGAGGGAAGGAGGACAGGGTCCCATTCCTGGATTTGGCTCCAGTTCCCTGGGAGAACAGGCTGTAAAGAAGAGGCAGTGAATGCCTTTTGCATGAAACAAAAGAAAAGGTATTGATACCAGAAGGCAGTATTGCGCAATGAAGGAGAGAGAGCACTGACAGAAGATCCTGAGTGATCTGGCAGGTCAGGTCTTTTGGGAGCTAGTTAGAGGATCTAATGAACCAGACTTTAAAAGGACACCTGACAACTGTATGGTTCTCTCTGTTGGCTCCCACCGTGGTGTAAGGCTTTTCAGGTGGAAAGAGAAGAAAGAAGGGTTTTTGCTTGTATGAAGGTCTCTTTATGTATGTTTATATAGATCAGTATTATTTTTTTTTGAGGCACAACAGGCAGGTAATCTGTGAACATGTTCTTCCCTCTTTACCCTGCTGAAAGGAGTGTGAGGGAGGTGGAAGCCCAGTAGCAGCTGGACTCAGGTTGCGTTCAGCTCAAGTACAGTATAACCCTAATCAACCCTGAGGCATGTTTAAAAATACCCAAAGAAGAAAAGATTTTAAAAAACCCCAAAGTTAAGAGTTGCAACAGAGCATTGTGATTTTGCAGGATCCACAGTGGATACCACAAAGAGGAAATCTTGACTGTATTGAGATAATTTGTCATCAGTGAGGCAGGATGGCAGCCTTAAAAATTTTTGGTTCACTAAAATGCAATGAAAAATTCTCAGTTCACAGGGTACAAACTGAAATTAAAATTACAGCAGTGCTTAGCTAATATACTTGAAACAATAGTAGCGTCTAAGGGAAAGGCATAAGGCAGGGGATGAGCATAACTGGTTTTTTGAAAACAGGCTTGTATTTGGACACTTAATCACTTAAGCTCTTAAACCGTTTATCAATAGTAAAAGTCAGTTAGCTTTTATTGGCCCAGAGCACTGCAATGGTTCCCTCGTTTTCCATCAGTCCTAAAGCTGAAGTAAACTTCTGCAAGTGCACAAATACTCATGCTTGCTTGCAGTTTTGTTGTTGCTATGGTGATGGTGCAAACTGGAGACTGAGGTTTTCAGGTTCTTCAATTAGAGGCTTACCTCTAAAGACATAAATGTAAGGATTAAAAGCAACCAGCAGATCTTATTTAGTATTTTCTTTGAAGAAGGAAATAGCCCTCAGGAACTGAACAGCTAGACGAACCCGTGCACCAGTGCATCGATAATGGTAAAGCTTTCCTTCCCTTGTGCCAGACTACCCGTGGCCTCTTCTCTGCCAGGGGCTGCTTCTGCAGGGACGTGATGGAGCTTTCCCCACTAATTAGCTTGTCAAGCTCAGTGAAGAGAAAGAGTAGCCAGCCACCTTGTCTCAAGAAAGTCCTTAGCTTAGCTGTGCTGTGTGGTCACAGAAGGGTTTTTTATGTCTTCAGTATCAGCTTGAATCTCTTCCCTGGAGAGCGCTTCGCTGGGGTAAGTGTGTGTTTGAAGAAATTCTTCAGGTTAGGTTAAAAGCCCAAGCAGCTCTTTGCATGCTTCCAGGCTCCGGCATCCCATGGATTAAGAGTTCCCCATGGGTGTTCTCCAGCTCTAGTAAGGATCTCACAGCAGCTATTGCCAGATGTACAGATCAAATCGAAAACTACAAATGTGAAGATCCCAGTGTGACACTGGGGAGTGTCCATGTAGGAAGTTAACTTTTTAGGAATTTATCACTGAACATCATTAATCCTGTCTTTGCCGCTACCCTCCATGAAGCATATCCTTTGCATACAGCCCACATGACAAACTGCTGAGAAGGCAAAGATGAAGGAGTGAATGCTGTTCCTGTTTGAAAAACAGTTGAACTGCTGTGGAAATAGTCTGCTCTGGTTTTACGTTAGCATTAATTGGATTTAAAGAGTTTGGAGAAGCAAAGAGAAAGTTAGATAGTTAAGCTGTCTCATGAATGACACAGGAGTTAGCATCTTCCTCAGTGTTATTTAACTGGCAGCATCTACAAACTAGCAGCTGACCAGGTATACTTGGGGTATTGCATTTAACAACAGTATTTCCTGAATATGACATCATGTTTTCAGTCAGGGCTTGTTTTTTCACCTTTCCTCCCAACTTTTCTAAGTGCTTCTTGATTTATGGTTATTTCTCTTATCGCGTGGCTGAGAATGCATTATATTTGTTCATCACAGGAGTCAAATAATAAGGAAGAGGTAGAAGACCTGCACTTATCAAAGCTGCAGGTAAGGTGCTTGCCTTCCCAGAGGGCAAACCATGAACTAATTTGAACACAGTGAATTTAAAAGCTATAATTAGTTTTCATATCCACTTTTTTTTTTGATACTACAAATGAAGAAAATGAATCGGCTGCAGCTGGTATTCCTGGTGCCATGGCCACTATGAATAGGCAATTTTGATAGAGATCAGGATGTTTCTAGAATCAATTTAGGAATGGTTAAAAAAAAAAAAAAAAAACAAACAGCCCAACCAACCAACAGCCAGAGAAACTTCCATCTGTATCATATTTTATGACCCTCTTTAGGGGAAGGGGAAGTGAAGACTGACTGTCCGGTCCCAACTTTATGTAGACCACGTAGCATAGTAAGGTTTTCAGTTCCTCTGCTTGTTATCAGAGTGCAAATACTGATATAAATATTGTAATACAGATTAGCAAAATAAGTGTTTGTACCAACATTCTTACTGATTATTCTTACGTTCTTGGTGGTAATTTTGGCATGCCTAATAAGGTGATAAGTACTGAAGGGAAGGCTGAAGTTCCTTCTTGGCCAGGCAACTGTGTGCTATTGCTGTTGTGGACTAGTCAGCCCTGCTGACGTTATATGAAATGTGGGAAAAGTGAAAAGCAATCTGGCTTGCAAAGGATTGTTGGTGACCTTTAAATTAGGGCTGGGAGTCTCATCATAAACTGCAACTGCAGGATACATGACTTACTTCCCTTTCCTTCTCAACTGAAAGGTTGTTTTCACTGAGATTACCACTTATTACAGAAAGGTCAAATTTGTATAACCGCATCTCAAGTAAGTAGACAGTGACCTTGTTTATCTCAGCAGTGTTCACAACTTCATAATTCTGTTGGGGTTTTGTTTTGTTTTTTAAATAAATCATGCTGTTGTCATTCTTTCATAACATGTTGCAAATAGACACATTTGATGGGTAGAATTTCAACTGCTGCAAATTGTTTCTGTTTGCTCAAATGGAATAATGGTAAATTACACTGGTGCGAGGTTTGGTGCTTTGTAAGAGTTGTTATTCAACTGCTCTTTGTCTACTGTCTCCCTAGAAAACAATGCCTGAAGGCTGTGTTTTCCGAGTGTTACTCTGCGCGTGCTATTGCACCTACCAAGACTTTCCATGTCGTATACTGCACAATAACTTCAGTCTGCATTGTACATCTTAGTTGATGACTTGCACATAGTTACAGAAATTACGGATAACATTTATAAGAGCCCCCTAAGTGCCACTGGGTTTCAGTATGACTAAATTCTCAAATTGTTTAGGGACTTGCTCTTAGACTAGTTTTTACAGCTTTGAGTTAGATACGTAAATAACCTCTTATCCCAAGCCTTGATAAAGGTATTTAGAACCCCAACTGAGTGCTACGCAGAAGGTTCCCCTTCTACAGGGGCGTCACTGTCTTTGGGAAGGAGCTCTCCTCTTGTAAAACTGGAGCAGAAGTTGCTCCTCTTCCCAACTTAAGCGGGTGGCCGTGTGTGCGTACATTCTCCCTCTGTAATATCTCTGTTAAAACACTTACTGATGTTGAGGGAGACTTTGCATTTCCATCCTTGTTTTGTATATACCAAAAAATTTCAGCCACTGAAATGTTATGGACCGTGTACATGTAGAGGAGGAAGGGATCTGCAGCAGAGGGTGAGGCATCTTGAGTACCAGACCAGCCTACCATAGATGTGGAAACTAGAGTTAGGAACATGGGGATATTAGTAGGGACAGTGTTTCTGCCAGTGGGTGGTGATGTGTCTTCATGCTTAATACCGAATTGTTTCTTTAACTGGTAGCTGTCAAGATTTAAATCCTGATGATGTTTTCTGGAGCTGTTAACTTGCAATACTTTGGTGATCTCTAAGACCTTATATTACAGGGAGTGTAAACATACATCAGAAACTGTTAGTAACTACTTTCTCCTGCCTCTGCATTTCCAGTATATGCAGGTGGCATTAATCTGTTCTCCTGTCTGTCTTTGCTGTATATTTTAAATTACGTTATTTATGATTTTATGTATGTGAAAGGACCAAGAACTTTAAGCCATGTTTTTGCTCGCAAACTCTGCTGATGTTTTGATACTGTTTTAGTCAAGCAGATAAAATCTTGATTTCAGGACAGTGGTTATGTGCTATTCTCATAAGCTGGCTATAAAAATTAGCCAATCTCTTTTGTGGAAAAATAAAGGATTTTAGACCATATTTAAACTCTTAACAGTTTGGTTTTTTTAGGTGTGTCTAACATTAAGTACAAATCTTGAGTCAGGGAAACAGACTGGATATAGACTAGACTCCTCACCTAGAGCTTCAGTCTGGTTTTGTTTGGCTAGTAAGGGAAACATATCTATAAATATTTTTTTTTATAACTTCTAATGTCTTTTTAATGTCAATTTATTCCTGTACTTGTATAGAACTTAAATTGCTATTTAAATATCTGCCAAGAGATGGCAGCACAATGCTGTTCAATATGCTGGATGAGATTGTAGGAAAATCTAGTAGCTATGACAATACAGACCCTTCTTCCCTGAGGTTTTTGGTGGCCTCTCCTAGAACAGACCAACATATTTATCAGCTTACTTCCTATGTGCTATATTATACTTGTGAAATGATTGCCTGCTTTGCAGTGCTCTGTTCATCTCTGCAAAGTTACACTTCCATCCTGCACGCAGGGTGGAATCCTAAACTGTGCCTTGGCTTCTCAGTCTCTCTCCAAGAGAAATCCAAAGGCAAGTCTTAGGCTGGCATTGTTTCCAGCTTGTGTACAGCTGATGCAGATCCGCTGACAGTAGTGGTGCAACACCGATTGCTGTTAGCTACGGAATATTAAAAAAAAAAATCCTAAACCCTCAAATATGAATCCCCTTGTATTTCTACTAGGTGCTGTATATATTCAAGTGAGGCAAGGCTTGTAGAAGGAGGTAATTTCTCTTATTTTTCAGAGTTACGAGAACAGACAAGCTTTTTGATATGAAAGCGCTTCTTCAAATCTCTCTTGTATATTCAGACATTCAAGGCACACCAGAACACAGAGCTGTTAATACTGAAAAACAACTTCTTTTTTTGTCTTCCAAATACCAAAGTGTTTCTTTGAAAAGGTGGGTGGGAGATCAGAGGGATAGCTGCAGAGTGCTCCATTTCGCTGTTAATACCAAATGGACTTGAGACGATGTTTGAAAAGAGGCTTCTTTGTTCTGTTTTGGTGGGTTGTGCCTGCATTTGACAGATGCATGTGAAGTCTGTAATAGTTTGTCAGTGCTTGTACCTTCCTATACCTTTAAGTATAATTTAGTTCCTGATGTCAGTCAGAGGCAGTCTGTAGATTATAATTGTTTGGATGCTGGTGTTGATAGAGTTCCGAGTTAGAAGAGAAGCCCCTGAGGAGTGAGTGAAGCCTTGGTGTTCATCTTCAGAATAAACGCCATCACCTGACCTGAGCTAACCCCCATCAAACATTGTACTGCAGATTTCATATTGTCTGGTTGTGCATTGCATTCTGTACCAATGACACTGGAGACTGGCGTTTGTGCTGCACGGTAATCCTGTTGCGTTTGCTGCCTTGCCATTACATGTGAAAGGCTTAAATGCAAGCAGGAAATCTGTTCTTTGAGAATGTCCCCTTTAAAACAAGTATTTGTAGAGAAAACTCTTCAGTTGGTACCATTCATTGCTAAAATCTGAGACTACTTCCATGACACTTCTATTGTGGTGGCCTGCACTAGACTGGAAGTAGCCATAGCCAAGCACTGTGTTCCTTCTTGTCCCTGTAAAAATATATTTGGATACCTCTGAAGAAGGATACAGTAATAGCTTTTTTTTTAAAAATAACTAACTTTGCTAACACTCCAGTTGACAGCAGCGTTCCTTAGCTTTTCTGCTTAAGGATACCATTCTAACCCAAAGCATTTCTCATGCATTTTGCTCCCTTGCCAAAGTGTCTACAACAGTTTAAGTGTGTAAGTAACCCTCCTGCTGTCCTACTTGGGTTGTGGATGATAAATTCTGTCATCAGGTCAGTGAGTTTCAGGTGTCACCTTGCTCAGCAGGGAGCCCCAGCCTCAGCAGCAGCAGAGTTTGTGGTGGGGGACACCAGCAGCTCCAGGAATCTCTCATCCACCAGGATACAGCCAGGCACCTGTGTGCATGTCTGCTAAGTGCCTCCCCTTGAATTCTGCTCGTTTCTCCCCAGCTACTCTCACTAACAACTGTGTTGGATGTAGCTTGTATCTGGCTAGCTGCTTTTGAGAAACAAGGGAAGTACAGTCACTGGCAAGAGATACAAAAATAGTATAAACAAAGATTAGGAAAGTTTCTTGGATATTTAAGTAAACAATCTGTGCTCAGGAACTGGTTGATGCAGGAATTTGCAGCCATCAGTTTCTACGGGTATGTTGAGCATACAAAGCTTCAGAAACAAACAAAAAAGCCCACCAAACCACCCCTTTCTTGTGAGTGACTTTGGCCCCCTCTGCAGCCCAGCTCTTCCATGCTTTCTGTGTGAAGTAGGTGGTCTGGATCTGGCCATTACCTTTCAGGGCTACCCCCATCCCCACACCCCAGCTATGTGCCAGTGGAAGTGCAGAGTAGGTGCTGGAAGCTGCTGCTGCCCGAGTCGCAGTGATCCTGCTTTGGCTGAGGTGACACAGGAGAGACCGAGGGGATGAAGGTGTGAGGCAGGGTGCAACTCTCTTCATTTACTTGTCCGAAGAATCACAGTTCTTGAGGGTGCAGACAGCGCTGATGTAAACCAGAGCGGGCTCCAGAGGCTCTAGCATGCAGTGGGGTCAGGAGAGCATGGAGTTCAAAAGCTGCTTTCTATCTCAGGTGATTAAACTCTTTCTCAAGAGCTTTCTGCTTTTCCACATGAATGACTTGAAAGTCACCAGTAATGGACACGGGGCAGAAAAATCTGGTAATGAGCTTAATTTCCTTGCTCTCTAGATATCAGTGTATCTGGACCTGTGATACTGGCTCACCTTGTGTGAAAAGCTGGTCTTCACCTGACCCACTTGTGCCTGTAATTTGTAATGCAGTGGCTCTTTTCCAAGCTTCTAAGACCAACAATAATGAACGCAGGGCTGTAACAAAACGTTCTGGTGCCTGTGGTGAGATGTCAGGTTGGTTTCATTCCTTCTGAGCTTGGAGCAAGACTGTGTTTGGAGTAGATTTACATGGAGAATTTGTCATGTTTGGCTGCATGTGGGAGAAGATGTTAAATGTCATGTTCCTGGTTTCATCAGCCTGCTTCTACAGCTAGGGTCCTACCTCAGATGAACTTTGTAATGTTTCTAAAACACATAGTTTTGTGGTTCAGAATATGGAAGGTAAATAAAAAACACTGTGTCTGGTGAGTTTCTTTTTAAAGCATTTTTAAGCCACTGTTAAGATGATATTTTGGAGGGCGGGAGGGGAAGAGAACCTGAGTACCATTTGACGTAGGCACTGCTGAACACTACTGCTTTCTGTGGGCAGAAACAACTAGCTTCTTACTGAATTATTCCCCCTTGTACATTTACTGGGCTTTTTTCAGTCCAAAATTGTTTTAGTTGTCAGTTGAAAAGGCTCCCTCCATTCACATAGGATGTTACTTTTCTAATCAATAGCACTTTGTCAGGACAGTTTCCCTAATACTCACTCTAAATTTTCTGTTTCTTAATACAATCCAATACTGCTAGCTAATGTCTCCCTTACTATAATAAATATTTTATACTCTTATTCCAATTTTATAGCTTTTTATAATTTGTACTTCTGAGTGAATGTGAAGTTTTTTTACCTGGTGCACGTCTTGTCTATTTTTTCATTTACTCTTGAATTTCATTGGTGTAAAAGCTTTAATAAATACTCTAGTCATTATAAAGACATTCTTCACTTGAAGAAAATGAAGGAGTAACTTTTTTAATCAGTGAACAAAGTTTATAACCATTTGAAAAATAAACCTAAACTCAGCTGCCCTTCATGGTGCTGGCATTGGTGCTACTGTTACAAAGCCATGATTGCAATCATGATCTCAGAGGTTATGTGTCTCAGTTCAGCTATATTGCAGGTGGCTGGCAGAGAGACCAACAGTTGGTTCTTGGCCAACAAGATGTAAAAGCGGGAAGCTAAACTCTGAACAAAAGTCCAGAGGGGACTGGATCTTGATCTATGTCAGCAGAGGCCAGTGGAGCTTCAATGTTCTGTGCTTTTTTTTTAACCACATCAGGAGATGTTGGAGAACTTTACAAAAGAGGTGAGTGAAGCACTGGAGTCGTCAGGTCTGGAGGACAAATGAGTCATCAAAGATTGCCTAGCAGGATGTGCATGGGACTCGGGTCGTCTGAGTCCATCCCAGTCTTCTGGCCAAACAGCTAGAGCAGAGCAATCAAGCCTGCTGCTGCCATGGTTCTCCTTACCCCTGGGCTCCAGCTAGGCTATTTTTTCCCCTCTATGTTCTAGCCAAACACCAGTGAAGGCAGTGGGAGTCCTTCCATGGACATCAGCAGGCTTTTGGTTAGGCCTGGTTTTGCACAGGAGGGAACATAGTCTTCAGCATTAAGCATCTTTGTAATTCTTGTGGTGTTCAGCGGTTTTTAGATCATACATTGACTAAATTCTTGCTTCTTGGAAATGGTGGACCATGTCTTGTGCCAAAAAGCATGCTGAGGCTGTTGTGTGTTATCACATGGAAACTTGTGTACAATGGCCAATCTGTGTTCCCACTCAGCCAAAATAAACTGTTACTTAGCATTCAGAATCATCCCTGCTCAGGATTATCTACACATATGCCAGTATTGCAGCATTTGAATGATTTGAGTGTGCAGGGTAGAATAGAGAGAGAAAGCCTTTTGTTGGTGATGTCTGTACAGTATTAGCTGAAATGCTTTGGATTGTTTAGTAGTTGACTAGACTTCGTACACTTACCTGAACAACCCATTAGTTTGCTCCTGAGTTTTTAGTTGTTGTGTTCACAAACCTGTGGACATGGAATGCTAATGAATAAAGTGTATTATTATTAACATCCCAAATTTGTTTTGATAGCAGAGTATTGAGAAACTTTTAAGATTAAGGGGGAGAAAAGTAATTCCTATTGATAAGAAAAAAGAATGCAATTACCAAGGCTTTTTGCCGTCTGTCAGCATTGCATACAAATTCCTCCCCCCAGTCTCTCTGGTCGTTATGAAAAGCACTTTGTATTTTATCCCCTTCCATATATTTTCATGGAGTGCACTGTTCTGTACCTTGGTTAAATTTTATGCTACAAACTGTGATTTGCTTACATTGCTGGAATTAACTTTGTGTCTTTGCACTTCCTTGTTTCAAGGGCTTCCAACATAAGTATATTCATCCACATCTTTATTTTCCATACATGCTCAGAATATTTTGGGGGGTTCTGAGGGATCCATCCTTCTCATCTCAGAACTTTTTACTGCAGACAGCAGTTAAGGGGTAAAAAAAATCACCTGACCTAGTTACAGAAGTAAAGACTGCAAAATGTACGCTGGTGGAGGTTCTTCTTGCTGGAGCTATGTATTTTGATTCCTGGTTGGCTTTGTCTTCCCATCTGTTCATCTCATCTGCAGCTCTTCCACTGTCTCTCACCCAAGTCTGCTCAGAAGCTGGTAATTACTGGTACGTTTTATTGTGTGCCAGACTGTTTTGGGACTGGCTGCTGACTTGTTTCTACTGTACGGGTCTGCTTTTGTTCCCCTGACTCAGATCTGCTGCTCTCTGTTCCTCTCTCTGACATACACACTTTCCTTCCAGTGAAAAGACTGACAAGATTTTTATAGAAAGTAACAAAACCAGAATCCTTTTTTTTTTTTCCATAGGATCTACTTCTTCACGTGGCCTTTTATCCGAGTTTGCTCTTGTATTCTACCTTCGCTATGTCATTTCAGAACTTAGTGTTTCCTGTAGTTCTCTGGTATAATCTTAGTGTGATTTGGGTTGTTTTCTGTTACAGTTGAAATACTTTTTCTTTCATCACTGCGAATAATTAGTTGAGCAGTCCTTTGAGCTGTGTATTTGAAATATCCCCCCCGCCAGGTTTCTTCCCCCCCTTTTTATTGTGGAAGTCAACTTGATTGAATTTCATGCTGGTATAAATGCAGAGCAGCTATACTGGTTTCTGTTGGGTTACGCTGGATTACCCGCTGTAACAGAGATTGGAATTTGACTGCTGCCTTTCTTTTACTAAATGCATCACAAGCTTTAAAAATAGAAAACTGGTAGTATTGATTAGAGGCAGCTGCCCTTTGGTTTTGTTCTCACAGTGCTTTGTAATTTTGGTTTTTGAATGAAGATGCTGGTGTTCCAGGCTTGGCCTGTTTTGAAGAGATATTTTCAAAGTGACTCCAGGACATAAACAAATACACAAGCCTGTGATTGTGAAGTGCACTTGAGCTTGTTTCTGGTAGCTTGAATTTTAATTCCAGTCACCTGAGAAGGATGTACACTGTGTTAAAGGAATTTGACTAAGTAGTTCATGTCCGAGATTCAGTTGTAGTTTTTTCTTTTTTTTTTTTTTTTTTTTTTCCAAAAGGAGGAACGGGAAAAGAGCTTCCAACTTCATACTATGAGAATGTTTCCCTCCCTCTTCTCGCATGCCCACTTTCCATTGTTTTCCCAGTGGCTTTGGAAACTTAATTAAATTCTAAATAAATTTTTATATCACACTTGGCACACAGTACTATTGACAATATAAACAAAGGAGACAAATTGTTTAATGCGTGAGAAAGAGATAACAAAAAGGGGAAATAAACCCTGGCTTGCTTACAGTGGCTGCAGTGAGGACTTACTTTTTGCATTTCTAACATCATATATAGTAAAACCCAGCAGTTTCAGATTGTTTCAGTTGTAATATCCCTAGCCATTAGTCACAGATTAAACTCGACTACCCTGCGTTTCCTAATGTTGCCAGTCCCCGGTGTGCTGGGAGGTCAGGCTGACTTGCAGTTCCTGGCTCCTTTGCTCGGCTCCGTTGCTGCTCGCTGGACTGCGGGGCACGCAGTCTGCAGACATCGCTTGTAGTGGAAAACAGGCAAGAGCGGAGCAGGGCCAGAGCTTACGGGTCTTTGCCCATTTGCACAGTGCTTCGTGCTTCCTGCACTTAAACGTTCTTGGCCTTACGTAGCTGCTTCTTGGGGTACTCGCTGCCCAGGGAGATTCTGCACTTGGTATTTCTTTTTGAAGGAAGTCTGTTTTCTGGGAAATGTAACACAGTAAAATGCAGCTCTTCCTAAGGGAGTAGCTGATAAAATTTAGTGGACTCTGGTTTTGGGGAGGCCAGAATATATGAGCAATGGCACTTTTTGGCCTTAAAAGCTGTAAATTGAATCTCTGGATACCTAAAATATTATAGGTAAATTTTCAGGAGAGACGAGTGATTGTGTTTGCCTTTATTCTTGGGGTCACAGTTTGAGACTCTCAATGGTCGAGCCTGTCCCTTTACAATCAAGCTGTTATACCAGCTTTTGCTGTGTTTACAGTGTCTGCATATGTTTTGTACACAAGGGTGAAAAGAGCCATATTTCATAAAATATATATGCTTCCTATTTTTGTACCAAGCAGTCAGACACTTTAGAAATGACAAAATAGTTGTTGGACCAGTTTAAATGATTGATTGTGATTTGCCTCTATAAAAACAGTGAGAAATGGATCTTGGGTGATACAAATATTCCTACCTTCATTCAGGTCAAGAGAATTGTGACAGTTGACACCAGCTGAGAATCTACCACTAAGGGACATCAGGTTGGTGGTTGTTTGATTACAGAAATGAAAATATTTTCATATAAACTTAGATAAGCTTCTATATCATTGACTTACCATGACTTACTGGTTTTGCTTCACTTAATTTTGAGTGAAATAATAAATCAGTATAGAAGGTATTACAGTAACATAGAAAGTATTATGGTATTTAGTGGTCTGAAGGAATGATTTGAAATGTTGGGATTGTGTTAGAATCTTTTGGTTGTTTTTTTGTTTTGTTCTAATATTATCTTTGCCATCATGCACTTTGCCACTGCTGTTTCCAAATTTCTTTTCTGAAAAGTAACTGAATTCAGGAATCTGACACAGTCCCTGAGGTTCACAAATTAGTGTTTCAGTATATACTTCTGGTACACATTGATTTGATTTTGTCAGCTTGAGGAAATTTGATAAGCTGGGCCATCCTTTTTCCCCTCCTCTACATATTGTGTAAGTCCTTTGTTACTCATTTGAGATTTTGTAGACTAGTGCTCAGTAGTATAATGAGTACTTTTAAGCATTTAAACAAAATAGAAATTGAATTACTGAGACACTGGGCTTTAAAAAAAGAAATTGCTCTGTGTGTGAGGTATCTACTCCTCCATGAAGACATCCTGAATTTCTGCTTACTCTGCATGTTTGGTAGAGTAAAATGTTTTTAAGCATATTATTTTTGAAATATGTCAACTCCCATTGGTATAGTGGAACATAATGACATTTTCTATGACACAATCTGCAGACTGAAATTCTTTTTGTAAACGTTGTGCCCTAATGGTGAAGAAGCAGTTGTAGTTCAGTATATTTTTTTTCCTTATAATAAAGGATACTTTTGTATGTGGAATCATTTTTCTGTGGTGTCAGTGATTATTGGGCGAGATGTGTATGTATCAGTACTGAATACTGCAGAATTCCTGTACTTTCTAAGAAAGAGCTCATTTTTCTACAGTTGCAGCTAAGTTCATCTTGCTCGGGCTACTTGGGATGTTTCATGTAACCTTCAGTCCAATCAACTGCTATCAGTTCGTCTTCTGAAAGAGAATGATACACAACTTACCAAGAAATTTAAAAACTACTTTAAATGGTATGGCACCTGTAATCTCTAACAGGCCATTACATCTCTGAAGTGAAGGTAGTTTTGGTGCAGTGCTGTTGTAATTCCAAACCACAGGAGGCCACGCAAGCACGGCGAAGGCTGGGAAGCAGTACTGGCATTTAGTTCCTCCTCAAGCAAAAGCTCCTGTCTAACATCCCCTCCTTGTCCAGGGGTTTTGCATGGGGTGTGCTGTAAGCTGCAGTATCCTGAAGCAAACACCCGTCTCTGTTAAGCTGGGACTGGTGAAGGCGACTTAAACAGAGTAAAATGGTGGGGTCTGCAGGTTAGTGGTAGAATATTTTACCCTTCTTTCACTTTGGGAGGGGAGATGACCTCTATCTTTGCTGTTCGTCTAGTCCGCATGTAGTGTTGCTTCAAAGCCTGTGACATAGTCCTTCCTCTGATATTTTGCCTCCCTTATGCTTTTAAGAGTAGAGGGAAATTCAGAGGCTGAAAACCTGCTGAGCAGAACATTCTCTAAATTGCCATTCCAGTGGCTATAATGGAAAAAAAAGACCCTAAGGTGACCTACTGTTGTTTGCTTCCTACTTGTACAACTCATTGAAGCTGTCAGTTGTATTGTGTGGTGTTTGCGTAGCAGTAACAGCAATGTCCCATGCTTTTCATGGAAAAGCAGGGTAAGAACAAGAGAGTGAGTATTTAACAGTAAAGTCAAGTCTTTCAGAATGTGACCTAGGCTGTTTGTTAAAAAAAAAAAAAAAAATTTAAAAAGAAAAAAAAATGTTAACGGACTTCAGTTCTAAAGATGTTTCCTGGCAAGTTTTACAGGTACATTCTAGGGAGGTGTTTGCATAGGTGTAAGTTACTAAAATGACTGAAAAGAAAATTGTTAAAAGCAAAACTTAAAGTTTGAGGAATACTTTAAAAAGAAACCTAGACTTGAGGGGAAAAAATATAACCATAGCCTTGACTTTCTTTGTGATAAGGTCTCTGAGATTTTTCTCAAATAATTAGCAGGATATAAATATATCGGTTCAAAGAAATGTGCAAATCTCTTCTGACAAACATTATTATCTGGAGGCATTCTTTTTATCTGCAGGCATTGTTTCTTGTGCATCCATGGTTACTTACTCTCCCAGAAGAGTAAAAAAAAGGCTATCTGTTACTAGGTATCGTGTTTTACCTCTGGCTAAAATCCTGCTATGGGTGAAACAGTTTTTCTGCATAATCTATCCTGGGAAATGGTCAATAACTAAACCAGAGTAAAAGTTAATTACCAACCGGTTGGTAATGCCATTAAAAGCATGCCCAGGGGTAAGAAGAGGCACATGAGATACGAAGCAGGTAAGAAGAGAACACTTTTTAGTAGGAGTGTGTGTGTGAAAGGGAAGACAGTAGTTTATGTACATAAAATGAGAGAAGGCAAAAGACTGTAACTCAGTGATTAAATCTGATATGCTGAAGCCTAATTTAGTTTAAAAAAAAATTATTTCAGATAAGCTATTGTTCACAAAAATTGAGAGGCAACAATGTCCTGCATGATGGTGCTCTGGGTATATTCTGAGATTTCTTTACGTACATGCCTCATCAGAGAGATCTGCGTGAAATAAGGTGTCAGGAGGGCTCCGACAGTCTTTCTGACCTCCCTTATGGCCAGCTAAAATTTTAACAAGTAGAGTTGTTCGTGCTTTAAGAGATGTCTGTATCCAACATCACAGTCTCTGGCCACCTGAGACTGAATAGTCTGAGGGGTAAAAGCAAAGCCCCCAAAACCAACAGTTCCTCCTCTTCTGTACTGTTTGACTCATGAGAAGTAGAATCACATGGGTATGACAACAGACAGTCTTTTCACTGATTAGATGCTCTCTCGTCAGATTTCTCTACAATTAGATTGGGTATGTGCTTTATGATCAGAGTTGCAGCGAAATCAAAGCGAGCACTGAGGTCCCGGTGTGATGAGCATACGTGCCATGCTAGTGACTTCAGCTCTGGACAGCCGGCCGCAGCCTGCTGCTGCCTTACCCCGATTTATCCGATCGTTGCAGTCCCCACGTGCCGTGTGTGCTGTTGTTATGGCAGCAGTCGTGCTCAGGTGCCTGGGTATGTGCGACGTGAGGAGGGCTCCTGGAGCATCGGAAGGGACTGCTTCGGGAAGCTGGGCTGGGTGTGCGCTCAGGGGGAAATCCTGTGCAGTAGGTAGGGAATTGATAATGCAAGCCAAAAGCTAAGCACTGTGCAATCAAAAATCAGCGGCATCCACGTTTTACAAGGCCAGTAGAGATTCACAGAAGGAATCTCAACTAAAATGCTATGAGCACAGGCTGTGAATATATTGCTATTCTAAGGAATACTGTTGTAACCAGACAACTTGTCTGTACAATTTTATCACTGCAGTTTTTGTGTGTGCAGTTCTTATCAGTTTGCTGATACCTGATAATGGGCAGGCTGAAAACACATACTTGCACTTGCTTTTTATATTCATATCTGGTTTATTGCAGAAGGCAAAGATCATGTAATACTGGTTTCAATATATTCCAGGCAGTGTCTTTTTTTAAGAACAGCAGTTCTTCATCTTGCTGAAGGAGTTTGTCTGGGATATCAGTGGTCATCCCTTCTTTCGCCATTTACACTCTTGATAAAAGACAGAATCAATTTATTAGTTGTCTAGTACGTGTTGAGTTGTTAACTTTTTCAAGTGTTGGTGGTGGTCCACACAAAGATGCCGTATAGCATGCGGCACGATTGATACTTTTCCTGAACTGGGAGTGTCTGAGAAAATCCTAATTCCTACAGAAGTATTTGTCCCAGTTTCTTTTGCCGGGAATCACTGTAGCATACAAAGGCAGAAGCATCACGTTTTCTTTAAGGGGGTGTCTGTGTTACTTTGATTTGGCACGGATGGGGACATACATGAGCTGGCTTCAGGCTGGCAGGGTCCTGCGGCAGCGCGGCCATGGAAACAGCGAGCTCAGGGCAGGCTGACTGCCTGCATCTCAGCCAGCTTCAGCTCTGACATCGGGAGTAGCCAAGCCAGCTGGTTTAAAATCAGCACAGTATAGACATAGGCTAAATAACTGTGATGGAAGACCGCACACTGAGATGCCAGCTGCGATCCTGTGGGAAGATTTGTGTGTTTTATGAAGTTCAGATAATTTCACTTCCATTGTATAGCATTTTGGTGGCTGCTTTGTGGCTGTTAGCATTTTTATTTTTACCATGTTTAGCAGCAGAAACAGCAGAAAGGTGGGGATGTGGGCTAAAACTGATCTCCGAGATACTTTGCTTGGTTTCAGTTCCTTCCTAATGTGCTTTTTAGTGTGAGTTTGATTTAACTGCTTGAGAAATATGCCTGGATATTGTTCATCCTAGGTAAAAATAGCCCCATTCTGTCAGATAGTCTGTATTTTAATAAGCCTTGTGCTAAGATTATGTGTTTTTCACAGTGTAGCAGAGGTGACCTAAGAGACTTGTTGGGTAATAATTCATATTCTTTAATAATGAGTTTTCTCTAACCCTCCTTGCTGCTTTCCGTCTGTCTTAGGTTTTTCACTAAGTAAAAATTAAGGGTTTTATAGATCAGAATTCAAATTCTGCTTGTTGTCATAAAGGGCAAACATTTGCTGTGTGACAAGACACAAGACTTGCCGTCGGGGTGGAGGTGTGTATGCTGCTGTTGCCCTTTGCAGGAATGCCAGGGAACTAAGGCCCTACTGAACATGAGCAAGAGCACTGACTTTCGTCTTAAGTGTGGAGGTAGGTCCTCATTCACTCAATGGGCTCAGTAGCTGATTGCAGTCTCAGCTTGGTGTGCATTGGCAGCCTTCCTGAAAAGGTAGATGTCTCGTTGCTGCAGCTCCAGTTAGATGAGAGACACTGAAGTACCAAAGACAGTGGAAAATCTGTAAACTCTGCAGGATGGTGCTGCTGCTGTAGTTGTGCAAGGTGAAACACAAAGCACTGGAGACGGGTGTTGGGACAGGCTGTCACTGTGGGCAGCTTTTCCGGAGCTCTCATGTAAAGGATGAGCGCTGCCAGAGCCTGAAGGGTGAGGAGGAGACGGAGACCTTGGGAGAACTGGATCTGTGGTTTGCTCAGGTAGGAATTTGCAGGAGAGCAGGAAAGCGAGTTCACGTGAGGAAAGACTGCAGAGAGACAGCAGATGCCCAGTCTGCACAGCAGCAATGGGCTGCCGCGGTACTTCAGGGAGTAAAGGGGAGAACTCATTTCAATGTCTGCATGAAAACTGCTGTGGTTGGTTGCTTTTACTAATATTTGGTTCATTTGAAATATTTTGTAAGAATCACATTTGTATGAGTTGGTTTATAATTTGGACCCTAGCTTTCTAGATGTGACAAAAAGAAAAATTGAGTATGAAAAGCAGCAAGAGTTTTGCAATAAAGGATACTTCCCTAAAATGGCCGATATGAAGCAAGATACAAAAATGTAGCTGAGACACGGCATTAGGAAACATATCTAACATTTTTAAGTTGTCAATAAAGCGTTCTCATCCTTCCCTTCTGTCTAATACAAATTAGTCAAAAGAAGTCATTTTAGTTGCAAGAGACTAATTAAACTTTCTGATATGAATAGAAGTCTACAACACAGACAAGTAAACGAGGACATTATGGTACCAAGAAGTACATTTGTCAAAGAGAGCTTCCCATCTTTTACTGCCTACAGAGAGAGAGGAATAACGGATAGCTAATGCAGAGTCCTGTAATAGGGTGCTGTCAACTTGAATATGTCACTTGCTTGGACAGACTTTCATTCTGTGTTGCAAGCAGTGTCTCAAATTCTGGTAATGAAGTAAGTGAAAGGCGAAGTTTGATGAGGTCTATTTATAAACTATTTTTAAATTACTCTGTCAGCAAGGATAAGAATAACCAAGCAGCTTTTGTGTATATAGGTTCAGCTTTAGGTGTTCCTTCAGGGTTTGGGTACTTCAAAGTTTATATTATCCCCCCTCCCCGAGTTACATCAGTTTATCTTGCTAAAAGAAAGACTTGATGTTCAGAGACTGCAACAGAGGTGAGAGTTGTAGAAAAAGGTTATATCATCAGCACTGCAGAACGTGGAATTTGTTGAAACTTTTCCTCTGCTTGCCTTTGATGCCACAAGCTGCACTACGTGATCGGAGCTGTGGTGGCTTCATTGCAGCAGAATTTGGGTGACTGTTTATGTAAAGGTGGTCCTTTGGGATTGAAGGTCTGTTTCTTGTTGTGATCCATTGCTGGTATGTTAGTGTTTGCGTTGAAAAGTCTCTTCTTTGGAAGAAAAATAGATTTTTCTTCTCTTTAATTAAAGTTTAATCTTCACAAATCTGAGTAGAGCTTGGGTAGACGTTGAAGTGGTGTGGAGGGTGACCCTGTGTGCTGGGGCCCAGCTGGCCTGTCAGCAGATCCAGTGGAGGATGTTTTGATGCGTTTGATTTTTAGCTGGCTGTTTACTTCAGTGTTTTTATGACAAACACAAAAGTAGATGTTGTAAGCGTTTCAAACACCAGATTGTTGAGCTCTTTGTGGGTAACAGTGTCTACTTGAGTGGGAGTCAGCAAATTCATTATTGAGAGAATCATGTTTTATGCCGTGATGATGGGTAGGTCCTATTGTTATGTTTCAGAAGCTAAAATGCATAATCTCAAGAGTCTTTATAGTGTTCTTTTGGGGGTTATGGGGTCCCTTTCTATGTTTGTTAAATTATTTTAGTAAGGCTAGTCCACAGCTAAGCTTCAGTCTGAGCTTTGGACCTTGTTCTGTCCCCTACTCCCTGGGGAGGCAAAGCATAATACATGACTGAATGACTTTTTCAGTCTTTGTTTCCTAGTCTTAAGATTTTCAGTGTCTTATATGGAAACTCATGTTGTGCAATATACAATAAAAATGAATTTTATTTATGATAATACAGTCCTAGCACTCCAAATACCAAGGGAGGGATTATTAAGCTTACTTTTCTTCATTGTTAATGATTCTAAAAAGGTGATGAGATTAGTTATCTTAGGAGCATGAGGTAACTGTTGTTTTTATTAGTTACTGGCAGATGGTGACTGTGTAATGAATGTGGATGTAGTGACAATTCACAAACACAGTAGTTCAAGAGAGAATTTTTGGTCTCCGGAGAGTGGAAATGGGCCTGCTCAGCATCTGTCAGAGAAGTTTCTGATAACCTTAGGAAATTTTTAGCCAGGAAGCCATTGGGTGGTGAAAATTATGACTCTATTCTTCTGTATTAGATATTGTAAGTATGGGGTGGTTCTTGTGATCTGTGTTGCTGAATGCGCTGAAGACCAGCAAGGGTAGAAAACTATTTTAATTCCTTGGTTAGTGAAATGTGTTACTTTGCAGAAAAGCACATAAATCTGAATGTTTTATCTGTAGCTCCGTTTCTTTTCTGTGAAGATTAGTGTTGATTCATGTGTATTTGTGGTTCTGTATGACTTTCTCCTTTGAATTCTGAGTCAAGATCTTTTAGTGGATAATGTCCTGCTTTTCCAGCAGACTTGAGTTATTTTCACAGGCATGTGTAGCCCTAATATTGGGGGAGCCACTCTTCCAAATGATGGTAGCCTTGTCTAGAGCCTCTCCTTACTTTGGATACACTGTTAACTTTGCATTTTCTCCTGATCTCTGGATTATTTTTAATGCTTTTTTTGTGGCCTTGTTCTTCAGAAAAGGATACTGTACCTGACGAATTCCTTGTGGTAACGAAAGAATTGGACTAAATGGATCCCAGACTAGTTTCTGGCTAAGAAATCTTTCTCTGAAGAACAGAATTATTCTTGAACATTCATCTATGGCTTGTATTTATGAACAGAGAAAATGTTGAGGCTCCATTAAAACAGTATTTAGATACCCATGAAATTCTGTGATTTGTGTCATAGGTGGATGCCCACTAACTATTTTCCAAAAACTATTCTCGTTCTGTTAGTAGAGGACTCTAGTTTACTACTTCTTTTCTATAACATGAAGAAAGGCATGTGTTAGACCTCCTATGCAGTCTTTCTCAGTTCAGTTAGAGGAGAGAAATTAGGGTGGAGGTGAGCATTTCTCTTTCCAGCTTCTCTGTGCTTCACAGAAATTATGTATTCTTTCTTGAGAAGGGAAAATTTTATTTATCAAATACAGAGATCAGTGTAAGTTTCCTTCAGAGTTATAACTGAGGAGCTGCTCTGTACATTGTCTGGAGTGATAAGCAACAGTGTGTGTTTTCTCAGTGTAATACTGATTTGCAGAAACTCTTCCGCACATGTCCTGGGAGTCAAATATCTGAACTCCTTCTCTATAAATAGGGAAAAATCATTTACTTTTTCCCTTCCTTAAATGATAATAATGTGTTTCCTACATGGAGGCACAAAGAGGGTTGGGCTATGTAATCTGCAGTTCCTTGGTGTTGTCTGTATAACTTTCCTTCCATCTCTTCCTGTATCTACCACCCACAAAAAAATACCCGATTTTCAGTGTGCTTGTCCAAAGTAGCTCCACTGCTTCAGAGCTTTCCTCCTCAGCCTGCTGAATCCTTCTACCCTCTTCCTCCATCTCAGTTTTGCTGTGGATTTCTCCCTGGGCTAAGGAGCACCCTGCAGCCATACTTCGCATGAATTACAGGCATATAGCATTTTTCCAATCACTTGCTGTAATTAAGAGAGAATTTCCATTTCTTTCAAGAATGGAAAGCTCAAATCCATTTTCAAAACATATTTTTCGTAATGCTCAATAATACAGTGTTGTTTGTGGGGCAGCATTATGGTGTGGTTTGGGAGAGTTAGAGTAACTGAATGCCAATTCTGCTTCTTCCAGGGATTTTTCTCTGCATTGCTGGACGGGTCAGTCTTTATCTATAAAAAGATCATGCAGATTTGCATTTATAGAGTGCAGTAAGGTACTTTTTAGAAGAGCAATGTGTGTTGCAAAGCAGCATTATGATGATTAAAGAAGAATGTTGATAATCTTGAAAATACCCAGCTAGAAATATAATTGAAAATAAAACCTTAGTATGTAGATTCAGAGAAGAGGATTTTTGCTTAGTCTAGTGACTCCATTAGTTTAAAGACCATTTCCATGTACCCAGCAAAGATTATGCCCCCAGAGCAGATGTAGAGTTTGGAGTCCTGCTGAGATGAATCATCTCTTCAGAGCTTGAGTTTTCTGGCAACAAAAAGAAGGAAACAGCTGGAGAAAGCTGAGAGAGGCTTTTGGGGGTAGGCTTCCTATAGATTATTCTCCTAATTGCTACAGCTGAGCACACAAGAAGAAAGGCAGAGCCAAGGGGAGGTATATTTATGAAAAATGTGTCCTTTCTGTTAGCTGATTGTTGGCCTTCTGACTATTGTGCTGTTAGGGTTGAAGCTTTGCTTCTGAATTTTGTCATTTAACACAAATAAAAACATTAATTCTTAATAGCAATCTCTCCTTGCAACATTTCACTTTCTCAAGGTATATGGTGTTCTAATTGCTACTAGGTAAGAAAAAAAAAAAACAAAACCAGAAAATACAAACCCAGGCTGTAAGAGGTTTGTTAAAGATTTATCAGCTTCCATCTCTTTCAGTGTGATCTGGCAGCAGTTTCTTGTCAAATGGGCCAGAGAGCCCTAACTTTGACTAGTTTGTGCTTGGTGCCCATAACTCCCAAAAGGAAGGAGGATTGATCAGGTCTGGCTTGTTATCACTGAACACTTAGGAAATAATAAAAGGCAGAGACTGTCTAGCTGTAGTTGTTAAGGATACTTGTTGCAAGTAACAGCACATAACAATAATTCTCCAGGATGAAACTAGTGTGATTTATTGCTATTGCGTTTGTGTGAAACAAAGTTTTCTGCTCTAGGCCCAGCCTCCATGTTGTGGATTACTGTTCCTCAGTTTTAAAGTCCTCTATATAATCAACTAATTGTATTCCAGCCAGGTTTACTATGGGGAAGTGTACTCTTGCTAGATAAAAGAAAATAGCTCCCAATGAAGTCATGAGACATGAGCACCTAACTATATTTGACATGTTGTGCTAGCAAGTGGGGGGGTATGTAAGTGACACTAGCATTTCCATACTTGCGCTCAGTGGTGGCCTAACCCTGTCCATGCATGCAGAACTGCCCACCATGGACACTGTGAAGCTGCTGAGTGCCTCAGCGGGGTTTAGGATCCTGGGATCCCCAAGCCATCTTGCCTGTGGGTTGTGATAGAAGTCAAAGCAGAGGTACCTGCACAGAAACACAGCTGGGAGGAGAGACCGTTGCCCACATAGAGCCACTAGCCAGGCCCCTCTCCTGCGGAGCTGCCCAGCCCTTCCTGACCCGCTGAGTTTGTCCCAGCACTTCAGCATTTCTCCTGGCTGCTTACCTCGTTCGTTAGTGTTGTGTGTACCTGGCAGGCTGTGCGTTGAGGTGCTGCCAGCTGACTGCTGGAAATTAGAAAAGAGAGAGAAAACAAAGTACTTGCACAGAATAATTGTTTTGATTATCTTATTTTCATTTAACTTTAGAAAATGAGTACGCAGTTGGAATAAACACTAGTGACTGTTGGCCTTGTTCTTTGATATAGATGAACTAAGTCCGTGTGTTCTTTTAGCATTGTTTCAGTCCGTTTCCACTAATAAATCCAGCCTCCTCAAGAGGCACTTCAGTGAAGATCTAATAGAGTGCTCTGGAAATTGTTATTGCCCTCAGATGCAGGGAAAGTTAAGGACTATACCAACAAATGCAGTTATAAATCTGAGCACATTTGGGCTTTTTTCCTTTCTTTCTGCTTTTAAATCGTGAAATCATGTAAATAACTTTATGCTTTTTTAGCGTAACAGGCTACCTAAACTATTGCAAAAAATGCGTAGCGTTTTGGGAACCTCTGAGCATTAGCTGCTCCTCTTTTTACCACTTATTGAAATTGTAATGTCAGAATGGTCTGCAGAACATGATCACTTCCTTTTTATGTGTTCTGGAGAAGGTATTTCACACGTACTTTCGATGCTGCTGTCTTTGCAGGAAACCTGCCTTTAATTCTCTGTCTTCCCTGAGAAAATACTTCCCTTTCCATTAAAGCAGTTGTTGCAATTTAAAATCCCAGTAGAGGCAAGATCTAGGTGTGCATTTGTTTTGGTGCTTTTTTTTTTTAAAGGCTGCTGTAGCCTCTCCCAGGGTTTAAGTCCTGTTGCATACATGGAGTGAAATTTGCCCGTGAAAGAGCTGGGAGTATATGCAGATCCACAAGCATGAGTCGCAATGTAGAAAAGTTGTATTGCATCATATATTGCTTTGGGGGAATGGAGAGCTCTCTGGCCTCTGTCCTGGCCAATCTGTGCCCAAGACTTGTTAGCACAGTTATGTGTTAATAAAAGCAAACTAATGTATTTTTACATTGAAGGCATTTTGCTTGCCTTCTGGCATTGTAATTCTGTACGCTGTCTGCCTTCTGATCAGTCTGCTGTTTCTACTGTATAGTCCTATCCAAAGTCAAACTGGATGGAAACTCAACTATTTCACTGCGGAGAACAGCTACGCTGAGCTGGATGTGATTAGCTTTTCAGAGCTGAGATCCTTCTGATGGCAAATTCTCAGGAGGTCTAAAACCCCATGTAAAACTTGGTTGCATCTGTGCTCTGTTTAGTAAATGTCAGCTCATTGGTAACTTTGGTGTGCCCACAGACACGCTGCTGCTGGCAAAGGATTGTTCTTATTTCCCTTGTGCTTCCCTGCTGTTTTCATTAGGTTTGTAATGTCATTTTCTTCAGCTAGATGATTAGTGTCTAACTGTTTTTATGTTAATGCTCGAGTTCAATTCATTTAAAAAACTGATAAGGAACCATATTTCACTTCTTGAAATTGTGGAGGTATTCAAAGAGCCTTTTGTGCTCATAACAGATTTAATAACCATGTCTAGTTGGGAGAATGCTTGAAAAACCAAGACCTTTAAAAATGTCTCTACTGCTGTGCTGGTTTTGCCTGGGATAGAGTTAATTTTCTTCACAGGAACTGAGATGGGGCTGTGTTTGGGATTTGTGCTGGAAACAGCGTTGATAACCCAGGGATGTTTCGTTACTGCTGAGCAGGGCTGACACGGAGCCGAGGCCTTTGCTGCTCCTCACCCCACCCCACCAGCGAGGAGCTGGGGGGCCCAAGGAGCTGGGAGGGGACACAGCCGGGACAGCTGACCCTGACTGACCCCAGGGATGTCCCACACCATATGGCGTCATGCTCAGCATGTAAAGCTGGGGGAAGGAGGAGGAAGGGGGGGATGTTCGGAGTGATGGTGTTTCACAGAATCATGGAATAGTTTGGGTTGGAAGGGACCTTTCAAGGCCATCTAGTCCAACCCCCTGCCATGAGCAGGGACATCCTCAACTAGATCAGGGTGCCCAGAGCCCCGTCCAGCCTGACCTGGAATGTTTCCAGGGATGGGGCATCTCCCACCTCTCTGGGCAACCTGTGCCAGTGCTTCAGCGCCCTCATTGTGAAAAACTTCTTCCTTATGTCTACTCTAAATCTCCCCTCCTTTAGTTTAAAACCATCCCCCCTTGTTCTATCACAACAGGCCCTGCTAAAAAGTTTTTCCGCATCTTTCCTGTAAGCCCCCTTTAGGTACTGAAAGGCTGCAATAGGGTCTCCCCGGAGCCTTCTCTTCTCCAGGCTGAACAACCCCACCTCTCTCAGCCTGTCTTCACAGGAGAGGTGCTCCAGCCCTCGGATCATTTTTGTGGCCTTCTCTGGACTCACTTCAGCAGGTCCATGTACTTCTTGTGTTTGTCTTCCCAAGTCACCGTTCCGCGTGATGGAGCCCTGCTTTCCTGGAGATGGCTGAGCACCTGCCTGCCCATGGGAAGCAGGGAATGAATTCCGTGTTTTGCTTTGCTTGTGTGCGTGGCTTTTGCTTTTCCTATTACACTGTCTTTATCTCAACCCACAAGTTTTCTCACTTTTACCCTTCCGATTCTCTCCCCTGTCCCACCAGGGGGGAGTAAGCGAGCGGCTGTGTAGGGCTGGGGCCACTGTGCTTGGTTGCCGGCTGGGGTTAAACCACGACAACTGCATATGCCAAAGTGAAATGGCAGCAGTGTTAGATGTCAGGGTAGACCGTACTAAACATGAACCAAAGGAAGATGGCAAAAGTTGTATTTGCTGTTGCAAAAGCATAAAGCACTCCACTGCCATTAGACAAAGCAACTCCTTTGTTCACAGCCACGATGCTCTTGGCCAGGTTAGAAGCACAATATCCAAAAGAGGACTTAGGAGCTTTTTAGCTGGGACTATGGATCAAAAGAGGAGGCCAAAGATGGCAGAAGAGAATTGCAGGTTGATCTGTATATAGAACTCATTTTTTTTCTGAGAAACTGGTAGGGAAAAAAAAATCAATTTATCCGTCTACTAAGGTCTTTGAAACAGTGAAATGGAGGGAATTCATAAATCTTCAAGATAGTTTGGTGGACGATAGTGCACTTCATCAGTGGTGATAGGTGCACTGTTCTGGGAAGTTCCTAATGTTTTAGAGGTATGGGTTGTTCAGTAATGTACTGTTTGCCTGGAAGCTCCTTCAGATATTATTATTAGTTCTTAATAATTCACTTTTAGATAATTAAAATACGTTGAGGTAGCTGGTAGTGTTGATAGCAGCTTTAATTGCCTGCAATGAACTAGGCAAGCCCCCAGAAAAGAAAGTATGCGTGTAGGGAGGGTGGGGGTTGAATCTCACAGAGCTTCTTCCCTATAATCAATACCCCCCAACAGAGATGCCTTTTGCAGTTCTGTTGGCGTTTCTCAGGGTAAGTTATGATACTTAGGCTGCAGATTTGGAAGACGCTATAATGGGCCCCATCTGTCAGCAGTGCCTCCCTGCCTGGATTAGTAATTTGGGGAGGGGTATAGGCTCCTGTGCAAATCTGTCTTGTGGGGAACGATCAGGTTTCTTGGAAAGTCTGTTTTGGGGAACAGGACATGCAGTGATACAATTTTTGTTCTTCCCTTTGTCCCTGTATTGTAGCCATTCTGGGTACAAATCCCTCTTCTCCTCCACTCTTCATGGCACATTTGCTGTGTATCTTTGGGTTTGCTTTGTACAAATAGTTTACTCGGTGCTAAGAGTCCTGTATACACATCATTAATTTCTTCGAGTATGGGATTTGTGCTCAATTCTTTATTTTCTTATAATATCCAATAAATACTCTAGGCACTGTGCTAAAGAGTATTCTACAGAATGAATTTCTCAATCTTTTGTACTGAAGTTGTTCTACTTATTAGGGAAAACTTAGTCTTTGAGAGAGAGGTGATGGAAAAGAGTGATTATAGCCAGTGGGGTAGAGGACTCCTGGGATGGACAAAGTGATACAGAGAGCCTGGATTCTCTTTCTGTGTCTCCTGAATATTTATTTATGCAAAGAAGAACAGGTTCAGTAGGAGAAACAGAACAAGGTCTTCCTCTCAACTGTTCCGGAGTTCAGCTTTGAAGTAATGGCAGCTGAACAATTGCAAGTGAGAACAAACCAGTAAACCAGAGCGAGCATGGCACTGGGGCGTTAGTGCTGCTCACAGCTGAGCTGCTGCTGGGGCTGGCCAGGGGCCGAGAGGAGTGGAAGGGAGCCGAGCACGCTGTGCCCTCCTGCCGAGGTGGGCAGGGGAGGGCAGCAGCCCTGGCTGGGGGGTGCCCCACGGGCAGGTCTCAGCTGCTGCAGGAGGAGTGAGGGTTGTCCTCACAGCTCTGCTGAAGGAGTGAAGGAAGGGGAACAGCCCCAGGGCAGCATCTTGATGAGGCTGTGGGTTGCGCTTAGGGACCTAGATCTGGAGTTTACTGGCTTTCGTAGGAGTGTGGTTAAAAGGTGCCTCTGGACAAAATGTTTTTTTGGCATGATAACAATTCTTGTTCAATCACAACAAGAATTTCAGCTGAACGCAAATAGCTTTTTTTCATCTGCAGTTATTAATTTGTATTAAGTTTTAAAACATTCGGCAAACCAAAATAACCCTGTTCTGCATCTGACCTTTGCTCAGAGGTTGCATTCTTGAAGGAACAAGATGCATCAGAGTTTCTCCTGATGTCTTGTGTTCTCTTGGATAACTATTTGTCTCCAGGAAGCAGAGCTGCAGGTATGTGTGTGTGCCGTAAATCTGCTGCCTCGCGGAGGTGTGGGGAGCGTTTGCATGAGCATAGTGCATATGTATGTATTTCTGTGCTGAGACAGAAATATGGCAGCCTGAGGTAAAACAACAACATTTCTTTTTTAATCCCAAACCCTATTTAGAAGAGCCTGCAAGTATTTTCAGTTCATCTGAAACCCTAAATCTGTCTCTCATTTAGCTCCAGCCCCCAGTGGGGGAATCGAGAAAATTTTATCATCCGTTTATGTAAGCTTTTGTCACTGAAAAGTTAGATTTATGCAATGTAGTTAAGTCAGATTTACGGGACACCGTTAACTCTGAGGGAATGACACAGGGGATATAAAGAAACTTCAGCTGAGGAAATATTTTATTTTAGTGTCTGGAGGAGTTTTACACCAGACAGACACTTGCACCCTCATGCTGGTAAGAGTTACAGCAGCATATTTCTGGCTGTAGAGTTAATGAGGTTGCTTGAGTGGATTTTAAATTCTATGTCTGTAATTGGCTGCAACTTGTCTGCAAACATCCAGGTTAACACTTCCCCGCTGGAGCTGGGTCTCTGGTGCTGCGTTGGGCCTGGGACTGGCATGGCTCGTTCCCCGGGCCGGGCCAGGGTGTGCTTGGTGTCGTGCTCCCAGAGGAGGTGGCCGAGCACCTTCACGGGCCATGCAAAACTTCAGCCCGAATTTCAGGGCAGCAGGTTGGTTTTGAAAAGTAGTCTTTCTCATCTGCAGGTACCCAATGGTTTCAACATATCTGTAGTCCTTGTATCACTTTATGTAATGAAGGGAACTTGGTCTAATTTAGCAATTGAGTATTTGCAAGCTGCAAGGGAGGAAAAGGTCTTTGCCTGGTTTTCTGGTCTGTATGTGTCACTGTAAATCATGATCTTGCTTTGCATCAGCAGGGCTGAATTTCATCATCTTTCCTTCTCCCAGCACCTGAAGCTGTGGGGATTCAGCATGATGGGTTTGATTTGTGAGGTGAAAATCAAGTAAGTCTCTTTCTTGTCTCAGGTGTGGGTGAAGGTGTGAGTGCTTGTGAACAGTCTCAACAAAAGCTCCTTAATGCTGTTGTCTGGTTCAACTGAAGCTCATTTACACTGTTGCCCTGCCAAGCCTGGCAGGCGCTGGAGGGCATGCTTGGGGGGAGTATGGGCGAGTGCCCTTGTCTTTGGGGCGAGCTTGGGAAGAACTGAGGGAAGTCACTTCAGCTGCGCTTGTGGTGGGTGTCTCAGGGGCGTCAGCACTACTTACTGATCAGGGATGATGAAAGGTATGATTATTTAAAAAAATCTGTCAGGAAAGGGGCTTTCTTCTTCCTTCTTGTGGACCAGAGAAATGACAGGTATTCCCTTGTGACACCCAGCTCTGGAAGCTCTGTGCACACGGGATGTGTAAGTGAAATGAAATAAAAGATCGTAGCCTAAGCAAGAATGGTGAAGGGTTTGGTGTACTTCATTGATCCTGTTTGAGAAAACAGCTGAAATGTTTGCAAGAATCGGGTGTTAAATGGATTTAACTTTCTCCATCAGTAGCGGGTTTTGGCACCTCAGGCTGAGAGGAATACGGACCCAGCTTTCTGAACCTTGGAATGTACTCTCATTTAGGATAAAACTCGAAGTCATTTCTTGTTTATTTTCTCCTTCTGATGGGTGGCTCTGTGAATTTTGATGTTAATCTTTTATGCTTGGATCCAGATGGCATTTCATGTGCTTTAATGTGCTGGTGGGTGGGTAACCTCCAGTGCTGTGCTGGCTGCAGAAGGCTCTGGTGGGGGCACACCGGGGCGTGCTGCATCTGCTCTGCTCCCTGGGCTCCTCTGCTCTCTGTCACTGCTTTCTCTCCATCCCCTTCTCACATAGGTGCTATTTCTCACTTCTTTAAAAGCTTGGTATGTTTTTTCCACTCTGTGCACTAAATCGTTTTATTGATTCTCCTTAAATCCAGCCTTAGGTATACAGGTATTATTTTGATGAGTACAATAAAGGAACCAGAGAGACCAAAACCTTTTTTCAAAGTCTCTCTACTCTGATCTCCATGGATTTTCAGGGCTGAAGTGTTATGTGCATGATAAGTCTGAATTAAATTCTCGCATATCATGCAATTGCCTGTTTAGGCAAGAGTCGTATACTTTTATTTATTCTCTGAATAAAAAGGCAAGTTACTTAGAGAGATGGTCTTTTTCCAGGGTAAAAATTATATAGGATCGGTGGAGCAGGACATGCTGTGGAGGAATTGTGCTATATATATTCAAGACAGCTTTGAGTCAAATAGGGTAAATTAATAAATTGCATCAAAAGGAGCTATGAAATTTTATGAATAAAAAAAATCATATCTGTGTGGAAAGATTATAATCTTGAGACAATGACAGAAGCTGTCATCACAATATACTGATAATGTCCATGAAAGGCTAAGTGAGATTAGAAAAGCTGCAAAGGCAGAAATTAGACTGGAATTATGGGTATATTGGCTGGGTTTGGGGCTGAAGGTAAGAGACTAAAGATTTTAAATCTTACAGACCTCTGATTTGTGGAGCAAAACAAATAACCTAATCTGAAAAGGTGGAGCAAATCTTGATTAATCCTGCATAGAAAACAGGACATGATTCAAGATAGTACTATGAAGTTGGTCATCATGGTATTTGGATTTGATATCCTGGTAGAAGCAATAAATCTGGATCAGTAAAACATTTAACTTCAAAAAGCACATGTATTTAAGAGGCTGTTTAAAAATAGCTTTAAAGGAACAGCTGAGTTTATCATGCTTTCAGGCAGAATGCCTTAGAAAGGACACCAAAAGCTAGCATGATTAAAAATTGAAGTGAAAGAGACTCTTCAAAAGTGGACGTAATAGCAAAAGAAGGAAAATTTGAAGAACATACTTTTTGATTAATTTAAATGTAAAGCCACAAGAAAAGCTAAAAAGATTCTGAAGAATTGACAGTCATAATTAAAAAAAACCCAAACACTCTGAAACCAAAGCTTTAACAGTCTGGCACTCATCCTGCTTTTGCAGTTAATAGGTAATCAATAGTAAAGTAATAAACAATAATACAAGTCACATTCAAGGAAAGTAATGTGATAGTAGAAGAGTTAAATGCATTATTTGCTTTGGCATGCAGTATAGGAAGGTTTAGGGAGGCTCCCTATCAGCTCCCTGTCAGCTCCTATTCTTGTGGGAATAGTCTAAGGAACTGTCACAGAGTGATGTGTCAGTAGAAGATGGTCAAAACAATCGATAAAGTAACAAAATGACAGGAACAGATGGCAGACTCTTTGGAGAAAAAGGAACTTAAATATGGACTATTAACTGTAGAGTAACCTGTCATTTAAATCAGCTCTGTTACAGAGACGAAAAGGACATAGTTTTTCATGTGAGAGAGTAGGAGAGGGGATGTGAGGAACTACAGGGAAGCAAGTGTGACTTCTGTACCGGCACTCCAATAGATAATAAAGATTATTAGACACATGCATAAGTATAATGTAGTAGGCAAGTATAACTTTTCAAGGGAGTCATGCCTGACAAATCAATCAGATTTGTCTCAAGGAGTTAATGGATATTTGGATAAGGGTGGTCTAGTCAATATAGTGTACATTAATTTTTTTTCAGAGCACTTTCAGCAAGGTCCCTTGGAAAAAAAAGCCACTTTATTTATAGTGTAAAATGAATTAGTAACTTGCTAGCATATAGGAAACAGAAGGTAAGAATAAAGGTCTTTTTATTTGAAATGAGGAAGGTTTCCATTAGTCCAATAGATTAATTATTGGATTTGTGCTGGTCAGTGTATTTGTAGCTGGTCAGGAAGAGGAATGACTAGTGAAGTGCTAATGTGTGTTCATACATACTGCTCTGTAAACAGCAGGTGTAGAGAAGGCCCTTCAGGAATGAGCGTGCAACATTTCATACAAAACACAGCGACTACTTTGTGAAATTATTAGGCACTAGATGTAAAACAACCAAAAGGAAGCAATCTTTCTCCCCACAGCATGTAATCCCATTGTGGAGCTCATCAGCACAGGATGTTGCAGAGACTTGAACTACAACTGTATTCAAAAGGAGATTCGACAGATTTTTTGGAGACTGAGTCCATTAGTGAATATTAAACAAAACCATCTCAGTGCCAGTCTCCAGCTCAGAAGCTCCTCAGCCTGAGGATTATGCTACCTTTATCACAAAAATCTACAGCTGGCTGTTGTCAGACAGTGCTCTGCTTGATCGGCCTTTTCCCTGACCTGCTGTGTCAGTTCTTAGGTGTTCATTTTAAGACCTGGTAATGATACTTGGAAAAATGTCCTTGGGTAAGATGATGTTAATTTTGAAGCATATTTTCTATCAGATTGAGTTGGCAACTTAAAGCTATTTTTAATTTTTTTTGTGTTTGTGGGCAGAGGGGAGGGTAAACTGCTTCCCACCATTTTCAGGGAATGAGCATCTCTGGATTTATATGAGTACTCTGGTCCTGCGTTCATCAAATGCGTGTGTTTGTGCTATAGACAGAGATGGTCAGTGCTTACTGTGGTGTCATTGACCTACGGATACATCTCTAGAAAGGGTTTCTTAATTGAGCAGGAAGTATTTGAAGCAGCCAAATCACTCAAAGTATTCTCACCTGTGCTGGAAGAACCACAAAATGAGAGGTTTGCTTCTGTTAAAAGAAACTCTGCACTTTGCATTAGCAAGGCAGGTCGCAGCTTCTCCTTGTTCCTTACAGCTTTGTCCTTCACCTTCAAAGCGACATGTTACACATCGTGCAAGGAGCTCAATCCCCAGCTCAGTGCCGGACTTCATGCGATGAGGTAAATATCTCGTGGTTCTGGCTGTGCTGAGTGACTCCTTTTTCAGCCCACGTACAGGGAAAGGTGGCAGCGCCACACTGACCAGTGCTGGGTGTCTCCGAGCTGGTGCGCTGCCTGTGCCTTCTGATGGCTTGTTGATAGCAATAAATATAAGCTGGCTGCAGCTGAGGTCTGAATACTGAAATCTTGCACAGAACGAGATGTTTTTATTTATCTACTACATGTACAGTACTGGTGGGATGTCAGAGTAGCAGAGCTTGGCAGTAAAATACGGAAAGTAGTGCAAAACAGCAGTGAAGGCCTTGTTAGAGCTCGTTCGACTGGTTTACTGTCACTAATGACTGGACTGTGTAACCATGCAAAATCAGCAGTATTGCTGTCTGCTGTAACCTCCTGGCACCTAGAAATGGGAATGTTGGTGACAAACTGTGTGTTAACGTGTGAAAAATTTATTTTTAGCTTTCCACTTGGAATAAAAAGTCTAGTTTGACTCTAGCGGGTTAAATATTTTCTGACACAGTAATTAACAGCCTTGTTGACAGAAGGATTGCACTGCTATTAATAGATATGTGTCTCTTTCAGTAAATTTTAGCCACCTTTGTTTTGAGCTGTGGGAATTCATAACATAGCTAATGTAAGTCATGCGAATGAAGATTGCTGAGATATGCAACTCATCCGTTCTCACATACGGTAGTATATGCTGGTTTAGATGTTGAAAAGAAACTGTAACTGTTGAGACAGAAAATTACGTGAGGGAATCAAAATAGTGAAATAACAGTTGCTATGTTTTAACAAAAAGTGAAGACTTTTTCCTTTGACATTACAAAACCGAGTTGTTGAAGTACCTCTCTGATAGCTCTCCTAAACCAACCAGGCTGCTCCCAGGGATTTAGTCCTTAGCTCCAGGTCGCGAACAGTAATGCCACGTTACATCCATACAACAGATGTATCTAGACATGAAAGAAGTGATTTCTACCCCGTGCCCACCCCCTTTCTTCACCTAAAAGTTGTAAGAGCTGAAGAAGTGGACACCACATCTGACAACTCTGAAACGACCTCAGAGCTTCATTTAGTTCACACGGGGTTATGTTAGCAGGAAGCACTGAAACCCAGGTCTGCCGTGCAGAGGGGGAGGCAGATGTGCTGGGCTCGCGTCCCGAGCCGGGGCTGCTGAGCAAGCAGGGATGCCGCTGGGCTTTGGTCTCATGACAAGACTGCACAAAGCAATTAAGCAGCATCAGTGTAAGCACCGTGCACCGGAGGAGGATGCAATTACTGCTTCACCGTGGGGCTGGCAGGGCAAAGTGTATGTGGGGGTATAAAAACCATCACGGTTTCCTTTAAGTAACTCTTGCCCAGCTAATGAAATGTGTCTAAGGTTTATCCTTGAACATTTAAAACTCCTCCGAGAGGAAGGCTTCATCTTAATGCACACGGAAATGTTTTCTGTCTTCGGCATTTATCCTTGGGTTTTCAATACCGGCGCATAGGAGTGTAAAAGGTCTTGGTTATCAGTGATGTCCATTGGTCCTTATGTCGCGTTTATATAGTTCTCTCTTCCTAATTTTCACAACTAAAGTATGCTTTGGTTTAGGATTTAAAAAAAAAAAATCTGTTAGCATTCTTTCTTGACCACTTCAGCTACTGAATCCCTAGAATCCAGTTCTAGTTTATTGCTATAACTTAGTTCAATTTCTTTTCTTTTTCACTCTTTCTCACATTTAAAAAAAATAAATGTTTTTAGGTGAAGGCACATGTCCAGTCTTTGGCAGTTATCCAGGCCAGGAAAAAAATCCTGGGAAGAGGAGAATCTGCTGTGTTGAATTCTGCATAACGTAACTGCATTGTACTGGGGAATGTGTTTTAATGACAGTTAAATTCTGCAGGACTTTCTCATGAGAGCAAGAAGTCCCCCTGTGACTCCCTGTTTGCTTGCCAAACTTGTCTCACTCGCTATTCCTTTGGATCAGCTGGCTGCTGCACTCTGTCCTCCCCTTCCCAAGGGAGAAGGTAGTGGGAGGGAAAAGAAACCAGGCACAAGGGGTTTCCTTCCTGAAGATGTGTTGGCACATAACTGACATAAAACTACCTTCAGATTTTGATAGTCGGAACCTGCAAGTGAAGAACTGACCTTGAAGAATGATTCATAATAATGCACTTGTGGAAATCATTTGCAGTGTTCGGACCCGCTTTATTTTTTTATATTAAAAAAAAAAGTTGATAGTTAATCTTGTAATATTTTCTGATTTAATGAACGCCTGTTCTGAAGCACTGTAGCTGTGTACGTACATATCATTAAGTTTGGAATTGGAGAAACTTAGTGTCAAGGAGACTTAAACAGTTTAAAAGCAAAGGAGGTGTTCTCTTGAGTGACGTATGTTGTATACCATTACTGTGGATAAGCTGTCACATTTTGTATTCTAGTTCCTTATTAAAATTGTCTCTCTTACTTGCTTAGGGCTAGATTGGAATATCACTATTTCATGGTAACCCGCTTCCAATTCAATCTAAGCAGGAAAAAACAAAGCTGATGGTACATGCTAAAAATTTGATCTTAAACCATATGACTAATTTTAGTTTTAGAATATTCTTTTTTCTCTTTTGTGCCATAAGAGGCTTATATTTTACCTGACTTCAGACTTCCCCCACAAAGCTAGATGAGATTTACCTAGCATAGTGTGGAACAGCTTATTTTAAGGTGGAAAAAGTCATTAGCTGTCTCCTGCTGAGACCTTGTATTGAGAAAGCTAAATTATAAGCCACTGAAGTTTAGCATGAAGAAGAGGTAAATTGTTTATTATTTTACTGTTTCCTGCTGAGACCTCTCAGGCTTGTTAGTTGAGCATGTTACATGACCTTTTTGAGGTGGCTGGGGGTGGGGCAGGAATGGAATTGAAAGAAGAAACTTGGTAGACACTTAAAACGCTAGTTCCTCGTTGCACAGATTGACAGGGAGACTGTGAACCCCCATCTGTTGAATCCTCTTCCTACCACTGCCTGCTGCAGTGTTTGTAGGAGTCAAAAGCAAAATGTTGGCTTTGCTGCTTTATCTTGGGAAGTTTTTCAGTGATTTTTTTTTTTTTAATTTCCTTGCAACAACTGAATATCCTAAGCAGAAATACCTTGTGAGCAGTTCTAGACTGAGCAATACAAAATGCGAAGTATGTTAGCGTCTCTGAAGGGCTGCTGTGCCTGTCTGCGCAAATAAGATGTTCTATGGGACCTGAGGAAATAGATCAGTATTCAGTTTTGAGGATGACACCCCACTACAATTAATGGTTCTTTATTGTTTTTTACAAGCCCTATCTAGTTATAAATGTTTTGGGGCTTTTGGGAATATTTCATAGGAGTAGTTTCTGCAGATTTTATTAGGTTAAATGTGTATTTGTCCAGCACAACCAAAGCAGTTATATAGAAAAGGATGTTTAAAAAAAGGACTCATGACTCTTGAAAAGTTTTACCTGAGAAGGAGGATTTTTATTCATAGGAACTGGGGAGCTTGTTGCTGTTAAATAGACTATCTTGACGGTTTTGAAAACTTCACGTAACTTTTCTTGTGTCGCAGAGGGCTGTAAGATGGGTGAGGGCCTACTTCTCATGTCATGTCACTTTGCAAGAAGTAGGAGGAACGTGGCTGCAGTGTTTCGTATGCTTCACCTGTCCTGCAGAGCCTTTTGTTTACTTCTGAACTAACCTCTGGTCAGGGAAAAGATAGTGATAGAGCCCATTTTAAAAAAATTAAAAGATGGAAAAGTTGTTAAATGCATGCCCGCCGGGGTATAGTGTCCTGCCCTGCAGCGTGGGGCTTTGACACTGTAAAGCTTGAGGGAGGAAAATAAGAGTAACTGAAACAATCTTCAGAATTTAAAAGACAAAAAGACATAGAAGTTCACTCTCTGTTGATACGTTGATTATTTCAAGGTCAGGCTAGCAATCATGAATTGTTCTGCTGTCACTCATTAAATTAAAAATTGTATTTTTAAGTAAGGGCTCCTCACTCCTCTCATAGCAGAATTCAAAATTCAGTTACTTATCCTCCAGAGCCTCTGCATTTGTTCTCATGAGGCTTCAGGGGGAGTGTGCAAGTCCTGTACTGCTTTTACCGCAGTCCCTGTCTGTACTGATGCAAAAGAAGGGGATGCCCTTCTTGTGTGGGGCTGGAAAGAGGTGGCTAGGAGGATAGATGTACGAAGAGAACATGAGACTAAATTTGGGAACCTCTGTCCTGTTGGCAGCTTTTGGAAAGCAAGGTACAAATACTGATAGTTGAAAAGCTATTTTTGAAATTATATTAAATTCAACTCTGTGTACTTCCTGCGAGGAGAATAGGGTAGCAGTGCTGTTGGTATCTCATACATCAAAATAACACATATGCGTGTCAAGTTAGAAAAACAGCAAAGCATCATTTTATGTAGAATTACCACCTTTTATTTAAATGGAAAACACTAGCTCTTACTCAAAAGGTTTTTTGCCAAGACTTTGTGGCTTGTACAGTAGTAAGAGACTACAACAAGGAAATTGTAATATACAATAAATATATTTTCATTTCTTGGCTTCTTTAGCTGTAACCTTAATATGTACAATATATAATTACAGTGCCTTATAAGCATTTCTTAACAAGACATTTTTTTGAGCAGTCACTAAAAAGCCATAATCAGTAATGAAAATGAGGGCATTAGCACTCAGACCACAGTAAAAGCATAATTAAAATGTGAGTTCTAAGGTACACTACTTTAAATTTGCCTCATTGCATGTGCAATTAGGGAATACACAATAAAATGACCATATCTTTTCTGCAATTTTTTATCCTATCTGCCTTTTTAAAGTTTAATTAATGTTAAAAAAAAAAGTGGTGGGATTAGCCAAAGTTCGACAAGCGGTACCATCCTTTAGAGGCTTCAATGATCGCTGCCTGCTCGTGGTCCTGTGAGTTGCTGTTTGCTATGGCAGTAAAAAATGTGTTGCTGCATTGAGATACTGCGTGTGGTTTATCCCCCTCACTCGGAGAAGGAACATGCTTGAGGAGTAACAAGGGAGCAATCCTGCCTCGCCAAAGTCAACAGCAGCGTTCCCGCTCCTCTGCGGAAACAGGCAGACCTCTAGAGTTAAAGCTGCACATTTTGTTGCACTAAGATAAGATGTTAATTAAGATAGCAGTCACTGAAGGTCTGATTTTAATATATATACACGCTGCTATTTGTGTATAAATTTTGTAATCCATCATTCTGGTTTCACCTGGACAGATATATTAGCTGTGGGTTTGGCACTAACAAAAATCAGCAGGAAAATGTGTTACAGAGCCAGAGCTGTTTTAGCAAGAATAAATGGTAAAAGTATCTTTCTTTTCTTTCCTGTCTGCTAACCCTCTTCAGTGTTTGTTTGGAATACATTGTAAATGTTCTGTTGTAGATATTTTGATGCTGTTTTTGCTTTTGCTGGTGACTAACAGTTTAAGAGCTACTAGGTAGACCAACCTATTGGCTCGGAGAGCTTGCCTTCCCAGCTGAAAGAATTGACCTGTCATCTGCCTGGTGAGAAAGCTAGAAGGGGCCAGTTTGGGGAACCGGAGATGAGCTTCCACAAAATCTTGACCATCCGTCTGTGTAACAGGACATACTGAGGTTTTGTTTCCCTTAAATGCAGTAATTCCAAACTTCCAGTGTGGTTCCCCACCCTGAGTGGAGAGGTCTGTCTGTGGACGCAGAGCGATTACAAGTTAACTCCCCTTCTGGGGTGCCCATCGTGTTCATGTGTGTGGGGTACTGATGTCTCACTGCTTCATCTGCCTTCGGAAGTTTGCTTTGTGCATGGAGGCAGTTGAGATACCTCATCTGCCGTGTTAAAACAGAGCTATTCAGGCGCATAGTAATGACCTGTCATCTGAAAAAAGCTATGTTAGCTGGAGCTAGGTCAGGGCTGTTACCTCTGCTGGGACCGTGCTTTGCCGGTAGTCACGTTATTTAACGTTGAGGGCACAAAACAGATCTCTTGAAGATGTTGCTTCTGATCCACAGCTTACTGTTTACCGAGATGAATATCTACGGTAAGGGTGCATTGCAGACTTTGAAGCTGGATTTTCTGAACTGATTCTAATGAGAAATAAGCTTCTGGTCAGGTGTTACTTAATGAACCTCATCATTCAGTGTATTTAGGAGTCTTGAGGCCAATGGGTGAGTTCCTTTTCGACAGGAGAAGTCTTTATTCTTTACTGGTGTTTAATAAGAAGCACAGGAAGGAAAAATCTGTATTTACTCATTTTGCACATATTGTGTTACTGGGATTTGTCTTGGTTGAGAAGCATCTGGAAAAGAACAGGACAAGGATGACTCTGTGGCATCTAACCAAGTGTTTTGAGGATAAATCCACTTGGGAAGTGGTACATTAATGAAAAGCTTTACCAGAAAATCATGAGCTATGAAGACTGATGAGTATGGCATGAAATAGATTGGTTTTTAACATTACATTGTTAGTTAAGTGGTCGTTACAGAAATTTTGGGCCTAGGTTAGAGATTTCATAAACACTGACGATGAACCTTACAGATCCCATCTAATAACTTTTTGCCAGTCTACAGGAAAAACAGACCTTGGAGCATTTAGTGTCTCCCACATCAAACTCTTGGGTATGTTACCTTGATAGCGACGTGAATGCATCAGCCTGTAGCTCGTTTGTGCCCAGACTGTCCGGCACAATGCGGCTGAGGATCGTATTGTCTGGGGTCATTGCCACTGCAGCTGCGCGTTCTGCTTCTGCCCCGCTGTGCTGTGGCAGGAGTAGCTGAGGGGAGATCGTACGAGCCCATGTTACGGTTTGGGACAGGGAGCAAATGACGCTGTGTTAATTGGAAGCGCAAAAAGGAATTTAAAGTGGAGGACAAATAATTGCCAGAGCTAAAATTGGGCCATAAGATGGTTAATGCTGCTGATAGAAAAGGCCAGTGGAAGATTGTAGAGTTGGAAGTATTTGGAGAGATGTTCTTAGTATAATTAAAAACATGACCTAGGTACATTATTTCCAAGTGATGGAGAAACTTAGGTGATTTCTTTGCAGATAATGGGGTAAATTTATTTCTCCAGCTAGTCATGCTTCCGTGAGATTTTTATCTAGTAATTGTGTTTGTCTGCAGTGTACAGATTGATGGCGAACTGATCCTGCTTAGCTTGTGATGTCTGTCAGGATCACAGTATTAGAAGCTATGACTGACATGCTGATTTTTCAGGTATTACTTTCAGGAATCCCAGCACCCTGAAACACGGAAATAAGAGATATTAAACAGATGTGCGAGTTTGCAAATACAGCGTAAATGGCAGCTTGGGAGTATCAAGCAGCCGTGCAGTGAGGATATTGTGAGATATTTTTCTGTAACTTGGTTAAGTATCCAGATATATCTAAATCTTCACAAACTAATATATTAAGCCTCCTTCCGAACTCCTGAAGTACAGAATGAGGACAGTGAAAAAGGAGCGATTAAAGTAGAGACAAAAATACCTACTTGTCACAGAAAGAGTTCAGTAATTTTGTTTCTTTGCTAAAGGGGGGGGGGGGGGGGAGGGGGCAAAAGGATGTAAGCTCAGGTAGTAACTTTACATTAGCTTAACTTGCTGATGCCTTAAGACTGGGGATTAGTGAATTTAATTATGGGAGCCAGAAAGCACATTAAGATAACGTTGGGCCTTAAACTAAAACCCACAAAGCAATGAAATTAAAGTTGGTGGTTTGTGTTCCATCTTTATAATGTCCTATTCTTATTGCACTGTGTCACAGGAGGCCTTTCCTGCTCCACTCGCCTCTCAGAGTATGCTTTCAGGTACTCTCTCTTTTTTTTTCCTCCTCCTCCTTTTTTTTTTTTTCATTGAATGAGTGACCTTTATGAGCTTTTCACGATGCAGGGAATGGTCTGCTTGATTGTCATGATTGTACATGGTCTAAAATCTGTTTTACCCAGTGGTGACACAGCTGGCATGGTCAGGTCAGTCAGGTCATCTTGTTGTTCTGCTTCACGGTGTTACAGCCCAAGTCACTCTCAGCTTCTCGGACGTGATTGCAAAGCACCAACTTGAGTCAGATTGCCAGGGCTCCGGCAAAGAATATTCGGCTTTCTGGTGAAGACAGGTTGTTATTAGTATAATGTTGACACAGTGTGTGAGGCAAATCTGATTTTATTCCTGCTTTGCTTTTACTTTCCTGTTCAATCTGGTCTACTATTAATTACTGGGTTTTGTATCTGGACTTTGTATTTACTTTTTGTTTTCTAGGAGAGACTCAAGATTAAACCCTTTTAAGACCACTTTTATGAAGAGTCGTAATTCTTAGTCTATTTGCTGACGAATTATGTAATATTGACCTTTCTCTTACCAACACAGGATGATGATTTTTTTCTTTCAGTTGCTGGTATGGAAGTTGCACGTGCCTTACCATGCATTTTTAACTTAAAAATATGGTAGAACTTCAGATTGCTTTGAAAAAGGAAACTGATTTACTTGCTTTGGGTTATGTTATCTTTTCCTGGGCTTTCTGTTACTTAGTGTGATTTTTTGGGGGTATTTACTATTTGTCTTTATCTGATGAAAATGCAGTAGCCTTTAAAAAAGACTGTGGTTTAGAAGTACTATGCTCTCCTGCTTCAAACCAAAGGAGCTGGGAATATTACATCTGTGAATCTGGAAAGGTTTTGAGGAAAAGAAAAGGTTTGAGTCCCCTTGAAAGACTTAAATCAAAGAGCTTGAGTGTCAGAGAAATCTATGACTGCATTTATCAATAAGATAAATGCTTGAGACACATACTGAACAAAAAACTATGCACAGCCTTGTAAGTGTTGGCACCATACTGAGGAAAGGAGCAAATCTCAGGACTTCTTGTGTTTGTCTTCATTATTAGTTATTAGTCCTTAAGCAATCCATGAAGCTTTCACAATTTCCCAGTGTTCCGCAAGAAGTAAGAGATCAAAGAAACCACTACTCAGATTAGAACCTTTGTATTTGAATCATATGGCCCAAAACACATTATTGGGGGGCGGGGAGGAAGCTTAAAACTAATCTTTACAGTGATTGCTGCATTATGGTCATCTGAATTCCTATAGGAAAGAAACATATGGAACTAAGTACATGACAAATAGTTACTTATATCACTAGTAAATCAGCAGTATCATAAAGATAACTCTGAGTTCATTGTATTAAAAAGACAGGAAATAACAGACTGAAACTCAGAAAATAATGCTGCTTCTTGCTGCAAACCTTGTCTGGTTTTGTGGCTCTATTTGATGAGTTTAGCAGCCCTCTTACCCACAGTGCAGTCTCAGCTTTATGTCAGTTTATATATTCCTTGTTTTATGGATCATTGGAAGATAATTCTGTTATTTGCTATTGAACCATTAGTAAATAAAATGTCAGGATTTTTCTGATGCTGTTAAGTCCAGTATCCAGCTGGTGTATCAGTTTCTGTCAAGTGCCTTGGTGTCTTACTGTTTGTTTCCATGTTGGTTTGAGTCATTAATCCTGACCCTGTTTTTTGCAAAGTAAAAATAATTGTTTAAAATGTGTACTTAATAATGTTTTTTCTTATGTCTTCCATACCCCTTCTAAAAGTGTGATTTAGAGAGAAAACAGACAAACTGAACTCGGAGGAGCTGCAAGAGGTTTATGTAGCGCATTTTCTTTAAACCCACGCAAGCATTTCATACCTTATGAGACAAAACAGCACCGTACCGCAGATACCCAGCAAGTCCTTTCAGGAGAGACAGCTGAAAATTCAAACCCTCTTCCTGGGTTTGACAAATGTGAAGTTTATAGTTTGGGGTAACAGATCTTCAGACTGACTTGAGAATTCAAGAGATTTTATCTATATTGTGTACCATCCCTCAGTTTTCTGGATCACGCAGCAGTATCTGTACAGCTGTTTGTAGCAAGGTGTCAGTACACCCTCAGAAGGAAGGAATTTGCCTGTTCCCTAAGGAAGTAAACTGACATACGGCATTTGGAGGCCTGTAAGTTTTACAAGCCTTCTGGTTGAGTTGTGACATTAGAAATTAGAGAGTTAAGTTGAAACTTGGGACAGTCCCACCTTCTGGTAAGGTGGGAAATGTTACATTACCTTGACATCTGACTTCTGAATTGTTACAGGATCTTGCAAATAGGTTCAGAGCCAATACTGGTCTCTTTAGTCTTCCAGAGATACATTAAAAATAATGTATCTTCCCCATCTTGTTTGCTAAAGTCATCTTTTTATTCTTTGCTTAGCACCCATCTGTTCTTCTCTCTGTCCATTTTAAAGAACTTCTTACTCCAATAAACATTTTATTCCCTTTCTACTTGGTGTCGTCTTAAGGACCTCGTGGTCACTACATGGTATGCAACTTTGTTCTCTTGGTATGCAAATTTATTCTTATTTTAACTTTGTATTTCAGGATAATTCTCTTGGGTTTTGTTTTATTTTGTTCCAGATAATTAAAAAGTGTAGAATAGCTTAGTAGTTAAGGTTGTTGTGACAAAAACACTTGGGTCATTCAAAAAACTAATTAGTCAGCCTGGCAGGGAGTATGGTATAGTGAACGGATCGTCCCATGCTGGGCCAAATGGCTTTCATTCTTCCTAGAAGCACTCCTGATTTTCACTCTTGAGTATTAAACAATGCAGTTAGAGACTGAGGTTTCTGTTTCAAGCTTGTTTCGAGATGCTCATATTTCAGGGACAGTGCAGTTTGAGTGTGAACGGGTACTTAACGCAGTGTACATTAAAACGCGGTAAAAGTAACTTTTCCTGAAAACAGTGCATACAGCATCTCACCTCATGAAATAATGTTACTCCCTAATTAAAAATAAAAATGAACATTCAAAGCTTAATATCACGTGTTTTAAATCACTGTATCTTTAACATTCAAACATCCTAGCAACATAGCGAATGGCTAATGGAGCAGTTTTGGTGGACAGGCTGTTTGCAGATGCCTGGTCTCCATCAACACAGTCGCTCATGCTCTTCCTCACTGGTATATTCACATCCCGTTGTCTAAGTTCCTGTCGGGATCTTTGGGTCGAGTGTTGCCATTTTCAATGTGTGGATGAGTTGGTGTCTCATTTTGATGCTACAGACATTCCCTTGTTGCTGCCATGATGGCCATTTCGGGATTTTATTGTTAGCTGCATGCCTTGGAAGTCTGCTAGTTAAAAGCCTGGAAAATTGAGTCTATTTTAATGTCATGTAATTGCAGAGAAAATGGAAGATTATTTGAGATTCTCCTTATTCAGCACTTTCTTCAAAAGGAGTCCTTGTTGATTGTTCTGTAAATAACCAATTCTGATTAATAACAGGAATTTGCTTACTGAATGTACAAGAACATATGTTGCACATGGTTATCCATCCCATTCCTCTTTCACCGCGAGGCAGCCTACGATGTCAGGCACGCTTTCTCCTGCTTTCTTGTAACTAGAGGTACAGTGTCACATACAGTGGAGATGCACCGTCTCTCCAGAGTAAGTTCCGCTGGTGCTGGCTCCTTGTCCTGCTGCCATCCCCAGCCAGCCTGTCCCTGGTGTCCCCCTGCAGTGCAGCCATCGGCTCCAGCTCAGGCCAGCGTTGAGAGACTTAGACGATCCTGGGCTGAGCGCTGCCTCAAGCCGTACTCCTCATGGCAACATCTAGCTTGTAGTGTTGGAAACCAGCGGCTTAGAGGTTTGAACGCTCTCTGGGTTCAGGTGGTAGGGCTCTACTTCTGAGTCCAACAATAAATACTGACTGACCTTGCCAAGCCTGCTGACTTGTTTGGCTGTCTTCATATGGAGTTTGCATGCATACTAAGTAGCTTCTGTATGAAAAATCCTTGAATTCCAAAGATACTGTTCACAGTAATTGCACTTTAAGAAGAAAAAAAGGTATTGCAATTTTGTTATTTACAGTGCTCCCTGCACAGCATCTTTTGTAACAAACAAACAAAGCTCAACCACTTATGTTAATCCTTAGCAGTGCTTTTTCCTGTTACTTTTTTTTTTTTTAAGGTGTTACTCTTGGTAACTTTTAAATCTGTGAAAAGTTCTGTATAAAGTGATTAAAGGCAAGGACGATTAGAGATGGAAAAGGGTGACATTTTTAACAAGGGACTTGTTAATCTGCAAAAAAACCCAGATAGTAAAGCTTTTGAGTAGAGGAGAAAAAAATACCACTAATCAATGAATCAGTTATTTCTCTGTCACTTCTTTGAGTGAGATGAGTTGCCCAGCTCTTTCCTATTTTTTTTATTTGGGATCTGTGCTGGTTTTGCCTGGGATAGAGTTCATTTTCTTCTCAGTAGCTGGCATGGGGCTGTGTTTGGGATTTGTGCTGGAAACAGCGTTGATAACCCAGGGATGTTTCGTTACTGCTGAGCAGGGCTGACACGGAGCCGAGGCCTTTGCTGCTCCTCACCCCACCCCACCAGCGAGGAGCTGGGGGGCCCAAGGAGCTGGGAGGGGACACAGCTGGGACAGCTGACCCCGACTGACCAAGGGATGTCCCACACCATATGGCGTCATGGTCAGCGTATAGAGCTGGGGGAAGGAGGAGGAAGGGGAGGACGTTGAGAGTGATGGCATTTGTCTTCCCAAGTCACCGTTCCGCGTGATGGAGCCCTGCTGTCCTGGGGATGGCTGAGCACCTGCCTGCCCGTGGGGAGCAGGGAATGAATTCCTGGTTTGCTTTGCTTGTGTGCGGCTTTTGCTTTCCTTATTAAACTGTCTTTATCTCAGCCCATGAGTTTTCTCACTTTTACCCTTCCGATTCTCTCCCCATCCCACCGGGGGGGAGGGAGTGAGCAGCTGTGTGGGGCTCGGTTGCCTGCTGGGGTTAAACCACGACAGGATCACTGACCTAATGACTGTTAGACCTTTATGTGATCCTGTTTTTAAAATAACCAAGGGATAAGCTGTTTCTCTTTTGGGGTCATAAATTGCTGGAAAGAGCAAGTCACAGAGTGAGGTGAAGCATTGGCAGCAGTGTGCTGAGGTGAGAACAACAAGCAATGGCTGTTTGGTGTTATAAATAACTTCTGTACTTGACCTTCTGTTTATTGCACTGAAAAACAATTGAGAAATATGTGGCTAAATAAAAGAGAATAATGGTATCGATGATGGGACAGTGCAACGCGCAATATAGCCAAGTGATCTTAAAGCGACAAGCTGAAGCTATTTGAAGCGCAGGACACTTTTTATAGGTTTTTGAGTGGAAAGATTTCAATGCAACAAGTCACAATTTTGTGATGGTCTTTTGAGCTGATATGGAGAGTATTATGGTACTGATTTAGCCACGTGTATGCCAGCTGTGATGTAATTGGTTTGTAGTACTTATTAATGGTTTCATTTATTAAAAATTTACTTAACACTTGTTAAAACATGTAGTGCTAGGTATTTTTTGAAATTCACTATGAATAGCCAAAAATCTGTCACAATCCTTTGTGATTAGCAATTGGTCCTGCATTACTCTTTTGTTTTCACTTTCTCATTTGACTATTTTTGCCTATTAAAAATCCAGTAATGTGTGATTAGTTTGTGAAACCATCTGCAGTAGTTCTTTGGCTGCATTTAGTGCTCCATCCAAACGCATCTCCAACTATTTATTCTATAGATACTGATGAGCCCTGTGTTATAGTCCTCAATATTTTATTGGGGCAAGATAGTAAATATGCCAGAAATACTCTTTACTCTGCGGTGGTTGTAAGTTCTGGCAAGTGTTTTTCAGCTGGGAAAAGGTGAAGTGGTAATGTGTATCCCTTTTCCAGCAGGCTAGCGGCTGTATCATTTATCCATCATGTAGGCGCTGGGCTCGACCTTTTCCTCTGGCAGAGCAGGTCTCAGCAGTGAGTGCTCGCGGGAGGGTGTAACTCCCAGGCTGCTGGGCTGTCTGGAGAGGCGAGACTACTTGCTGTTGGAATTGTTGTACTTGGTGTGAAGTCCCATGTTCCTGGAGCAGGACTGAAGCTGCCCTGTAGGTGTTACCAAGTCATCTGCATCTGCCTTTGATGCTCAGAAGTATTTATAAAAAGTGAAGCAGTGCAGATGCAAGAGCAGAAAACTTTCTGGTTTAGGTGAAAAGCGGTGGCTCTAGCAGGGGAGGAACACGTTTCACACTTCAAATGAATGTCTTGACACTTGGGCTGTTGGATAAGAGACTGGTGGTACCATTTCCTGCATTTCAAGCTGGATCTCTTCATTCCCTTTCTTTATTTAAAACAAAACCCCAAAAAACAACCAAAGAAACCCCACCCCACCGCTGGGCTCCTGTTTTGTGCTGGCAAGTGGGAAACGGCTTTGGATGTGCCATGTTTGGTGGTATCCCAACAACTGTCCTTAGCAGTTTACAGCAGTCCCCTTGGCACTTTCAGCTGTCCGTGCTCAGGGTGTTTCCCTGGACTTTTCTCTGGATATTGAAATGCCTGAGTTAGCCATCATTGATGGCTGATAGCTAATTTCAAGTTATATTTACAGCAAATTTTAGCTTTCCAGTAAAATACAAGGCTTGAAAGAAAGGGTTTAAGCATGACAAGGTAGTGGGTTAAGATATGTTGGACTGGGGCGCTCGTGCTGTCTCTCATTGCAGATTTAAAGTTCGTTCTTGTGGCAGCAAGTTTGGCAGCTGTGGCTGCTTAACCTTGGGTGCATTTGCCTGCTTCTGCAGTGGATTTGTTAGGGATCATCCTGTGCATCAGAAATCTTTCAAAATTACTTCCTTAAATTAGGCTTACCATACGTGTCTCTTCTAGTATGGTCTGTTCTAGAGCAGATCTTCCAATTTTCCTTTTTTCTTGTATGAATTCTGCACTTTCAGGCATAGGAAGTTGTTGCTATTTTTTGCCTCATATGTGAGGCTTAAGGTTGACTTGTAACAGTTTTGTACCAGTTGTATTTATCCTGTCCTGCTAAATGTATTTCCGTGATTTCCTGACTGTTGCAGTGCTCGCTGGCTAATCCTGATGCCAGTGGGAGATCCCCTCTGCTGATGTCAAACCACGGGCTCGTCCAGCGTGTCTCCTGCAGTGGTCAGCAGTGGGTGCCTAAGGAATTCAGAACAGGGCAGGCACCTCCGGCCGTTTCCTCAAAGCACCCTCCCAGCCTTCAGCAGCTTGTAGCTTCCCATCTCCCTGCGTCAGGCGCGCTCCCAGGAGCCAAGGTGGGTAGCTACTTGTCATCTCCAGTGGCAACAAAAGAAACTGCTTACACTGGTTGTACAGAAAACCTAGATTTTCCCACTGTAACATCATCTGCATAGCACACTGCACCTCCTGTGTCCTTTCCCTGGATGGCAGGTTACTGATAATACGTTGCTAAGCCTTTTTTCTTTAGTTTAAGGTGGTTATTTATTGATCTGCTTTTGGCAGTTGGTAAAATGCCAGCTTTTAGTATTAGCTACTGGCCTTGTTTTATTTAAACCTTATAAAATTTTATTGTTTCTCTTCAATACTGAGAATGTGTAAATGTTTCTCCTAGAATGGTTTAGAACAAGGCTTTTGATATTTTCTGCCTTAACCCTTAAAGCTCTCATTGTGCAGATTTCAAAAAGGGCGCAGAAAGATTCCCTCACTCATCCTTTTTCCAGCATTTGAAAAGGAAATGTTTTAAAGCCAGTGACCTGTCTGTAACAGCTCAGGGAGGGAGGGAGGCAGGGGAGAAGAGGCATGATGACATTCAGAATTCCTGCAGATGCAAATTAATAATAAACAAGTAACAGCTCAAACAAAATTCTTAGCCAACTCTTGTTTTTAAAGTATTGCAACAAAACATAATATTGTACCTCCTTAGGAAGTAGAATATAAAGATTTTTCTTATGAATATCTGCATACTAATTGATCTGGTAGTGAGGAAAAAGCTGCAGGAGAACATCTGGCCTGGGGATAGTTTTCCTGCCGCAGAAGTGTTGGAGAGCACTGCAGGGGTGCATGTACCAACTGGAGAAATGGAGACAGATGTGGCGAGAATCACAGCACCTATTAACGATCAATCTTCCCGTGATATTAATATGCAGTTGCCACATGTAGGTGTCTGTGTGTTGATACAGGGAACAGGTACAGAATGTTTTAATAAAACATGCTGACCCCTATTACTATAAACACGTTTGTTTGTAAGGAGTCTCTCGGAAGAATTTCAGGAGTGTCACTTTTCAGGGCTGATACATGACTCAACAGTTCTTATAGATAAGAACTTTGAGAAAATTTTGCAGTTAGTTAAATATGTTGTCATTTTAAGTTGTCTGGCTATTCCATATCTGTTTTCCTGGTATTTAACCTGTGTTATCTTTATCATTAAATTGCCATTTCAATTTTTATTGTCTCCTTGTTATCCAGTTAGATTGATCCCTATTCTGGTGAGAACACTCCTAGCAGAGCTACATAGAATTTATCCTGTTGTAGCCTAGACATACTGCTGAAGACTTCTCCCTATTTAGCCTGACCTGTTCCTTGAAGAAACTAAACATTTATAATTTTAAGACTAGAGGAAGCAGTCATGGTAATGGTGTCTGACCTTCTGTGTCACAAAAGCTGTTACCTTTTACTGGGTGAAATAATTGCTTTGCTTGTGTTCTGTTAGAATACAGCCATGTTACATGGATGAAAAATTATTAGTGAAGAAATGGAAGATAAAGGGCTTGAAAACAGTTATTTATATAATGTAAGCAGTTATTCATTACTTAAACTTTGGGTTTGAGTTTTCTGTAATTATATATGGAATAGTTGACTTCCACAATCCCAAATTGGGTAATAAAAGGTTAATCACTTGGCAAGAGCATAAACTATGGGAAACAAAAGTAGGTTGTGACAATGTTGAGAGGAAAGAGCTTACTCGAATTTGCTGGTATTTCTGGTAATGATTGACAACTTTTTGTATCCAGTTGTAAATTTATGGTGTCAATTTAACTTAGAGAACTAAGTTTTGTTTAGCTCTCTGTAGATAACTGAGGAAGACATGGTTGCAATATCCAGCGGGTTCAGAAATTTTATATAATGTGGGTCCTCCCAAAGAGTTACAGAAACTAATAAACTAAACTCATCCATTTCCTTTCTGCACTTGTAATAGAGATAATATTGATGACTTTCATTTTAATAAATCATCTAGCTAGTATTTGCAGTGAGTTGCTTATGCAATTAAAATCCCAGTCTAATTCAACTTCCATGTATGAAAGCTCATAGTAAACCAGCAGACTCTGTGCCCATTCCTCTGTCTTGTGATGCTTTATATTTCTCTTGGTGAAGTTAACTGTAGATTTCATTTGGGTTTTACTGCTGAAGAATGCCACCGCTTTGATAGCATGTAACAGCCTTAGAAGCAGATTGGGAGAGCAGGGGGTTTTCTGCTTTATTTTTGTTTTAATTTTGCTAGGCATTTCACTTGTCTCTAAACCCTGCAGTACTGCAAAAATGGCACCGTAATTCTTTGTGTAGAAAATACTGGCACCAGATCTAACGTTAGCCTTTTCATTACTCACCTTTTATGGTAATAATCAGAGAGACCCAGAGAAAAGGGGTTGTATAATGTACAGTAGCAGATTTCAACTGGGTCTCAACAGATGGAAGCAGGAAATGAGAAATACCGACAAACATTACGTGCCTTGTATTCTTTGTAATAAATTCATCCGAATGCTGAGTTGCTGTGTGTATGTGCAAAATCAGTCCTCATCTAATTTTAGGAGCACGATTTGTTTTATGTGTGGCATCTATATAGCCTTTGGTTTGTCCCCTGTGGCAGTAGGCATATAATGTATTTTTTATAGAGCTCTGTTTGCTTTTGTGTATTTCTTTGCAGCAATTAAGTGTTTTAATTTCTTATCTCCTAAGAATTTCTTTCTGGTTTTAGTTCTCTCTTGTCTAATCCATGCTTCTTTGCTGCAAACGTTATCACTGCTATTTGTAGGCAAGAAAGGAATTTCACTGGCGCCACAATAGAAGGGGTGAAAGACCAAACTACTTCATTGTCTTGCATCTTGTTACACCAGTATCAGGTAAAACACAAGTATTATGACTGATACTGCAGGGTAATACTACAATATTACAGCCCTAAAGTTTGGTTTGATTCCCAAGGCTGTAACACAAGGACCTAGAAAATTCTTGTGGCTTCCAGAACTACTTGTCAGAAATGTAACAATTGAAATTCAGTAGTGCTAATCAAGGTCAAGAGTAAAGTACTCTCATCCTGTATATTACAAGCAGCAGAAGATTAGAATTAGAAGAAAAGTCACGGCCATAGAAGAAAACCAAAAATAACATGAATTAAAGGTAGTGTCTGTTGCCAGCTGTGCATAATTATTCCAAAGCAGTATTTGCCCAAATTGATCTAATCAGACAAAGCAGCCCATCTGAGTTGTGACCCGCCAGAATTGGCATGGGTGGTTATTCTAGGCAAGTTAAGGAAGTCTGACAATAAGGCAGTAACACAATGCGGATCTGAGTAGGGATGAAAATGCTTTTTGAAATAAGCTGTATTACCTGAGTATATTATTGTAGTCCTAAAGGATTTTCACACAAGGCATTTTTCAGTCAGTTATCATTGAAGAACTCAGTGATGAGAAAGAGGGATGTTGGCTCCAGCAAACGAGGAGGTCTGGAGGCACCAGCCCGGAAGACTGATGGTGGGATTGCCCCCATGGAGCTTCTCAGCTGCTGCCTCAGCAAAGGGTCATGTTTGAAGTTGGTAGAAGGAAAAGAAATGGCCAAGGCATACACGTGGTAGCCCACTGTAATCCCAGGGGGCTTGTACTGAGGGGGCATCGCTACAAATGTATGCTCTCTGACTTCTTTAAAAGGCCCCAGCTGGAGTTGGAAAGCCACAAATCTAAACCATGAATTGACGCACGTTCAGCATGAAGAAGTCGGTGGTCTGACGTGACAAACTTGCCAAGGTATTTTGAATGTCAGAGTGGGTGTGCTCTGCTGTCTGCAGAGTGCAAGGGTATGGATGTGTAGCAGGAAATTTAGGTGATAAAATAGCACAATCTATTCAGAATCAGTTAATTCTACATTTTGTTGGTACAAAGTGAAGAATATTGTAGAACAGGACCACGTATTCATACAAATAAGATCTTAAATTATTTTTCTCTTTATGCCACCTGTTCTAGCAGCTAAAAATAATACAGAATTTTATATTGTATTATTACTTGAAAATGGAAACAAATGAAACAAAGCTGCGTAGCAGTCATTTTCATTCTGTGCTATCCATTCCCATGTCAGGTCTCTATTAGTCATGATCAGTGGCAGTGCAGGCAGGGCTGCTGCTTCTTATGCTTGTGGGCAAACGTTTGCATTGTAGCTCCTTGATTCTGGGAAATCATAATAGAACTGAGACTGTGCTTACTCCTATGACTATTTGCTTACCTTAAGTTTGCAGAGGCTGATTGAATCTGAAGATAAACAGTGTAGTATTTCCAGTAGAAGAATTGGATTCATAAATCTTCAGTTTGTCCCTCTCTTAAACTTCCATATTCTGTAAAGAAAAGATTGTAGATGGGGTAACCAAAATGTGGAACAACTTGTTCGATCATCCTTTCCGCTGGTTTTCCAATATTGAATTATCCTTTCTTAAAGTAGCGTACATGCCTCCGTTTTATGTGACTCCCACTTACCAACTTGGGGATGTTACTGTTACTGTCAGCATAATTTTTCGTAGAAATAAGGCATTTACTCTCCATTACAAAAATCAAAATAGTTCCTTGCTCCTAGGGGTTATTGGAGATTTTTTCTGTGCATTTAATTACCAATATGGCAACTCTCGTGTCACTTGTTGACTTACTGTTACATTCTTGACTTATGGGTGCACAGTTATACAAAGTTATTTAAAGGCTGATGTTGGCATATTGGAAGAAAACCCCAAACATATAATTGTGTATAATCACCGGGTACTGAAACATAACACTTCACAAACCTGTGTCGCTGAGTGGCTTGTCTGTTAATGGTAGGTTAGGTCTAAGCTTACAAGAAGTTGGATAGTTAGGTATGAGCTTACAGCTGAGACTGATGATGGTAAAAGCTAGCAGTTAATTCATGTAGCACGCAGAACTGCAAGAAGAGAAAGATTAGGAAGCAGTTTTGTGTCAGGTCACGCTTTCAGGCAAATGGCTTGCAGGGGAACTTGGAAGAACAGCCAGGCCGGTTTAGAAATCCCCAGACTGGGACAGAGTGAGGTTTGAATTGCTGTACTGGCTTTTATGTATAGGAAGAAGAATAAACACGAAGGATTTAGAGAAGAATGTGACAAGCAGCTTTATCATTCCGCCTTCTGAAAGGGAGCTAGACCAAGAGTCTTCAAAAATGATGACTTTAATAATATATCTAGTTTTGTAGTTATCAATGCTATAATTACTCATGGTGTGAATTATTTTCCTCCAGGTGGGTACAAGAAGAAGGACTGAATGCGCATGAATGTTTTGAAATTAGTGCAGTGGCAGTATGCGCTATAACAGAAGTTAGAAATGTTTCTTGGTTGGTCTAACGTTCTTCAGTTAATACAATGCAGTGCTGGGTATGAACCATGCCATTCTTGTATTAAAAATGCAACGCGCTGAACATCATTTTTGTACCTTCTTAAATCATTGCAATATCTTGGCAGTGTTGGTACTGCATTCTGTGTAACACTAGAGATTTATCAATACTGCATGAATACTTAATAATGTTCCATCTTGAACCTATTTGGTGTCTTGGTCTGAGAAGTTCTCTTGCAAAAGACGACAAGTCCAACGCTAATATCTCTTGGAAATATTAATGCATTTGTTCTTTTAGGCTATGCTTTTATTGCCCCTTGTTAATATGATGAAATGGAAATTTTCTATTGTCTATTTTAGAGACAAAATCTTGTTTAGAAGACCTGTAGCTGGGAAGTCTTGTGGATAATTAATAAAGGAACAGCTTTATCTGATGTTCCACTCAAAGACCATGTGCCTGCAAGAGACAGGAGTTTGGAAGGATAAAAATTAGAGGACTTCTCGTTCTCTAAAGTTTCTAAAGAATTTGTAGATTTGAAAGCAAAGTTTTAACTGCAATAATACAAGCAGCAAAAGGAGCTGAATCAATAGGCGGACTGACATGAGAAGAATTTGTCTTAGCTTTCCAAGCTCACCAACTTTGAATTAGTACTTTCACATCTCTGACTTGTAGGCCCTTGGTTGCATCTAGCTGTAGGGCTTGTGGTCCTTACTACTGCAGGTAGATGGTACCCATGGGTTTCATGTGGTCATGTAGATAAGGATATTCCATTTAATGTGCCTGATGTTGGACTCGGGTACTTGAAAAACCTTGGCCTATAGCTCTAGCAGCGTAAAAGCCGCTGTACGCAAGTGAGTGATGAGAGCAGTGTTCTTGTGAGCAGTGGATCAGGAAAGCAGAGGCAAGCTCTCCTTTCCCAGCCTGTCGCCTCTGGTTTCAGACCGGGATCAGGTGTTGTGCGTATTCCTGCGGGACCTGTGTGCCCCTGACCTTGCAGGTGTTCGGTGGCACGTCGGGTTACGCCAGTCAGTAGCCCTTGCCATTGCGTGGCCTTGTAATGGGAGGAAGAGTGGTCTCGGGAGATTGTTAAAGGTATAAGGTTTTCCATCTCGTGGTCTGTCTTTCAAATCTAACACCTGTTTTGGTGATTGAAAAGTTGTCAGCATTGTGGTAACCTTTTGTACTGCCTGCTCGTGTCCTGCCTGAGCCAGCAAAATAGAAACTTGCTTTGTGCCAGTTCGCTAGAGAACAGCAGAGCACACCTCACACTTTTTTTTCCCCTCTAAGAAAAATGCAACCCAATAATCTCCTTCATACGGTTTTGAAAACATGGAGCTCTTTCTATGGTAAAATTCTGTGTATAAGCTGCGTTAAAAACAATATATTACTTTAATATACAATCCTTCAAATCTCTTAGAAGGTGTTCAACACTGCAGCCTTAGTTTATCTCTCATCAGATGATATTAGATTTTCTGGCATCTGTTGCCTAAGCATTCAGAGTAATGAACCGCTTTCATCTTGTGCTGGGCCCACAGCGTGCACATACGTGCTGCCGCTACCTCCTGCCTGGCAAATGAGGAGAAAGAAGGTCAGTTTAGGATGTGGAGTTTTTCAGAAGTAAGTGCACGCTTGTGTTGAAAATACTACACTTAAGTGGAAATATCCCCCCCTTCTTGTTGAAACAAGATAACTTGTCAAAATGCAGTGTATGTTATAGGAAGTATCTGGCTAAGGTAATTTCTTAAGTCAAAGGTTGATGCATATAAAAATTCTCAAATGCCTTATTTTTCACCTATTGTAGTTTTTTCAGTCTGAAAGGGACCTGTTCAAAGTTTAAGCTAACTATAATATAGATGTTTTGGAAGTGTATCATGGGAATGAACCATTTTGACTCATCTTCGTATCTCTCTCTCTTTGGTTTCAACATGCTTTTTTTTTTTTCTGTGCTAGTTTGTTAAAAATTAGAAAATGTCTTTCTCATTTTTCAGTTTTTGTGACAGGGATTCTTTTGAATAGTCCTCCTATAAATGTTTTAGTACAGAAAGTCATCTCATCTCACTACAGAAAAGTAAAATCTTCCCATAGCTTCATTGAATAAAGGTCAGGCTTTGGTGTTGATGTTAATGGAAAAGGGAAGGGAATCATAAACTCCCTTCTGATACTCATGGCCAGTGTCCAAAAGGAAAGGTTTAAACTACATATACTTACCATTTCCAAGAATTTAAACGTGCTGCTTGCCTTCATTTGTCTGCCTCAAGTTCTGTTCTTTTTCTATTTATTTATCTGCAGTTGAGCGTCCACCAAAACAAAGTTTTCATGCCTGGTGTTGAGGGTGGGATGGACTTCCCCTTAACAAAGCTGCGATGGCATGAAAGCCCAGCACCAGGGTGATAGCAAAGGAAATAAAGTAACTCTGAGTCTAAATGGCACACCAGAAATAACATTTCTCGGTTTGGAGAAATAAGGCCATGTCAGATTGTCGGTGTGGCACGTGGTTAGAGATGACAGTGCAGAAAATGAGAGCAGGGACTCTGCATCATACTTCTGTGCCAGTTCTTAAATCCACATAGGAGGCAAACAATAACGCTGCTGCAGTCCTTCTGCCGAGCCAGCGCATCCCGGTGAGCCTTAAATAGGACATTTCGCACTAGGAGCAGAGCTGTGTCAATCATGGCTTGTCGATTGTTAAACTTCCGTGAGCTTTCAGACTCCTGCGATCTGAGTAGTGTGTGTCTTGGCAAAAGGACACGCATTATCTCAAATGCCATCTGTAATAGCTTACGGACCTTTTCATAATGTGCCCAATTTTCATCTGTCAAAGAAAGTTAAAGGAACAATATTTTTAAAGTGATAACTGGAATAATTTGAATGCCGGTAGGCACAGCAGAGCAATCTTTCAAAGAGCGTTATGTTCAGAGATGTTCGAGGTCTGGTCTGAAGTCAGCAGGAGTTGATGGCAAGATTCATATGTCAGTGAGCTACAGAAGAGGCCCTTGGACAAGGGCAGCAGTTGAGAAAGTGGCTTAAATCTACTTTCCAGCTCCCCCAGATTTGGAAACTTTTTTTCATGAGCCTTCTTGCGATCTCACATGTTCGTTTGAACACTGGCAGGCTAGTCAGGAAGGTCTGTGTATTTAAAGGTCCCCCAGGCTGTGCTCACTCCTGCGTTTGAGAAGGCAGTGGTGCTGTGGAGTGGTGTGTGTTCATGCACCTTTGCTTCGTGTGTTCTGTTCTAGCACGGTGCTTTAGCCCAGATCCTGGGAATCGTCAGCAGTTCCTAGGTGGTGGTCTAATAGGGGAGTGTAAGGGCAGCATCTACACTGTATCGATCTCTTCCCCCTTTCTTCAACACCCAGATTCACACTGGCTGGAAAATTTGTGAGTCAAGAGAGTCTTACATTGTAGATGCGAACTTGAATTACAAACCTTCCAAATAAGAGACCAAATTTAATGGGATTTAATAAAGTACAAAATATTTTTGTTTTGTCCTAAATAACGTCTTTCCTTTGTTTGGAATCCATTTCCTCTGTAGTTCATTGGGGAAAAAGGTGCTTATTTTTAGGTGTGACACCAATATTTCTTCTTTTTTGTTGATTGGCTGTGCAGGTGAAAAAGTACTCTTTTATTGTTATAGCAAAACTTGTGCAGCCCTTCCTTGCATCAGTAGTCACAAGGACAGCAGTGTTTGAGCATAAGTGTAAATCAGAAGCAAATCCTTGATGACTATACGATTACTCTAGCAGGAATTTAGTGTATATTAAAGACTGTGCACATGGGACTATCAATATCAATTAAATTGGTAGCTAAGACAGAACTGGATTTTATTTCAATTCCAAGATAATTTAAAATAAAAATATTGATTTTATTCAGTGGCCAAGACCTGCCAGTTGTGCTCACAACATTTTTTCCTACTTTGCTGAAATCCTTCACCTTAGCTGGTACTTCCCAGCTACTGATGTGCTTTATTTTCAGTATGGGTTTATAGTGCCTGTTCAAATGTCAGAGGAACTGTTTAAATAGAACGTTACAATGATGTAAAATTTAGCGCTTAGTGTCCTGATTATTTCATGATGAATGATGCATTGAGAAAAATAGAGTAGGAAATAAGTAGAAAAACAGTGATACATTCAGTACTGAGAAATAAAGTACTATTGACAACTACATTTTAATAAAGTATTAATTTCTAAGAATAATTTCTAAATTATCTTTAAGAAAAGATACTGGATGATTACAGGTGATTATTTTTATCAAACAGTAACTGCAAAGTACAAAATTATGGAAATACTGACACTGTTCTACCTGTTCACCAGTCTATGCAACTTGTTTTGCACCAAGTTCAATACTATGAGGAGGGGGAAAAAAATGCCGGATGTGTTTAAGATACTTTGGGTATTGCATGTGTAATATGAAGAATATACCTAAGGAAAACCTTCGCTCAGTTATTAATTTAAACTTAGAATCCAAGCTAGTAATCCAGCAAAACCACAAATACTGGGTTTAGAACTAAGTTTGCTTAACTAATATTCTTGATCAACCTTTTTCTTAGAAAATAATCTAATTTTAAGGAAAAAAAGATTACTAAGTCTCATTTCATTGCCAGTTTTCTTTTGCTGCTTCACTCAGTCTACTATTGCTTTAAAACAGAAAATTGTTTTGACAGTGTCAAATACCAGGGTTGGTACTGAAGTTAAATTGGATTTTAATTCTTCTGTCTGCTGAAAGTTAGCAGGTCTGTTTGTTCAACCAGCCACTTAGCTTATGACCTTGAGCAAGACAGCAGCAAAGGCTAATTTTTTTGAAAAGTGGTCTCTAATTAGAAGAATTTCTATTCTCTGCTGTGTGCCTTGTGGGTGCTTGAATCGGGGATGCTGGAAAAACACGTTTGTTGGGCCTTGCTTCTATGAGGAGGAAAGCTGAAATCTCATGAATAATGAAACTCTCCGACCTTGGCCACTCGCTTGAAAAGCAGCACAAATACGATTTTCAGTAGATGAACTTCTGTTTATAGGTTGCATCCTGGAGTTTCCGTGGAGCTCGCAGAGTGGTGGTAATATCTTCAGCCAAACTGTGGGGCTGATGAGAAACTCCGCTTAGGAACCAAGGCAGAGGACCATAGTGTGCTCATTTCCAAGTTTTATTTGTGTTTAGCAGCTTCTGGTTTTCTCTTTCCCCACCCAACACACAAGTAGGTGATCCTGCTCCCGAAGGAACTCAGTAGCACATGTGAGCTAAAGAGACAGCTTGATTCCCAGTTTAACCAAAGAGGAAATCAGTACTAATCACAAATGCTATCTATAGCATGTTGGCCAAGCGATTTTGAGGAAATACTCATGTGAATGAGACCTTGAGCTGAACTTTCCAACGTTTAATTCCTTTGCAAAGAAAGCCAGAGCACACCGCAGCCTTGCCTGCTTTAAAACACACAGTTTTAATGAAGTGTGCAGGACTTAGACACATATGCTGGGTACCTAGAGCTATCTAGCATGTCTGCATAGAAATATTACTTTCTTTCTTCCATCAAGTTAAAGCTTAAGAAATTTCATAGAGTTCTAAGGAGTGTGGTGGGGCGTGACCTTGTTAATCTCAGGAATATTCTGAGCTACGCTGTGCCAGGCCATTTCAGAGATCTGGAGTCTAGGAGTAGGTTACTCGCTTCTTGCAGCGGAAGATGCAGGGCACGGTGTGGTCATCTGTCCTTAATGCAGTTTAGCTAATCTGCGTTTATGTACATCCTTTCCTGGATCAAGGCCAACATGCGCTACTCTCTGTTAAATAAATTCCCCAAGTTTGTATTCTCCAGAAATACAATCCCTTCCCAATAAGGACATGTATTTGGTTTTTTACCATCACTGGCCACTGTAACATCTTCTTCCTGTTCTCTTAAGCACTTGGTGAGAAAATACAGGCAAAAAGTACTGAAATAGGTAAGAGGCCTAGTCTGTTCTTAATTTACATTAACGTATGTCCTAGTTTGTATGCTTTATAAACAAAAAGATTTGCCAGCAACTTGCTGGATCTTCTGCAGGCACAAAGCTGGAAGGTAGTTCTATGCAAATTTTTCTCACTTTCTGAAAACTAAAGCATAAGAATGACAAATCCTGATGTGGCAAGAAAAACGCCAGCAAAATAAAATGAAGAAAATACCCCAAACATTTTTACTTCTTCCATGACTATTTAAAATTTTGGAAAACAAGCCTTGCATGCATTTTCTGCGTGTCTTGGAGATGACCTGTGTCTCTAGTATTTAAAGCTTGTAGAGAGTGTTTTTGCTGAACAATGAAAAGGGTTATCTTTTTTTATTATTTTTTTGTTTGCAGGTTTTTCAAATGCAGCAATTCATTCTAGTTCATAATTGCTCGAATAATCTCACCTCATTGGTTTCCAACAAAGCCACCTAGATTGACACTTCAACAAATTGAAAGTTCAGTGGAGAATAAAAGCTAGTGACAAAACCTAACTGCTTTGTGTGGAGGCGTGAGATTAATGGCTAAAATTATTTAGCTGCCCTGCTTTGTCTCTGTGAAAAGCAGAGCACAGAGTAATACCTATCTGAGCTTATTTTGCCCCCTCTTACCCCACTTCTAACTACTTTTAGTTCATTCTCTTTCTTTTTACCTTCTCTGGCTGTAGTTCGCCCCTCTGATGGTTTATTTGGAGATGCCGTGCCTGAAGCAGGGGAAGCCCCAGGACCAGAAGCGCGGCCGGCCGGGCAGCCTGGGGTGGCGTGGTCTGCTGCCCTCCCAGGTGTGGAGGCTGCGGTAGTGACGTGTTTTCAGAAGGCTGTCAGAAAAGTGAAACCCTCGGGGCTCACTGGTGTGTGCAGTGTGTTGTCTCAGGAGGAATGGTGAGTGTTTATTGGGAATGTATAATTTACTGGCGCAAGGAGACTCTCCTTATAGGCTCTCACTGTATAAAACCACTGCCCCTTTTGTCTAGGGTCTTTGATTTACCTGTGATGATGTTTTTAAGGCTTTAAAGCAGTTACACTCCAAACTGTGAAAATGTACATTAATGAAAAAAACAGTCGCAGAGCTATTGGGCATGGATAGAGACCTGTCCACAAACCTGTTGACATGGATTCTTCGTAATTGCTTTTGTCCTTAAATCCTGAGACCGATCTAGTGACTCTGGATCCTCTCTCCCGTGTCTCCGGGCATCCAGCAGCCTTCCTCCACAGGGACGTTACCTGCCGATCTCTCGGCTGCTGTTATTTCCCATTGCACAGGCTTAAAAACTCTTGTGCGTACACTGATGGGGGTCGCTATCGTGAACCTGCTGTCTGGTGGGTCTCCTTATTTTTATGCATGTGGAAGTAGCTATTTCTGAATAACCTTTTGAAAAAGTCTTAGAGTGTTAAATGTGGCTGAAAAATCTATAGCAGACTATTGTAAGGACATAATAGAATATGGCACAAAACTAAGACCTTCCTCCAGGGCTTTCTAACCTAATTATGTAGCAAATATGTAACTGTATCAGGGACTGTTGTTGAGCTTTTAAAAATTCTTCTATAGAAAAGTTAATATTTTCTGTTCCATTAATCGCAGATTGGGATGTGTGTGTGGTTGCCAGTTTTATTGGCAGGTTTATTACCTTCCTTGCTACCATAGTTATGGCTTAGAAATAGACCTTATTTTTCTCCTCTTTAGTGTGATTGTTGTTGTTGTTGGGGTTTTTTTTTAAACTAGATTTACTTACTTACTTACAACTGTAATGTCTCAGAATTCCGATCGGGGCCAGCACCCTGTTGCACTAAGCGCTGTACATTAAAGGATCAATATGTAGTGTAGTAAATAAACTTGCTTGAGGCATGAATAAAGCTCAGACTTTTGGGGGGGTGGTTTAAGTCTATTGCATATGTATTCTGCAGTCTAAGCGAGGAGACATTAGAGCTGATTCATCAAGATAGTTAAAGACAAGCTTAATTCTAAATAGGTGGAAAATCCCACTGATCTCCTCGGGCTACTCATTTGTTAGAGATAGACAAGTGCTAATATACAATGATAAATTGAGTTCATGGTGTACAAATCATGCATGTGCTGTTTTTGCAGGTAAATTTAAAGACTATCATACACTGGTGATAAATACGTTTCTGGAAAAATTCTTAATCACCTGAGTTATCCGTGCCTCTCCAGACACATTACCAGCAAAATCCCCGCTTACCCGGTGATGCCGGCAGCGTGGTTTGGGATTTTCAGTGTACTGTCAAAGAGGTTTCAAGAATGGGTATACTGGCAGGGTGAAAGCTGAACAGCGATGGGCAAAATAATTACTTAATTGTTAAGGGGGGGGGGAAAGAATATTACCTGTAATGAAAGGCTGTTGTAGTAGCTGGTACAGAAATGTTCATAGCATTATTTAATACACCTAAAAGCTTAATAATAAAGATGTTCCCGATAGAGCCATTGTGTTGCAAGGAATTGGTTGTGGTGTCACTGAACAAAAGTTTTACCCATTATTAGGAGGTAAAAACAGGTTCAGTGCACTTAAGAGAAGAAGAAAGCAGGAGCTATGTCTGGCTTTCTGTCTTCCAGAAAGCGTGGAGATACTTGGCAAGCAAGTGCAAAGTGCTTTTTGTGGAATGGGAATAGAGGCCTTGCAGTGGGCAGGAGATAAAGGATAAGTGCCAAGAAAGAGTTTTCTGCTTCATCCTCCCTTGCGAGGATCTTGGCGATAATCAGCGCTGTAAGAAGCGTATCATCTGCCTGCATTGGAAGGGGGAGTGGAGTATGTTCGAGGGAATGATAACAAAAAATTAGTTCCCGTCACCGAGGGAATGATGACAAAACCCTCTGAGATTGTTTCCTTCCTGGTAGTTACTCCACAAGTCGTAGATGTTAGGTTTCTTACGCAGGCCCACAAGTTGTGACAAATTTCAGACTGTTTTACCAGTTCTGCAGGTGGGAGAAGTATTCCCCTCGCCTTGTTCTTGTACATGCATGGAAGCATGCACACATGCGTGTGCTCACACGTACATTTATGTACACACAGAAAATAAAATTCCACGGATTTCTACAGCTGCATCCAAAGTTAATTGATGTGAAATTAATGAATTTCCATTCTTTCAAGAACAAGCTTGCAGAACACTGCATCCTTAACAATAATCATTTACCAGCAGTCCTGGCTAACTGGGGAGGTCCCAGTTGACTGGAGGCTGGCAAATGTGACGCCCATCTACAAGAAAGGCCGGAAGGAGGATCCGGGGAACTACAGGCCTGTCAGCCTGACCTCGGTGCCCGGGAAGGTTATGGAGCAGATCATCTTGAGTGCCATCACGCGGCACGTACGGGACAACCGGGTGATCGGGCCCAGTCAGCATGGGTTTATGAAAGGCAGGTCCTGTCTGACCAACCTGATCTCCTTCTACGACATGGTGACCCGCTTAGTGGATGAGGGAAAGGCTGTGGACGTTGTGTACCTGGACTTTAGTAAAGCCTTTGACACCGTCTCCCACAGTATCCTCCTGGAGAAACTGGCCGCCCATGGCTTGGATGGGCGTACTCTGCGCTGGGTAGGAAACTGGCTGGATGGCCGGGCCCAAAGAGTTGTGGTGAATGGAGTTCAATCCGGTTGGCGGCCAGTCACAAGTGGTGTTCCCCAGGGCTCAGTGCTGGGGCCAGTTCTGTTCAATATCTTTATCAATGATCTGGACGAGGGGATCGAGTGCACCCTCAGTAAGTTTGCAGATGACACCAAGTTGGGAGGGAGTGTTGATCTGCGGGAGGGCAGGCAGGCGCTACAGCGGGACCTGGACAGGCTGGATCGATGGGCCGAGGCCAATGGTATGAGGTTCAACAAGGCCAAGTGCCAGGTCCTGCCCTTGGGTCACACCAACCCCAGGCAGCGCTACAGGCTTGGGGGGGAGCGGCTGGAAAGTGCCCGGCGGGAAAGGGCCTGGGGGTGTTGGTTGACGGCCGGCTGAATATGAGCCAGCAGTGTGCCCAGGTGGCCAAGAAGGCCAACGGCATTCTGGCCTGTATCAGAAATAGTGTGGCCAGCAGGACCAGGGCAGGGATCATCCCCCTGTACTCGGCCCTGGTGAGGCCGCACCTCGAGTGCTGGGTTCAGTTCTGGGCCCCTCACTCCAAGACAGACCCTGAGGGGCTGGAGCGTGTCCAGAGACGGGCAACGGAGCTGGGGAAGGGTCTGGAACACAAGTCCTATGAGGAGGGGCTGAGGGACCTGGGGGGGTTTGGCCTGGAGAAAAGGAGGCTGAGGGGGAGACCTTATTGCTCTCTACAGCTCCCTGAAAGGAGGTTGTAGAGAGATGGGGGTTGGACTCTTCTCCCAAGGAACAGACAACAAAACAAGAGGAAATGGCCTCAAGTTGTGCCAGGGGAGGTTTAGGTTGGATATTCGTAAAAATTTCTTCACTGAAAGGGTTGTCGGGCATTGGAACAGGCTGCCCAGGGAGGTGGTGGAGTTCCCATCCCTGGGGGTATTCAAAAGACGTTTAGACGAGGCCCTAAGGGACATGATTTAGTGGGGGACTTGGTAGTGATAGGTTAATGGTTGGACCCAATGATCTCGGAGGTCTCTTCCAACCAGAACAATTCTATGATTCTATAAGGAAGGTCAGTTCTCTCTCTCTTTTTTGTGTGTCTTTTTCTAGTCCTATAGCCTGTGGACAAACCAGTGCTACATTAGGCTAGAGCCAAACACCCTTGTTCTGTACTCATCCTGTGGGCTGGCAAGGTAGCCAGAGCTGCTTGAAATATTTGGAGGGCTCGTTATGGCATGTGCTTATAGACCTTGTTGTCATCTGCTGTGAAGAGCTGAGGCCAGCTCTCTGTAGGTGGTTGATGATGTGAAAGGTGTGTAGGAGTTTGGGCAGGCTTGCTTTGTCTGAGTTGGTTTTACCATGTATTTTTGCATGAAAAGATAAACCATAGAAGATGCAAAGGTTCAAAAGAGAACCTAGCAGCAGCTGGATTTAATGTCTCTGGTCTGAAAATAGAATATATTTGGATTGAAAAAATATTGCGCTGAGGTTTTTACAAAATTAAGAGCAATTATTAGTTTAGACATCCATTTCCTTAACACTGACATGCCAAGAGCGCAGCGTATGGGACATACGTTCCGTTTCCTACCAGCCTGTGTCATGTTAATCCTCTTGTCAGTGCAATTACTAGTTGTGGCCAGAATGTATGATGGTGGTGCAGCATTTTTCTTCTAGCTGTCCTGAAGAGCTGATTAACTCACACACTTGCCACGCTTAAAGGAAATGGAGCATGCAGAAATAATGCAAAGATGCCTTATTAATTGCTGTGACCATCACATAAATGCTTCATTGAGAAGTAATTATCATGATATTTAGAATAAGGTATCCAGAATGTCGAGGTAACCCAAAATGTTGGGTTGACTTCTGCATTCACATCAGTAAGTAAACTTGTGATGACCGTTTGCTAGTCATAGTTGTATTGATCACTGTAGATAGTAACAGTCAAAGAAAGTGAAAACTGGTGCTCCCACATGTAAACGCTCGGAGCAGCCACAAGAAAAACCCATCAACGGGCTTAGGGTAGCTGTTACTAGTGGAATCTCAGAAATGCTTGGAAACTTAAGTCTTAATGAATAGTAGTGACTGATATCTTAGAATTTTCAACAGATACTGCTTTATACCTTGTTGCCCTTAGGACCTTGCATAATGATACAACATTAATTTAAATCTGTTCCTGCAAACTATGGTTGGTTCCCTATGTCACAGTGTAACACATACAAACAAGTTACCCAGGATGGTAAAGGAGCTGCTCTTGTGCAGACTATGTATAAATCTCATTTTCTTTAGCATCCAGTTCTGAAATGAATAATTATATTTGATACTGTGTTTGTATTTTTCTGTATTACAATTTACTAATATAAAAATTTGGCAAAGGTATGGATATTAAAAATAGTTACTGCTCAGGCCAAGCCATATCTCTAAAGCTTCTGCTTATCTTAAACCTGCAATGTCTGCTTTACCAGGCAAGTGCTGTGTGCTGTGCTGCGGTTTACTGTGGCCGTGCGATGCGGAAGAGGGGCACTGAAATGGAGACCCTGGCTCTGTGACCTTCACTCGTGAGAAGCTCACTGTGCTTTTCTTACCTGGTATCTGTGCAAGAGCTGCACCAAAGAGACAACACAAAAAATTTTTACTTACGTAGTGTTCTGCCTTCCCACGGGAGTGAGGGTGGTGGTTCTTTTCCCCTTTCTTTTCTTTTATCTTCTCTAAGAACCATTGTTCTCCTCTATAGAAAGAGGAGAAAGGGAGCAGCTTTGTAGCAGGAATGGAGAGAAGAGACTCCTGCCTGAAGATGAGCAGGAAGGCGTGCAATCACGGCGATTCAGCTAGCCAGAGTACTTGCTTTCTGCTTCCTATCGTTCTGAAGCTGCAGCAGTGTTAGCAGAGGGACTACTTGTGTATGCAAATACTGCTCAAGTTAGTAATGATTTCTGGGATCAGCAGCCACTGGAGTCAGTAGTAACTAATTCTTTCCTTCTGAGAAGGATGTATAATCTTTTGTTACCAGTATTATGCGATTGGAGCATGGAAATTCATCTTTTGACAAGCATGGCGTTGCTTGTAAATACTGCTTGTGTCAGTGTTTGTACATGTATTTGTTTTGCATTGTTATTACATAGGCTTTTTTCAACAGCTTTTAGTGAATTACTGAGTTTTGGCAGCAATAATCATATTTACTTGGCGTATCTATCTTTTTAAAAAAAAATCCTGCTGTGTCCTTCAGCATTTTTTCAGTTGTCTCTCTTTCAGTGCTGTTATATTTGTAGCAGCTTTTCAAAAATGTTGTTGAGGTATGAACTTCATTCTCTAAATGCAGAGAACAGTAGCAAAAGGGTTGGTTATTTTTTTTTTTTCTGAGCTCAGGACAGAGTAATAGTAGTGAAATGATTTACGTGCCCTTCCCCTAAACTGTTTACAGGTGTTAATCTGCACCATATTGCTTGTTAATCCGGCTGCTGGCAAGCCGAGAGATTGTCTGGCAGCGATGGAGTCAGTCGCTTGTGCATCCTCCCGTGTATTGCCCTGTTCCTGCTAACTCTTCTATTTCCCTCTCTAAACAAAAGGAGACAATTTCAAAGTGATTGATGATCATCTCCTTTTTTTCCTTTTGTTAACTACGAGCTACCCTAGAAAGCAGGCTTGCTGCTGGAACACCTGACCACAGATGGTCAGATGAAATAAAATAGATCAGGAGAGCTGGAGTCCATCAAACCAATTTATACAATGGGTTGTAAAGAACAACAAATTGAATGCTTCAAGAAGTAATACTGGGCAATCAGAGAGTGGTGGGTTTGGTTATTTAGTAATTTATAAGCCAATGGCCTTAACTCTGGTTTGAGGATGCTGAATTGTTATCAAGGATGTGTCTGAAGCTCCTGGACACTGTCATCAGGATTCCCATAACATACATTCATTAATCTGCAAAACCTTAAGTGTGCTGATATTGATTGCCTGCTCTCTAACGTCCAATCAAGAAGTTTTCACCAATTCATCTCTCGTGTACAGCGTTGCTTATGTATTGTCCTCCCGGGAAGGATTTGCATTACGCTAGTGGGTGTCTACACCTACTGTTTGCACGTAAGGTGAGATTTTGAAACAGTGGGGTTCATCAGTCTGGGGGACACTCTCATCTCCTGACAGTAATCTCTTTTGTGTCATCAACAAAAAGAAATGCTCCTCTGTAGAGAACAGGTCAGTAGCAACGTGGGCACCTCCAGCTGTGGTCTGAAAGGGGCTAGGTCTCCCTATGCGGTGTGGAGGGAACGTAGAGGAACCAGCCTCCTAATCTGAGCACCTAAAAATGCCTCCCCTGAAGTTCATAATCAGTGAAGCAATCTTTCATTAGATCTACATAGACATGTTGTCGTATTCTTCTGGAAACCCAAAAGACAACTTGCGTTTCACAAGGATGTATCAGGAGCAGGCTGAACAATTTGATAATTTGTCTTTGCCTAAATACAGTTTGAGCTCTTAAAACTCCAGAGTTCTTTGAAAGAAAATTTCCAGACTAGACTCTGATTTCGGATCATCTAGAAAGAAAAAACTTGTAGAGATGTTGTTTCTGTCCAGCCAAATCTTATTTATTGTAGTCAAAAAGTAGTAAGGGAGAGTTTAGTGCTGGCAAACTTCAGTGTCTGCTTGCTTTCAGCTGGTTAATTAAACTCTTCTGCTTCTTCACTTCCATGACTGGAACTTTTCTGTCTAGTATGGAAATATCTTTCTAGGAAGCGAAATTACAAGGCATAGTGGACCACTTTTGATGCATTTAAGGAACATTTTCCTTCAGGCTTTCTGTGGAGAGTGTTCTAGGGCCCTGTGTGTGCCATCCTGCCATCTGAACCCTGTTAACGATTCCACTGGTCTTCCTGATCAATGAGCACATTCTTTATGCGCCTCGTTATCTCCCTCTGGGATGTAATGGAGATTGGGAAGGGGGAGGGCTCTTAGATAAGCTTTCCCAGAGTGTTACTAGAAAGATGAGGATAAATGTACTCATAAAATGAGTAATTTCATTTGCTCACAATAACTCAAAATTCGTACCAAATAAATGGTCTGTCCCTTTAGAATGATTTTAATGGTAACACATGGCCTAATCAAGACCATCAATAATTAGGATTTTTGCATAAAGGCAAGATGTTTTAAACTGGAAGATTGTTAGGAACAGTCCTGGCAGAAGTCATGCTGTGCCTGCCTGGGCTGTGGAAGAGCTTCCTGAGCTGTTCCTCACCGCTCTGTGCCCAGGGGCCACGCTTTGGGATCAGGAGCCCCATCTGCGTTGTTCAGGGCACTGCCTAAACTGCAAAGAACATAAAAGCTTCCCTTCACTTTTTTTATTTTCTTTTTTTTTTTTTTTGCATTGGTGATGCGGAGCGGTTGAAAGCTGAGTGAATGTCTGAATGTGCCAGAGGGTGCGTCCCCGAGGCAGCTGGGCACAGAGGGCTGATTCACGGCAGTGCCAGCCCCAGCTCCGCTTTGTTGAAGTCCCTGGTGCCGATACGGAGGGAGGACAGAGTATTTTCTGTGAGGCAGGAGGGGCTGGCGCAGGCTCCTTCCATTCTCCAGCTGCACCCTGTAAAACTTGTTAGCACACTAACAGAGATACTCTAGCCGCATGGCAGAAAAACAGGGGAAAACCCACATTTAAATCCCTTACAGGCACATCTCGCAGCTTTTTGCAACTTCTCCGAATCTGTTTCTCCCAAAACTCTGCTGTGTCTGTCCAAAACAACATGTCAGCTTTCCAGCCAGGCTTCCCCCTGGCCCACCCTGCTGGGGGGGAGAGGATGGGTGATGGGACATGTGGAGGGTTGGTCCAGAACTGGAGAGCTGGAAGGAGCTCATGTAAGTCTTTTGGGATGTGATGGTAAGAGAAATCTCGAACAAAAACTGCCTTGTTACTGAAAATAAAGTATTTTCAGGTGAAAATAACTGAAGTGATACCATTTTTCTTTGACTTGCATGTTTTATGGAGTAGGTCTGTCCCACTGTTACCTTCTGCTGTCTCCAGCTGTTTATTCTTTTGCTCGTAATATCATAGAATCATAGAATCATAGAATTGTTCTGGTTGGAAGAGACCTCCAAGATCATCGGGTCCAACCATTAACCTATCACTACCAAGTCCCCCACTAAATCATATCCCTTAGGGCCTCATCTAAACGCCTTTTGAATACCCCCAGAGATGGGGACTCAACCACCTCCCTGGGCAGCCTGTTCCAATGCCTGACAACCCTTTCGGTAAAGAAGTTTTTACGAATGTCCAATCGAAACCTCCCCTGGCGCAACTTGAGGCCATTTCCTCTTGTTTTGTTGTCTGTTACTAGGGAGAAGAGACCAACCCCCATCTCTCTACAACCTCCTTTCAGGTAGTTGTAGAGAGCAATAAGGTCTCCCCTCAGCCTCCTTTTCTCCAGGCTAAACATCCCCAGTTCCCTCAGCAGCTCCTCATAGGACTTGTGTTCCAGACCCTTCACCAGCCTCGTTGCCCGTCTCTGGACACGCTCCAGCACCTCAATGTCTTTCTTGTAGTGAGGGGCCCAAAACTGAACACAGTACTCGAGGTGCGGCCTCACCAGGGCCGAGTACAGGGGGACAATCACCTCCCTACTCCTGCTGGCCACACTATTTCTGATACAGGCCAGGATGCTGTTGGCCTTCTTGGCCACCTGGGCACACTGCTGGCTCATGTTCAGCCGGCCGTCAACCAACACCCCCAGGTCCTTTTCCGCCAGGCAGCTTTCCAGCCACTCCCCCCCAAGCCTGTAGCGTTGCCTGGGGTTGTTGTGACCCAAGTGCAGGACCCGGCACTTGGCCTTGTTGAACCTCATACAATTGGCCTCGGCCCATCGATCCAGCCTGTCCAGGTCCCGCTGTAGCGCCTGCCTGCCCTCCAGCAGATCCTGCAAAAGTTTACACACGTCTCCAGAGTCAGGTACCGGGAGTAGTTTCTGCCCGCAGTCCGGCGTGTGTGCCAGGGCTTTCAGGGTTAGGGTTGTAGGCTTCCCCTGCCTTTAGGCAGGGCTGTTTCATGTTGCACCTTTGTTAGCTGTGCAGCTGACGTGCATTTCTGGGTGCAATTGTGTTTATAATGAGAAAATTGTCTTTACAGTACATTCTTTTATGCTATCTGGCTGTTTATCCAAATTATTTAGAAAGGGATGCACTCGAACATCTAAATTGCATGTTGTTTATGCGCAGATTGGGGGATGTTTGTGTGTGAGACAAATTATGATCTCGCCATTAGTCAGTTATCTGGTTTTCCTACACAATTGGGTAGCTGTGCACATAAATCGGGTATACAGTGGTGTACTGAACTCTTAAGTTTTGAACATTATTGAAGGGTTAAATGAGAAGCTATGTCCAAGGGCATTCTTTGTAATTAGAAATTGAGCCAGGCTTTGGTGCAGGAAAGAACTGGTACTAGCAGGAGGAGGTCCTTTAACATCATCTTCAAGTTGACTCTTTCTGATGACCTTAATCCTTGTCCTGTTTGAGTTTTCCTCCGTTACCAACTAACTTGGCTTCAGCATAGTGAACTGAGGGCCAGTGTAATGAAAGGCCACAAATACCCATTTGAATGCTCTGCTTAGGGTGATGCTGTGGTCACTGTTTCCTGATGGGAACCCCTTGGATTGCAATTGTATTACAACGGGGAGTAAGTGGAAGTGCTGCACTGGGAGTGATCTTTGAGTAAAGTCTGTGAGGCTGAAGGTCCACCCGCAGGCCCTGGTATGGCCCAGGTCCATCCCTGCTCTCACCCGCTCCCCAAATCCAACCACTGACAAATGGAAAATGTTTTGGATTGTTTCTTGCTCCCCAGCATTTGTCATATTGCAGGAATGTGTGGAAACATCCATCAAGGGCTGCTTGTATTCCTCATCTGCCTTGTCCTTGGCTTAAATCTGTGTTTTACTGCTGCAACTGTCTCTTGTTGCAAGTTGGTCTGTAGATGACTTGCTTTTCTTGTCATTACTCAGTGATGCGGAACAGCAGAAAGCGTTAAGATAAGCGTTATGGCCTGTTGAAGGGAAGTTAAGGTCACTGATGGTCAGATTAAATGCTTCGGTATTCTTTTCTGATGCATTTCAAATTTAAGTCTGAATAAATTGTTGACTTCAAATATCTTGCAGTTTGGAGACTTCCTTTTGGCTGGTTTTGGAAGGTTGTGAGAACTTGGTTCCTACCGATGCGACAGGATTCTCTCGACTTCGCGGGTCTAATAGGTGCTGAGATACTTGACAGATTTCTCTTCTACCACTTAAGAGAATTGACATCCCATAAGCAAATCGATCTCATTCAGGCCCTCTCTTCAGGGAACTGTTTATTAATTCGAGCAAACCAATTCAGGCAAAATCCTCAAGTAAAACAAAGCAAAACTCCTGCCTTGCCCAGCCAAAGCCACAAGCACCTTTTTCTCTGCCTCTCTCCATCCCAGGCACAGGACCCACCACTCCGTTCTGCTTGGTCTTCCCCGGCTCGGCTCGGCTCCCGTTTCAGAAAGTGTCTGATTCTTTCTTTAAGATCTGGTAACTTAACAAGGCTGCTTGGACGTATGCTTCAGACGTATACACATGAAGCAAAGCTTGTTGTGCTCACACCTGCCCCGCTGGCTTTGCCAGTGGAAACTTTGATCCTTTCTTTAAGGCTGTATCTTACAGTAGCTGTAGTGATTTTCTTTACTTTACAATCTGCGACTCTCATCTTCACCAATTAGATACATTGTTCATTGTGTTTATGGAAAAAGTGTAAGATCACATAAGGTAAAATATCCACTGACAGGAAATTACGTGGAAAGCTTTCACATTTGGGAGTGGGAAAGAACACCTGCTAATCTGCTGCCTTAAAAACAAATGGGAAGGTAATCAAATAATAATTATTTTGAAAGTTAAGTTCTTTATTTTTGTAAATTTCTCCTGCAAAGCCTTGCCTTCCATTTTATAACTGAGCACAAACCATTCACGCTCACTTTCCATAATGGAAGTGCAAAAAAAAAATCCACTCTAAATTGTACTGATATTGGAAGTACAATATAAATTCATACTTTTCTGTGTAGACATATACATGGTCATAATATGGGATGTGGATGAGGGTTTTTTTGAACTCTGATGGCCATTATTGTCAGCGCTTTTTGACAAATGTAATTTTAACAGTATTTCCAGAAGTTTTGTTCTTGTATATTTGTTTCTGTTTGGTTTTGACAGTTGGTAAACATCACAGAAGATGATCCAGTAAAGAGACAGATGCTGACTTAGTGGGTACACAGTTTGAATGACAAACCAAGATCAACAGATCATTATTTTTCACAGCAAGCAGAGAAGAGCTGAGAGAAATGGCTGATTTTAGTGCCAACCTGTGCTGATAGTAGCTCTTGCATTCCAGAATGCTGCACAACAGGAGAAGCTCTCTCTTGCACTATTTTGGAGTTTTGCTCTGTTTGATTGCAATTATGGTTTTTACGTTCAGGCCACTACCAGTTTGCGCAAAGTACTGCCATTACAAAAAGGCTGATAACCTCATCTTCTCTAATTGAAATCAGAAATAATAAGTTGTTGCATGTTGTCAAATGTTTATTTTAATTTTCTGCATTTCTACCAACTTTCGGGCTTTATTCCCAGGTTCATTGAGTTGATGCTTAGAGCAGGTCAATTAAGTGTAGGCAATGTGGTCTTTTCGCGCTCTCTTGAAATCCTTTATTGTTGAAATAACTTAACTCTAGACTAAATCTTGATGCAAGTCAAAGTACTCTGCTGCAGTTGCACATCATTTGATGTCTTCAGAAATCCCACTATGTCCTCAGCTGCTTAAGGAAAAACGTAGGTGATTGAGGACAAACTCATTCAGTGCTTGCGGAGAGCAGCTTTGGGGACTTCTCCCAACATTCCAGGTTCCAAGGGTGTATCAGATGTTTTCTATTTACCATTGTGTTACATATATGGATACAGTGGTAGTGTAGTTCAAAATTCTTTGCTAAATGGATTAAATTAGTAGCATGTGGAAATGCCAGATATTTATTTTACATTTCTGTGTTCAACTTCTGAGGTTTGAGTGATAATTGGCTAGAGGGAAATACTTGTTTCTATTTCACATTAATCATATGTTCATCATCATCAAATATGTTTATATGAGTGTTTTTCACATCTCTCAGTCTTATTTTTTCTTTGCCTTCACAGAGCTGTACAGCTGATGAAATGGACACACTGCCTCAATTTTAAAACTGGTTTTTGACTTAATTCATCCACATAGGAACTGAAGAGTTTGCTCCGATGCTCCTGCTGAGCAGCTGGTAAGGTGAAAGCTCACTGGAAGCATAGTCACAACCCGCCAGTAACTCACAACTCAAAGAGCTTGGTTCTGCCTGTAAATATTTGTACCTTGGGAACTGCTTTATTGCTCTCTTGGATAGCAAATGGCTTGCCTGTAAATTCTTTTACCCAGTAAGGGCTGTTTTACCTGACCGCACTTGTGTTCTGCTCATAAATACTCCAGCCGCTCGGGATTGCTTTAAGTTTGGGACATTCTAATAAAACAAGACTATACCATGGGACTTCATAAACTCTGCACGTTTTTCTGGAGCTGCTGCACTTCTACACAGCCGCTGTTGATCTGCCCATCACCTTTCCTGTCCTTGCCCTTGGAAATTTTCTCCGTAAACGGCGTGACCACGTAACGAAACATTAGTATCGTCCATGTCGCTGGAGCCAACGTGGACTGTACAGACCATGCACCACCATGCATTCCCAAACGCTGTGAACAGAGCAGTTGTACTGCCCAGACAGTAATCGCTGAAGTCATTTGCTTATGGTAAGCAAAAGGATTGAGATTGATGTGTTAATTTAAGAGAAAATGCACAGAGGCCTCGTTTTCAAATATAGGTGATAAATTGTATTGGCAGGTGAGGGATTTGGGCCCGCAGATTGCCATGTTGGTCCATCAGATGATAATTTGATCAGTTAAATGGCAAGGTAGACATCTGAATGTTAGAGTGCGAAAGCTGTCTCTGGCAACCAGTGCTCCTGATGCTTGTGGAATAAGGCATCTCTCACAAGTGGCTGCGTCCTGGTGGAGGCTGCATCCATGCGAATCCAATTGATGCTACAAAAGGTCAAAGTTTTTCTGCAATCTCTTCTTGGTTTTATTCTTTGTAAGTAAATGACATTTAAATTAAACATCTTTAATATCTGGAAATTAACTAGTAATTATATGAGCTAGTTAGATGTGAATGTTTAGCACCAATCCCTCCTAAAGTGAATGAGCAGTCACTCACCTTCTGTCTTCTGACCTTATGCCATTGGTCCCAGAAGGGTAGTTTCTTCTAATAAATGGCTTTGAGGCAGAAAAATGTGCTTACTGTAGTCTTGATACTGTGAGTGGCCAGGAGTGTGCAAGAGGATGGCCAGCCAAGATGGTCTCAAATCATTGCTGCTGAATCACTGCAGTCATGTTCAGAAAGGTCAGTTAAAACCCTGGAAAATGAATTCAAAAATTAATTTTTATTGTAGTTTAAATGACAGATTGTTGAAGATGTTTTGAAGAAGCCATGAATCTGGTACTGATACTTAAACCTTTGAACTGGGTGGTTGGGGTGCATCAATATAAATCATGGCCAGTTGGAAAACTCATAAGCATCAGAGGCCTCAGAACTGAGGGGTGAAACTTCTGAGCAGCTCACGAACTGGGTGTACTTAAATCATCTGCAAAGTCAGAGACATGAGGTTTCAGGCCAGCATACTGTGCCGTGACTCTAGCAGATGCATCCTTCTCTTTCGTTATTAAAAAAAGTGACTCCCTGCTGCTGCCCTTCCTCCTTCGCTGAGCCGCCTCACTTTGCTTCTAAATCTGCTCTTTTTCTCTGTGATAGCATCTCTGAGCAGAATTGCATTTGCTGAAAGCAAGGAATAAACCAGTGTGTTCTCAGTGCCTTAGATACTGTGATTCCAGGCAACGACAGGAGAAGGGTGTAAGGAAGGCTATTTTCCTGGTACATGTGAGAGGAGAGTAACTCTCATCTTGTTGGACCTGTTTGTGAACCTCCACGGGGAATTTTCATGATAGATTGACAACCTGTGAAACCATGACGTTAATATCGCATCATCCTTGTGACCTTCGTACATCTTTCCCATTACCTGCTGCTCAGATTTCAGCATGGATATAGCAAGCAGTGTTTCCGTAGGTTGCTAGGGTTGGAAATGACTTTCTACAAGTAATCGCAGTTCAAAAATTGCATGATGTTTTGAGAGAGCACAGATTTTTTTTTTTAATAATGAATATTTGTAAGACAATATAGTATTTCAAAAGAGAAGTTGTTTTGTCACACCTGAAATACTATAAAGATGATGAAGAAAACGGGCCCCGGCTTTTGGAAGAAATTTTTTTTTATTAAATATTGTAGGTTTCAAGATCAGAGGGGAGTCCTAATGCAAAATGAAGAGATGACTTCAAAATGGTGTAGTAGGAAGGAGATGTTTTCTAGTCTTTTGATTATGGTGCTGATCTGAATAGAAACATCCAAATTTATTTTGACGTGATGGCTGGAAACAAAGCTAACGCGGTTTCCAGAAATGTCAATCATACTCGATGAAAATTTATTTCCCTCTGTCATAAAATTGTACCGCCCACTAACTTAGAACCTTTTTTTCCTTTGGTTTGCTGGTACGTCAAAGAGAAGCACACATTTAGCTGAATTTCAAGCCATCTTTGTCTCTTTCCATATTCAGTTTGAATTTCTTCGGTATTAAGATGCACTGACAGTTTTGCGGTAAAGCCTCATTATAAATATGCATGCTGAAGAGTCTCAGCGTGCACAGCTAGAGTCGTTACTCGCGTAGCATATTTGTTTTCTGGTTTTTAACCTACTCTCATTCAAATGTAACTCTGTTCTTCTTGCTGTTTAACTTGATTTCAAACGGTTTGAACAATATAGCTGAAGGCGCCTGTTGTAACACAGAGTTGAAACCATGTCTGGAATTTGCTAGAGGAAAACCCAGCTCGGTGCCTGTCCTTTGAAGGCAGAAAGTAGAGTACTTGTAAAAAGTTTGCAAAGGTTTGCTGTAATCTCAGGTTAAGTAAGAGATGAGTAACTCTGAAGCAAGCTAGCAGCCCTGGTGAAGGGTTCATCTCTGGCAAGAGGATGTCCCTGTTGGTGTTCCTCAGCCTTCAAACTCCTGTAAGCAGCGCTGGTCTGGGAAGTGCGGTCAGAGGCGTATTTACACATAGCCAGATTCCAGTTAAAACCATGGATCAAAAATCTTGAGATGAGCTTTTGTTGAGGAGACGCAATTCTGGTGAAAAGATAGAAAATAAAGAGGATTGGATGTGGTACTGGGCACCGAAGAGATGGTCATGCTGAGAAGTGAGGTTTGTGGGGAAACAACGCTGATGGCAGGAGGAGGGCAGGCTTGAATTCTGTCTGCCATAGTATTGCTGAGGAGGCGAGGATAATCTTTAAAGGGTTTCCTGAGATTAGCAGCTAAGAAAAGAGGTTTATAAGAAATGGCACCTCCTGCCATTCCTTAGGAATGATGGAAAAAGTTCTTCGTGTGCGAATAGCACCATGTACAAATCCATGATAAGAAATACTCTATTTTCGTTCCCACCACGATGTACACCTTCTACTTCAGCATTGTGCTTTACTAGATTTGCGCTGGGGATGGACACATGGACATTTTCCTCATTCCCCGGCAAGAGATTTCTTTCCTTTAGGGGGGGAGATCTCTTTCCTTCGAAGCTTATGTTTTTCCTTAGCTTTTATTGAAGCTTCTCTTTGTTAAGTGTTTTGAATTTATTTGTTCCTTAACATGTTCTCCTCCCAGCACAAGGCACGGGACTGGTAGGGACTGGCCAGATTACTCTATCCATTTTCCTATAAACAGTGAGGCAAGAGAGAAACGAAAACAAATCATTCTCCAAGTTTTCCCCATCTTGTGCTGTGAGGGGAGATCTGTTTTTCTGTGTAGGAGGGTGGTCATCAATATTTTCAGTACTGAAGACCTGAGTAACAATAATAGAAAGCACTGTGTTTCTACTGATTAATTTCCTCATATAGTGCTTATTTAAAAAAAAAAAGTTCTTTTTCCAGACAGAATCAAACTATAAATGTAGTAGCTGTGCTTTTGAATAGGTCAGGTGGATGTCAAATAAGATGGCAATGAAATAACAAAGTGCTTTAAAAGAAATGAGTGCAGCTCCCAGTGAGGCAGCGCACAGCGAGGAGGAAAAATTGGTTGGGGAGCATCTAGAAAAATCTGAACGTACAAACAATTGAATGCAATAATGATCCTAAAGAATTGCTTAGCAGCTTGGTGAGTTCTGCTGGTTTGTTCAGACGAGTTGTAAGTTGGAGAGGGAAATGGGGACATTAGGGAGAAGTAAATTGGCAATTCCTGTGACTGTCAGAATGCCCGAGTCTGTCTCTGAAGTGCTTGAATAGACCCTCTCCAGGTCCTGGCTTAGCTCATACAAAGGCTCGGAGGGGTTCTCTGCTCAGCGTGGGGCAGGGGAAACGCAGGTGGGATTTTAAGGCACACGTAGAAGACTCCCACTTTGTCATTTCTAATGGCCCTTCATGGCTTTGAAATTTTTTGTTGCAAACCAGTAATTGCAAGAAAGTAAGTCTGATGCTATGAGCCAGATCCTGAGTAGCTCCAAGTCCGTGTGATTCTGTTGCGTTCAAGGACACAGCAGCTTTTCTGCCGTTCTTGGATGCAGAGGAAGATTGACAAATTGCCGTAGTCCTCCACAGTATTTCAAGGGTTAATCCTTTTTAAAGTACTGCAGTGTTTGATGTTTGCTGACATTTAATTGAAACAAAGCCTATGAAATGAAAAACAAGGTAACAGGAGATTTCCTGAGTCAGAATGCGTCTAAGTTAGGGAGAACTTAATTTCTATATTGGAAATTGCAACTTTGACCCTAGAGCCGAGTTAAGCTTTGCTTCTTATTTATATTAGAATGAATCAGTTTCTAATTCTGTGGATTTTAAGTCTTATATTTTTCAGGTGAAGATTTTTTGGTTTGGTTTTTGTTGTTGTTGTTGCTGCTGTTTGGGGTTTTTTTTAAAGAAAAGGGAATTATGGGGGAATCTTCTGCTACAATTTTTCCATGACTTGTTCTGCTTCCCTAATGTTACTTTAAATGTAGTTTCTATGCATTTGTAAATAAACACATTTTCTCCTGCAAGATGTTCCTATTACTGCTCAAACATCTCAATATAAATTTTGATACGTGCTGCACTCAAGTCAAAAAGCATCACAAATATTTTTTCCTCCCAACAATTACCCAAGGTTACTCAAAGAGCAAAGGCATTATTTAATTGAATGTTTTAGAACCATTCAAGAGAAAGTGCACTTGTTGCTTTCGAAATTGTCTGATGCTGCCTTTGCCTCCAGCCAAAGAAAAAAGGATTCTTTTCCTCGCAGAAGGGTACTCTCATCAGCTGTTACCACGTTATTGTTGACATTGTACCTTTGCATTACTCTAAGTTCGAGGATCATAAACTTCGTCAGGTTGATTACTCACCAATTAATCTCAAATGGATTTCACTGTCTAATCTAGTTACTTGTATTTCTGTCCTAGGCTGCTGTATACCTCTTGTTAGACTTCCAGCAACCTTGGTACTGGCGATGTAAGCCCTTGATTCGGAGGGTGCTATGGATGGCATTTTTAAATGTCAAAAATGGCACATGGTTGTTTCGGCCTGGACTGCCTCTGTCTCTGTGCCTGTCCCAGCTACAGACTAGTCCCAGTCTAGGGGATGGCTCGTTTGAGTTGCTACATGTTGCTCATACATGTTACGGGGCAATAACATTCTATGCTATCAGTCACTAACTTCTGTTGTTCCAAAGAAAGGAAGAAGGAAAAAAAAAAAAGCAACCTCTTACCCTAGTTATAGGCTTGTGAAATTATGAGTCGTGCCACGTTGCATCAGGGGAAGGTAATAGCTATCCAGGTAACAGCAGCAGAACTGCAGATATTTATTATTGGAAAGAATGAGAATATTCTAAATACAACTTCAGAACTAATAGGAGAACAACTAGTATTAGAGTTAAGCAGAAATTAGTCTTGTTTATGGGGTTCTCTGGTTGCTGGTGCTTCATGCAAACTGCTCTGAGAAGTTCTCTGTAATTGGGAATCAAGGAGAATGATCCTTTCCGCTTTTTTAATGAAAAATACATTAACTTGTGTTTCCATCTTCATTTAAGTTCTGCTTCTGCTTGCTGGAGCAAATCTGTAGCTAAGCCATTGGTTAATTTTTTTTTTCCAATTAATATTCTTAATTACATTGTAATTTCATCCTTGTCAGAAGCTTATCATTAGGGTTGAATTATCTTTAACAATCCGTATGTCAGGATTTATTTTTTCTTCACATGCCACAAGACATTTATGAAGAGAAAAAAAATCTTTTAAAATTTTAACTACTTTCCTGTGTAGGTATTTAAGCACCGTGCGGTGGCCGCACGGGCGGCCGTGCCCGCGCAGTGCTGCAGGTTGCGAGTTGGGTATGAATGAGTCCCTCTCGCTCCATACTTTGCGAAGTCCGGCTGCGCGTTGCAGTTATCTGAGGGTAGATGGGAATACTATACAATCATTATTTTCCTTAGAACAAATCTCCTTTGACTGTGTTAAATCAAAGCTTTCTGTAGTTGGTTGCCTGCCAGTCTCGTACACCAACAAATATTTTGGATCGAGTTATTCCATCGCTGAGCACGGGTTCGGCACCCTGCCGCGTTCTGGCTGTGCACCTCTCCCTGTCCCCTCGCACCTCCCCATGCTGACACCCCTCGAATTCCCAGTGTCGACTGGCCCTTTCTGACAGGGTGTCCGATAGATGAACGGGGCCAAGTTAAACTTGGGGTGATGGCCAGAAATGGGCTGTTCCATCTTGGGATTTGAGAGAGGCCGTGTGTGCTCCACGCGGGTCTGTGTTTCCAGCTGCACCGGGGAGGCGGTGAAGGATACGGAGGCTGTCCAGGCCAGCCCTGTGCGGAGTCTTAAACTTTCACAAAGCTGCTTCCCACTTGGGCTTAGAGTCTGATCCTGAGCCTGGCTGGCTGCGGTGGCTAAACATGCTCTGGGAAGGCTCGTGAGCAGTGAGATCTCAGCTTTTTGAATAATTTAAAAGACAGCTTATCTATTTGTTAGAGACCCTTCATACTAGGTTCAGACTTGCTCATCTCCATGCTACAGTAGCGTTCGGGTGGCTTAATGAATTATTCATGTCATTTTGTGTAGGGTCTTGATTTTCTTTTGAAGGTTATCAATACAAATAGCGCTGCCAATTGATACTGTGTAGCTTAGGAGCTGTGATGAGGCAAGAGTCTAAAATACATCTAGACATTACAAAATTACATTTTCACACACTATTGTCATAAAAATATATTCAGAATTAGGTTAAAAAAGAGAAAGCTGAGATAGCGATATGCTACATAGCAACAGATGGTTTCAGAAAGAATTCCTGGAACTATATTTTGCAAGTGTGTCACCGCTGTGAGCAGCTATATTTCAGCAATGCATTTATTCTTGTTGCTGAAGACAGCAAGCCCTTAGTAAAAACCAAGTAAAGCAAAAAATGCCGTATGAGTTTTCCCCCCCAAATACCTCATGCTATATGTGCTCCTTTCCTAACCGTTTGGAATTTTATTTGATATTCAGTGAAAGCTAAAGGGCTTAAGGATGCTGCTCAGTTTAGCTGGCAGGAGATGTGTGAGCTCGATAGCCAGGTGTGGAGTCCTGACTGCGGAGGCAATGTGTTGGCCACCAGTCGTTCAGCTGCGCGTGAAGGAGAACTTCCACTGGAGAGAGCTGGGTACGCGAATGGGCTCTGAGGGGCAGGGAGCCTGGTGAGACATCAGCCTGCTTAGCGTGTCTGTTCCTGCGCGTCAGGCTAACAGAGTAAGAAAAGGTGACAGAAAAATAATTGCGTTCTCTTTACTAATGAAAGAGCAGTTCAAGTCGCCGATAGTTTTACTGGCTTAATTACTTTGCAGTGGCAACATTCAGTGCCTTTGGTTCGAGTTTTGTAATAGCAGTTACATGGACTTCTTAGTGCCTGGGTGAACCAGGCAATTTCTTTATGCAATTACATTTGAAATGTATTTAAGTGCATAAGGAAAAGTACAGAAAAAAGAGGGAGGTGAAGTAATTAATGAGCAGGATGGGTGTGCTGGAGGGAGGTCCCAAAGGAGGCCAGAGCTGGGTTTGCGGTTCCTGCTTGTTCCTCTCGTGGTTTCAGTCCCATGGTGCCTTCAGCACCTTGAGGTCTTCTGAAAATACATCCATTTATTTAGCGTTACATTTTATGTAGAAATAAAATCCCACTTGGGTGAATGGAAGAAAATGAAAGAAAAAAAAATTAGCAAGATTTTTAACTTTGTAGTTTCAAACCCCTTCTATATCCTTCGTCAAAGGTGTTCATGAAACTCCTGTTCTTGTTTCTTGAGTTCAAAGCTAAACACCAAGATGTATGTTCAGTTTAACAAAGTCTTACCTTCGCTAGTTTTACAGTTGTATATAGAAAAATGAATTTAAATGAAGAACAACAATTTAAAAAGGCTGTATAGTCTTAGTGGTCAGAAGTTTGTTCCAGTGGGCTCAGGGGTGCTGCCTCTGCTTGTCCTTCAGACATTGTCCCTGCCTCTGGAGAAGATGAGGAAGGTGTCTGCTCTCAGGGTGCTACAGATGGTCGCGGTGGAGAAACCTGCTCCCGGGATGGGGAGGGCCGGTTGCCCCCCACCCTCCTGCACCGGGGCGGCCTTGTGTTTGTCCACTTGTGTGAATCCCATTGCAGTGCAGTTTGTGACAGCTGTATCGACGGGCTGTCACACGTACTGCACGGTTCAGAAGAGACATGGCTCTCGTCTGGAGAAGCTTCACTTCTCTGGCAGCTTACCAGCGTGGAAGGAGCATCTGTCAGGCTCCACATTAATGTGGTTTAATAACGTTCTTTCTGAGTTTGGCTCGATACCACTTGTAATACGAAAGGCATTTCACGCATTTGAAGCCATATAAATCTCTGTGTGTGTACATAACACATCTGAAGCTATCAGGTGGGTGATAACGTATGCTCTGCATTCAGGGCTGCAGAGCATTAGCTGACATCTTCTTTTTAACTTGATGGCAAAGTGAATTTGGATTAACCACTAATTCTGAAGTAACTGAAATACTCTCTGGTAAAACATTTACTCCAAGCAATAAGATGCCGTGACAGCACAGGAAGGAAGGCACAAGAATCTGAGCGATAACATCGCAGTAAAGCTGTCTTCATGGCTGGTTTTTATTGTTGTAGCCATTATGGCATATTACTAGCCAGGTACATTATCTAACTTGCATTAATTATACATGTGTATATGGCTGTGTATAGGTTAGTACAGTATGTGTTCCGTGTAAATGTTTTTCTGTGTTCTGCTATTTGCAAACATGAACAATTTTTAGATCTAGCAGGCAATAAAATCTATAACCCAGAGAGAAGTACACACAATGCAATGCAAATACTGGGGCCAGCGAATTTATAGTAAGGATCTGTAGGGTAGGCAAAGATCGATGAATGAATTAACCATCTCACACTTCTGCATGCAAAATGAACAGAATGTCCTAAGAGACTCTTTCGGAGGTGACAAAAACATTGAGTTTTATGGAGGAAAGTTAATGTTTTCATGTTGCTGGACTTACCCTCGAGTGGTTTGCATTGTTTAGAGGGGTAACAGCCATGCTGCATTGTATGTAAACACATGACATCAGAATTAGTTATCATGCTACACTTAAAAGTTTGTGAAAAAAGCCCAAATTCAAAGTTCCCTTAGATTAGTATTTGTTTGTTGAGGCAGGCCCTACATTTTTCCCTGATCATTTCAAAGGCTTTGATCAGAAGAAAAGTAATCAACATTTTGGAGTAATGTATTGGTATGGGCAAAGTAGTCATCAATAGTTGTTGGAACAGGAATTACATTGACACTAGACTTCTGAATACTTCTAAAATTCGAACGCATCTTTTCTGACCATATAAAAAGACCACTGCTTTTCAGATGAGTTACTCATTGACTCAAAATCTCGGTGTACTCGCTGACCCAAAATCTTAGTGGAGCATAGAATTCTGATTTTAAATTGTTGTTTTTTTCCCCTTTTAGAGCTGCAAGACAGCATGGTGCAGAGCAACGAGACGTGTTCAGTTACCTTCCACAGGGTAAGTGTGCAAAGAATTGAAATGGTTTGCCTTGTCTTGATGCACCAAGACCCTGTGTGTCCCGTAATTCATTGCTGAGAGCGCGTGGTGGTGCTGACGGCTGAGGGTGCCGAGATGGTGTTTCTCGGTGCTGTGGGGTATGCCTACGTCTGTCCTGCACACCAGCAAAACCAGCTGGCGTGATCTGTGCCAGGGTAAAGCCTGGTACTTTTTCATTATTACAAGATCATGGATTGGGTTGTGTGTCTTACTAGGATATACCTTTCTGTCTTGTCTGGCTTGTAATTATGTATTCACTATGAAACTGTTTTCCCATAAAGCGGGAAAGCTTTTATTCAGCTGCATTTTGTTAAACTGTGTGTGGAACCCAAATACAACCATGGTCTCTGCATTTTCAGTTGTTTCTTACTACTTTCTGTGAGTCTCAAGGCCTGTTTGAGAGATCTGTGGTGTGGGATGGTATCATGCCAATAATGAAATGCTGGGTTCAAAATGAAAGGCAGTCTTTCCAAAAAACATTTTTATTTTTAGATCCTCCTTTTCTTAGTCTTGGATGCTGTTCCCCTCTGCCCTCCTTTAGCATGATTGCTTGCCAAGCCGCGTGAAGCAACTTAAAACTGACATCCAACCACAGCTTGAAATGTGCCTTGAAATCTGTTTTAATTAGATATGAGCCATAATAATTTAATTACAGATCCACCCACTAAATTGTCTGTTTAGAATTGTAGCAGCCACATTGTGTACAGAAACAAAAATGTTTGGAGTAGATACCTCACTGATTTCTATCAAGGGCATTCAAGCTCGGAATAAAGTACTAGAGTACTGTGATTGTTTAACCTCTAGCTTGCTAATTACCCACATTACTTGTAAAATCTGCCAGATTTATCTAGATATAAGTCAGCTCTGGCTTAACTGATTGCTCCTGGGGGATGAGATGCCTGGTGCATCTTGTGCTGAGGAAGCACCTGAGTGCAGGATCATGCCTACACTGCTGGTAAGGAGCGTACGGCCAGCAACAGATGACTGCAGCTTGAGAAATGTCTCGGTGCTTTGCGGACAGACCTTTCAAATAATTATTTCCCATAAATTTGAATTAAATATGTATCACACATTTAAGATGGAATTCCATCCTTCAGTGTAGATATATAGAGGCTGTTGTCTGAGAGGAGTCACTGCTGGGGAATGGTGTCTAGGTTGCGATTCAGTCATCTGGTACCGAATATGAGTTCCCGCTGTTTAAATTTGCAATGGACAGAAAGACTGATCGAGTAATTATTACATCTTGGTCCATATTTAATATGTAGAGTAGGCTAAATCATTTGGTCCCTGGGATCATTCAGCGATGTGTGCTCTAATACAGCAGGAGGGAGATCACGGAGCGAAGAGGAGAGGCTGTGTCTGTGAACCAGCAGCTGCAGAGGTGGGAGCAGACAAGTCGGTCAGTGGAAACTTCTTGTGCGATTCCGTTGCAAAACACCACTTGCAACCCTCAGATTGATTGAATCAATCAATCAATCAAATTGTCCGTCTGTCACGGATACAAACAGTGGTTGTTAGAGCTAGTGTGAGAGCAGTGGAATTGCCTTGGGGGAAAATACCTGCAAATATGCCAGAAGTACTGCATGAACATACCTAAAATATGCAGTACTGGTCAAACAGGAAATATTCATCTCATTCATGCTGAGTTCTCTAAAATAAGTCTTTAAGTACGTTCTTGAAGGGCTTTATGTTTTAATTAGAATGTCTGAAGAAATACTGCTGTAGAAAATATTGTGGTTGATAGGACAAATTTTCTTTAGTTATTGTGGCCCTGACCCATCTTATTGTCAGCATTATGGTGTGATGTTTCCTTTCGCTTTGTGAACATGCAGATTAAAGGTAATCTTTGTATTTGGAATGTTTTGTATCTTCCTATTCACAGATGAATAATTTTCAGTTTGGTGATTTCTAGCTATGTCTAAATCTTTGAGATGTTTGATGGATATTTTTTCCAAAATGGTTGGACAGTTATTCTGATGAAATCCTGCTAACGGAGTTTCTTAGTGGTTAGCAGTTAAAGATGGAAAGCTGTAAAATCTAAATTAATTCTGCTCTTGTTGTCAATGGTATAAATTCACATTTAAATAAGTGAAACGACATTATGAAACCTGAGGGATGGCATTATACCTACATGTGGGCAGGTACTAGAAGGCAGCTGGTGTGCCGTGACGTTGTCCAGGGGATGAATGAACACCTAGTTGAGTGTTCATAAAACTTAAAAGCGAAACATTGCTGAAATGAAACTTCTCTATAGAAGAGGGGCTGTGGGACTTGGAGAGAGCCCATCAGTGGGGGTTCAGGGAGGCTCACGTTGCTGCAGCTGGGATGGCCCTTTGCTCTGTGATAAGGGCTGATAGCAGTTCTAGGTCACCACCCTCCCCTGGAAGATTTGGGGACAAAAGGCTGTATTCTTCTGTCTTTGGCTCTGCCGAGACAGCTCCAGAGGAAGATGTTTTCCACTGTTTCAAATGGTAGTTATCAAGAAATAATTTTGCATTTTTATCATTATTTTTATGAACAAGTCTTTTTAAAAGCTCATTGCAAGTCAGCAGGCACCGTTGTGATTGAAGGCCCAATGTTTCCAGAATTAATTTGGCCATCACCTGTTGCAGGACTGGACCGAACTGCTCCCGTCGGCTGCCTCTGAAGGAGAAGGCTGAGGGATAATACTTGTCAGGTGCTTCTCTGTTGCCTTGGCTACAAGATAATTTAAATGCCATCTATTTTATTGGCATTAATGAAGATCATCTGGGATACACATCTTTGCATGATATGCAGTGATTTCATTTGAATTGTAGGCTGTGTTAAAACATTAGCTGTAGGGATGTGGTATTTTGGGTACCAATCTAATCACCTCCCCAAAAGGGTGAAAATGGTTTAAGAAGACAGAAATATTAATAATGTGTATTTCTCTCCATTAAATATCCTCAAATGGCATATTTGTTGTTTGAATCTTTCCTTCCATGACACTAATATGGCACCAAGAAATTTTTTTCCTGAAAACTCAAGTATGTGTTTCTTAGCAAACACCTATAATTAGGTCAGAATTGTATAAAAGACTTTCTATTTGCACAGAATAGCATTAATTTTGCATTCTTCTATCAAATGAAACACAGAGAAGGAACAAGTAATTTATTCATGCAAAACCAACCCATATGAATCATTTATTTACCTCTTCTGGTAATTTCACAAGCTCACTTTTTATGTATCAAGCTGCAAATTAATCAGGATTTTCTAGGACTTGATTTTGTCCAGAAAAAAGTAATAATGACATAAATAGCTTCCCCTGTACAGAAAATCATCATGTGAACTTGGGCAAAAAGTCCATACAGGTTTGTGGGTTTTTTCTAATTAAGTAACTGTCTGAAAGAGCAGCTATAAGAGATACGGTTTTCGCTGCCTTTAACCTACAGAAAATATTATTAACAAAGAAGAATTTTGTGTTCAACCCTATCAAGTTAATCCATGAATTCAGAGCAACTCCCTTGAGTTCGTTAGAGTTTCCATCAGTGTAAATAAAACTAAACCTAATGTGAGGGCTTTAATCTGCAAATGCATGTAGAAGTAAATGAGAAATGTACTGACTTTCTTGAACTGTGCTCCATTTCCAGCATCAAAATTTAATGGAATGAATTCTGCTCCTGCTGAGCCCGGTGACAAATGACCCATTGAGTTCTACAAGTGCAGCATTTGGCACCATTTAAAATATGCTCCTGTGGGTCAGTGTGGTTCTGAATTAGATGCTGTTTACTGAAGCACCTTTGGAGTTCAGGACTGCTTTTTGTGGTTTGATACTGTTACTGATGTTTTGGTTAGAGCTGAAAGAGACTGTGGCAGAGGAGGGCACAAGTGCTGCTTGACACTAGGCTGTATGGTAACCTACATACTCCCTGGCTGCGCTGATTCTGATGTTGAGATACGTACCACGTTTTGACCAGTGTTTTACAGAATTTTACATGGTGTCTGATGTCATGTTGATCTGTGAAATGTTTAATAACTGCAGCGTTAAACACAAAAGTGGTATTCAGCTGACATACTGTGTTAAGGAAACGTATGGGCATTGACTCCAACATAGGCTTATAGAGAAAAGTATTCTTTGGAAATATCTTTGGTATAGTGGCAGTTCTTTAAAATCAGCTAAAACCAACTTTGTTACCATTGCAATTTCCAGCATCATTGAGTGTCAGAAAAGCAAGTAACGATTAGGATTTGGGGCTTTAAAGGATTACTAATGACTGCTACACTGGCCATCTTCTCATTTACTTGTTTTTTCCTACGTGGCTTGATGGGCAGTTCGATTAAGTTGATAATCAATCAGAAACATTACTTTTCCTAATTCAGTAAAGATTGTTTTGCATGTCAGTAATTAGTTTGCTTTGTAATTATGTGTTAACTGAAGTTTCATAGAATCATAGAATCGTTCTGGTTGGAAGAGATGTCCAAGATCATTGGGTCCAACCATTAACCCAGCATTACCAAGTCCCCCACTAAATCGTATCCCTTAGGGCCTCATCTAAACGTCTTTTGAATCCCTCCAGGGATGGGGACTCCACCACCTCCCTGGGCGGCCTGTTCCAATGCCCGACAACCCTTTCGGTAAAGAAATTCTTACGAATGTCCAATCTGAACCTCCCCTGGTGCAACTTGAGGCCGTTTCCTCTTGTCCTGTCGCCTGTTCCTTGGGAGAAGAGACTGACCCTCATCTCTCTACAACCTCCTTTCAGGGAGTTGCAGAGAGCGAGAAGGTCTCCCCTCAGCCTCCTTTTCTCCAGGCCAAACCCCCCCAGGTCCCTCAGCCGCTCCTCATAGGACTTGTGTTCTAGACCCTTCCCCAGCTCCATTGCCCGTCTCTGGACACACTCCAGCACTTCTGTGTCTTTCTTGTAGTGAGGGGCCCAAAACATTCATCACAACATTGCCCGTATGGGGGAACAGGAAATCATCTGCAGAGGTTCAGGGTGCCAGCCTGGCCTCTCTTCTGAAACAATCCCCACCTGAAAGTCCGCGTTTGAAATGTACGCCGTGATGATAAGTTAATCATGAATAGGACACTGTGAAATTCAGATTTGGTCTTATATCTGCTAGTTGTTTTGTAAAGTATTTGCTATGAATTAAAGAATGTAAGTGATGAATGAGCTGGCCTTAAAACTCAGCGAATTTGGGTTCAGTTCTAAGCCAGACTTCCTGCATGAGTAGGGCAGTTCCTGTGGCCTGAGTATCAGATCTCCATTTGTCAAAGCAGGTTTGGTACTGCTCAGTCTTCTCTCCTCTCTTTAAAGCATAATAAGAGCTGCTCTTCTAGCGAGGAAGAATTCATCTTGGTGAGAGCCTCCGTGTCTGCCAATAACAAATTCAAAACCTGACTGGACACGGTACTGAGCAGCCTTCTGCAGTTGACCCTGCTTTGAGCAGGAGGGTTGGACTCGGTGATCTCCAGAGGTCGTCGTCCTCCTCGTCTCAGTGATGCAATGAGGCTGTCAGATAATAAAGTGGAAGTGCCCAGTGAAAGGACAGAAAGATGCTAGGCTATGTTGTAATTGAGAATTACTCAAGGCTATCATTTCATCCTGTGCTAAAAGCTTCACAATTGCAGGAAGATTATCTTAACAAAGATGAAAAGTAATTATTGTGGTGCCATTTTTTGCCACTATAGTCAAGGGCCTGTCAGGATCTCCGTTACAGCAAACATGGTAATAAAGGCTAATCTAACCTTACATGACAGATATTTGCTTGGAATTAAAATCTGGTAGAGCAGTACAAAGCTGTTTTGTTTTGCATTCTGGTTAACTATTTTATTCTCATGAGTGAATAAGCTCTTGAGCCGCTGATTCATATTTTTATATGAACTTAGTTCAGGCCACTTAAGCAAAATGCAACCCAGAATGATAGAAATTACAGAAGTTAGTGTTTGATGGATGCTTCATAGCTCTGTTAGAACTAAGTTCTCTTAAACTGGCGTGTATTTATGCCACAAGTCACTGCCGTAATTGCAGTTACCATACTCTGTTGTCAGCGGTCTAGCAGACAAGCTGCATGCTAAATATGCGCGGTGATGAAATACTTTCTTGCTCACAGAGGAGGGCATTCCTGGTACTGTGTAACGCAGTGTGGTGCAGAGTTTTTCTTCAGTCTGTCAGTTTAAGTGTCTCAGTATTTAGGAAGTGTTAAAAAAACCCCAACCATTCAAAATGTATCTTGAAGAAGATAGGACACTTTTTTGATCAAAAGCTATCCGTAGCATCCCACCTGATTTTGTGTGTTTATTAAGGGTTGAGTGCAGCTGACCAACTCATCGTTGGTTTAATCCCTCGATCCTTCGTGAAGGTCCTGTACGAGAAGTACGGAAGAGAACCTGCGCTGGCCCGAAGTACGGATGGTGCCTGCGCTGCGTGCAGGCGGGAGGGGGAAGCCTGGGAGCAGCAGGCACTCGACACGCTCGGACCAGGAGAGCCCAACCTACCTTTCACAACTGTTACATGTTTTTAAAAACATCATGTCCATTGGCCAGACGTGCTCTTTCATCTCCTTTGTGAAGTATTATTTTTTAAGAACAATTTTGATTTCAGCCCCTGTTGAATCTGGTTCTTTTCCATGTGTGCACAAAATTCAAAAATCTCTTGATGGATTGACACTTGCTAGTCCTAAGGTTTAAAGATTTGGCACTAATACAAAGATCATGGTGTTTATTAAAGATAATCCTGTACAATCCCCTTTTTTTTTTTTTAAATGCAAACTTATTTTCCTCACCACTGTCGGTTGGCACCAGAGGTTTGCACTGTTGACTGGAATTGTGGTTCTGGAGGATGATGAAGATTCGTGGATGTAGTGGCATTGCTTCTATTGTGTTTCACACCAGTGTTTTAGGGTTCAGTACAAAGTATTTTTGTTCAGCACATTGGCACACGGAGCAGTAGAGAAGAACTATTTTATATATTCTACAGTTTATCAAGCTTTTCTCATCTCTCTTTAGAGTTAGGACTGAGAAGAGCTTCAATAACATTTTCAACACTTCCCACTGCTGTTGGGTTCGAGGTGCTAAGCAAAGAGCCTCGGAGCGTGAGAGCATCTCCTGGCCAGCTGGGAGCTGCAGAATGAGCGGAAGAGAAATGGAAGGAAAGTTGGTTGGATCACATCTCCGTCAGCCTGGAGGAGAGGTACTCCGGGGCATTTTGGGGAGGGAGCAGTGCCGTTTCTTCTGGAGTGGTGGAACGGCTCCCTGGGCAGGGGACAGCACCACAGGGTCGCAGGCTGGAGGTTAGAGAAATGGATTCCCGTCTCGGCTTGATATCTTATCTTGCTGTGGGGCCTGTGGCGAATTACTTTGCTGCTTTCTGGTGGGGTTCCCCAAGTGAAAATGGCAATTGTGTCCTTTTGGTGGGCTATTGAGAAACTTGCAGTGTTCTGAGGGCTTTTTGCATTTTGAAATGAGGCGAGTGGGTTGGCGTAGAATTCCCTCCTGACAGGACAGCTTCAGAGTTCTACTAAACGTAGAGGCTTTCTCCAAAAGCACTTGGGATCTTTTGGGAACAGCTTCTCCTTACTTGTGTTGGAGCAGTACGGTCGTGGTCAGGAGGTTCAGCAGAGATGGGGACGTGGTGTGCTCGGAGCTGCCAGGCCCGCAGGGGACAGTGTCCTCGCTGAAGGGCTTTGCTTCTGGCAGGCGGGGGACAGTGGGAGAAAAACTGGCATTTCTTTAACATTCTCCACTGGGTTAATGGCAAATTCGTTTCCTTGCTCCGGTGTCCCGACTATTGGACCCTTGTACATGGGTAATGCAAACAGTCTGATATTCTTTATGGTGGTTAATTTGATTGGTAACAAAAGCACTTTAAAGTTTATTGGATCTTCACAAGGCCTAGTTTCAAGGGTAATTAAGCATCTCATTATATCTGGTAATGTTAATTGCATTTTTAATTTTATTTGTATACTGACATTTGCTCTGGCTAAAAATGGGACTGAAAGGGGGAACTAGAGATAGATATGTACAAGCTTGTGAATTATAGGTAAGGGAAGAGTGTGGAGATATCCGTCTCAAACAAAGCTGTCTATGGTGATGGGCCTTCCTGTTAAGTTCAAAGTGTTGGTTGTTCAAAAAAAAAAAAGGGGGCATTTTAAAATATAATTAAACTGATCCAAGCCACATTATGGTTATTTAGGTTTAAATATGGCTATCATCTTCTTAGGGTAGAGGAGCTCAGAAACAGGAAATATAACATATTTAATTCCATCGATATACTTTAAACTGACATCAGCAGGCTCTTCCTCCTCCTCTGGAAAGGTGGTATTTGTGTTGTGTTGTTGAAGCTTTAAAGTTTTAGGTTTTACAAATACAACTAAAATCTTGCAGATCCTACAGGTGAGACAATGATTTCTGTTCCTGTCTATATACTTCTGTAGAAGAAAAAAAAAAGCTCAATTACCGATGCTTGGTAGACTTGAATTTAAAAGGAAAAATTTTTGAAATGTATTTAAAAGCCACAAGGACAACATGAAAGAGAAGAAAATGCAAGCTTAAAAATAATTTATTTGCTTACTGAATAATTAAAAAGTTAATGTGAAGTACATGATAATGCATGTCAGTCCTCAGCTTGTTGGCTATGCTAATTTATTTTCTGTATTATAGTTGGCAATTAATGTTGTTCTCCTAACAATATGCCAATTAAATATTCTTGCATTTTATTAGTCGTTTCTCTTAGTCAGTTTTCCTTGAAGAGAAACATTACAGTGCAGTTTTCACAAGTACAGAGGTAATCCACGTGCGGTTCGTACATGAATGGGGGGGTTTGCTGCCCCGGCTGGCTGGTGGAAACAGCTTTTGAAAGGTGAATGCTGATAATTCCCAGGGGAAATCGCATATGGCCGGCTACATCACCCGGCATGTTCATTTGCAAACATTTAACTTACATGCCTGCGTGGACACTTGTGCTTATCCTTTCCATGAATGGTAACGCAGTTGCTGGGTGCCTTCGATTCATCATCTTCTGTGGTTTTGCCAATGAGTCTTGGTGAGTCTGTTCTTGCTTTTGGAGAAGTTCTCCCATCTTTTAGCGTATCCAGATATGGGATATTTTCAGGTGGCACAGATATTTCCTCTAACACATGTTTTGTAGATCGGCGTTAAGCTCTGCTGATATCTAGGGGCAAATTAAAACCTCTGCTAGGTGGGAAAATTTTTCCTTCAAAGTCACCAACAATGAATTGGAAAATGACAGCTGAAAGGGATTTCTTAATAAGGCAGCCTGTTGAAGTAACAGCAAGGTGGTTTTAATGATAGCTTTTTTCCTTGATTTGCAAAATGATTCATCAATTGCCAGAAATATTCCTGAAGATGTTTCTGTTAGATTAAGAATGTGGCTTGAAGTTGTATCGGCATACATGCTCTCAACCTCTCTCGAAAGAAAATAGCACAATTTCTGACTCGTGGTGTCATCAGTGACCTTTGATCGTTGCAGCAGCAGTGCAAGTGGCACGCGTGGTTTTGCTTTGGAATAGTTCAACCTTTCGCATATATCAGGCGCTCCGTTTAATAGCTTTATCTCAGCAGCATCTTGAAAGTATAATGAAAAATGACTTTTCTCTTGTTGCTGTTTGATAGCTTTGAAGCTTGCGTTTTGAAGCTGTGTTGAATGTAATAGACTTTTTGCTGGATAAACTTTAAGACAGGTCCTTCTTTCTCCGGGAAACGGAGTTGTACTGCTTTGCATTAGCGCCGAGAGGTCCTAGCAGTCAGTGTCCCCCTCTTCTTAAGTGATGGAGTGAAAGGTGGTTTCATGAGAGCGTGGGAATAATCTTAATTGACGTAAATCATTTGAGGTACTGTCAACAGAATATTATTCCTAATCTGCTTTTTCTGTTCCGTTTAGGGATTTCTATTTCTTTTTAAGGATTAATGCAAATCACACATAATTACAGATTTTGTAGGTGGAGGCTAGTCCTTTTGATACATTAAGCAGTGTCAGATTTACTCTTTCACATAATCCTTAGGCTCCCATCTATGAAACTGTGTGAAACAGGTAACACCTTCAAAATGAGTTTCAAAGTTCTTGCTTGACCAATTTCTAAACCACAGCGTATTTCAGTTGTAACTGCAAGCATGGTTCTCAATGGTGAGACTCACTAATCTTCTTAAATAACCTAATACTTAATAAGATTGTGTTAAAGAAAACCGGGAAAGTGATTGGCAATTAAAGAAACTGAAATACATAAAATGAGTTTTGTCCATAGGAGTCAATTAAAACGTCACTAGGATAAAGAAAAATGCCATGCTGGAAGATTTATTATCTCAGCAACTCTAGTATTAGAAACATGAGTAATTGATCTGCTATGAAACCTGTCCAAAATGACAGTTAAAATGACTGAAACACAGATGAGTTAAATAAGTTTTAGCCTACTAGTTAACTGTAACTTAGCACAAAATGTAAATAATGGAGCTCTTCAAGGGAGCGACAGGGTCACCGGTAGAACCGGGCAGCTCTCACAGGTTTTGTGGGGTCAAGACAGATTTCTGAGGAGCCTGTACTAAAAACAGGGCATCTTAGATGTGCAGTAATTTACAGTCTTGCACACAGGATAAACTACACCCTTGAATAGCTCCTGGGTATGTGCATCTCTAACACTCATTTATAGCTGTAACTTTGAAGCTGATGTGGACTTTTAAAAAAAATAATTAAAAAATACTTCTTCTCCGATTCTGAAAATTGCGTTAATACTAAATAGCAATTAAAAATCTTTGCATGTATGCAGAGGAACATCATGAAGACATTTAAAGAACAAAAAACATCATCAAAAAGAGGATACTGTACTTTGTATCAACAGCCTTGTTCAGTTAAGGAATGAGATTGTTGGCTCTGTGCCAAGGCATACAGCATCATTTATTGCAGTAATCCAACCCAACAAGCTAATTGTGTATCTTGGGCCTTGTGATTCATGGTAACACTACTGCTTTTTAACATGTTCTTTTTCCAAGGAGAAACTTGCTGTCGGGTAACAAGATCCTTTCACAGTTTGTTCCTTAAACCAGCTAATGAAGGAGGGAGCACTTCCTACACATTCCTTAAGAGATCTTCCCTATTCCTTTTATGGAAACGTAGAATATATGTAAGTAAATAAATATGTATGTATGTCTGATAGCATGGCGTTTAAGGCTTTGATCTCGCAGCTAATTTATGGGGAAACAGTGGAACGATGTGTAACTAAAGGACTGATTGTTTTAATTGCTCTGCAGCGGTGACGCCTCGAGCTAGAGGCAGATAAATTCTGTCTCCCTCCAGTGTGTAGGAACTGTAGCAGTCACAGCGAGCTGCTCTCTTGCTGTTGGTGCAGCAAAGTCTGCTTTTATATCAACGTTGCAAACACATACGTAAGATCATAACTTACTAGGGGTCTTAAGTTATATTCAAATGTGTGAACTGTGCCTTACCCCTGCATGTGTTACCTAACCGTTCAGACTTCGGTCATCAAATTTATTACATGTGATACCTAAAAAACTAATGTGCAACTGCTTTGTATTGTTAACTAGAGAAAAAGTAGTTGTGTTCTGGGAGGGTTTTTGAGGAGATGGAGAAATTATGCTGCTTCGGTACAAATTTGTTGAGTCACAATTTGTAGCATGTTAGTGTGAGGGTAAAATTCAGGAAAGAAGAATCTAAGTGCTCTGTAAGACAAGTTAAGACTAATTTCTTACTCTGAATTGGAATAATGTACTTAATACTAGATAAATATTTCTAACTAAATGGAAGATTTTATAGAGCATTAAAAATTTATAGCACATCAACTACCTTAAAAATGCATTTCCTTCCTTTCTACTCCTGTGCGTTTTAGTCAGCTTGTCATTGACTGTGACTGGTTTATTATGGCCCTCTTATTTCTGAGCAGTCATTACAAATGCCCTTAAGTTTATGTGAATGCATTTGTGGTGGTTGCTGTGTGATGACTGGTTTGCTCTCTAAATAGACTATAAATTATGTATGGAGAATTTATGAATTAATCTATAGTATATATCTCATGCTCATAAATATTGTACAGTACCTTGCAGCCTCTTTATAACTTGCTGGTGGAGATCTTTAAGTGCCAGGTTTTTCATGCTGTTCTCTTGTATCAGAAATAAGTAGTTTTGATTTTCTGCAGTGCTGTTTTCGTTCATCTTTGAGTACTGCACTTTGCAATGTGCAGAGCAAAATTGTCAAATGTGTATAATGGAGCAAGGGACGTGCCTTGCTTCACCTTTCTGTTTTGGAAGGGAGATAAATCATGAGTTTCATACCTGTGGAGCTATTTTTCTTTCACCTGGGTCCTCTGAATAATACACATTTTCCCCAGGCAGCTAATTATGGGGTGAGATTAATATGGTAGCAGATTGTGACCACAACTGAAGATCTCAGCAACTAGCTATTAAAACACTCTACATGTATGTTGAGTGCAGCGCTAAAACCTTCTGTTCACTGAAAATAAGACTTAGATGCAGTGGCTTAGGTGAAGGAGTACTACAGGTAGGTTGGTGATACTTCAAAAAACCCCAGTAGCCAGTGGTTAGCTAGCCTCTGCATCAATTAACTTTCTCTTCAGTTAATTGGGCTTAAGATAGTTGTAGGTTGTAACATTTCAGGAAGCAATTTAGGAGAAATTAGTGATTTCCAGTAGAAATTTCCATGCAACATTCAATGCAGTATCTGCTGTGATAACGCCCTGTGTAAGCTACAGGTCTGCTGTGGTTTGTAATCATTGCTGAGGTGCAAGTCGGTAGCTGGGCTGGAAACTTACTCAAATGGCCTGAAAGAAAACAGCAAGAAAATACTTTCCCTGTGACGTTTTCAGGTTTGTGTGATGTGATGCTGGTCCTGCTGTCTCGGCTCGGGTAGTGCTGCTTGCAGTGATTTGGTGATTTGATGATTGGCGCCTCGCACTCAGCACTTCCCGCCGTGGCGAGTTGAGGCTTGGATAGCTGGGGAAATAGGCATGACAGCTTCCTTCGTGCACATGAGAAACTGAAGCAGAAAAATTGAAAGAGCTTTGTGAAAATTCGTGGAAGAGCCAAGAACAGTTAGTTTCTTGACGCCTAGCCCTGTGCGTTGGCTACAGGGTGAAGCTTCTGCTCAGGATATTGCAATTCACAAGCTCCACCACTGAGTTCTTTTAGTGAGACTTCCTTATCGTACACCTTTAGTAAGACTGTTCTAATTAGAGGAAAATAGTGAGTAAATATGCTCATAGAAATACATTCTAGTCAAAACTGAAGAGAAGTATTAGAATAATCCACTGTCTGGTCATTTGTGGTGTTCACTCCCTTTATGAATCATTTTGGTGTCGCATCTTGGAGATACCTTGTTAGTCCCTTTCTGTTCCCATCCTTCTCCGTCTGACAGACATCAGTATTTCTGCCCCCCAATATGTTCTGGATCACAGATCAGCACAGCATTGCATTCTACACTTGTGTATGGCGGCAGCCACTGATGATGGTGGTAGTGATCTCGGATACCGTGGTGGGGAGTACCATGAAATTGCCCATAAACAAGCCCCGTTCTCCATATGAGTCTGGTGGTTGTTCCGTGTTCTTCTTCCTGCTCCAAAGGTTGTACCTGTGACAGCAGCAGTGATAAGTACAGGGTTTATTACAGAGTTGTGCGTTAATGGTGATGCTTTGTGGTGATTTTATTTTCTGGTGAATTATTGTTAGAAAAATAGCGAGTAGACCTCAATTTACTTTCTTTGCTGTGAATACCGTAACTCTCTAGGTAGCATCTGTGACCTCATGCTCACGTCTGAGAGTAAAATCCAAACTATATTTACAAATAAGCAAAGAGAATTATTTATCCTGTATGAAAGTATTGCATATTGAGGTATGTCAGAAAAAATAACTAATTTGGGGAATGTGGAAACAGCAGATATTTGAAATAAAGCTAGAAGGAACACAAGATACTCTCTGACTTCTGCTGGGTGGGCACACTTCGTTACAGCTTCTTCAGCTGATCTGCCAAGATGGAAACTGGGACCAAAGGTATGTGGCTCTGCAAGAACATTTTACTTTGTTGGTTTACTTTGTTTCTCTTATTCATCTCAGTACCAGTACAAAAAAGGACTGATTTGGTGATATTCCCATGACGGATGGTTAGAGCTCATCAGATGTGTTTCTCACACTCCATCTCTTCCTGACGACTTGTGTTTTCCGATCGCTTTCTTTTGTTGTCTGGGTAACCTCCAGCTCTGTGGGGCTTTCCTAATTCTTCATACTCCAGAGTTTGTCATCAGTCTGACAGGTCTTAGTTAGAAGATATTTCATTTATCCCGTGTAGCAAAAATGCCGTGCGCTCTGCAGGGACCCTGCTGTGCCAGTTGGTTGGCAGAGTGGGAGCAGGGGCCGTGCGGAGCTCTGCAGGGAGGCTGCTGGGGAGCCGTGCCTGCGGGAGACGGGACGGGTCACCCCAGCATCCAGCAAGAGCAGGAGCTTTCCTCCGTGTCGGTACAAGAAATAGGAGGGCACGAGGCACGCTTTTTGGGGGAGTCATATACACAAGAACCATAATGTGGGTGTCGCTGTACTCTCCCCATCATCACAGTAACGTACGGAATCCCTCCAGGGATGCATATTGGAGTAAGCGTATTGATGCGTGCTAGGTTACATATTCATGAGTATCACTGTAAAGATTTATCATACCCTTGACTTACTCAGAAAGTTAGTTATTGAAAATGGAGCAAGGCAAGTATTAGTAATACCATTGATTTTTTTATTATTATTTTTTTTTTTAGCAGTGGTAACTAAGCCTCTTAAAGGGATGGGGTTTGGTGATGGTGTTAGCAATGACTGTGTATTCAAGTCCATATACTTCCAGTATAGAATTTCTTGAACATATAGAATGGTGGAGTTTTCTTCTGGTAGAGAGTGTAATCTTCTGAATTTGGGACTTCTTTAAATCAAGCTCCTCATTCTGCAGTAATGCCTTGAATAGAGTGATTGTTCTTCATACTCTTCAATTCCAACTGTAAAATTGATCTTTAAGTAGTGCTTCTCTCAGTGTGGTGAATTAACCATTAGTGCATAATGGAGGAAAATGCTTCTTGAAATACAGGGGATTTTTTTTTTTTATGGCCATTAAGCAAGAAAAGAAAGTGCAAAAGGCAATTTTTGTGCCTTGGGGATGGATCTTCAGTTCTGTTCAAGAAGATGGCTTTTGGTAGGACCGAAGCCTATTGTCAGGAGACCCTGTTATTCTGGCTGTGCAAATAAACTGTGATGTGCCTTTGTGAGATTCACACAGGACTCAAGTAAACTTTCATATAAACGTAACTGAGGCAAATTTGTCTATTTTGCTTTCAGCTTACTAAATAAATCCTTTGCTTATTTGCAGAAAGCAGTAATTTTGCTTCCAGCATGTCTGTTTACTAAGAAATAATAAACACTTCTGGGTAGGTTTATCTTGCCATACAATTCTCCAGGTGCCAATTTTTTCATATAATTGAGATGTTCTGATATCTTTACTTAATTTCTAAAATCTTTCTATTTATGTATCCTGAAAAATAAATCCCTATCTACAAGTTCTGCAATGGACAGATTTAATCACCAATGAAAGTGGTAAGAAATGGCAAATTAGTGTTTATTTTAACCAGACTCAGGAAGGGGAGGGGCTGGGTGCATCCAAGACCGATTTTTCCCTGGAAGTCATTAAATCTCTTGGTGCACAGAGATGAATGTACCTGTACCAGACCCGAAGGAGTGCTGTTAGAAGGCAATACAGAGCAGTTGGTCTTCGTACCACAGAACAAACGGGAGCAGCAGTGAACGACAGAGAGGGGCGAGGGTCCGTTTTCAGCTCTGTGCCTCGAGACTTTTGGGGGAAGGATGGCTGGATAAACACGTAACCTCAAGCTAAAACACGATTTTCTATTAGTTCCTTCAATTGAGCTTTAAAACTACATTTCCAACCTACAAGATAAAATCCATTTCAGCTTTTTTAAAACTTTAAATAAATACTCTGAAAATTGAATGTCTCCTTAGAGACCCATGGAGAATAAAAATCAGCAGTTCTCATTTTCAAACAATATGTTAGCATCTAGTTTTAAAATTCTTACTGATTCTAATTGAACTATAGCTATTTTCCAGAGTACAAGTCAAAACAGAGCCATCAACTCCATGCATTGATATTAGAGGTTAAAATAGTAGAGCAGAAGATAGAGATGAGATCAAGAGCATGAACCTAGATTTCTATCTTGAGGCTAAGAATTTTCAGAAATTTTTCCACTGTTAGAAAAAGACGGGGTATTAAAAGGGTCCATACATACTGCATGAGAATTTATCCACCGGGATTAGTGCACGTACCTTTGGACATCAGCCAGCATCATGTATTTGGAAATCGGTGTTACTGGTCTATCCAAAAAATGACTGCTCAGCCTTGAAACAATGTTTGATGAATCTCAAAGCATGTTGAATAAAGAGAGTTTAAAAAAAAAAAGTCTTAGTCTAGTATTGATGAAATACTGCATTTTCTAGTATACTGTTTCTTCCCTAAAACTTACAATAATGGTCCAAAGCCATGCTTTATACAGAATAGCATTTCTAGCAAAAGGTGTGTTGGGCTGTGCTCAGAGGCCGCTGCAGTATGTTATCAGAGCCGCCTTGATGGTATGGAACACTTCTGCATAAAAACGATTTTAGTTCTGCCTTTTCCATCGTGATTTTGTTGGCATCTTCAGAAGACAATGTTAGAGGAAAAACCTTTCAACAAGCTGCAGTCCAGAAAGAGAATAAATAGCTTGCTCTCCTTACCTGCTTGCTCGTTCAGTCTCCCGGCTGCCCTGCAGCTGGAGAAAGCTTGGAGGTTGAAATGAAAAAATAGGTGCATGTTGAGTGAATATGACTTGGGCAAATAGCAAATAGGATGTTCTCAGGGTCTTTCCTGACCCCAGACTGAAGCAAAAGAAGCAATAAACCACAATTAAATCATGTATTGATTTGTGTATCAGAGAGGAGTTTTGTCTTGAGCTACAAGCAGGATTTCAGACTCATTTCTCTTGTAATTCAACATAGGCTAAAAGAGACAGATGTTTTTATAAAACTATGGCATTCTGTTTTTAATGCAATCATACTTTTAAAATGTTATTTCATTAAACGGCACTTTGACTTTTAGTAGTAATAATGTCATGAATAATTTTAAAAGAGAGTATTTCTCATTTTCAGGGAATATGAAGGAGAGGTTATTCATAAAACGGAGTGAATTACTGTGTGGATGACAAATCCCAGACAGCCGGGAAGGCTGAAGGTCTCTCTGTGTGTGTAGTACAAATGCATCAACGCAGAGGGGTTCGAGCTTCCCCAGAAGGTCCCATCAGTGCCCTCAGGGGTGTCGCGGAGGAAGGCGACTCAGTCTGTAATGTGTCTGCAGAGAGACAGCGAGAGCCCCTCACAGTGCTGGGGTGCTCCGGTGCCTCTGAGGTGGGGGTGCCCTCCAAACGGGCTGAGCCCATCCTTCAATTTCACAGATGACGAGAGAGATGAAACTGCAAATTTTCAGTTAGTCCTAATACAAAGCAATATGGTCCTTAAGATCTTTCCCTGTCCAATTAACCAGCTCTTGGATCATCTATCACCCAGTGCTTGCTTTTAATAGCAGTGGTAGTTGATCAACTGCCAAACAACTTGGGAAGAAAATGAACTGCCTGAGCGGCAAGAACTATTTGTGGAGGTGAAACCTCATACCAAACTCGATGCCAATTCCAGTGATGAAATCGAGAGACTTCTGCTGGCCTCAGTGCGTTTTGTGTCAGGCTGCAGTATGGCCGTGCTCCTGTGCATGGTTAGTCCTGGCGGTGGCTGCAAAACTGGAAAACCAGCCTGCAGTGGAGCGGTGTTTGACTCTTCTGCGCATGGTAGTTAATGGCCAGTCTTACATTCTTTGTCCTGGGGTCAGGTAATGTAGTGTTGAGTCCACCAGGTCCTGACTCCTGCAAAAACACAGCTGCACTGATGCTGGATGTGCTGTGGAAATGCATCCACCTAATCTGTGCTTTCCAGAGGCAGATAAGATTGTAAGAGAGCTGGACACAAGGTGACTCCTTTTTCTTCTGATAAAGCTTTTGAAAAAAGTTATCTTGTTGTGGAGAGATTTGTACTGTATTGCCGAGAAAGAGGCAGTGCTAAGTTTAATCATGTTTTCCCAATTTCACAGAAATTTAAACTACATGATCTTTCCTTGCTGTACGATCGTTGTGAAGCTGGTGTTGGTCTGGTGACTGTCTCTGGGTCACGGCCGCCTTTTCTGAAGGCAGCGATGCATCAGTGGTGCAATTCAAGTCACTCCAGCAGAAGATGAGAGAGTTACCCCATTCAATATCAGAGCTCTAACAACAATTTGGAGAAATGTAGAGTGCTTGCATAAGGGCCTGGGGGTGGGAGGTAAAAGTCTTTTCATAATCAGAAGATCTAAAGGAATACAATTTTCTTAACTTTGAAGTTGTTTTGTCCTGCAGTGTTTTGCCATGCGTACTAGGGAGGAGCACAAGGTGAGGTGTGGAGAATGACGGGCTTTCCATTGCTGCAGGTGAAATACTTCAAACTTGACATACCGTTTGGCAACATGAATGCTTTTTCCTCTTGGTGTGTTTTTTATCCATAGCACATTCATTTAATGAAGCCTACACACCACCTTCTCTTTTTGAACTTGATAGTTTGGACAAATTCAGCCCAATCCATCTTCGGCATTAGAGGATGAATTCCGAGATGATAAAGTTTTGCAGAATGAAACCATGGTTCCTTTGGCCTAAATCCAAGCAGTAACACAGCCGCGTGGTGGATGGCTGTCCATGAATGAAAGACCCCGATGAAGAGCCGGCCGATGGACGAGGCTTCCCCGCAGCGTGACGTGCCCTGGGCGACTGCCGAGCTGCAGCTGACAGCCCGCCCGGTCCTCCCCGACCCGCCGTCGGGACTGGGCTGGGCCAGCGCGCCTGCGCCGTGCTGGCGGGGACCCGTTTGGCCCTGCCCTTCCGTAACACGCACAGCCTTCCGCTTGGCGGCACGGACAGCAGAGTATCAGTCGTGAGCGCGTATTTTTTAGCCTGCATTTAGACCTCCTTTGCTTTGAAGGACATCAGTGTAATGAGGCTTAATGTGTTTACCCTATGATGGGAGGGTTTGATTTACAGTCTTTAAAATGAAGACTCTTCGAGGTATACTTTTAATCCAACGTGACTCTACTCCAGGGAGAGAAATCTAACACGATTTTACCACCAGACTTTTTATTTAGCATACTATTTTCTGCAGCTCAGAAAGTAGAATCTGAAGGTGGCAGACAGGGAGATTGAAGCATATGGCATACCAAGTAAAATACTATTTAAGGTTAGTGTGAAACATAGGACAGACAGTTGTCCTGGGATTCCAGCAATTCTCTGTATTGGAAATTCCATAAAAACTTTCCCTTTTAGAGGAATATAAAATACAAGTTGATGACACAGGAATTTCTTTCTGTGTATTTTTATGTATAATTTACACATGCAAATGCCTTGTTGACTATAAAAATATGGATTGGTAGGATATTTGCATGTCTTACCCAGCATTGGCCAAGAACTGCTGATGATCTGCACTAGTCCAGAAAAGGTATATTGATGGAATGGAAACACTTGAGTTTAAAATATTTTTGTATCTTGAAAACTTTAGTCAGTTTATAAAACCACATTAAATTCTATCCATACTTATGTTTCTAATCATTCTTAATGAAACTTGATAATAGAAAAGTTCTCCACTATTGCATTGTTGAAAGTATTAAAAAAAAATACATTGTTCCTGCTTATGTTACGATTTAAAAGTAACTCCTGTGTAGTGCACTAGCTTTCTCCTTACTAAGTTATGTCAGGATATTTTTGCTGCAGGTGCTTCTGGTTTGGGCTTCTGCGACCACTGCTTCAGTCTCTTCCATTTCTTAAATAATAAATAAATGGTTATTAGTTAATAGTTAAATTGAGTAGTGTCATTGAGAGAAGTAATGTGCAAATCGGATCATCTGTCTCTGAACTGAGCTGCAGTCTGTAGCGATGCTGTTGCTACAAATGCCCCGTCCCCGAGTGGTTAGCTTATCATATGCGATGGTAAATTATTCCACTCGCACAATTGCAGGTGCCTTCAGGGAGTAACAATGATAGGACGAGCGGCTGCTCATACAGATAATACTGAAATTATGAAAAATATTAAATGCACATGATAAAATCTTGGTGCCTACTCTTTGAGATAAAAGCAGCCAGTATAATGATGAGGCTATTCTTTTTCTTCACAACCCATTTTTATTCTCAAAAAGGAAATGCAATAATAAAACTTAGGTTTTACTTGTATTTATTTAGCAATGTTACACTGTTGTACTCTTCTAACATTTTCTGTCTGCTTATTCAAGAGCTCTTTTTCTCTGTGATCTAGAGTAACCTACTTATATTTCTCAGCTTCATTAACTATGTTTCAGTTCGGATCTTATCTAGAAAAATTATTCTCTTGTTTTATTTTTCAGCTTCATCCATGCTTTCTTCATACTTTATATTAACTGTAATTTCTTATAGTCTAAAATATCTGCAGATTGCTTTGTGTGGAAGATGCCATTCAAAATAACTCTATTCTTTCTAGCCTGTTTCATCTGTTCTTTTATGAGGATGGTGCTGAAGTTAAATTCAAGGTCAAGTTGGACGGGGCTCTGACCAACCTGATCTAGCGAAAGATGCCCCTGCCCGTGGCTGGGAGTTGGACTAGGTGGTCTTTAAAGGTCCCTTCCAAGCCCAGCCTTTCTGGGATGTAGTGCCTGGGTTTGGGCATCTTTCCCTTCCAGCGGCACAGGAGCCAGCTCCAGGAACACAGGCTGTTCACTCCTCTCTGCGCCCACGTACTCACGCAGCGCAACTTGGCTCTTTCTGGAATAACTGCTTTTGCTTCATCTCACTGGCTTAACCCATTGCGAAAAAGTCTGATCTCTGAATAGTCATAATTAACTGGAAACCTTATCATCTTTGATCAAGATTGTAATTTATTTTAATTTGCAAGCATATTTTTAATGCAAAAGTTCTTTTTTGCCCCCTTTTTGATTAAATACACCTCTTTTCACTTCTTGTTGCTGGTCTTCTGTATGTTGGAGGAAGATTAAGCTTCCAGTCTCCATCCTGACATTTAACCTTTACTTATCTCATGCTAATTCCATCAGCTTTAACAAAATTATCGTATTTTCCCCCATGGTGACAGACAGTGGAGGCACTTCAAATTATTAAAAAAAAAAAAAAAAAAAAAAAGAGGGAGGGAGGGGAGAAAAAACTCATGACCTTCAATTAACTTCATTCTGCTAAATTTTACATTGAATGATTCATGTATGCCACAGAAGTTCACTTGCTATAGATGTGGAAACTGGCCGCTGTTAAATGTATTTCTACATCGTCAAAGCAACTTGAATAGATAAGGTAGAACTGAGATTCTAGGTGAGTCCCGAGGATATTCTGATGAAAGTATGTCCTGTATTGCCTGGCTCATATTCTGGATGTGTACATACATTGAGATTTTTGTTATAAATATACAAGATTATTAAAAGATGGAAGTGTCGCTGTTCAATCCCGCAGAGGGATGGTAAATGAGTGAATGTTTTGTATAAGCTCAGAGAGAGATGGAACAGCAGCAAAGAGTACAAAAATGGAACTGATGCCTTTTACCGGTAGAATTGGTTGCTCCGCTGAGATGGAAGAGAGCACCGGGGAATTCGGTGCAGGGCTTGTCCAGGGGGCTGGTGTGTAGGATCCACTAGTAATATTGTGCACCATTAACTTGAGCAAATAAACAACTTCTGTGAAAACATTGCTTTTTGTTAATTAAGCTGCTTTGCACCCTAGGAATGGTGAATCGTTAGCTGCTCATATTCCCCCAAGGACACGGAGCTGTTTGTGATCTCTGGGGATGCTGGAGATAAAGGGCTGTTTGTTTTCCAGGGTTAGATTCATCCGATTGTTTCAACTAAAAGTAAAAAGATTAAAAAACGGTGAACGGGCTCTGAAGTCAAATAGAAAAATGAAGCAGTTGTGTTGTCTGTAGTATCCTTCTCTCGTAATGAGTAGGATTAGATTTACACAGACCCTTCTCTAGGCTTTCATTTTAATGATGGCCAGATGCTCCCAGTGTTACAAGCTTTGTTATGACCAGCAGAGTCTAAAAACTTGCCATATGTATTGCTGGGTATTATGTACCTAGTTTTGATGATTGACTTTCAGCCGTTTCCGTAGCTCATTTGCTTGTAGCTCAAGTCAGCCTTCAGCGCGTTGTAGACAATGCAGAAAACTTCAGAGCAAAAACCATTACAGTTGTAAACATTTAAATGCTTAGTTTCACAGTTCAGTGATCTCAGGCAACCAGCTGCTTGTTTTCATCTGCCTTTTTCTTTTGTTCTGTATTTGCTCTGTATTGGGAGTGACTTTTGTATTGATTGCATCAGATCGGGTGAAATTTTTACTTTAAATTCTAACAAAAAGTTTAAGATGACTTCACTGGTCTTTAATGGGATTCTTGTCAATTATACTGAATTATTTATAGAATAGTTCAGACTAAAAAGAATTCCCTGCGGGAATTTCTAGTGTTTTCAGCAAATTTCCAATCTGCTGTTTCATTAAGCCACAGATCCAGTGGACAAACAAAAGGTTGTTGCTCCTTCCTTCGGAAGCCACGTGTTTAACAAAGCTTTGCATTCATTTACTACAGGCTGTTTTGCCGAGGCCCTAACTCGATGAGTCAGTGAGTGAATACCAAGGTCCGTATCTTCTTTTTCCTATAGGCCTTTCTATATTCGCTAGAAGTCAATTGATTTGAGCATAATTCTCACTTGATCTGAAAACAGATGTCTCGAAGTCCAGGCCTCCTTCCCAAATAGCCTGATCCTGTCAGGTCATGAGCTAAAGAGAAGGTAAGGAAATCTATAATAAAAAAATACCTAAACGGTGCCACATCTTCCATGCCTGTGCATCTCGGGGGCTGAGTGTGGCAGACTCTCGCCGCGCTGTCCCCAGCACTGCCGGCCAGGTTAGCACTCACGGATGTCACACCCAGTCCCAGCTCTTACTGGGAAGGAAGTTTTTGCTCAGCCTGGAGCTGTTGTTACTGCTCCCAGGAGGGGAGGCATGGAAAAGTGTGAGGAATGCAGCAGGTCTGTACCTGTGGGATGTAAGTGGTCTCATGTTGGGTCCTGCGTAACGATAATACAGTAATACACAGCCAGAAGTGCTGTTCTTCGCAGTGAGGTTGCAGGGGAGGCTCTGCGCCTGGACCTGGAGGTTGCAGTGGCTGTGCCTGCTCCAGGCCAGTGGTGAAAGAAATTCTCTATTAAACGTGCAGCAAGATTATAAAAAAAAAAATTATCATGATTTCGTGAAAATTACATACTTCTGTTAGATGCACCCAGCTTTAAGCAAAGCTCTTTCTCCTCCCCCTGCCCCCCATGATCTCTCTCTTTGTTTCCAGATTGTTTTAATAACCATTGGGATGTAGTGACGTCTCTTAATTGTAATGGTTTTGCAGTTTTGAAGATCTGTGGAGCTCATGGGTCAATATAGCACTCCTTCAACACGTCGGTGCAGCAGAGCTATAAAATCGGTCCAGTAATGCAATCCATATGCCCCTATCTATCACATATTATTACCTTTAAGGTGCAAAAGAACGAGGCCTAAAGGACCTGTCAGTATGTGCATCCCTTTAATTAGAAAGTTATCCCAGCATCTGTTCCTGTGATGTGTCAAGCCCGACTCCCACGCGTTAAACTAACAGTGATGTGAGTGTAGGGTGCCTTTCCCCCGCGGATTTCTTGCATGGAAACATGTATTGTCCTGATTCACAGCCACAGCAGGGAAACCTGCCTGTTGTTGTATAAACAGAAGATGAATGCTGTTATAAATGAAGTAGTGGTAGTGACACAAAAATAAATGTTTCTTCTGTTGGATGGTTTCTGATCTTTATGACGCACAAACTTCCCATTGCTGTTGGAAGAGCCAAAATGAGAAGGCACCAAAAATGGGATGCAGATGCAAGACGATGAAAAATGCCACATAAACATCCTCTGAGTGTTTTGACGACGGTTTTGATTTTACTTTGCAGGTAATTGATCCTGTCTGGTTTTGACCCATCACATTTTGGCTTTATTATTGGATTGTTATTAGTGACAGAGCCGGGTTACTGGTCCCTTTAGCTGGCTGGGAAGAGACTGGATGGGCACCGGTGTAAAGCTGGATGGGCAGCTCTTGTTGATGCTGCTGCGAGTGGAAGCACTCCGATCTGTAACGGGTAGCTTTGCTGTAGTGTGTTTGCAGGACAGAAATTAAATACATGATAATTACTTTGTTCTGCGTGACCGGGTGACATATGGTATCTATACCCCACCATCTTCACTGTCATTCAAGTTTGTAAGCAGCATCCAGGGAGTGGGGTGGGATTGCTTTGGAATTCAGTAAGCTTTGAAGCAGCTGCCTTCTGTTAACTGCTGATCTAAGCCACAAGTGGTGGCTTAGTTTGAGGGTTACCTGCGCCTTCAATGCCAAGGATGGGTGTGTGTGCATCATATGGATTGTGTACGGGACGTCTGTGCATCCGCGTGCCGCTGCGTTGCACATATATTGTGTATTTGGGCACTGAGGCTATTAATTGTTTTCTCTTTCAGCAAAAACCACTTGATTCTTCATGGATAGGACATATAAATCCTTAATATATGAGAAGGTTTATTTGTTTATGTTGCTACAGTAGTGCATGCTTTTTTGTCGATCCACTAGCGGTGCTGTGAAGGATAGGTTTACAGAGAAAAGAAAGGAAATGAGGTTCCTCTCCTCAACTTTCAGTTAGGGTTTTTGGGGGGTTGCGTCATGTTGGGGGCTGTGCAAGGCCGTATTCCTTTTATACATCTCTTCTTTCAGACTCTTTTGAGCTCTGTACCACTTAAATATAACAGAGAGTGGCCGACTGCCCGCACAGCAGCGAGAGAGATGTGGAATTCAGGAGCACGTGCGAGGTTTTGTTGGGAGCTTGGCAGTTTTCCAGAACACCAAGTGTGAGTCTTTTCCCCCTTTACATTTATTGGTAACTAAAAGAGCTTTGGCAGGAAAAGACGAGCAACTGTAGTTCCAAATCTCCAACTGGTTAACTGTTACTTTGTTGATCAAATAAAAAGTTCCAACAAGTATGCAAAAAAAGCTCAAAGAAAACAGGATGGAGACAAAAATCCAACTTGTTTGCTGCTGCATCTGTGTAAAGAAATTTAATTTTAAGTGGAATTTCTCACTCTCTTACCAAATACCTGCAGCATCCATTTTTTTATGAAAAGGAGATAAATTCCAGCCTGTTTCAGATGGAGAAAGGAAAGTTCAAAAGATGCTGCACATATATATGCATTGGGAACTGCAGTGTTTTGAGCGAGCAAAGTGAGTAACCTTGGCTTCAGGACAACGGAGTGGGGAAGGGAGAGGGAACGCCGAGGGCTGGCGCTGCAGCAGCGGGAGGGAGCCTGGCGGCAAGCGAGGAGAGAGGCAGCAGTGGATTTGGCAGCCTGCCCGGCCGGGCGAGAGATGGGAGATAGTCCTGCCAGCTGCTCAGAAAGTCAGCTCCTGCTCTCCCTAAAACTGCTGCAATTAAACCGCACTCTGCAGCGTTGCTACGAAAGCGCTCTGAGCGCTGAAGTTGTGCTGTTCAGGCCTCCCATTCTGAATAGACTATTTTGGTAATTAAAACCAGCTCTGACACGGATATATTTTTGAGTTGATACATCTGCGTTAGCATTGCAGTTTGGAGCAGGAGCGTGCTTCTGGAATGAATCTCAGTCCTCGCCGCTGCTCCGGTGGGTGCACAGGAGGTGTCAGGAATGCACGGACCAAGTTCCTTTTGGATGGAGCTGAACGGGGTCTGTGCTCCAGGAACACGGCTCATGTGCTGTAACCACTTATGGCCATTCAGTCTGCAGGCCAAAGGTAGCACTAGTTGGAAGAAAAATCCCTTTGAAATGTGTGTGTTACGGATGGCAGGACCTCAGCACCAACTGTACCGCTCTGCAGGTCTCCTCCTGGTCTGCGCTGCTGGCTGCGATAGACAAAGGCCAGTGATGTGCATGGGTGAACTGACTGTTTTTCTCTGCGGAGTGTCAAGGCTTTGCAAGGGCAAAGCCTGAAGGCAGATGCAGTTTAGATGATCAGGAGCTCTTGAATTCAAAGCCAGCTCTGCCAGCATCGTTTGGGGCTGGGGCAGGAGGGTTGTGCTGAGGCTGTGGCCCTGCCTCTCGTCTGTTCTCCCCCAGAAGGCTGCCTTGCAGGAGAGGAGCTTTGCTGGGATCCCATTGCATGCTGTTACGACTTTTATATTTAGCAGTAAATAGAAACATCTTGATATTGAGCACCAAGGAAATGACCTTCAAAGAACTTTCTTGACTAATGTCCTATTTGTGTGTCAATATCCCTCTGCAACCTCCTCCTTTTTCCAGAGATTCCCAATGACTTGGGCTGTGCCTTGAAATCTTTTTCATACATTACAGTCACACACAAAAACAAGTTAAGAAAAATATCCTCAGCGTTCATTTGTTGTCACTGCAAACTAAGAACAGAGCAATGCAACAATCTGATCAGATCAAAAAAGTTTGTCTCAGTTTTGGATTAGAGTTAATCAAACCAATACGAAGAATATAAATCTTCCTAACACTAGCAAGGATCCTCAGGAGGTGGCTGCCAATTTGATAGTAAACCGCAGCCAAATAATGTTACCATGTGGCACAAAACTCGTATAAAAGTAACTGATTGCCAGAGCTTGTTTTCACCAATCCTTTCACGTTTACTATCCTCAGGATTAAAAATAAACTTGAATATTTTATGGCTGATATCATTCTTCTCCTAAACAAGATGAGTTACCTTTCTGTTTTGAAAAAAGGACAAGAGGCAGTAGCTGTTTTCTGGAATCCTCATCTTGATACAGGAGTGCTACTTCAATATTTTTCAATATGCAATCCGTTTAGGTATGAGTATAGACTGCTACACATTGTGCAGGCCTCCTTTATTTTTATATTTAAATATTTTGAGAAGAAATTTAATTTGGAAGCAGTGAGTCTATTTAAGCAATACTCTTCCAGGTAGCTGAAGTTGTGTGTAAAATGTGTATAATTGTAAGTTCTTCACTCAAAGTTACACTGTTTATTTTTTCCCCGCTAAGTAAATGTGCAAATAATATTGCTTCCTATTATTAAGCTTTAAAAAAGCCCCAAACCCCTGGTAATCGGTTGAAAGGTAGCAGGAAATTAATTAGCCTGCCATAGACCACTTCCCCCCCATCATTTGTATTCCTAATATGAACAGCTGAGGGTGATGTGCCTTCATTTTATAATGCTCTTTCATGTATGTACTTAATCCATACATTTCTTGGCTGCAAAACCCTGTGTGGAATAATAAATAATGCAATGAGGATATGCACATGGAGTGATGAAAGCAAACAGACAAAGTAAATGATAGTGTCGTGGTGTAAGATAATGCGGAAAGATCTGAAATACAAAAGAATTTGGAGGCTGAAGGAGAGAGAAAGCATCAGCCTTTGCTGATGTACAGACTTAGAACATGGGAAGAAAAAGCTTGCGTGGATATATTCGTCATCTGAAGATGAAAGGAGGTGGGGGACACACTCGCCTGGGGAGATGGAAGGTGGGCAAAACACACCCTGTAGAGAACGTGGTGGTGAATATGGACCGGAGGTCTCGGAACGCCAGCTGGCTCTTCGGTAGTCCCTGCGGGCGGCATACCCAAGCCGAGTCTTTCAGAGGGATTTAAGGACAACGATACGGGTCTGCGGACAGTGATGGAAAGCAGCATGAGAGAGAAGGCACAAAGGTGCCTCTGGTAAAGGAAATCAAAGTGTTCCTTTTCTGCAGGAGTTTTGGGACTTGATTTTCCCCCTTATTCTGAATTCCAGCAGACTCTCAAAACCAGTAGTCCCAGCAGACTTGCTGGCATCTCTCCGAAACCAAAGCACGAGTCACACACAGTGCTCTAGTATTAAGTATTTGAGATAAGGGTGGCTTGACATCTGGCAGGGTTCCTGCTTGGCTTATCTGAATGATAATTCTTGGGCATATCATTATAGCTACCTTTTAATGATTTTCATGAAGGTGGAGGCTTAATTTATCTCATACTGGGCTTTTCTGAACTATTACTCTTCATGCAACTTCTATAAATTACTAATGATATTTTCTTTAGCACAGGAATGTCAATGAACTAATTATTCAAAACAATGTGATTAGGAATAGTTTTTTTGGCAAAATAGGTATTCTGCAGGGCTACAAGAAATATCACTTGGGTCCATGGAACTGATGGTCAGAATTTGTTATTAATGTGGATATTAAATGTTGCAGGAACCTGACACAGAAGTGAAGCTGTACATCATGATAATCAAAATGTGGGTGTGAGTATTGGCTCTTCTAGAGATTTTGCTAAAAGTGTGGCTAGGCTGTATCTTCAAAATAAACAAATGAAATCTTAGATGCCTGAGCATTTCGATTGTAGTTTTCCCGTTCCCATATTATAGGCTGCGAAGTACATGTTGTTGCAGCTGTTTCCATAGGTTATGAAGTGTAAAACCTTTGTTTCCCTTGCACAACAGGTGAGACATGGGAAGATTTCCCTCTTGTTGCAGGTTAATTAACGGACCAAGCTTTGTGCTGCGACACAAACGCGCACGTGTGCTTCACGGTTGTGAGCTCTGCAGGCTGCGCCCCATCCAGGTGGGAAGGGCAGCGGTGCAGGCTGGCTCCGGAAAACCTGCCCCGTGTGCTCGGCTGCGTTTGTCACGGCGTGCTGGGGTCCAAAGCAGAGACTGCGTCCTGGGGGCTTTGGGATGTGGTGAGTCATGCAGTGCCTCATTGCAGAGGGTTCAGGGAGTAAAATAAAGCAAAAGCCTGAAACTTGTTAAGGATGAAATCTGGGTAGGCTCTGCCTGCTCCGTGTGTCACTGAGGGCAGGGGCTGCTCGGCCCCACGTGTGAGCTGGGACCGTGCCGTGCCGAAGCTGCTCCCCAGCCCCAGCTTTGGTGTAAGGCTTGGGTTCGTGCCGGGCAGAACTTCTGCATTTTACAGGTGCTGTGATTGCCTGGCTTTCCCCTCGTGTTTCTCTGGTTTTCAGTGTTTCTCTTCCTGGCTAGGACTTGGGGAAAAATTTTTGGCAGGTCGGATCAGAGCCCCGTCGTGGCTCCTGTGAGGGCGCAGCTTGGGCTGCCCTTGATAGCAGCTCTGCCAGGCACTGGGGTCCCACCGTAAAGCGGCCGAGGCTTGTCAGGAGCGGCTTCGTAATCTTCATACTTGAACAGTAGTTTAGTTGTGTCAAGGGCTTTTATTGTTTTTCCAGCTCTTGCTGTAATGCTGTAGTAGATTAAGCCTTTTCAGGAGTAGTATGTAATATTTAGTATTTATGAGCATTTGTAAGAGCCCTCAGTTTCAAAGGGCTGTTTTTCTTGTAGAATCATAGAATTGTTCTGGTTGGAAGAGACCTCCAAGATCATCAGGTCCAACCATTAACCCAGCATTACCAAGTCCCCCACTAAATCATGTCCCTTAGGGCCTCATCTAAACGTCTTTTGAATACCTCCAGGGATGGTGACTCCACCACCTCCCTGGGCAGCCTGTTCCAATGCCCGACAACCCTTTCGGTAAAGAAATTTTTACGAATATCCGATCTAAACCTCCCCTGGCGCAACTTGAGGCCATTTCCTCTTGTCCTGTCGTCTGTTACTAGGGAGAAGAGACCGACCCCCATCTCTCTACAACCTCCTTTCAGGGAGTTGCAGAGAGCGAGAAGGTCTCCCCTCAGCCTCCTTTTCTCCAGGCCAACCCCCCCCAGGTCCCTCAGCCGCTCCTCACAGCACTTGTGCTCCAGCCCCTTCCCCAGCTCCGTTGCCCGTCTCTGGACACGCTCCAGCCCCTCAGGGTCTTTCTCGTAGTGAGGGGCCCAGAACTGACCCCAGCACTCGAGGGGCGGCCTCGCCAGGGCCGAGCACAGGGGGACGATCCCTGCCCTGGTCCTGCTGGCCACACTAGTGCTGATACAGAAATATGCAGATGATCTTCTGCTGGGACAGGTCTGGATGATTTCTGCAATGTTATTCCTGACTTTAAAATGTCTGGAAAAATTTAGGCCAACATATGCTGGGATTTGCACTTTTTTCCTGCTTGGATTATTGCTTTGCTAGACTAAGAAATTAATATCTATAAATCCTTTTCTTTCATGAAGAGCAATGTGCGGAATAGCTATGGTACAGATGGGGAATGAAGGAGGAGGCAAAATATTGAAGTCCTGATAGATTTTGCTGTTGTATTTGTCTTTTTTTTAAAAAACAATTTACCAAAATCCTGTTTCTCCAGGATTAATCACCACTCATCTTCAAATGGGGCTTGAAAGGGAGATAATCCTGTTCTAGTCCCAAGGCAGTAATACTGTGGACCCTAAAATGCAAAATGTAATGGGACTTTCAAAACTATTCTCTTAGTGATTGACTTGCATGAACAAGACGTACTTGCGTAGTCTGAAAAAGAATTTGTCTTGTCACTGGAAGCTTGTTTTCTTTGTGGTACATCATGCTTCTGGTGAGTGTTTATTCCAGAGATGACATTACTTTAGGCAAAAGTGTCGAGTGACTTGCCAGCACCTTTCCAGTGATTTTTGAAACTTGGGATCTTGAATTGGCTTTGAAAAAGGAATCTGAACAATTACTTAGATACTGAAAAACTTATTGTAGAAAATGTTGGCAAACAACTGTCCTTATCTCCCTTGTTCCTGTAGCTTTTTATGAAGGCAAATGCTGAAATGTAAATTACGCCTCTCCTCTTAACTAAGGCTTTGCTGCCTCAGCTGTGGCATTTCTCTGCTCACTCCAACCTTACCTGAGCTTGCAGAGTTTTTCCAACGTGTTTGTACAGAAGGGCCTGGTCAGTAAACGTGGCCCTTGCCTTTCCCTCTGTTCATAGAATCACAGAATCATTTTGGTTGGAAGAGACCTCCAAGATCATCGAGTCCAACCGTTAACCCAGCACTGCCAAGGCCACCACTAACCCATGTCCCCAAGCGCCACATCTCCACGTCTTTTCAATCCCTCCAGGGATGGGGACTCCCCCACTGCCCTGGGCAGCCTGTGCCAGGGCCTGACAGCCCTTTCGGGGAAGAAATTTTTCTGAAGATCCTTGTCTTTTACTCCATCGCTCAGATTACACCCGCTGTCTGGGATCTCTTTTGAGCTGGCTGAGTCTAAACTAGTTCTTTTACCTGCCTTTCCTAATCTTTTCCTGTTTTTCTCCTGTTTCTCACTGTTCACTTCTTTTTCTGTCTCATCTTTCCTCTCCCTTTGCTGCATGTCATTGGTGGGGAAAAAAAACTGAGGGAAGAGCACCCTCCAGGAGATCTGTGATCATCCCAGCGTCGTCTGGCGCCGAGTTTTGCAGCCTGCTCCAGAAGAAACGGATTTGTGGTCTTACAGGCTTCAGCCTTGAAGTTCATAGCTGCGTATTTGTGAGGAGGGGGTGTTTTGAAAGCCGACTGGGCCATGTAAGGCTGCTGTCTTTAAAAAACAGAAAAAAGTAACGGAGAGGCGACTGTGCATGCGCAGCCTAGTGTGAGTTTGCTAGGTAGGTCTGATGTGTCTGGGACCCATCCAGTAAAATTACCCAGGCTGGTTTCTGGATGATTTTCAGCCCTGGTGTCATGCTGTCGGAGGTTCTTTGGCATACCCAGGGTCTGTCCTTTTGCAGAATAAACTTCCAGCCCTTGAGTTTCCTGCAGCGTTGTGCAAGAAACTAGTTCAGTGAGTAGAGCACCAAGTGATACGTGTGGATGCTGCTGCTAGGGGTGTTAATGTAAATTGTTTTATTTGATTGGACTATACTTCACTTCTCAGTAACTGGCTTTTTCTTACCAATAAATTAGAAACTGTGCAATATTAAATACATTGGTTGCAGCTCTGCTATATCGAAGTTCCCTTGTTATAAAAAATATGTTGTATTTAAATTAAAACTTCATTTATTTGGGCTTTAAAAAACCTATTGTATACTTTGGTTATCATCATTTAAATGAATTTCGTATATAAAATAAGATTCTTACAAAAAGACATTTCTTAAAAAGAATTGGTGCACAGGCCAAGCTTAACTTGGGTGAATGGGAATGCGGGTGGTAACCCGAGTTCAGGAGGTATAAAGTTTTTCTTGGGCTTTATTGGCACACCAGAGGGAAGAATTTACCTTGCGTTCGGAAATGCTGTGTTGATAAAGTTAGCAACGCCTCCTTAGATACTCATGTAATGCATTTTACAGCTGATTATTACAACCCCGTATATTGTTTTAATTCCTTGAGGAGCCCCTCTGACAGTTGCAGTTACGTGGATACCCCAGAGAGCAGCGCAAACAGCTCATCTCTGCCCCGGCCTCGCCCACCGCCTGCGCAGCTCTTGCCCACCGCTTCCGCTTGTGAGGGCTGTGCGAGAGGGTGAGCTCTGCATCCTCCTCCTCCTCCTCACTGCTCCGGCTGATCGCAGGACCCCACTCCTGACTCCATCCTGAAAGAAAGCATTGCCCCACACATGTATGTCCCAGTCATACTCTCTTAATGCTTGGGTTAAGGTCAGGCTGGATGGGGCTCAAGGTCAGGCTGGACGGGGCTCTGGGCAACCTGATCTAGTTGAGGATGTCCCTGCTCATGGCAGGGGGCTGGACTAGATGGCCTTGAAAGGTCCCTTCCCACCCAAACCATTCTATGATGCTGTGATTCGTTTCTGTAGCAGTCAGACAGGCTCTGGAATACTGGATGAGTAAACCAGCATATCTTGTCCAAAGTCTTGCTACTCTGCTATGAAGCTTTTTAATATTTTTTTCACTTACCTTAAACCTACAAAGACTCATTAAATACAAAATAACCTTTAGAGGCAGCAAGGGAGTATATCGGGCATCCAAAAACTGTACAATTATTCAGTTGGAGGCTAAATTTTCCAAATGATTACGGTCCATGCTAGTCAGTTTTATTCCCAATTACTGCCAAAAAAATCTATTTATAGGATGGTTGCTCCCAATCGAGGAAGAGATGAAACATCAGAGAATGTAAAGACTGGAGGAGAACAGTCGAGATACACTGATAATTAATGCCTGAAGGGAAAGCAATTCACGTTGCATGGTATTCTCATTCAGTCAACTGCATTTCAACAAATTTAACAAATATGTGTTCTATGTACTGATTGCAACTACAAAGCAGAAGCAAACGTCATTTTGCGGTTACTTTTTTTTAAAGCAAGATTGTACAGAGATTGTCCCACATAAGTTCAGGCTGTTACTACAATGTATGTCTTGTGCAAATACCATAAAAGGTTTGGTATCATAGAGACTGCTCAACTAGTTAGCATGAGTTTTAAGGTTTAAAACTGCTTAAAACTGTGAAAAAGAGAATGTAACACTAGGTTTCTACAGATAAAAGTGCACAAAATAAGGAAATGCAATTGCTTATACAGCAAAAGCAATATTGACTTGGTGGTGCTGAACACAGCACGTATTTTATATTATGCACAACTTATGATGTAAGCTACAGTATACTGAGGCATATTTAATTAGAGAAAAGTGGAAAAATTGTACTGGTGATGGTGCCTCTGTGTTTATGCTTTCTGCCCTTCTGTGGTTTTATCTTAGCATCAGTAAGTTTCCTGACTGTATCTGTTTGCTTATTTACAAGAAATGGGGAAGGGCTGTGCCATTTGCTCACACTTCTCTTATCCCAGTTAGATTCACTTTTTATTTGAAGCTAATTAGTAATTTGAATTCCTTGAAGTCTGGAGGTAATTTTGCAGAATCTCAATTTGCAGGAATAACACCTTATCTGTTTGTAGTGTCCTGAAAACATTTTTCCCATACCAACCCCCCACCCCCAAGATTAAATAAAAATACATATTTGAGGTAAGCAAGTACTATTTCCCATTTATATTCAACACAAAGTTTCATTTAGATGTTCAAAAATGATTCAAGGGAGATTGAAAATGTGTCAGCTTGACTGCAGAGAGCAGCAGGATTTTGTTGTATTGTCCCAAGAGCAGCTCAGTGAAAGAGCAGTAAATTGCACCGTTTTGTGTGCTGTTTTTCTTTCTCTGCATTCAGAAAAAAACAAACAAACAAACCCCAAGTCCCCCCCAAACCACGGTTGTTCTTGTCTCCAGAAGCAAATTGGTTCCGTGTCTGCTGCGGTAGATGCATTACATTAAGCCGTTACCAGCTGCCTTTCGGGAGGCTGTGCAGAGTGCCACCCTCCTGCAGGAGCTCCAGCCCTGCTCCGCGGGGAGTCGAGAGGCCATAGTCCTCCTGTCTGTCCTGCCCGGCTGAACACAGGGTGGGACTTCTATCAGCCGTGGAAAAAGGGGAGAGTTATTTTCAGCACTTAGTGCAGCAGAGCTGTGATACCCGGGGCCGCTGCCACCAGGGCTGGGTGCTGGTGTGACACCCATGGGGAATGCTGCAGCCGTTCCTCCCAAGGCAGGGTGTCTGCTGGAGCATCGCTGTGTCCAGGGACATGACAGGAGCTTTATGTCAACAACAGGGTACAAATGCATTACATAAAACATGGGGAGAAAGTAAATATTTCTCTTTTATTCAATCTTACTGGATATCTTTAGTGACTTGCTAATGCAAGTTTCTGTGTAGTTTTCTCTTTTATAATCTTATGTGTTGACCCGGGTGCCATCATTTCCTCCCTCCTTTTTACTTCTCTCAGTCTGGGCTATGAAATGTGTTTTCAGATATTCATAAATAGTATCCTAATTTTATAAATCTGGAATATTTGAAAACTATTAGAAAGCACCAGACAGACCTGCAATGTCACCAGGGCTTGTACTATGCTGGAGTCTTTGTTTCCTTGATGAATCGGGTAACATAGCCAGCCAAGACTTTTAACTTTTATTTATTATATTGCTGCTTAATCTGTGGAGCACTTAGACGTTCTACCTTACAGAAACTCCTTCCATTCAAGGCAGAGTCAGAAGAGTGGAGTTTATGCAATAGCAGCCAGCATTTTCTCGTACGGATGCGGCTCAGCAAACACTCGCTCCCCATACCCCCTTTGCTGTAGATAGGAAAGCGGTATCTGGTGAAATTTTAAGTACCCCAAAAAGCAGTCCCGTGTGCTGTGCAGGCTGCCCTGCTGGGTTTCAGAGCAGGCTCGCTCAGTCCCCGAGCGGCAGGCGCTCTGCGGGCTGCTGCTTCGGCAGCAAACCCCGGTCGGCGGCGCAGCGGGGAGGATGCAGAGTCCCGCGAGTTTTGGAGGAATTGGCAATGAATTGTTCAGATGTATCTGGTATATTCTTTTCCTGTTCCTTTCTGTGTGAAAACTCATAAACCTGAAAAGAGACTAAATACATGTTTTTCATAGTGGGAAGAGTGGACTAAGTGGCCTGGCCCGTTGTTCCCGTGTGTTGTCACTGAAACCAGTGGGTGTTGGTGTACGACGTCTCTGAACTGATGCAGTTTTACACGCTGTTTGCCTTTAGCTTGGCATCGCTGTATGTGACTTAAATCAGGTCTCTATGTTTGCAGGATTGAGGCCATGATGCCGAGGGTCTCCGTAGTCCCTTGGCTTGGTGGGATGAAGAGGCAGGCGTGCCTTGTCGGCCGGGCGGGCAGGGACCCGGAGGCGTCTGGGGGCTGGTTCCCCCCGTCCTCCCGGCCCTCGGGGCGACCCACTGCTGGCAGCGCCCAGGCACCGCGTTCTGCAGCTCTATGGGTTTGTGTCTCCTGCCACAAAATAAACCTTACGTTTGCGTGTTAAGTTGCGGTTACACCTAGGGAGACCTGAAACGGTAATGCTTAACGTCGGTTGTTTGTGTCTTGTATTGTACCTTCATTCTTTATGGAAGACATGAAAGCTTTTATCTCAACTTATGTGGAGCAGTAATAATAACCTGCGCTAAGCCTGGCTGACCCGCGTGCCACTGTTAGCTCAGGAAGACGAGATAAAGGTATAAATCCGGCCCCCTGAGTTTTTACAGCAAGCGTTGTTTCAGTTTCCTCCCTAACTTTCCTCCTCCTGCATGTCGGCATGCAGCAACTGCGTTTTTCTAATTAATGCCTAACATCTTTTATATTTTTTTTTACCTAATTGATATAATTTTGATAACTCTGGAGGCTTATGGAAATTCTTGTTAGTTTAAAACCACGTCCTTTCAGAGCAGGGCTACGTGGCTTCTGATGCGATACGTTGCCTTCAAATTCTGCATGTTTACAATCACAGAATTGCTAAGCATCTGGGTGATCATAGTAAATGCAAGTGGTTTTGTTCATGCTGTAGCCAGTTTCCAAAAATAGTTCTGCTGGTTTGTGTGGTACCATATCGGAAAAACAGCAATTCAAATGATTTTTTACAATGTTATGATGCAATCACCTGTAATGTGAAAACAAACAACAAAACAGCCAAGAGAATTCAATAGTATTGTGTAATACCTAGACTAAACCCACGATCCAACAGAAGGACAAGAGCTTTCTATTTCATTATGAAGCCTTTATTATCTTTGTTTTGGAAGTAATCCCCGCAGTGCGTACTCAGAAGCTGTGGGGTTTATAGGTCAGCATGGCTTGTCCCTCAGCTACATAAGGGTAATTAATTGCTATCCGAAACACAAAGTCTCTTCTGTCAACGCTGCGAAGTACAATCACTGTGTAAATTTTCTGCAGATGTTGTGTAGGGCTGTTGGCCCTCAGATGGCTCTACAGCGTCAGAGTTGGTGTTCCTTGCCGTTCTCGTTTCGTGAGCTGTTTGCAACCTGTCTGCTTACGGCACCCACCGTACGGGCTTCCTCAGTTGCTTAGACTTTACACTCAGGAGCATGGAAATGCAATGAATCGCTGCACTAGGGTTTGTGTTTTCACGCTTACAATTGAGTGTAAATTGTGTTGTCCGTTGAGTATGTCTACGTTAAAGCCCATCGATGGCCTTGAGGTGCTGGTGGGCAGCTTTGGGCTGTGGCAGGCAGCAGCTTCTGCCTTGCTGGAGCTCAGCTGTGCACCCGGAGGGTCAGTACGTGGCATCGCCTCCGCAGCCTCCGCCAGCGCCGTGGCAGAAAGCATACAGAAAATCGGGGTGGTTTATCATTAAAAAGCAAGAAGTGTTTTGTTGAACTGTTCCCGACAGGGTGACTGTTGTGGTGCAGTGATGGTTCTAATGACAGCAGATATTTTTTCACTTGGACTCCCCCCAGGAGAGGATGCCAGGGGATAGATAATTGGACATACTGGAACCACTTAGAAACTTTTATATCGTTTTATATTTATTGAAAAGATAATGACTGTTTCTATCTTGGAGTGACCTAAAAACTGTAGAAAAGCAATATGCAAAAGTACGTTAAAGTTGAGTCCTGTCCGCCTCCTGTGTGAGCTGATAGACATTTGTCAGAGGTTTCCATATAAATTTGGTATAAATTTAAATGTAGTCCTAGTTGCATACTAATTTTGTGTATTAATGCCTGTGACAGCCCAGATTGCATGCAGGATGAATGCTTATTCTTTGTATTCTGGAGCATTGCATTTCACCAAAAATGTATTTTTTTTTACCAAAAAAAGAAAAAAGTTGATATCTGGAGTGGCTCAAGAGCGAGCCAGAGCCTCGGTCACTGGTGAGACCTGCTCTCCCTGGGCACATGGACCTGTGATACAGGACAGTACTGAATACCCTGACTTTGGCACTGGACTGCATCAAACCAGTCACCCCCTTTCTCCCAGCTCTGTTAATTTTAGGCTTGTCTCCTCCTTTCCGGTTGCAGTTATTAAATTAAGAGTTATTTGCAATCTGGCACATTTTTAATTCACTTTCTTGTAGTGTCAATATTTTTATTAGCCAGAAGCATAATGATTTTTCTATTGTCAATGAGACGTGAAAGGTAAGAAGAAGAAGGTGCTGCAGAAGACGGGGGTTCTGTGGAAGTGAGATCTGAGGAGATCCGAGTCAATCTGCTCCAACGCATTTGATACAGTTATTTGCTTTGCTTTGTCTGCAGATCTGTGGACAAACGCCATTTCAGGCAGCGACTGGTTTGCTGGCATTAACCTAGCCTCAAGTGAATATTTTTTTCTGTATCTCTAAAATGACATTTTCTTGGAAATGGCAAGGGCTGATTTGTGCAAGACTGTGGCTGAGACAGCAGACAGCTCTGCAAATCAAAACCCAGGCTTGTTAGGCATAGGGTGCCCTTGAATTACGCCTGTTATTTTGGTAGCCAGGCACCGTGGCGCTTGTGCCTCACGGCAGGCTGAGTTATTGTCCTGACTTCTCTAAATGCAAGAAATCCACTAGATTGCAAATCTGTCTGTGAAATTATCCTTGAAGGTCCGTCACGATCAAAATGTACTGGCTTCATACCTCAGTCAAGTGAAAAATCTTACCATCGGTGTGTGTGTGTAAATCCCAATTTAGGCTGTGTTTCCAGAACTGTGCAGCTCCGCTAATTCCTGTGTGTAACTGTGGTATTCCTAAGACGGGTGATCAGCAGGAATTGTTATACGTTTTTTTTACTTATCTCTAGGAGTTTTTTTACTTATACATTTATGGTGATGAAAATGTTTTTCATTTATGGGTAGTTAAATCCCTTTTAAGTGGTATAATGAAACTTTCACTGCCTTCAGCTGGGGGGTTTACCGGTCATTTGTCTCCAGGAGATGTTAATTGCTGATGTGATTTTCAGTTAAGTGAGATCCTGTCTATTATGTGTCTCAGTTCCAGCATAGGCTCATTTTTGTTCCCTATTTTCCTGTGTAATTGTACTGGATTTTTTTTCCACAAAAAGTCATTTTGTACCTAGGGCACTGAAGCTTAATGATATTTATACACTCTAGCTCTTTTTTTAAAATGCCAACTCAATATATAATGTTTAGTTCTTTTTGTGATTTTTAGATGTTACTTAATAGAAAATCTGATAAAAATATTGCATAGAAAGCTTGTATAGAAACAGCAATATGTTCTTGAATTTTTTGTGTGTGTGATACTCCGTGTGCATACACACAGATAAATATACGTATATAAAGAGATGTTCATCTTCTCAGATTGTGAGGGTTTTTACCCGTTGATCATTAAACATTTGAAGATGCCGTTACATCTGCTTGTCTCCTAGTGTGTGCCTCTCCTTTGGTGACTGCTTTGTCTTTGCCCAAGCTATCGATTAAATTAGACTTTAGTAATACCCTGATGATACATTCTGTAGCACTATAAACTATGCATATTGTAAGTATATAGTGCTATATGTAGTGTGTGTATATAGTACTAAGCTATATATATCAAAAATACACATGGTATATCATCTGTATTACTACGTTCTGCAGTGTGTACACCATAAACTTCAGTGATGTCCTGCTCTCTCGTCGCTCTGCACACATACACAAATAACAGCGCACTGGGCAGGAAATCTGCCTGAGCCTCTTCAAACCCTTGTAGCTCTGAGACTGCGGCTGATACGATCGCATGAAATAAAATGAGGTAATGGACTGAAGACGACGACCGGGAGTGTATCACAGGGTGTGGAGAGGCTTTCCTTCTGCATAGATTTAGCTGAAAGTAGAGACCTTCGTAGCTGATAAAAAAAAAGGCTATGACAAAGGTAATTTTTTTCCCTCTGGAGAGAGATTTAAAAGGAAAGAAATTTTATGGAAGATGTATGGATAATGTCAGTGGATGGCTTTACAAAAATGTTATGGAGCCCCTGTAAGTAGTTCTGTCAGGGCTTCACAGAAAAATGTGGCTCTCAACATTTCTAAAACACTTTATAGATTATAGGAACAAATGACTTCGCTATGGGAGAATTGGCTGGTGATCCATCCAGCATCCCGTCTTCCACGGTGGTCAACCCTGATACAGCAACTGCTTCAGTAGCGCAGGGTGTGGGCAGCCACGTAGAGGTCAGGGAGCTACACCAGCGACTGGGAGCGACTGGTGACAGTAAGCCAGCTTCCCCCCGTTCCCTGATGTCATCGTTATGTCTTCCTCCTCCTCCGTATTTGTATGCTTTAATATGCAGGAAGGGCATTGTTAGAAATTTATTCAACTATTTTTTTTGTAATTATTTTGTTAATAATTTTTTTTGTAACTTTGAATTCACCTTTGGTTTGGGATGTTGGTTTCCAGTTTTGTTTCCGCTTTGTTTGACTGTGCCGTTATTTCCTTCTCCAGCTCTTTGGGGCATATACCACGTCTTTCTGTCTGTGCCTGGCTGAGCACGTGGCAAATACAGGGCTGTGTCTCTTCACTTCCATTTCAGTCATCATGTGAATAGAAGGGTAGGATGAGTAAGTGTACAAATGTGAAGGAATGAAGGCTTACTGATTTCTGTATATCAGCTGGTGGCTAATGCTGTCATTCTCACTTCTGCGAGTGCTGTTTAATAAGCAAACGTGCGAACTTTCTCCATTTTTCTCTTCCATTCTGTCTCAGTGTAAGTGGCACATACAAGAGAGGAGGGGAAGAAAAATATCCAAAGTCAAACCAGTATTGTTGTACTGAGAGCACTTTTCCTCCTACCCCACATGACAGGAATACGTATGTGTGATTTATTGCTATTTTGCATGGAAGAACACCATCTTCCTGTGTAGAATTGCAATTAAAGTAGAAAGAATCTCATCAGTCATCCAGCCATGTTTCCATGACATGTACAACTTGCAAGTCAAACACTGAAATCTTTATTTAAGGAAAATTGTCCTTTGTCACAGTGCAAATTGTGTATGAGTAAGGAGTTAATTGCACAGTTGCTAATTCTAATGAGGTGCCATATTAGGGTAGAAACTGTCACAGTAGAACTGGCATCAGCATGATTGTACATTTTGGTGGGTGTTTGTTTAAGTCGTAGCAAACATGTTGGTATTCTGCACATACAGGTATGCAGCCCATTCCACCATGGGTTTATCACAGTGAATTTGTATTAATGAAAGTCTTAACCTTGGGAAAACTTAGGAAACTGCAAATTACAAATGGGGTTTATTACTCATGGACATTAAAAAAAAACCCAAACCCACGACTGGAGCTGCTTCATCAAGGACACCAGCATTCGTTTATCACACGTACTTTCTAATTCAGGTTTTTTTGTCTTCCTAAAGTTTCTTCAAGCCTTGCTTAATTGCACTTATTTGAACTTAATACAGTGACTGAAATTCACGCCTGCTGCTGTGTGGGAAGACAGACAAGAAGGTCCTGGCCCTTCTGGCCCTGACTTCCATCAATATATGTTAATCTGTTCTTTAGTTTGCTGTTGATGTCCAGAATAAACGATACCTATTCCTCCCTTACGTTGTTACTCTTAGTACTGAACTACAGCTAACACAACCCCACTTGCATGTCTTTGGCCTGAACACATTCCCTTGCCTTAGCCTTTCTTTCTAATCGTATTCCCTACTCCTTTGCTTGTTTTGATTCCTTTTCTTTACAAGAAAGAGGTTCAAATTGGCTTATGTATTTTTTGCTTGGGGGATCAAAACTGCGGAGGACTCCAGGTACATATGCAGGGATAGATACGGGTTGCTGAAATTTGACATCCTCCTGAGAGCTCATGCTGGCTTTTTTTAGTCACCGTCACCTGCGGTTCTTTTTCCATGACTGCTTTTGTCTCTGAAGTTCCTTGTATCAAATACACAGCATTTCTTGACAATCTTTCCCAAATGCTCTGGTATTTTCAAGATATATCAGGGTGTCTGGGGATTATACCACATAGAACATTACGCTTTGTTTTACCTTAAATAATACTAATACATGAGTGGGATTTGAAAAGCTTTTCAATGTCTTAGTTCTGTTGGCTACGAATGCAAGGGGACAGGAATTAGGCCAGTGGTTTATTCTTGAGTCCGCTCTTGTGAGATGCCCCATAATCCTCACATGTGATAAATTCCAGGACCACAGGATCAGTAAACACAGTTTTGATAACTCCTGAGCTTTTTGTTGTTCCCTTTGTCTCCGTAGCCCTTACTGTGACGTGCCAAGCCACCGGTGCAAGTGCTCTTTATTACGTACCTCAGTCACCGAAATGCATCTCCCTCCCCGTGTGCTCTGCATAGACAGGTGTCTACAGGCAAGTGTCAAGGCTTGAGCCAGTATCTGTATTTAATTTTCTTTGTGATCCCATCTCTAGTAGATGTGGCATGTACTGAATCTTCAAAGAATTACTCTGTTTAGAGATGTAGTTTCTGCTCATTTAGAATTTAGCTACAGGAAATGTTGTCTCATCAGTAGCCACATTATTCTTGAATGGTAAATGGTTCAGGCAGAAATACCCCCCTGTTTATGTATTCATTGGTAGATAAACAAGGAGATTGTTTTCCTTGTGTATTGACCACTGTGGGTAGCATTACCAAACCCCAGGTCAGTATTAATTGGTTTTGCTGTAGAGCATGTCACGTTGTATAAACCTTGCCATGACGAGACAATGTTTTCTCCCGAACTCTGTCTGCATAGATGTGGCATATCCTCAGTAGAAAGCAACTGAAATCAGCTTTGTCTTTTTGTTTGTGTGCCAACTGCTTATCTGGAGAGATTAAAGAAAAGAAAGAGGTGGGCACTGCGGAAGCAAAACTGTTGAAGAACACTGTCTAATTTAACAAAAAGATCAAGATGTGATTCGATTGCAGTATATGACTGTCTGCACAGGAGAGAGTATTTGGATACTGAAGGGCTCTTTAATCTAGAGGAGAAAAGTATCAATCAGTGTACAGAGTAACTGCGGTTAAAGCCACTGTAAGTCAGCCACGACACAAGTTTTAATGGTGGAATGACTAATAACTGAAACAAATTACTAAGGAATGTGGGAAATTTTCCATTTCTTGGGATCTTCTGGTCAAGCCTGGATACTTTCAATGACATGGTTCAAACTAGAATGGTTAGAGCTGTTGGCACAGAGATGAGTGGAAGGTTAAGTACGGTGCTCCTGTATGTCAAGTTAGAAGGTCTGAAGGTCTCTTTTTCCTTTCTGCCTATGGATCAGGGAATCTTCCCATAAATACTTCTCCAGGACATAGCCCACAGAAGCTCTCCTTTCAGCCCAACGCCTCCTCCCAAACAATGTGCTGTTCGTTCAGCAAGCGTTGCCCAAACAGCCCAGTGTCGCTTGCCCGGCATCCTCACAGCGTGAGCCGGGGCTGTGGGTCGCTGCTGGAGGCACCTGCAGAGAGGGAGGGAAGAAGACCCTGAAAGAGCTTGTCACACGCCCCGGTGGTTTATACTGGAGGTATAAGATGGAAGAAAAGGGCACACCAGAGCCTGCTTTGGGATTTCAAGCACAGGAGAGCAGTGATACAATCACTTTACATCCACAGGGCCAGCGATAAAGCCCATTGTCCAAGATGCTTAAACAAAAGCACTCATTTTTCCATGTCACAGTGCTTATTGACTCTTCCCTATATTTAATCCATCTGGAAATTGTCACTATTTTTTCATAAGATGCAACTTTGTTCCCTGATAGCAGCTTGACTCCTCTTTTCATCCACACTGAACCTATTTGCGTTGTGTGCTTGGAAGACTCAATTTCCACTAAATGGAAAGGTAGTCGTTGTTATGAGACAGCCGTGGTTCTTCACCAGCAGAACTTTAGATCATTAATAATAATAAGCTTATGCCCCCCATGTATCAATCAGTTAGCTTTTCAAATAAAATGATAAGAAATCTGTTTAGCTTCATGTAGTTCGAGTAAATCAGGGACCTTTATGCACTTGCTGAAGATTGAGAGGCTGGAGGTTTTCCAGACTTCATCTGCTGGATGAATTGTTGAGGGTTTATTTGGTCTTTTATTTCTTGACAGCTATTGCTTTCATTCATGGCAGAGGTTAGAACAATTGCACAGAACTATTTGAAAAATATTAAGATTAATGGGTTTATGTGTAAACATTAAGGGATAAGAAAATGAAGCAGCTCTTCTCTTTGAGGAAATGAGACCTCGGAGGTCTTGCCTGTCTCTCTTCAAAAGAAGAATGGAGATGGTTTCCAGAAGAACTGAGGGTCTGCATCAACTTGTACTCTGAGAGTTGTAAATAGTCATGGTTTAGGAGCTTCAGAAGGACAAGAAGCTCGCATGCTTGCCTCTGGGGTAACACAAACGTACGTGCAGCAGAAGAAAGTAAAGCAGCACTTTGGCTTAAAGGTGTTGGAGAATATTAGGGCTCTTTAGATGAGGAGACCTGAAATATTATTAACCCTTTAATACCATTTATTCAGTGGCTTCTGCTACCAAATGCAGATAGTTTCTATGCAGACTTCAATATATAGGTAAGAAAACTTGATTATGAAATACTATAGCAGTCTTGGTTTGCATATGATTTGAATTATTAAATAGCTTTTTGATGATTTGCTGTAGGGAAAATAGTCAAAGTATGTATTTTATCTGTGAAGATCGTTTGACCTGTGCTATTGGGCTTCTGTTTGCTTACTGGATAAATGTGAGTGCAGAATCAAGTGAAAGATTTGCGAAGCTGCTCCATTTTCAGCGTGTCAGAAGGCTCCTTGCCTTTATTGACACAAGGTCGCGTTCTTTATGCCGGGATAACCAGAGTGTTTGTCTTGCTGCGGATCTTTAAGAGAGACGAGGTGCCAGTCCCTTTACCAGGACAGAGCTGTGCTTTCGGCCTGACGCTCACCAATACCGAGTTACTTTGAAGTAGAATTATTTGCTCTCTTTTACAGGGAATCAGAGTCAACGTGCAGTAGCTGTCCAGGAGTCAAAATATATTTTGCTCGAACACAGGAAACAAGGCAATGAACAGAATTAGGAAATGATATAAAAAATTTGTTCACACAACTTTTGTCTGAGACTTACATTCAGAATGGTTTTATAGACTTTCTTTGCTCAGACTATGAATCTTTATTGTAATTACATGGACAAAAAAGGCTATCAGTATGTGTGAAGTACAGAAAATGTTCTCATTTAGCTTTTCATTTCTAGTTGCTAGCCAAAGATCAGCTTAGGCCTTGGCAGGACAAAAATAGGCAGTGGTTGATCCCAGGAAAAATAGAATAAATAAAGGTGTTTTAAAATTTTGAAAAGGGAAGAAAGAAACAGGAAAGGATTAGAAAGAAATAATGTGCACTTGTATGTGGTTTGTAATGTCTTTTTTTGTTTCATTTTCTGCTGTGTTTTTCCTAGTCTGTCTATCAAGGCAGCCTCCTATATAAATTCTCAAAGACAGTTCAAGAAGGCTGTGGAAATGAACTATTACTTACACAAGTAGTACCGTTCTTACTGACTTTAAGAAGATACAGATCTGAGACTTTGTGTAGGTTCAATTCATACAATTACGTGAAGGAGAATGAATCACTGGGGAAAGCAAACTAACTGAAAACTCTTTCGAGATAGGATTTTCAAATTGTTCCAAAGGAAATTAGGTGTCCAGACTCCATTAAAATGTAACTGAAGCTGGAGCATAGCTCTCCCAGTCTTTTCTGATAAACTTAGTTCAGAAAAAGTTCATTGCGGTTGATAACCTTGAATGTTCGTAGTTCCACTATAGGCTTCAGCCTTGATGTGAAAGAGCTTGGAAGCCACGGAAACCGCTTCTCTAACATTAGTCCCATGTGATGTGTGACAGCAGAACTTCACACTAGGGGAGGATAGGGAGCGGTACAATAACTGCTAACAGCATCATTTTCCACAAAACCAATTTTAATCTGCTGTTTAGGGACTTGCAAATGTCCTTAAATAGCTCTTGCCATTGAAGAAGCTCATTGGAAGTGCTGTTCAGCAACGCACTTGAACATCTGCACCTTCGTTTAATTGTTCTCCAAGATATGTTTAGGTCAATCTTGAAAGTTGCTGTGTCTGATGTTTCTGCTCCCCCCTTCAGTAGCAGGGGAGGAACAGGGGGAGGAACAGCTGTGTACTCTCCCGGGCTTCACTCTCAGGCTGAGCGTTGTTCAATAATTGTACAAATACGAGGGTGCGCAGATGCTCATACTGTGATTTTCCTCCTTTCTTGTGTTTTTTGATCAGCGGATTAGGCTATGGTTTAGTCTGCAGTTTGGATAGATTATGGCACAGTCTCCTGGTACGTAGTACTGGGGTTCAACTCTGCTTCCTACAAACACTGGCAGAAGTTTGCTAAACTGCTGATAGGAGTCAAACCAGTGAGATGACATTGTCAGTAATAAATTTATTAATGCCCTTTTCTACAAAGCCATGTCAAAACAACCACATTTTTGCTTCAGCAAGGGAGAGAGAAGCAGTAAAATTGATGACGATCTGCTGTATGTACGTAATCCATTCTGGGGAGATAGAAGCAGGTAAGGCAGAGTGGAAGTAGAGATGTACTCCCACTTGCTTTTTGTTTTTCCTCCCCGTGACTACATGGTGGAAGACATCTCTGTTGCCACTTTCGTACATTTTTTAGTTTCTGCTTATTTCCATCAGAATGGATTCTTGTCTACAGATGCAGAGATATCCTCATAAATCCTAACGGGCTTTATAAAGTAGTTACAACCCGGTGTTACATCTCTGTGTCACAAATGGCTGCGATGTACCAAGGTATTGCTGTAAGTACTGTTTTGGTTTAGGACCAGCTCCTTGAATAAAAGTTCCTTCTTTCCCTTAACAGACCTACTGGGAATATCTAGAGTATCTTTCCAGAAATTGGGGAAGATTTCTTCCAGAGACATTTTCTTCCTAGAAATCAGGAGCATTTTGTTGTTCCATTTATGGAATGTTAAATGTTACGTCCACGTTTTGTGACCTTCAGCTTATTCCCAGGCTTGCTGGCTTATTACTTGTGGTGCCGGAGCTCCATCCTCCTGGCTAGCTCATCAACAGGGTAATGTTAGCAGGATTCCCATCCCACCCTCCTTTAAACAAGGGAAATATTTCTATTGCTATGGGTCATCCTAGAGAGAGAGTGCCTAGCGTACAGGAGGGAGGACAGAGAAGGTGAAACCGTGAATGGTGGTCTGAGAAGACTTGGACAACGAGCCACGGGCTGGGCAGGGAAACGACCTGGCTGCAGGGTGCGGTGGGCTGTGACTCGGAAGGTTATGAGGGAAGAACAGGAAAGGCTCGGAAAGGACAGGAGTGGACTGCGGCCAGGCTTGGGGGAGTATGTAAAAGTGGTCCCTAAAGCACACTTGTGAAGTCCAGAACCTAGCGTTGCTGCGTGCTGCTGGGTTTCTGCCATTTTTGTCTGTGAAACCCGCTGACCACTGCCCCATCTCTCTTCAGGGCTTGCCTGGTGTTATCCGGAACCGCACCAGCTTTCATACAAGTGTGGATGTCTCAGTGCTGCTGTGATTCCTGTCAGTACTGATACGGATGGAAAGTCTGGTTTGCAATTTTTTATAAGCCACTTGTGTATGGTATATATAAACCATGTAATACACAGAAATCAAGCAAAAAGGGAGAATTATTAAACTAGCAAAGTTGCACTGGAAGAAAATGCTAGTGGCAGTCTGTAAGCATCGTTTCCCCACCGTTCGCTAACGTGTGCCTGTTGTGTGTGATCATCCCATTACAGCATTGCATCACAACTTTTTCAAATGGGTTCGTTCCCAGTAGACCTGCCTGAGGTATAAATCAAGTCTGCATGGAAAAGGGGGCTGCTCTCATGTCAGCTGGGCCTCCGCGCCGTGTCTCAAAGCTGAAAGGGGCGCAGGGAGTGAGGCTGGGAAGCGTGGGACAAGGATGGTGTGAAGTGTCAGGCGGGTGAATGCTGCTCTCTAGAAATGGATCCTGGCCTCCCACCGACAAGAGCTCCTCTAGGATGTGAGGCAAGTCAGAAAAACTTGGTCTTTATTTATGAATAAAGTGACTTACATCCTCCTCGTTGGCTACATAGAGGTGTTGTGGCAGCTGCATTTGAACATAAAATACTCTGGAAAACTCAGGGTCCAGAGAAATGAAATTAGGCACCCAAACCTCTTGGCCTTAATCTGCTTATATAGTTCTCCTTTTCCTGCAGTAATGTTTTGAAGCTGAATTCAGTTGCTTATTTGCAGAGTGGTTTAATAGTGTACACTGAAGAGCACCAGCCCCCCGAGGGATGGTTTGCTGCAAATGAGGCACAGGAGAGCTCTGCGGAGCAGGAAGGAGAGAACAAAATTTTGAGCAGTTGACTCCTGAAGTGAACTGGAGCTCCCCAGCGTGGGGAGGGAGCGCTTGTCGTCCAGGAAATGCCAGCTAAGGACTGTGCCGGCGCGTGGATGCAGCAGGTACATCCAGGTTTATTGAAGGCCAAGGGGATGCTGCACCAAGGACATACGTGACCAGAGCCCCCCCACTCGGCATCGTGTCGTATGTGGAGAGAGACGCTGTGCAGCCTTTGCTGTTAGCAGCGCGGCTGCATCCAGCCCTGCTCACAGGGGACTGTCTGGCTGTATTAGTGTGCTCCTGATCAAATTCAGAGGAAATTGGGTAATTCTTCTGTTTTGGTGATACGACAACAAAGGCGAAGGCTGAGGGTGTTCGTGTTGCTCTGTTAGGAGCGAGGTCTCTCTCCTCCCATGGGAATGCTCAGCGCTGAGGCACTGCTTTGCATGACTGCTTAATTTTAAGCTGCTGTAATTCTTAGCAGTTACCAGAGTATTTGGCGTCTGAGCACAGCACGGATCTCTAAGAGCCACCCCAACAAAAACTGCTGTACCTTTTGACAGAAATAGGTGACAACGTGTTTATTTTTTAGCAAAAGGGTAACATACATCCACAATCTGTCGCTGGTTACGGACTGTGGCTTCCAGAGGTGCATGGCATGGCAGCCTCAATACGTAGCCATGTGAAGGATGTGTCGCCATTTAAACCTGAAACGCGTGGCTTGGGGTTGTTTCTTCCTTGGCTTGCTGAAAGCATTCATTCCAGGCTGCAGCAGCTGCTCGGACATCGGTATTCTCTGCGTGTGCTTTGATTTGCAGTGAAAGACAAACATAATTGAGTATAGGACGTAGAATCCTTGTTTTGTTATTACAGAGAACTCTTCAAATGGAACATGAAGGATATAAGGGTAATTTCATACCTGAAACCAAAAAAATTAGTAATGAACGCTTTCTCGTGTTCATGTTTTAGAGCAATGGGTTTGTAACTGACCTGCATTATTAAGTTGCACGTAGTCCTTAAACACACTGCAGTGTCTTTGGGGTTGTTCCCATAAATGATCTTGTTCAAAACTGAAAGTAGTCACTACTCCAGTGACCTTTCTTCTTTGTTCCCCACCCTGATCTTTTCTGATACATCAATTCTTGCTTGGAATCAAGTCCAGCAGAACAGGCTGCAGTAGGCAAAGCTACTGTTTAAAAAATCTGCCAAGAACTTTTACTCCAATTGTGAGCAGAAACCTGGAACTGCAGTTTTTAAAGATGTAGACCTTATTTAGATCACTGCAAATCAGTAACTCCACTGAGGATGACAGGATTTAAATCCCATCCCTCCCACCCCCATAACTGAGATCAAAATCATGGTTTCAAGTGATTTTTGAAAAAAAAACCCATGTTATAAAATTCCACAGAAAATGTTTCACAGCTGCTCAGAATTTAAGGAAAGTTAATACTTCCAGATGCACTCAAGCAAAAACTCATTTACCTGATTTTGCACCTAACATACCACTGAAGTTAATGAGATGTAAGCTCTGAAGTCGTTTAGTTGCTTTTGAAAATTTTACTTCATGATCAGTTCCAGCTTTTCCAAAGTATTTATTTTCATGTATTTCAAAAACTGTTGTTATGACTCTTTTATTGTGAGTCAGCATTCCTTTGGTCTACTTTACATAAATATACAATAGTACAAATTTTATGGTAAATCTCCTTTACCTTACTAGAAAGAAAAATTAGTCTTTTGTTGCTTTTATACCAGTAGAAAAAATAACAGAGGGTCATAATGTGCTCAGAAATAAGGGCAGATAGACAACGGGAGCAGAGAGACATGGGAAGACATTCAGAGTTTTGCTAAGTGGAAGCGCTCTTAGCACTTATTAGCAGTAACCAGGGAGGCGGCAGGGCGGCACCGAAACGCTGCCTGCCGGAATCGCATCCTTGATCCGACTCCTACTGACAGGCAACAGCAACTGAGGCCTCCAAAGGGAAACGGCTGAAAGAAAAACAGCGTAAGAATTAGGTGAAGGGGAAAAGGTTGGCGGGGAAAACAGGTAGCGGCAAAGTTAAATACAAATTTAAAGTCCTTCAGTGTAATCTCTTGAGATCTCGTGATGACCAAGGCTGGAAAGGATTCGCCCTTGAGCAGCAGAAGGGCATGGGGCAGGGCGAGACCAGGGAGAGGCTGACTACAGAGCAAACGTAGGAGAGCGGGTGGATACAAGTTCTCAAATGTAAAAAGCCGCAATAGTTGGAAAGCGCAGAAAAGGAGAAGATTAAAAGGTTGACAGTTCAGGAGAAACACAAAACATTCACTTCTGTATGACACTGCAAAGAAATGTTATCTAAGGGGGTTGGTAGCAGTAGTATCTTTTTTTGCAGGGGTACAGCGCCGGTATTTTAACAAGGGCTATGTGTAACAGCGTTTGATATCTCCAGCTCAGGCACTCTGGGTTTTCCTGAAGAAAGAAGTTCAATGGTAGCACGTTCACCTTGCCCTCCGGTCTTGGGGTTTCCGTAGCTGTGGGCACCGGGGCTGCAGCGGTTGTGCTGTCGGCACGGTGAGCGTGAGAAGGCAAATTCCAGTTGCAGCAGAAATTCATGGCATTGATTTCGGTGGTGGGTCGTGGAGCAGGATCACAGTGTAACAAACAGCTACTCCTGGTGTGTTGGGTGGATTGTGGAACAGCTCCTCCGGCACCGGTCCCCTATGCCTGTGTGCTTTCCCACCATGACTCCCCCGGTGTGCACGTCTGTCACGATGCTTTGCAGGATAGCGAGATGATTAGGAAGAGAGATGCCCCAAGTGAATTGTCCTGCTCCCATACAGGGTGCATCGGCGATGGTGGAGATGTTGCAGAAGTAGCCCCCAGCTGCTTATCCCACTTAGTTTCAGGAATTTCACTGCAGTGGTTTGTCCTCAGTCTTGTTTCCAAGGTTGCCAGCACAAAGCAAAAGGAGTTCCCTATTTTGAACTCCAAAAGACGTTCCTTTTATCACTTATGTCCCAGCTTGTCAGTGGCATTAGGGCGAGTTTATGCACTTCTCACTGGATCTCAGATTTGCTGACCTATTTCCAGTTTTAACCCATTTATGAAACCAGTGGTCCAAACTGTTGGCCTTTTCTCTTCATAACCTTCTTTTAGTGACTAAATGAGTCCGTATTCACAGGGCAGGGCTGGAGGGCACATCGTAGCTCTATGAAAGTATTGGTGTATTTGTGCACTCTATTCCAAGACCACGTCCAGTATGAGTCTTGGCTCATGGGTGAAAATATCTCCTCTCAATCCAATAGGATATTATGATTTAGGTGAGGAAGTGAAAGGTGGATTTAGCTGGAATACTGCATACCACACTTGAGTGAGCTATGTACTCTTCAGGGGACTGAAATATTTTATTATTGGGCAACCAGGTGGAAGTAACACTGCAGAAGTTTAGTTGGGTCTGAAATGTCTACTCTTACACAGCATTTCTAAACTGTTAGCCAAATGAAAGATAACAATGTTCTTTCCCCATACTGTTTTGAAAGTGGCCGGTCTCAGTCTCTGATTCTGAACAAACTGTGGGTGGTTCTTTGTCTTCAGTGAACAGTAGATGCAAATACATTTTGAAGGCAATTAGGCAGAGTATTTTTATTTTTGCTCACAATAAACTGCAAGCACAAAATTGCTAGCACAAGGTTGAAGGTTATTTACTAAGATTATATGCCACATGTGATTAATCTCTTACCCACTTTTTTTTTCTTTTATTAGCAAAATTTTAAATTTCCAGGGCATCTGTACAGAATACTAAGGGGTCAAATTATAAGGCTGAAAATACTTATCCCTGATGGCTGTGTGTGCAGAATATACTGTGTTAACTAGGTGCTTCTTGCTGCTCAGCTGCTCTCCGGTAAGCTGCATCTCTGCCAGAGTCCCAGCAACGTCAGCTACCCTGAAATACTGCAGATCAGCACATCCTGGAGAAGGGTATGGCTGCCATAAGGCCGTTTCCTCCTGCTGTTCTTCAACAGCATTGCTCTAAAAAGATAACAAATGACATAAAACTGCCAAATAGGTCTGCAGGGAACAAAAGACCTGTTATTTCCCCAGTGGAAAGGAACATGTTAAACATTGCTTTCCTTCCCGTACCCCCCAGCTGCTGTTGGCGATTGCCGATCAAACTGTTGAGCACTGCTTCGTCCTGCTCCTTGGCCACGTGTCCCGGCCACCTTCCTTTTTGCCAGTCATTCTGTTTCTGAAACTGCCCAAACTGCAGAAGATGGCCAGGTGTAAACAAACCCGGCCACACACATGCACAGAGCAAAGCTCTGTGTGGTCTGTCTCCACCAGCAGGGACTGGTCGATGTGAGCACGTTCAGAAGGCAAGTAGGTCTCGGAGTTGTGTGTAATTGAGGATGGGAGGTGGGGCGGGGAGGAGGAAGAGCAGCATCACTGTTTTGGAGGGCAGCCCCATGCTTAGGCTAGCTTACGGTGACTGATGAACCAACACCTTGGACCCAAAGTGATGTGTTCTTCCCCACGTTCCACAGGAGGCTCAAGTAGAGCACTGTGGGCTTTGCGTGATCTTCATCACTATAGTATAGCTGTTGGAGTGCTGCTGGAAGCTGAGGAGATGATGGAGAAAGGGGCTTGCTCTGCACCATCTGACACGTGTTCAGTTATTTTCTAAAGACAATTTTATGATGTCATGCAAGTTGGAAGCCATAATTTTGCTGTCAACCTTGTCCTCACTGCACCCTTTTCTCTGGAAAAAGTAAAGTGAATCTTCACTGCAAAAAAGATCTCAGTTTTAATTCATCATGCCTGCTATAATAATAGAGGCAGTTTTAAGGTTAGAATAGTGTGTAGACAAGATGATAATTATTGCTCTGAAGCTTTTTTGGAGAAGGCGGCAAGAGGAAATTTTCCATTAACATTAGAAAAAAATACAGGAGAAGGTGACGAATAAATGCTTCCACCACCTTACTTTTCCATGATCAAGAGACAGTTGCCTAATCCCAGTATATAATTGTCACATGATTAAAAATGTATGAGATCTCATGAACATAAAAGATTGTGTATAGCAGCATAAGTACTTGATTTAAATGCATAATTAATAGCTTCACTCAGCTTTACGTTGAAATGCAAGATCAACAAGGCATGTATCCGAGAGACGTACTGAAGTTTTGCACCAAAGCAGCTTATTAGTGAAACTATGCTGATAACTCTTTCATTTTTAGGCAGTTGGCTGAAGGGGAAAAAGAAGTTTGAAGCTATTGGTAAATTTTGGGAGGGATCTTTGATATATTTGAGAAGCTAGTGAGTTAAAAAACTTCAAACAACCTCAAAACCCAGGCACATCCATTATTTTAACAATTAACTTTTACCTACCAAGAACGTATTTGGTATGTAAAAATACGTAAAAAGTTGCACATTGACAGTGGTCATAAAGTGTAGAAAATCCTGTGCTTGCTGATTAGGTACCTGTGATAACCGTAACCGCGTACTTTGCCAGAAGCCCACCCTGCGTGTGACTCGTGTGCGGTCCCTGCGGAGAACTTCCATGGATTCAGAAAAGACAACGTACAAAGCTTCTGTAGGTTCAACTGTAAATTATGTGTTTATATTATTATACCCAGTGCACACATAGAAACACCACTGCTTGCTGAGTTTTTGCACTTCTAACATATTAATTCAGTAAAATACTTAAGAGTACTGGTTAATTTTAAGCCTGTAAAAAATACAGTTCAGTGTTGGACCCAAAACTATTACTGTCTTGTTAGTTTTAGCTCTCTTCATTTCTGCTTTTGAAGGAACATTAATCCAATTCACTTTTTTTTTAAAAAAGTATATGCCAGGATTCAACTGTTTTATTTCAGTTTGGTAGCACTGAGTTGGGGTTTTTTGTCCTAACTGATCATAATGACAGCTAAATGTCAGCTTCATTTGTGTCTTAGCTCAAAATATAAACAGAAAAGTATACAAAAAGGAAGATGTTTTCTTACACACTTGGTGAATTATTTTTGCTGTGTACCTTATGCCAAACAGTTTTGATTCTGCATGTGACTTACAGTCCAAAAGCCGTACCCATACATTTTTCTGATTAAATTATTTTCAGTATTTTGCATCTAGTGCAGAGAAAACACTGCTATTAAAATAAATGCATTTTAAAAAATTGGAACTTTGTTGAAACATAATTCCATCGAGAAAAAAACCACAATATTTTTATATAACATTTTGGATATATTTTATGTCAAAACATGATCACCAGTCAAACTAGTGACATCTAAACCCCATACAGTATTGTGACTTCTAAAATAAAAAATCAGAACAAAACTAAATCACCATGTGTTGGTGATTGAAACACAACAAAACCCTAGTATTCTTCAAAAGTGTCTACTAAATATAATAAAAAGAAGAAGAGAACAATTAACATTTAGTCTGTTACATTAAAAAATCGGATGTACGTAGTTCTATTGCCTGTTAGCTTTACCTAAGCCTTCTCAACTACTACAAAAATAAAAAGAAAACTCAGTGTTCAAAGTCAAAAACATTCAAATCAGTTGATACAACATTACAGTACAGTCAACTAACATCATCCGAGGTCTCCTCTTCTCAGTGTACGAGTCCTTAGACCAGTGTTACAAACCTAGTTCAATGCAGTTTCAAAACTGTATGTTAGCTTTGCAAGACACTGTACTCTACTGATGGCTTCAGAAGAATGGGGTTGTGCTACTTTTGAATCACAGGGTAACCCCAGCCTCTCATTAATTTTGTTCAGCACTGTAGTTAGAACAGCATTAAGTTTAGCACAATAACTAAAAAAAGGAAAAACAAAAAAATAAAATAAGAATTGGAAGCTAGGTGAAGCTGCCATTTGTGTCAAACAATTGCGATACGCTATACTAAAAAATTCTGAAATATCCACCTGTCCTCACCGCTCTGCCACAAACTAGCAAAGTCAAAAATACAAAAGTCTTCAACTTCTCATTTTTGCAGAATAAAGCAAAAAAGTCTTTGTGCTCCTTACTACCAGAAGCAAAATATCCTCTGAGTTACCACATGTAATAGCTTCTGGATGTGTCGACTTGGGTTGGCTTGGTCTCTGCAGAACCATCCTTGTCTTTTTCACTGTCACCTTCCCAGAGATTAATAAGTGGAGGGTAGAGCTCATTCAGTGGGATTGAAGAGGTCTTTTGCATATATTTTTTCAATGAGTGGTGGTAGTTTTTTCTCTTAAACCTTTTGGCAATATAAACAGAAATGGAGGCGAGGCTAATGACAGCGAACATGGATCCCATTACTGCTGCGAGGGCCGTGCTGGTTTCTTGGTCTGAAATATCTAGCGCAAAAGCTGCATTTTTTGTTGTAACGTTAACACAGGACTTCTGCGTTTGCTGATGGATATTTGACACGGTTAGACACACTTCATAATCTGTAGATGGTTGTAAATGCGTGAGGTTATATTCATGTACATCAACCGGGACCCTAGCAGTGTACGTAATGTGAGGGTTGTCAATCTTCATAGTGGCCGATGACCATTTTAAATTGGAAGTCATGACATTGGAATTAACTTTCCAAGAAACCAAGATCGAATGCGATTCGGCTTGCTTAACGTAGATTTTCAGAACCTGGGTCCCATCCAAAAGCGTTCCGTTCACCCGGATAGTGGCGACCCTCGTGTCAGCCCCTTCTATGTTTTGAGCAACACAGGTGTACCTCCCGGAGTCTTCAACCTGGATGTTAGAGATTTCCAAGGTGCCTTCACTACTCAGCTTGTATTTGTCAGAGAGACTGTCGACAGTTACTTTATTGCCGAGAGGAGTGACCCAGTAAATTTCTGGCTCGGGTTCTGCCATGGCCCGACAATCTAAAAACACTGTCATGCCGATGTCCAAGTTTAAGTGATTTGGAAAGGTCTCATGAGAGATCATTGGAAGACACTGTTCGTTTGAATCCTGTATTAACACTTCCTTCACCTGCTGTCCTCTGTATTCTGGAGGCATAGCACAAAACATGGATAGAGGTTCCATGAAACGGATATTGGTTTTGTTTGAGTTGATCCAGTGAATGACACAGTCGCACCTGAGCGGGTTACTGTGGATACTGATCTCACGCAGGTTTGGAAGGGATTCCACTGTCTTTTGGTAGACTGCATTCAAGGCATTGTTGTTCAGCATCAAGCTCTCCAGGGCAGGAACGTTGCGAAATGCCAAACGATGTATGTAAGACAGCTTTGGATTGTTGGTGGCTTCAAGCTTTGTAAGTTCAGGCAGGTTGTCCAGCGCATACCTATCAACAGAAACGAGTTCTCCCATATTATTGATTCCAAGCTCTTTCAATCTGAGCATGTTTTTAAAATCACCTTCTTGAATTTTATGAATCGGATTTTTGTTGAGGTCCAGGAATTTTAAATTTGGAACTTTCTCAAGTGCAAGCTGAGGAACTTTTACCAGTTTGTTGTCGTAGAAGGAAAGACTTTCAAGACTATCCAAGCCTACCAAGGCATTGCCAGGAATGTCTGTGAGATACATACCTGCCAAAACTAGACTCCTTAAATTTGAGAGGGGTTTGAAATTCATGTCTAGTATTCCAATCACTGGATTTTCTCCAATCATGAGAATCTCTAAGTTAGGAGTAGAATCAAACCAACGGCTGTCAATAACCTTTAATTTGTTGGAGTTGAGATGTAATCTCAGAAGATTCTTCAGGCCAGAGAATGCGTTTGCAGAAATGCTGCTGATCTGGTTGTGATTGATATACAGCTCCTGAAGATTGCACAGGTCTTGCAAGCAGTAGTCAGTCATCTCCGTTATCTGGTTTTCCTCCAGGTGCAGAGTAGTAAGTTGAGTGAGATTTGAGAGCCCCACATCTTTGATACTTGTGAAGTTATTTTGTGAAAAATCCAATTCCGTTAAATTAAACAGCTGTTGGAGTTCATCTGTGGTCTTTGCAATGTTGTTGCTTTGTAACAGAAGGACTTGAGTGTCACTGGAAAGATTGCTGGGGATTTTTGTTAATCGAAGGTCATTGCAGTCAACTGTTGTGGCTTCCCTGTACGTTGACTGTGGTGTAAACCATGGCCTGATTTCACATACACAAAGCTGTGGACATTCGTTACTCTGTATGGAAGACTCAGTTAATGAATTCGTTAACAATTCTAGCACCAACTGGCAAACAGTTAAAACAACTCTAACCTTCGCCATGCTGGTCAGCTAGCGAGTTCAGCTCCCCAGCCCCTTAAAATAACGACAGATTGAGAAGGTAATTTGTTATCGGGCAGAAAATGTAAAGCTTAAAGTTTAAGGTGAAAGGCTTGGACATCCAGAAGGTGAAAGATGATTTTTGGAGTTTAGAGAAGACAAGAAGTGGTCTGAAGACTCTCAGCTGCTCCTCTATGTTCCAGAATCTTCTGCAAATCAGTGTCTGAAGATGTTCCTGAAAACAGATTAGGGTATATGTTATGTTCATCTCATACACAGTTCATATATTATTTAATTTCTTCATCCTTTAAAGAAAAATATCTGAAAACAATCATTATTTTAACATTCATCTCTCTTACGAAAATCCTGATCTGGTATAGTTAAGTTATGTAGGGTTTGGATCTCTCTTCTACTTGGGATTTACATGAGAAAACTCTCCAATAGTTCCCAAGTGAGCAACTAACAATTCCCAAGTGAGCGACTAACGATGTATGCAATCATCTGAAAATAAAACTTGGATACCTTGCAGTTAAACTCTGCACTATTTGTTTGAATGGCTTGAGAAATGCTGAAGATGGAGGACATGCTCGCGAGTGCAGCTAGGTCTCAAACGAGTGTTCGGAGCAGAATCCCGATGGGAGTCAGGGTGCCAGAGCTGTCCCCAGGGCTCGGATTTCATGCGTGTGGAATTAAGGCTCAGGAAGAGCTTGGTTTATAAGTTTCAAGCTAAATGCATACGAACTTTGCCGAGTTAATCAAATCGGTTCCAGATAACAGCTTAGATTTAATCCAGCTAAGCACCAAACAATAACAGTAAATTTGATTAAATGAATGTACTGTCCTTATTTTAGCTGTTTGTACTGCATTGTGCATCGTATGTGAATGGTTTACCACAATTCCAAATTACGGTGTAAACCACACGATTTGTATCTAAAAAGCCTGAAGTTATTCGTGCAAGAGTATTTTTAAATTAACTCAAAAGTGTCTAGTGTACCTCAGAAAATCTGTTGTGTCGTGGGTCTTCAAACACATATTAAATGAAAATCTAAGCTCTTAGTAAAATGTTTCTCGTTCTCACTTTATTGAAAAAGTAAACTCCAGGAAACAGTTTGTTATCTGCAACCCTATCTATTACTGCTGCTGTAAAAAGCCTGGATACAGTTTTGAGAGTTTCTGTATGTGTATCTGTAAAAATGGGCAATTTGGGGCCTGTGGCGTTAAATAGAAGGGCTGCCTGGCTCCCAGTTCAGAAGTACGTTGCTTCAGTGATGGTGATGCTGCATGAACGGATTTTCTCCAACTAGTGGCGATTTCACACGCCTAGCAGTCTTCCTCTCGGCTCCTTGTGCACATCGATACTGGCAGATAAAGTACACCTTTACAGTATTTCCCAGCGCAGGTTAAACGGGGTAGTGCATGTGTTCAACGAGCTCTGAATTAAATACAAAGCATACGCGAGCAAGGCGCGTGACAAATCTGAGTAAGGATTTAAAGAGCAGGCCTCTTGAAATTCGAGGCGACGCTGTAAATCTCGTGCTCTAATGACTGCAGTTGAGACTTCTCAAACCAAAGGTTTGTCTTTTTATGTAGCTAAAAGAAACAAGTTGTTGAGACAGAGCACATAGCAATGATAAAATGTAATCGCGGAAAGCAGGAAATAGCATCTTTTTCAATTAGAACGTAGTGAAGCCTCAACCTAGTCAAAACCCACAGAATATATTACTATATAAAATAATAAAACTAAGTACAGCTTTTAAAAATAGTTTTAAAATAGTAATCTAGATAGCGGTGACAGGAATGCCATTTATACAACGCTCTTACTTCAGAATTCATTAAATAATGAGATTACAATATTTTATTTCAGATTATGATATAATGCTGTAAGTAGAACACACTAAATAGCATTTTTATTTTGGCATGCTGTTATTTGTTCTGTGGTTGTATTTTGGAGGCAGGGAAACGATGCTAGCCAGAAAGCATTTGACCCTGTTGAGTTAAGATTTTCTCTCTGGTAGCTGAGACTTGACTGAGATGAGAAGCCCGCGCTGGAGGGGGAGAAGCCAGATGTAGAACAAACGTTCCTTCTCAAATAACTTTCAACTGATGGAAGAACTGAATAAGACATTAACTGCATTAACAAAAATAAGTCCTCACGGCACCGTAATAGTAAGGAATACATTAACATCGAGTGATGAGGAGTCTGGGATAAACTGAGTTATGCTGACTTTAACGGATGCTTCTCTGAATAACAATCCATTTGTAGCTGCCCCAAACTAGGCAGTTCTAGGAATATTGATGACGTCCGGAGTTTAATTGATTTAATTCCAGATTTTTCAAACGATAGTATTTGCCAGTTTATAGCACAGGCAGTGATTTCATCCGGTAACAATTTTAGACAGGTACGGGAGGGGCTTTGAGCTGCCGTTACACGTGGGCTGTTCCCTCGCGCGGGGCGATGCCTCCGGTCCAGCTTTGCAGGCTGGGCTCAGCGAGGCACAACAGGGAGCGGCACGAGCCGGGTAACAGCCTGCGCCAATCCAGATGCCACTGCAAGAGGCAATACTGCTCCAAACATTCATGCCTTCAGAGTCCCTCCTGTAACTTTTCTAAGTAGATGAAGAGAAAGAAGTCCATGCCTTAGGAAGCAATGGGCCCTAATGATGTTTTAGTGCTGATTTAGCTCTGATGTAGTTACACAAACCATGTAATACTTTAAAAATGAAACTGCCCGAAAAAGACTTCAAAGCTTCTTTTAAAATATGTTGGAGCACATCTAGATTTTGAAAAAAAATTGAATTCGATCCTTCCTTTGTTGAATATTTATATCCTCTTACTTGCACATTACATTTATTGTTCATCCTTAGTAAGAAGGCATTTCTGGTTTTATTGAATAGAGTTCTGGGTTTACGATCACTGTAGACATATGATTTTACAAGTTACTAGTGACACTTTCTCTTCTCTAGCTATTTTCTACTGCAAATGGATTTAATTTTCTTTAACCGGAAAATGTTCTTTAGAAATGACCTGCACATTACGGTCTCCAATCCCCCCCAGCCCAGGGCAGCTTGGATGAAGCTATAAATGAAAATCCAGTGTAATCAAAAAGTAAATTCTGATCGGCTCCACGTGCCCCAGTCCATTTTAGTGCTGTGCTTATGTGAATGGCAGCCCAGAGGCCACAGCATGAGGGAAAAGCCAAGTCATGGGCTTTTGCTTTAGCTGCTCCTGATGCTATAAAACCCCATCCGTCGCTCTGATAAAAACTGGAGAGGCAGCTGTTAGCAGTGAAGAAGTGCAGTGCAGTTTTTTCTATAACTAAATAGCAATGGCTGCTTTTGTTCTGCCGTTTATATCTATATATGATACGCTTGACCACCTCGCTCTCATGCTTGTAAGAAGCAGCTGCCAGCCCTCCGAGCGGTCACCAACAGCCGTCCCTTTGCCCCTGGATGTCTCGGCTTTCCAGTCTTCACAGTGTTGGCAGGACTGGTCCCAGACACCTCTGTGACACTCATTGTCCAAAGGAATAAAATAACATGATGTTTTTTGCTGCAGGACTATGTTTCTCGAATGTTAGACTCTTCTCAGGTTCTGAAGTCCTATCTAGAATTATAATCACATCTTTCCAAATAAAAACTAGACAAGATATGTATGTAGGAAATCTTTCTTTTTTTTTGGTGGATAAGCTGGAGGACAACCAGGTTTTGAAAACAAAATCTGTGGCAGTATGCGGTTCCAGATAGCCACCAATGAACAACCACTGAGCCCGTGTGGATGAACCGGGGATGGCTCCCGGGAAACGTCCCAGCTCTCGCTGGAGTCAGTGAGACTGAATTGAGAACTGGAGTGTTAGTGTGTGCCCCTTTCCTGCTAGACATCTCAGCATGTTGCCCAGCGAGAACCTTTTTGTATTAACTTGTTCTTTTTTTCATGTAAAACAACTACAGTATGTCCCTAGTAGCCAAGCACGGTCCAAGCCAAGTCAGGGGATCGGTTCAGAAGATTTTGGCTTTTGAAGGCCAGGGAATGTTTCTTAAGGAAACACCAGTTCCAGAGCAGGGGCAGAGCAGGGGCTCTGGGCTTTCTGGATTAAGGGAGAATATCGGTCCTCATTCATATCACAAAATCTTTTTTTTTTTTTTCCCCCTGAAAATGGTATTTAATGTGGGTCACGTGATTGATGGCACTTCTTCTAATTCTGTATTAAAAATTTCTTTTAAAAATACTGGGTGGGGAAACTTCCCCTAAACAGTAAGGGGCTATTACACCTTTCTTTCAGGAGATACTAAGCTTGTAAAAGATAGCTTTCAGCATTCTTTGCCTTCCTCTCATTTATTTATTAAGTTTGTATTTTCTAGTGTACTAAACCACTACAACAGTCATAACAGCTGTTAACTTGATATCAACAGAAATAATGGTTAATTTTATGGGAGAGATAGGGAGGGGAATATTTTACTGGGGGCTAAATAAATGCATTTCCATAGCATCCCTCAGTACCCAGTGCATTACGAAACCACAGTTCTGTCAGCAAGCAAAGCCACGGCAGCTGTCTGGGACATTAGCTTGTTTGTGTTTCTTGTGGGCAGAAAATACGAGCATCGTTCCTGTGTCTCCCACCCTGGAAACGCAGTGGGGAGGGTGTGCGTAGGGCTTCCCTTTCCGGCCAGGGTGCAAAAACTGCTTAATGGTGAGAATTTGTTTGGCCCAAGAAGTTGTACTGGGGGAGTATTTGGTTATGGAGTAGAAGATCCTTCATTTCAGCATTCCTGTGGGGTGGAAAGAGGTGCTGGCAGCCATAGCCTTGCTGATGGCTGTTAGAGTTTGTCTAGTTGTTCAGGCGATCCAAAGAAAAAGTACGTTTAAGTCCACAATGCAGTAAGAGGAGACTATGAAGAGACAGTTGTGAAACAAACTGTTCATAAAAAAGTGTTCATGGTTAACTTGCTAGCTAGAAAAAATAGATGTTAAACATTTTTCCTTGGTAATAGGGAGATGAAGCGTTGTCACTTCCATGACAACTGTATTAATGGTCACTATTAAAAATTGCTGAAAAAAGAAAGAGATATTTGGACGTCTGTTTTGAAACAGTGATACTACCACAGAAAATCGTCTCTCTCCACAGTTAAGTGCTTCATTCTTGTAAAATTTCTTTTATATTGCAAGTAGCATCAGCACAGATTTTGGTTGGCAGCCATATATACTAAATGTGCCTAGGTAAAAGTCTGAGGGATCAGATACATGAAGAAAATTACCTCGGGCTAAGACAAGCAATTTATTTTGCACTTGCTGTGAGCCAGAAGCACATACTGATCCACAGTACCTACCCATCTCTCCACAGAAACATTTTCATATATTGAGCCTAAGTAATGTAGCTAGTCTTTCGGAAAATTGTCTGTTGTGCTAATGTTCTGCTAACGACTCGTGCAGCTTTCTTGTTTCCCCGTCATCATCGTTTGTGAAACTACTGCCATAGAAACACCCTCCGTCGTTGGTCAGGTCGGAAAGCTTGGCCTGGGCTGCTGCATCCTGGATTCAGGTGGGTCGTTAGGAAAACGGGCCTTAGGCAGCCCCGCACCCACGCCCAGGGATCTGGAGCGTACTGCAATGACCGAGTGCTAGTGCCAAGGCGTAAGAACTGGTGAAGCTTCAGCGTGAACACGGTGATCAAGAAAACCGAATTCAGACTGGGATCAATAAAGCGTTACTCCCCAGTCAGGGAAAGGAAGAGCCTGTTCAGACAGGGGACACCGAAAGAGGTTGGCTTGGTTGGTCTGGCAAAGAGCTAGCCTGGAGAACTGCTTACGTGAGAAGCAACACTGGAGATGAACTGGCCCTAATGAACTCCGGCTGAGTTCGTTACGGTCAGGTTAAGACAGTTGGACAAGTTTAAGGAGAGGGTATTGTGTTTATGTTGGAGGTAACAAGGGACTTGCCTTGCTTTGAGCTTCAGCAGGGCCTTTGCAGGCTACAGCCACCCGTTTTCTACAGAGAAAACTGTGAGCTGTTGGTGCCATACTACAGGTGAACAATAACCTTCCACAGCGCTTCACGAGAAAGGCATTTAAGTAGTCACATACATATGTACGTGCACCCACTAAATCACACAAGTAAGCACAACACAGTAAGCCTGGTCTAAAAGGTTGTGTTACTAAAATCAGGTCTCACTCCAGTCAAGAGCATCAGTGACCTTGTACATCCTAGAGAAAGAGGCTGGACATGGCCTTTGAGTTTAATAACCAGGATATTTACAGCTAACCTACAGAATGGGCTCCTTGCCCAGGAATCAAACGTAAAAGTGCAATCCTGTCTATTTAGAAAAATATTGAGGAATCATGCCTGATAGTAAGCCTTCTACATCAGGGTTTTTAAAGTCTCTGATGTCATCAGGAAATAAACTATTTACAAGCCTGAATTGTGTAAAATACAGAAAAGTCAAGCTGAAAATGATGTGAGGCAGTTGAAAGAGCATACCAAAATCTGAAAATGGGAGCTTGTTATTAAAAGCAAAGACAAAAACAAGGGCCTACAGGACATGCAAGGTTTGGTTTTTTTTTTTCCCCTGCAAATAATGCCTACTTTTTTCTTCTTGTCTGTACGCACATTCCATCAAAATAAAGTCAGTGTGTAACTTTAGGGAAAGCTCCAGTGAGAAGGCGATTTGCTATATTTCAAGACAACCTTAGCATGCTTTATCTGTGTTCTTTTGAAAAATACTAGTCTTATCTCCACAGAAGAAATGCGAAGAGCATCCTATTCATAATGCCTGCACTGCAGAAACAGCATATTAAATCTTTAAAGTTTGTAATTTATTGGGGTTTATTCTTAAGACTTGCATCTGATACAATGTTTTTCATTAAAATATTGAAGAAAATCTGCAGGAGAGAGAAAAATTCTTTTAATTCATACACTGATCTTGAGTACAAGGGGCTAGAACCATGCAGAGTACAGCTACTATATATTGATGGCCCATCAAATCAACCATGGAATTGCAACCCAGCTTCTGTCATCTGTTTGAAAATCTCTTGCAAATTACCATTAACAAGTCATATTAGAAACATCAGGAATAATAAGCGCTTTCCAAACAGTGGGTTGTCAAATTATATAGTCTGTTTGTTTTTTCTTTAGGAAAGAAAAAACTCATAAAACCATTTAAAAGCTTGAAAACCTGAAAGGCAAGATGTGTTGGTACACTAGTAATATTCTTACATTAGAAACCCGTATTGGGTTTGCGTGGCCAGGTTTGGGTAGCGGGGGGCTACAGGGGCGGCTTCTGTGAGAAGCTGCCAGAAGCTTCCCCCGTGTCCGACAGAGCCAACGCCAGCGGCTCCAAGACAGACCCACCTCTGGCCGAGGCCGAGCCCGTCAGCGACGGTGGCAGCGCCTTGGGGGTAACAGAGTTAAGAAGGGGGAAAAAACCTGCTGGGAAAACAGCAGCGGAGAAAGGAGTGAGATGGGAGAGCACCAGCCCTGCAGACCCAAGGCCAGAGGAGAAGGAGGCAGGAGGTGCTCCAGGCGCCGGAGCAGAGGTTCCCCGGCAGCCCGTGGTGCAGCCCATGGCGAGGCCGGCTGTGCCCCTGCCCCGTGAAGGCCCATGGGGGAGCAGATCCCCACCTGCACCCGGGGAGGAGCCCACGCCGGGGCAGGGGGTGCCCGAAGGAGGCTGTGACCCCGTGGGAAGCCCGCGCTGGAGCAGGCTCCTGGCAGGACCCGTGGAGAGAGGAGCCCAGGCTGGAGCAGGTTTGCTGGCAGGACTTGTGACCCCGTGGGGACCCACGCTGGAGCCATCTGTCCTGAGGGACCCACGCTGGAGCCGTCTGTTCCTGAGGGACTGCGCCCTGTGGGGCAGACCCACACTGGAGCAGTTCATGAAGAACTGCAGCCTGTGGGAAGGACTCATTGGAGAAGTCCGTGGAGGACTGTCTCCATGTTGAGTCTGGTTTGCCCGTGACGGTACTTGCTGAGTGATCTCCCCGTCCTTATCTCGCCCCACGAGCCTTTCGTTATATTTTCTCTCCCCCGTCCAGCTCAGGAGGGGAGGGACAAGGCAGCTTTGGTGGGCACTGGGCATCCAGCCAGGGTCAACCCGCCACAAAACCCAACTTATTATCTACTTTCTTACTATGCTTATTTTCATAAAACAGATTAATCTTGGGAAAATATGGGCCATTCTTTTATTGCCCCTGACTCTACTTTTCATGTCCTGCTACACAGGGTCTGCCCCTGTTGAATATGAGGGCAATAGTAAAGCTTTTATTTCACTCTCTCGAGAAGAACCACGTCTGGGATTATTATCCTCCTCCCACGTAATTACCAGATGAAATTACTGGACTAGATCAGCTTTCCTGACAGCCAACCAAGTAACTTCCACCATCAGCTTAAAAGCCAGTTTCATGAGACCTTCCTCGCAGCTCTTCCCTTCTGCACTGAAATGCAGGACAACTCCCTGCAGCTGATGGAGGTTTCCACCTGTACATGCTGTAATGCATTCGTAGCCGCCTGGATATTTTAAATGCGAGGGAGAATTTAAACCTAATTGGTTTTAGCTTGTACAGTGTCTAAAATTTACAGAGCATAACTAATTTTGGAAGACCCATTCCAATTATTTTTTGCATTTAGTGTATCTGCTGGCTGAAGAATGAAAGAAGACCAAGACTAGGGAAATATTGCTTCATCTTCTAATCATATTTAAAGATTAGAAATGGAATCCAGTCTTGGCATACTTGGGATCTCAGAACCACATGGAAGGATCTGGACATCTTGTTACCCACGGGGGCACCTAACTCACGAGGATTTCATACTACAACAACTCAGATAGCAAGAAGCAGAGACTATCAAAATCAGTACAGTTCAAATTAAAATTTAAAAAAAAAAAAAGATAAATAGCTCTAAAAGAAGAACAAGGGCATTAAGAGACTGGGTTGGAGTTTGGAGTAGAATTTCTGGTTTGGTTTTTTTGACTACTCTGAGAACCAAGGCAGCTTGGCTAGTGGTAGTGAAGCATTACTAATGATGAAATAAGGAGCACGTGAGAAATATTTTTAACCATGAGAAATATGGATGCCAGAAGTCCGCAAGATTTTCATGAAGCAACACAAAATCCTCTTCCTCTCCTTTTGCTGACTGGCTTTCTGGCAGTGCGATTATTTTGCTTCCTACACAGTTCTAGATCAAACTCCAGTTTTATGAGTCATTCAGGATCCCCCACAGTTGGGAAAGACCCCGGTGTGTAAGTAGTTGTTACTACCATAAAGGATGCCAAAAATCCTGTCCTAGAAATGGTAGCCAATAAATAAAACCTGAAATGAGTCAGTATCTCAGTATGTATTTATAAAATCAACATAATAGCGCTGGCTGTAGGAAATGCATAAGACTTGTTATTAAAAAATTATATGTACGCGTGCGTGCGTATGTATATGTAAGAAGCCAGCCACCTATAGCTTTCATCGTTTATCTTCAAGCAAGAAAAAAGGGAGTTTTTTCGGGTCCTTGTTACACTCTACTTTGATAATTTTGTTTCCTGTGGCTGTACTATGTGTGTAGTAGTTATTAGTGATTAAGTATTAAACTGTATTTTACTGTTAGCCTACATCTATATCTACTCAGTTTATACAGGTAGTGTTTATGCTGACTTCAGCCCTTAGAATAGAACAGACTTTTATTGATTTTTTTTTTCCTAGGAGTTATATGCTTGCAAGATGAAATTCTCTATTTCTGAGCTATATTTACACATAAATGTTAATAAAACCATATACTGAATTGACTGATGTGGAGCCACCTTACTGTTCACTCAAGACTGTGAACATACCAATAACAAAATAAATGGATTTATCACAGGAGGTACTGAGAGATCTAATATAAGGGCTATTAGCACCAAGACAAAGATTTGGAACTCAACCAAGTCGAGATGGGATAGAAGTAATTCCATTAAGTGGCCACAGATTTGGTTTTGGTACTATTCTGAACTAAAGCTTTACTCTGATCTAAGAAAAAAGTTATTTTCTCTCCAGTTAGATAGCTGTATTACATGACCCTCCCCTCCCCCTTTTCACAAGTCTTTCCACACGTCTGAACGTGCTTCTCCGTGAAGTTTCTTTCAGTTTTCCCAAGACTTCCTTCTTCCATTCACAACTGATAACCCAACGTACCATTACACTGTACTGAGAAAACACATTTTATGGAGGATATGTTTTCCATGATTATTTCATTCCAAAATGGTTTAAGTAGCATCACTTGGAACGTAGAGCAGGTCGTCTGCCACGTCATCAGGAAAGGAAGGCTCATTCAACTGAGAACGGCCAAACGTTAATAGCCTGTATTTAGCTATTTCTCTCAAGGTTCACCTAATTTTGAGACTACCTTTGTTTCATTCAGAAAACAGATAGCAATCTTGCTTTGAGAAGTTCATGAGGTGGGGGAGGAGGGGGAGAAAACATCATATTTAATGTATTTGTATGTTTAAGAACAGACCTAGAAATTGTTCCTTTAGCTTCAGTCCTCAGTCTTGTCATGGCAAAGTCAGCAGTTTTTCCACAGATGGGTTTATTTCCTAAGTGCTTTCAAAATACACAGGTACTAAAATTGCTGCCTGTTGCAGAAAACACAGGGGAAGTTATTCCTCTCAAAATTTTAAGTTATTGATGCTTTATAGATAAAGTCTTTACCTAATTAAGGTGATTCATTCAGGCACAGTAATGTTTAATTTGTACGTACTAGACTTGTTTCACTTAAAGGGGGCAGAAAGATAAAGGAAAACATATTCGCTAATGAATTTATAAAAAATACTTATCTGGTTTTACTTGATGCTTTATACTATGATGAATTCATTGTAAAGACCTGTTTTAAAGCAGCTATTTAAAAATTTTTCTTTTTGCAACTAGTTCACTTAACTATGTTGTTCATCTGTGGGTACAATCAGTTACTTTTGCAATGCATTTACAAGTCACTGCAATGCCTATTATGAGTGGTGGATCTCCGTAACTATCAATATTTACTCTATTTCTGTTGGAGTGATGGATCATTTATAATTTAAAAATTTAGCAAGGCCAATGAGTAGCTCATCTGCATCCTAGTAATTATATGCAGCACATTAGCAAGGTATGCACTTACTAGGTATTTTTGGACTTGCTTAATCAAATCATATGATGCATGAAATAACAGAAAATGTAGGATTCATTATATCAATGATAAATATCTTTAAACTACAAAGAGACAATCCAAGCTTTGATTGATATTTTATAAAAAGTAAAATGCTACTCTGCCAAATTTTGGACAAGCTCAATAATTCCCTCCAAATAACTTTTATGCGTTTCTTAGTAGTTACTTTGTCTGATTCTTCACCTTGTTGCTGACTAACCCCTGAAGATCCCAGAAAACCTGGGCTTGGTCCAAGCGGACCAAGTCTTTTGGACCACGTGCAAAGGCGGGAGCTTGGACCGCCCGGGGAGCTGAGCTGGCGTGGCGGCGCCTGTCCCGGGAACAGGGGCACGCTCCGCGCTGCTCGCCCTGCTGCCTCGGTTGGGGGTAGCGAGGAGCTTGGCGCGAACCCAGTTTTTACGTAACGACAAACTCCAAAGGCTGCATTGTGCTTAATGACTCGAGTTATGGTGACTGTACAAAAGTAGTTTAAATCAAATAAAATCAGGCATTGAGGAGTATATGATATATCAGGCTGCAGTATGGAGGAGAAGCCCAGGGAACATTTCCCATGAACTGGAACAGCCTCTAGTCTTCTCCAAACCATTAATGTTATCTCAAAAACCCGACTCTGATAAAATAAGGACTAGTGACCTCTGGCGAAATACTCCGGTGAAAGGGGCAAAGACAGCAGTCACAGAGACGGAGATCTGGGTTAGCTGCATTGTCAGTGGGGGAGTTTTTCCAGGTTTGAAGGGTATTTATGGAACACGGGGGAATCTAGTTTTGGTCTCAGTCTTAACCTTGTAACGTCTTTGGTGTTGAATATGCATATATGAAACCAGAGCTTGGCATGCCTGGAAGACAACATTCAATACACGTGCAAAGAGTGTCAAAGAGGACGTACCAGACACATGTGTACAAAAGTCTCCTCTGCCCCAGCGTCAGCTATGCCATTTTTCAGTCCTTCACTTGACTTTCAGACCTCCTGCTCGCCTACAAAAGCAACTCTTTTGAGATGAAGCAAGCGACTCGCAGCTGACAATGCTGGTCTCAGAAGTGGGACATGCCCGGACAGGCCTGGGCGCCCTTTAGGACCTCCCCGCTGGTGGTCCGTGGGGAAGCAGAGCTGCACTGCCCACTTGGGACTTGGGCCGCCAGTGGGACAGGGCAGCGATGGCTCCCACCCGCAGCGCTGGAGAAACAAGCTGGGGGGCAGATCCTGCTCTAGTCCTGCTCCTGGAGCATCACGGTGTGCAGAGCACCACCCGCCCTGCCACCTCCCCAGGGCTTCGCTCCCTTCCAGCCCAACAAGGGCCCTCTCCGCACGAGCTGCCCCTGCCTCACGGGACATCGCCGGGTGCGGGCAAGGGGCTGCACCGCACCGAGACTCACCAGGCCGTTGGTGGGAGCAGCCGCACGGGCCCCGCAGAGGTGAGCGCTGCCGCCCCGGCGCTTCCCAACGCTGGAGTAACCGGCGAGAGGCAAACCTGCCAAATACCTTGAGGGGGGCTTGGCTTCAAAAGCAGTTGGGACTCCTGCTCTAATCAAAGCTGACAGATGCACAAATTGCTGGATTCACCAGAGTTTGTTAAATTAAATACCTGGAAATGAGATGCTGACAATCTCTAAAATTTCTAAATAAAACCCGTAAGTAATCTTTGCCTTCAGTGTTAAATGGACCGCTTCAGTTTGCAACGTGGCCAGGGAAAATACTGTCCTGTGTTACTACAGGGGACTAAAGGGTGGCACCTTAGGAGAGAGAATTATGTAGCGAGAGCACTGTACCCAATAAAATAAGGGAAAGAGCTGTTTCTCTACGGCACTTTTATAACTTCTGTGCATTCTCAGTACAGCATCCTGTTAAATATTTCAAGACTGTTACTTACAATTGCTTTGCCCTGTCTGTCTTTAAGTTAAAAAAAAATAAAAAGGAAGAAAAAAGCAATAGGTATCTACTCCATCTCAAATACTTGATCTTTAGAAACTGTGCTCCAGGTGAAAACCTAGTCCTGTTCTTTTGATAATTCAGCTGGCTGGAAAGCCAAGAAAACGCTGGCATGTATCACCAAATTAAGATCTTATGAATTAGAAGGTGAAGTTATAAAAACATTTTGCAGTAGAATTTAAGAGCAGAGACTCATCCTCTTCCCACTGATGCCAAAGACTTCTGCTGTCTTCAACAGGAGGAGAATTAGGCCAATACAAAATAGGCCAATCCAGTATTTTCCTTCAGTGCCATATGTAGAAAAATGAAAGATGACATCTAAATCGCAAAACAAAATTTGAATAAAGTCACAGGGCTTTAAGCAGCAGTGAATACGAGTGTGGTTTAGAAGTACTTTAATCTGGGTACCTGCTAAACCTGTATGGAGGCGTGTTCTGTTCCTGACCTTAGGAAGTCTGTTAGTGGAGGACTTAATTACTCAGCTACAGGAAAAGAATGAGACTGGAAAAATCACTGACTAACTCAAGCACATCCTCAGTAGGCTATTTCTTATCAAAGTAGTCCTTTGGTTTCTCTTTGCAGAATTTAAGCACTCCGAGTCTTAGAGAAACACCGTTATTTACTAGTTTTATGACATACCAACAAAATCGGTTTCCAAGCCAACTCCGTGATTTTCTTTACTCTCACCCATCTTCTTCCCATAGTGGGGTACATCTTAATTCCAGAGACAAAACTGAGTACGGGGATATTTTCCAGGCCGCCTCCTTGAATTTCTGCAGGTGCTCCTGAGGGAGCAAGCGTGGGAGGGTTGGTCCCTTCCTGCCCCCGCTCCCCTGGGGCCCAACGGGCATTGCCAACCTGCCTAAAACAACCCCGAGAAAAACTATTTCAACTCGAAGTTGTGTTTTGCGTAGACCTCTCTACGCCGCAAGTTATTTTTAAGAAAGACGTGGTTTGTATTTGCCACAGCATTTGAAGCCTGATCCTGCTAATTACTTCACTGCTCTTGACTGGAGCCTGGAATTTATGATTCCCGGGAGCATCCCACAACTCCCAGGCTGGCATTTCCAACTGGGAGGAGAGGCAACGATCAGCTGTCGCGAGGCTGAAACGCAGGTTCCCTGTCAATTAGCATTATATAAACAGATAGGAGGAGAAGAGGATTTATGTGCTTCCAAAAACTTTACATAGATTTTCTCCAGTTCTGTGTCTACAAAATGTCTGCCAGGAAAAAATCTGGAGCTTGGCAGGATGAAGCCTCACACGTGTATTGTTCGTGTAACTATGGTAACCTACAAATGCCACCAGTGTTTCCATTTCATACACAAATGAGGGGACAGCTGTGGAGACCACATGTCTGCCAGTGGAATAATATATGTGAACTAGGATGGCTTGGTCAGAAAATTACAACTCATTTGTATTAATCAGGGCTTCAAAGAACAGTCACCTCCGTAGTTACAGAGCGCGCAGCAAGAGAAAGCGATTTTTATTTCTGAAAATGTTTGGCTCTTCAGTAAATGTTTTCAGCATCTTGCTACTTTGCTGGTTGAAAAAAATAAAATAAATGCCGTTAACAACCAGTGCTCTTCTATAAACGTCACTTAACTTCTTTTCCTTGGTTTTGTCTTTTTCTGATGCCTGATCTTAGTCTGAGCCTGACACAAAGCCCGAGCTGGGACCAGGCGTGCTCCAAGGCGTTCGCCTGGGAAAGCGGCAGGTCCAAAAGAGGCAGAAATAATGCGGCACAGAGCCCTAACCCACCTACCAAAGTAAAAAAACCTTTTTTTACTCATTGACATCATTAACAGAATTAAAAGCTTCAAAACAATTCGTACAAGAAATTTAAAAAAATAATCAAAAATTATTGTTTAAATGAACTTGGAGTTCGTGTCATCCCTAACAACATCCATAGACTCCATAATGCAAATAAATTACCTTTTCAGTAAATATTAAACTATGCAAGCTGCAGTACCAGTAGTACTTGACTGGGGTTATGATTCATCCAAGGTGCTTTAAGTGTCCCTACAAAAAAAAAAAAAAAAAATCAAGAGCTGGTAGCTGGCGCCTGCCTTGGCAGCAGCAGCCTGCCGACAGACGGATGCAGCAGGAATACAGCACGCCGATTAGCAAAAGTTTTCCCTGGCTTCTGCAGTGCCACGATACTGTATCGAAGTAAAACAAAAGGCTGCAGCACCACCTCCGCGTGGGCCACCGCCTCTGCCGCCGCGCTTCCCGTCCTCAGACGCCGAGGGGGACCCGGCCTTTATTTCCAACACGATGATGAAAGCTTTAACTACGGCTTACTTAAGGGATCACATTTTCTCCATGAGTCGGAACCAGATGCCTGTATCAATGGTTTTAAACTGGGGCTTCCCAGCCTCCCGACTGGATCCGTGCCTACACGGTTGTCCAAGCCCCATTAAATCCGAGTGAACAGAAGTTTTTTTGCAGCATAAGTTTGGATGCGCTCAGCGTGAATTTATTCATGTTAATAAAAAAAAAGTCTTTCACAGTTAACATTAAAAAGTTTTTATCCTTTTATAATCTATACAACTTGGTACAAAAACCTATTTCCTTTAGCAATCAGTAGCGTTATTCACGTCTGTTCTGGGTAAATGGAAAATACTTTATAGTCATCACAGTAACTGGGCTATTAAAGCCCAAGATGCCTACCAGGATACATCATTTTATAGGGACTACACAAAATTTTATTCAGATAACTTTTTAACTGTCAAGGCAAAAGTTGAACTTTCGCTCTCGAAAAGGCCAGGTTTCACTCTTTTGGGGAGATGTGGGGTGGGAAGGAGGGGGGCACCGCCTGCCCGCCCTGGCTTGGGGTACGCCAGGCGAGAGCGCCCAGCGCCTGATGGACCTCACAGGCCCCATGCCCTGCGCTGCGTGGTCGCCCAGGAAGCTTCGTGCGTTGGTTTCTCCTCTCTCTCTCAACGTGTCCGTCTTTTAAATTAATTTAAGTTCCAACGTGCACGGCTTTCGGGCGTACTTCGGCAGGACCCTTCACACAAGTCGGGGCTGACGCAGTACGTGACTCTGGTCATTTGAGGCGTCTGCGAGATCACCTCATGTACCTCTAAATTACTCGCCATAAAAGGTTTATAGTCTTGTTCAGAAATACCAAGTTCGTTTTATAGGGATCCTTTAAAGTCTGTAAGGAAAAGACTTAAAGGTTCACAAACTAGTTTTTATCCAAGAGATTCATGACTTGGGAACTATCGCGCAGCCCCAGGACAGAGGCAGAAGCACCCTGCGCGGGATCTCTCGCCTTTGGACAACGTTATTTTCTACTTTGAGTTTGATCCTGTTACTTTTCCTTCCGTCGCCTGGTGGGAAAAACGCACCGAACCAGCGCTAAGCGACTCCGGGAAGGTGCAGAATAGCAGGCCAACATCTGTCGTGGCTCTCCGGCGAGGCAGACCCGCCGGCACAATGCGCGCTCTCTCCCCTCTCTCGGAGGGGCTTCACGAGGCGGGGGCGAGCCCCCGGCGCTCAATGGCCCCTTTCACCGCCGGCAGCCCCCAACAAAGGGGAGGCGAGCGGGGCCGGCCGCCCTTTGTCCCGCTCCGCGGCCGCGCAGGGAGGGCCCCGCCGGGCTGCGCGCCCAGACCGCGGCGTGCGGGGCCAGGGGCCGCCGCCCCTCCGCCCGTCTCCGCGCATCTTCCGGGCAACCGAGCCCCAAACCCAGCAGCTCCCGGCGCTGAAGGAGCCGGCGGCGGCTCGGGCAGAGAAGCCCCCTCTCCGCCTGCAGCATCCCCGGCACACGCCGGGGTGGCGATGCCGCCAGGCGGCACCCAGCGAGGTGCGAAGCGGCCGCTCCGCCGGCAGCGCCCCGCCGCCGCTGGATTTGGCCCCGGGAGGAAGGTGGCGGAGCCGCCGGTCCCGGGCAGCCCCGCTCACACTGCGCCTTTATGCCGCGTTCTTAAGCGCTATTGTTACACTGAAGGCTCCTTGTCTTTTCAAATTCCTCCGTGTGAATGGATGAGGCGAGACATCTGCCAGGATACGCTCCCATTCGCATGCAAATCGGCGGCCGGGGACGCTGGCAGCCCCGCCGCACAGGCGGCCCCAGCTCCGCTCCCGCCCGCGCTCCCCCCGCGCAGGTACGCGGCTGCCCCCCGGGAAACGGGGCCACGCGGGCAGCGAGCGGCGGCGATTAACAGCAGAACTGAAGCGGGGGGAAGCGGAGTGTCCGGAGGGACGGAGGGCGATGCTGCAGCCGCCGCTGTTCCGCGGAAACCCCGCATCCGCCGTCCCCAGCGCCCGGAGGTGCGAGGCGAAGCGACCCCCAGCCCCGGTGCGAAACCGCCGTCCGTGCTGCCGGCTGGAACTTTCCCGGGGCGCCGGCTCCCCCGGGGGCGCGGCCGCTACCGCAAACTTTCCTCCCTCACGGCCCCGTGCGGGCCGGGCCGGACCCCCGGGGATTCCCACCGGGGCGGGCCGCACCGCGGCGGCCCTGAGCGGAACGCCCCGCATGCACCGCGCTCCCCGCGGGGCTCCCGCGGGCCCGGCTCCCTCCCTCCAGCTCGGCGGAGGCACTTACCGGCGGCCGGGGTTCGCTGCCCGCGCACCGGCGGCTCTCCCCCGGGGCTGCCCGCGGCGGCCGCTGCGCGGGGGGCGGCACATCCGCTGCTGCCGCGGTCCCACCGCGCCGGGCTGCGGAACGAGGCGGCGTGAAAACGGGGTGTGGAAGGCGAAATTCCTCCCTCCCTCCTCCGGGAAAGGGGGAGCAGCGGGGGGGGGGGATGCGGTACCGGTGCCCGCCGCCCGCTCTGTGCCGCCGCTGCCGGCGCGCACCTGGGTAGGCGCCGCCGGTCAGCTGACGGGCTGCGCTCCCATTGGCTGCCCCGGCGCGGCGGCACCATCTGCGCGGGGCGGGGCTTGGCGCGGGAGGGGCGGGGCGGGGCGCGGGAGGGGCGGGGCGGGGGCGGCCGCCCCCGCCCCGCCCCTCCCGCGCCCCGCCCCGCCCCTCCCGCGCCCCGCCCCGCGGAGGGCGGCGCAGGTTCCGCGGTGCGGTTGCAGCAGGGTGGGCGAACCCCTGTTCCTCACCTCGGTGTGGGCTCCCGTGTTGCTAATGAATTCCTCGTTAGGTTTCAGAGTGAACAGCCCCTGGAAAGAAAGAGTGACTCCACATCTCCCTTCCGGTGGCTGTTGAAAGTTATCTGTGCGCTCCGGCAGGTGCCGCAGGCTGTTTGGGCTGACCTAATGAAGAAGAATGTCACCGCCATTATGCGTAACGCTGTATCCTAAGGCAGAGCCTGGACCCATCGGGGAAAGCTGCCCGGTAACTTCCCACCTACCGTTTGAATCTTATAGAATCATAGGATAGTTTGGGTTGGAAGGGACCTTTCAAGGCCATCTAGTCCAACCCCCTGCCATGAGCAGGGACATCCTCAACTAGATCAGGTTGCCCAGAGCCCCATCCAGCCTGACCTGGAATGTTTCCAGGGATGGGGCATCTCCCACCTCTCTGGGAAAACTGTGCCAGTGCTTCAGCGCCCTCATTGTAAAGAATTTCTTCCTTATATCTGGTCTAAATCTCCCCTCCTTTAGTTTAAAACCATTCCCCGTTGTCCTATCGCTACAAGCCCTGCTAAAAAGCTTGTCCCCATCTTTCCTATAAGCCCCTTTAAGTACTGAAAGGCTGCTACAAGGTCTCCCCGGAGCCTTCTCTTCTCCAGGCTGAACAAGCCCAACTCTCCCAGCCTGTCTCCTTAGCAGAGGTGCTCCAGCCCTCGGATCATCTTCGTGGCCTCCTCTGGCCCCGCTCCAGCAGGTCCGTGTCCTTCTTGTGCTGAGGGTTAGGCTTAATTAAAAGTGACACAAAGGATCAGGGTGTAATGGCAAAGTCCTGTGAGTCGTAGCGGCCTTCTGGGATTAAAACATCTGATTTTCTGTCCTCTGTAGAGCAGCAAACCTCCATCTGTGGAGACGGGCCCTGCAGTGCTGCGCGCAATGGCCACTGTGGTACCGCAGCCGGTCACTGTGCCCCGAGGCTGAGCGCAGGGCATTGCCGCTTGAGGCATTTAACAGCAGGGGAAATTTTCCTACAGGTAAGGAAAGCAGCATTACTCCCTGAAATTACATTCGCGTGTCCTCTATGGGTGCTTGAACGAGAGATTGATGAATTAGCTAGGAGAAAAATAGGCTGCGACTTCAACCCTAAGAGTCATTTGAGCCTGACAAGGATTTAAAGCTGTCCATGTAAGCCCTCGGATATGTTCAGCTTCCCGTTCTCTCCCGGTTTTCTCTCTTGTCTCTTTTTCCAGTTATCTTAGTTTGGAGTTATTAACTTGCACATTTCCCTACGTGTCCTCGTCCTGATGTCGGTCCTTACCCGCTTCGCTGGCCGAGTTCCCCGCATACGCCGGGGGGGTTCTGCAGCTGGGCGTCAGAGTGCCGTCTCTCCAGCCTAAAGCCTTCGGTGATGCCTTCAGGGGCTTCCCTCGGGTGTTCAGCACACACGCGGTCACACAAGGGCGCGATGCCCACAGAAATAAGGGTGCTCCAGGTACATATCCTCTGTCTGAAGCCTCACATCAGATCTTACAAACAATTAGCCTGTGTTAGACAAGGAGTTTCTGGCTGGACTTGACACCAAAGGCCAGCTGAAGTTTTGGCAGCGGTGTCAAAGTCAGGTTTCCTTCATACCTTTCAATCTTTAGTTTCTATTTTTTTATTATTCACTTCACCAATGGAAGGGAAAGCTGTCGCGGGAGGGTACTGTACTGCCTCGTCCCCCGTGCCCTTCATTAGCGTAAGATAACGGGAATGTTGCATACCTCAACAGGCAGCCCTAATGCTTTTATTGACAAACACCCCGACACAGCAAGCAGCCTGCGAGCACACGGGGCCGCGTGCACCCTCGTGCCCCGCACAGAGCCGTTACCATCACGTAGGCAGAGTTTGCTGAGCGCGGCCGGGAGGAAAAGGTGCCGGTGGCCAAGGCAGGCTGGGCCCAGCGCCTCCTCCTGGGATGTGCCAAAGCGGTATCTTCTCAGGAAATTATTTTAAAAATCGGTGTTACAATTTATAGTGAGGCAGACCCTTAATCTGAGTTAACAATAAGTTAAATACGTAGCAAATATGGTCTTTAGTTAATGCCTCAGATTTCCTCCTAAGGCCATGAATCTTTTCTGGAAGTCCAAAAGGTCACTTGGGTAACATTAAAAGTGAAGTTTTTCATATTTAAGGAAATTGAATTTTCAGAAGGAACTCATCAATGTCCTCAAAAAAAGCTGCTTTTCCTTCCACAGAGTCTGTTCTCATCAGTCCGGATGTTACTTTCCCCATCTATCACTTATTTCTGATGTGGAAGTAATGTGGTAGCGGATGCTTCTTGGAAAATCCGCTGTGTTGCGAATGGCTTCAGTTCTTTGCTGTTTCAGGGCAGGGGATTTATTTCCACTTTCTCAGTGGAGCAGATCCATCCTTTCACAGAGTATTCCTTGCATGCAATCATCCCACACCTCTCTGCAAATATTTCTTTGGCCCCACAGAGAGAGAAGGGCTCGGCAGCCCCCACGCAGCCGTGTCCCTTGTGGTCTTTTAATGGGCGTTAGTGTTTTGAGGGAACTGTCCGTGCTTTATTTTTCACGCACGCTAACAATGTCGCTGATCGTGAGGCTTGTCTGCATTTCTTTGGAGGGCTGCTGAACCCCTCCTGTATACACACAGCAGCAGAAGAGAGCCGTAGGTTTGTAAGAGGCTTGCTAGGGGAAAAGTGTTTTCCGTATTTAATTTTCACAAGCAGCTAAACACTTGCCTGTCATTGCAGGCGACGCTGTCTCCATTCCAGGCTTTCACTATTATTACACGCACAACAGGCCCCTCTCTCTGCCAAGATTCATAAGAAACTTGTGAAACGATCACAAATAAGCTTCTAAACCAGAGCTCGCACCTTCGAACCTCGAAGCAAGCAGGAATGGTTGCCGCCTGCTTGCGCTCAGCGGTGGCAGAGCTGTGCCTGCGTGGACCCTTTCGGGGATGAGCATCACCCCGCGCTGCGTCTCCTCCGCGGGGCAGGGACGGGGCCGCTGTGCCCGGGGAGCAACGCGGGGACGTGGGCAGCGGTCGGAGAGCTCAGCCCTCGCCGCAGCTGGTGGCTGGCGTGTGCGGGACGGCAGCTGCCGGCCTGCCGAGCTGCCAGCCCGCTCCGCCTGCCTGGCCCCGCGCACATCGCCCCAGCAGCTGCAGCCGCTCCGGCGCTGCTGGCCAAGCTCTCGAAATTCGTCAGGACCACAGAGGGGAAACCTTCCTTCATTGAGCAGGAGATCTGGGGAGTCCCTGCTGGGGGGGACGTGGAAGGGCTGGGGTTGCCAAACTGTCTGGTGCAGCGCAAAGTCGAGGAGATGCAGTTTGGGGGCAGGGGGCTGCTGTGCAGATGCAGGGTTGAGCCCTGGCGTGGCTGCGGCGTAGAAGGGAGAGGAGATGGGGGTTCAGTGTGATGAGAGGTAGAGGGGAAATTATGTCTTAGAGGGTTGCGCTCTCTGAAATACTAGTTTTTTTCTAAGTGAGGTTCTGTAGGTGAATTTAAAGTGCTGAAAAGCTGTTGCAGCTGTGCCGTGGCAAACAGTCCCCCTGGCTCGGTGTGGAGCATCCGTTCTGCACTGAACTGGGCAGAGGATCAGGGCCACGTTCCCCGCTGTTACCTCTCTAACTTCTGGTACTTGGCTGAGGGACATCAGACACAGCGGGGAGCAGAGGTGCAACCCAGCAGCTCTGCAGCACCGGGGGTGTACGGCTGCACCCGGACATCGGCCTGAGCAAAACATCCACCACATTGCCTGGTTGGGAGGAGCACCTGGAACAAGGGGCGCATCAGGTACAATTATCCCATCCCACACAAGCCATGTGCTAAGCTCCGACACTGCGTCCTGTGAAGTTTGTCTTGTTACAAGGGTTGTTCGTTAGTAGTTAAGTCCTAATCCCCATCTTTGACCTTGGAGGTTTTTTGTGCAGCGCAGCTGGGACACTCGCCGTGCGTAGAGAAGCGAGGCAGGATTTGTAGAGGCCGTATGGGACTGTGCGGCCCCGACGCGTGCACAGTTCATCTCCCACGGCGCGCGCTCGTCCGGCCACGAGGCCGGTTTGGGATGGTGCAGTACCATGTAATTAACTCCCGTCTGCACTGACCACCGCATCAGGCTGCCTGACAGGGATGGTATTTTGGGAGTGCTGCAAAACTTCGTAGTTTGGTAGCGATACTGACTGGTAGTTCATGTCTGTCTTAAAATTCAAGCTTCTAAAATGATACTTACTAAGAAAATGCCAGCTTCATTTAAAGAAAAAAAAAGGTTTCATTCCTTCTGATTGCACAGAAAAGCTTGAAAGGCATAAACCTGATAGACCTAAAACCTACATGCAAACAAAAAGGAGGCAAAATATAGTAAGCATTAAAATTTTGCAATCTTAAGCTGTCTTGGTTTCCAGGCAGTTTTCACAACATTAAAACATTGGGAATGAGAATAATGTTGAGATGAAAATTAAACAATCTTTCATTCCTGCAGACTACAAATGGATATTTTTGTGCCGTAAAGATAGTAGAAATCGGGGCTTTGTCCCAGCCTGGTATCTGTCAGGTAGTAAAAACCCCAGGAGTAGCTGCTGCCAGACCTCTTGGGCTAAGGGGAAGGTTTACACTGAAGGAGAAGGGGAGCAGATTTTCCCCTCTGTGATCTCCCGAACTGCTCGAGGTAGAATCTCTGCAAATACTCTCCCGTCAGCAGTATTTAGGCAGTACCGAGTACTCTCCCAAACACTCCTGCTCAAGTGGCCTTAAAAAAGAAGCTCCCAGGAAAATAGGAGATTTCCCACCATTTGGGCTGAACATTGTTGGTTTTGATTGCCTCTTTGTTCTCATCTCCTCTCCTTCTGTGCCCTCTGGCTTCATCCCCTTATTCCTCCATTCTCTTTGCATTCAGCTGCTTTCCTGGTTCATCTCCAAACGCGTTGTGAAACAAGTATGACGTTTGCTGCCATCGCCGTGCTCGCTCCCCGTTTGCTGCCCCGTACCTGTTTGCGCCGGCAGCTCTGCCACAGAGACCTGTCTGCAGGTTTGTAGCTGTACAGTGCCTGGCCTTAAACGGGTCTAAATAACTTATGTTGGATAATAATAAACAATAATAAAATAGTAAACGATAATACAATAATAATAAATAATATCAAAATAAAATAAATTATAAACCAGTAATAATAAAACCATAATAAAACAAAGCTCTTGGTGACCTGTCACGCATGTCACTGCCTTTTTTCTCTGAAGCAGACATCCTACCATTAAGCTGCTTAACGTCCGGAGTGTGTGCATAATCCATGCCCTGAACCACGCTGCAGGGCTCCAACGCGCCTTCCTGTAACGAAGTATAGGCTGGGCGGTGATATCCAGTAGGAATGTCTGGTAGAAGGGGCACCACCAAAAAGAGGAGAGACTTGCTACTGGGCAGGTGAAAATCTGTTGCCCTGTGTCCAAACAGTGATAGCTCCTAATCGATATGAGATTGCAATAAGTCTGTAAACATAGGCAGGAGTTAGCTGGAATTTTTGGAAGAGAGATGTGATTATTGCTGAAGACTTGCGAGTTAAGCAGAGGAAGGGGTATTACAGTTTGCGTTTTGTGCCAACAGGTTTCTTAGCTCAGATGACACTTTTGTTAGCGAGATGAAACACTGCTAGGTTTGCTTTTCACCCGGTGTTTCAGATGCTGTGCATTTATTTTCAAAATTGCATGAGTGTGCTGGATTTATTCAGAAAGGTACCAGCACTGCACATGCAAATTACCGCCGAGTAACTGTGTGAGCCAATGACCAATTACATCAATAACCGGGTATTTGCATAATGCATTCCCAATTATGCATGCGGATATAATAATTGCACGCACAAATGGTGTAAGTGATTGCAGGTGCAAAAGTGTGGATGCGATCACGTGTGCAGGGACTACAAAAAGCGAGTCGGTGTGAACAGCAGTTGCACCAGTCGCCATGGTGCTGGTACACAAACCCGGGGAATTACCGGCTTTGTTTCGGCCTGGAAGGATCCTTCTACCTGATTGGAACGGCAGTTTTTCATGAGAAATAAACCAGCTCTTCAGCAGCAAGGATTATTGTGGTTCACCCTTCAGTTTTTTTGATGGTTGTCTATGTGTAGGCAGATGAGAACATCTGGATGTCTTTTTGTAGGGAATTCTATAATAAGGAGCTAAAATGACACCAGGCAGTGTTTTTAAAGCAGGTCAGTCAATCCACACACTATTCCGTCTCACTTCTCTTATGTATTATTAATTGTGAAGCTTTTTCTTTTGGTTGATGTATCTTTTCCCAGATGATCTGTCATGTGAATGTTTCATGGGGAGGGACTCTAATCTCATTTCATCATTTTGCTAGGAACTCCCCAAAGCTTCTTAGAAAGCCAGAGCACCTTAAAGACAATCGAAGAGTTTCATCGCAAGCATATAATTTGTATTTACTCCAAGAGTAAAAACGATAACACGCAGAGCACGAAACCCCTGCCCGCTGGATCCCCGTCACGTGCTAATGGATGAACATCCATGGAAACGTTTCTTTGCATCTTCTGATACAAGAAGTGACTCACTGTGTTCAGTCAGCCAGAAACCTGCTCTTCTGCACTGTCCTGCTGTAGGGGTCGTATACAGACAGGGCTGAGCGTGCAGGTCTCGGAGAGGTAGGCTTCACTCGGGTCTTAGAGCTGAATTTGCAATTCCTTGTGAAAAGAATGTGAAGTAGTTGTTTCTGTCTCTGGGAGAAAGGCTGGAGTCTCATCGGCTAACTCAAGGACCTGAATAGATCGACATACCATTTTATGCAGTCTCAAGCATGTTTGAGACACAATTCTCCTTTTCTAGGATAATAAAATGATTACAAAAGGACTTGCACAGAAAGACCTTTTATGGCACTCTGCAGAAATACCAAAATGAAGAGCTGCCTTAGATTTTGTACGCAGCAGAGGACCGGCGTGGAAGAGGAGCACCCTGACGGTGTTTCGTGCACAGCTCTGCTGCTACAACAGATTTCTAAAGGGGGAGTGGCAGCGACCAGGCCCCGGGGACTGGACAGAGGGACACCGTGTTTGAATCCCAGACTGGTCGGTGAGGCATTAAAGGACTAGGAATATTACCTGTGCTGTAAACACACACAGGGCTGATGTTATTCCTTGGCTCCGGTTACTGTGGCGGGGTCTGAGTTGCTCCTGGTTGACAAGTGAGAACACATGCAGCCCCCGTGCTCGCTCCAGCTCCTGTTAATGCCACTGACTTGGGTTTGCCGGGTCCGTCTGCAGCACCACCACAGCAGAAATAACTTCTGGGTCGCTTTCAGAACCGCTTGCAATACCAAACGACATAATTACATATTCCTTCCCACCTAGCTCAGCTGCTGCTTTCGGTATGCCCAGCTTAAAAACCATCTTCTTGCCTCCTTTTCTCCCCCCTAATTCTCTGTTGAGAATATTTTGGCCATGTCAAAGAATTCAATATTCCTTTTTAAGTGTATTGTTTTCTGTGGCTTATTTGTTGAAAACCTTCTTAGTGTGAAATTAACTTTGAAGCTCATGGGCCTGGTAAGGTATTGGACATCTGTAGATCTACGGAGCTGCTCCATTAGAGAGAAGTCCCCAACGAGATGTTACTTGGCCAAAACTAAGATCTTTTTTGCTCAATATTTCTGTGTATTAACATCTGAATATAGCATCTCAATTATTGGTGGGGGGAGTGCGTTCCGATTCTGTAGGAAATAAATGAAAATACTCCGCAGTCTGTAAACTGTAGGGGAGCCCTTTAACTTTCAAGCGGGTAGTGATATAAAATCTTGACTGTATGTTTGCGGCCTAGCGGCGTATTTAAAAAAACATGAACCCCCCCCTTTATTGCTTTCCATCTAGCTCTGAGACAAAGGCTTCCATTCAGCGAAAAGGAGTCAGTTGTGGCTGGTGCCCACGCCGGTGCCCGGGCAGCGGGCTGGGCTGGCGTGGCGGCTGGGGAGCCGGTGCCCGCGGGACGAGCCGCACCGGAGCTGGGTCTGCGCGAGCTGCGTGGGGAGGACTGAGCCCGGTGCCGCCGTCGCGTCCTGCGGGGAGAAGTGGCACGTGTCTGTCCGGCGCTTTTTAATCAGACCGAGCCCTCAGTCTGCTTGGAAAGCGTGAGGGTAAAGCAGGTCGCTTTATCCTTCCCACGCGTGGGGAAGGATCTGAAGCTGCTGTAAATTACAGGCTGCGTTTTACTCGATGAATCGGTGATCCACAACAAAAATCTTGTCCTCATGGCCAACTGATCCAATGGGAATTTGGGGACCTATACACTATGTTAATGAATTATGCGCGCGTGTGTGTGTTTGGGGGGTGGGCAGCATTCTTTTATAGCAGGTACAGTGATATTTCTACTTTTAATAGAAATACTCTTATTTAAATTCAAACATCATCTGGTTTTAATGTTAAAAGACCTGATTACAAGTATGGTGTAAGACTATATGTTCTTTATGACAAAAGGAGAGGAGAAAGATGGGTAGAAATAAAGACGCTGCATTGGTTTTGGTTAAGCATATGTTGACTAAACTAACTAAATGCTGGAGATTCAGCTTCCCCCAAAGCCGGACTGTGATTCTGAGGTGCCTGCAGAGAAGATCACTTGGGTTTCAACCTTGCATGTCAAGATGAAGAGTGCTCCTGAGATGATGCTGGCAAAGGTGCTGTGGTTGTGTCACTGCTCTGGAAAAGATGCACAGGAAAGGCATACAGGTATGAAGTATAAAGCACATAAGGTATAAAAAAGGCCAGTAACAGCATTTCATAGGCAATCTGCTGTCCCTGTGCGGGTGATAGATACCCATTGCCATTGCTGTGCCGCTTCCGTCTCCACGGTGGAGAGTTTCTCCCTTGCGCGTACAAAGGGGCAGCAGTTTCGGTGCTCACGGGAGCGCAGTGATGGATGCTGCACCGCGGGTCACACGGGGCCGCCTCGCGCTCTGACAAAGCAATGGCTGGTGCCTTGGGCCCCTGGGTTTGGTAACTGAGCAGAGGAGGAGCACAGAGGAGGCTGACAGAGGAGCGACCTCACAGTCTTCCTCTAGAGTTGTGATTCAGGAGGCGTTGGTTCGGTTGCTGGGTCTATTACGGACATGGGCATGGCCCTGGCCGAGCTCTTAAACGGTTCCTCTTCTGTGAAATGAGGATTTGCAGGCTTCAAATTTCCCTCTCTCCTCTGCTGTGGTTGTAGACCCTGCGGACTGGGAGAAAACACAGAGAGTAGCCTGAGAACTGTATTTCGCATGGCTTAGCCTGAACTGTAGCTCTATTAATACTAAGATAAATATAATTTAAATTCAGTTTGACCTTAAGTGGCAGCTGTGACAAAGCGTGGCATGTTTGAGGTCTGGATACAATTATTTGGAATTGCTAAACACCATACTTCAATCATGACCTTTAGATTGCACCAAAGCCAGAGGAGGTCCCCGATTTCAACTTCTGAACTGCAAATCACCCCGCTGGAAAGAGACTTCAGAAGCTATTATAATCACAGAGAATATTTTAAAGTGTGTAGAAGCTATAAGCAAAATATTTATTTTACACACTTGTCTGCATTTAATCCATTAATCTGTCTACTATGATAGTGTTTTACTGGTGTAGATGAGGCAAGTAAGCTGAGATCATAGCAGACATGTCCTATAAGGCTTTACAGAAAATCATTGCTTTTTAATCCCTTTATCCCTGTTATTTCCTACCACTGTGAAAATCCAGTGGCAGGGAAAGCTGGCACAGTGTAGGACAGATGCATAATGTGTAAAGCTAGGCAGGCAAAAATCCTTCTGTTTGTATGATAAATACTCCAAACACGTTATAAATGTCAATGTTAGTGCTATGTGTCCTACATAAATAAAAATAACTTATCAGTACTCAACAGAGTATTATACACCTTTGGGCTAACCTCGTTATACGTGCTGTCTTCATATCAATGACTAATCTTCCAATTAGAGTTACCCAGAAAAGTTGACCTGGACTAGTTTACGAAAAGCAGGTACCACCCAAGTGGATACTTGGGTATAAAAATGAGTTGTGTACTGCATGTTATATAGCACCTGATCTCAAGCCTTTAATTTTATTTTTTTGCATTATTTTTTCCCTGCGTACGCATTGAAAACGTGCTTAGACAGTAGAACTGAGCTCGAATGTCCAGAGGGCATCTAGAAGTTTTCAGGTGCATGATTGCTTCCTTGATCTTCAGGCTAAAGCCTCCTCCTGTCTGTGGTACAAATTTAATCAGCCGAGCTGCATCCTCTTATGCAGAAAGGTCCGGGAGCCCGGGAGGGCGGCTGATCACGGCACGCTTGGAGACTGTTTGTACTGCAGGGGTGAGAACGGGTTCAGTTACAGTGCACGAGAAGGGCTTACGGTAGCTGTAGTCAAAGCCAGCCGTTGCAATGCGCCTAGCGTTTGGGAAGGGGGAATACTTTACAAGAACTTCTTAGACGTATCTTACATGTGCGTTTTGAAAGGGAATGTTTAAAGATGAACTTGGCAGTAGGTGCAGCGCTGTCTGTGCAAGACTTGCATGAGTAGTAACAGCAGCAGTTTTCTCCCAAAGTAAATCATAACTGATTTCAGGTCGTCCCACCGGGCTGATACCGAGCAAGGACAGAACCTCTGCAGAACGCCCAACCTTTTCATTGCTTTAGGATGTAATTAAAGGCACCCCCAATCCTTTGAATTATAAAGTGTTGAATTATAAAGATCAGAAATCGTGTGTTTGTTTCCTGCTCTCTCACAAGGGAGGAAATTGGACTGATGGGATTTTCCGACACGCTGAGCGTAATTCAGTTCCTGTCGGAATCAGAAGTTTTATCGTCTCCTCAGTACAAGCACCGCGGGCCTGAGCTTCGCTCCACTTGGTACCTCACGGCCCATTACGTTCGCAGCGGGACAGCCTGGTCCTCGCACGCTCGCCCGGCATCCCCCGGGTGCAGCCCCTCTGCTGCAGGACACCAGCACACTGCGGCCACCCGGCCCTCCCGCTCCCCCCGCTCCTCTTGCGCAAAACAGGGTTATTGCTATTTATTTATGCAGTTCAGGGCTGCAAATTTTAGCTAATTAATGCATGCACAACACTATTCCCCATGTTATTAACCACGGAGGAACAAAGCTTTCTGAACCTCGTTCTTCCTTTCTCGCCCTGTTAAAATGCCGTATGATTTTCATGGCAGCTTTGCCAGCGCAGCTCGCAGGCTGGTTGCAGGCTGGAGCACGGGTCTTCCAAAATGCCGGCTGCAGGGACATAACCCCAAATGGATAAATTAGAATATATGTGATCTTTTAATCTAGGGCAAGAGAACATATGGAGCATCAAGGCAGAGTCAATTTAAGATTTTGACAACAAAAATACGGGTTCTTTCAGCCATAATGATTTAAAACAATGGTTCATTTTTCTGCTGTTCCTGACATTCAGTAGAAATTGCAGGAGAGTGACAGGTTCTCAGGCGGTTCTCATCCAACTTTAAAAACATCTGCCTTAGGAAATGGCTTTGTACCTAACCTATGAGCGGTTTTCCAATTATTTTACTAAATAAATACAAGTATTCTGTAAAAACAGCTGCTGCTCTTAGAAGGTATTTTTCCATAAGGTAAAGTCAATCAAAGAGAATGTGCTGCTTTTAGATAAGTGTTCCAGGAATAAATGCAGAGAGCAGAGCTGAAGAGCTGCGGTGCTGAAACCCGGAGCAGGAGGAGCGCTCCGAGCCGCAGGTTGCTGCGCCGGGCCCTGCTCTCCCTCTGCCCCCGGCCAGCCACGGCCCCTGCAACCTCCGACAGCCCCTCCAGCTGCTGCAGGTCTTAGAGTTTTATTTGTTATTTTTTTTTTTTATTTAAAGGGCTAGAGACAGTTTACACTCCATCGGTGACTTTGTTGTTTGCATTTCAGCATCCCACCGTGCACATTAGAGGCAGAGGCTGTGATATTACCTCTGGTTTGTTGATGGAGAACAAACACCTCCAGGGTAGAGTGTGTATGTGGCCAACTTCAGGTAAGACGTTTGTGGCAGGGCTGAGGGTTGAACCCAAAGTTTTTGAGTTGCCAATCCAGGACTGGTTCATCACCCGACCCTGCTAGTCTCCAGAATACGTTTTGAGTTTTCTTAGGTCTGAGATGGTACCGTGGAAACGCGCTGTCCACGCTCGCGGTGACGGGTGAGCAGAGCTTCCTCCCTCTCGACTGGCTGGCTGTCCGCGGCTTCCGCACGGGAACCCGGTGAGCCCAGCAGAGACGGCCGCTGACCGAAGCAAACCGCGGTATTTGCGTGCTGTGCCGCAGGGGGGGCTGCCTGTGGTCCTGGGGAGAGCCGAGAGGTACCCGCGCATCGGGTGCGTGTGTATCTGTCGAAGTCTAGCCAAGCGCTGCGCCCAGACCCTGTACCTTTGCTTCGAAAGTCCGCACAAGGACCCCGGCAGCCTCCTGCAGACCTCTTTGCCCATGAGGAATGCTGGAGCACAGGCCAGGGCGAAATCCAATAGAATAGTAAAACATAAGTGAAAAGGCTGACTTTCCTGTGGATTTTTAAAGCATTTAATAGATCTTAATAGAGCATTATCTGTCTCGCTAAGGAATGATAAGATGGCTGTAAGAGCGGCTTCTATAGACCTGGCTCCTATAAAATCTAATTGGTTGCATATCTATTAAATTCTAAAAGCCTTTCTTTAAAAAGTTGTGGGTTTTTTTTTAAAATCAAATAATAGATTTATTCCTGATGTCTTGGGCACATTATTGCAGTAACCTCATCCTTGGACCACAACTTTGGCAGAACATGCACATCCATAATGAGGGACTACGTGTTCTGTGGAGGTTTTATTACAAAAGAAAGTGAACAAGTATATTAGGAAGAAAGGGGGGAAATAGAGAAGACTACTTTTTTGGCAAAGCTTTGTATTACAGATCTCATTTCTCTGGTTGCAGCTGCCTTAGGCACCCATTTCAGTGAGTTACTATATTATGCTTAACTGTAGATGCTTCCCAAATTTGCTCTTTGGTGAAACGGGCATTTGTGCAGGTTCCCTATAAAAATGACTGATTTGGGTTTTACCAAGAACTCTGGCACTTCTCCATTATGAGAAAGGATTACATTTTTTAGAGAGATTTATCAAGATGGGAGTAGTGAAACAAACATTTTAAATGTCCAGTCTAATCCTCTCTCTTCCCCCAGACAAACCTATATGGGCAGGATTTTCAGCTGTTCTGAAATGAAAGCTGCCTGAAAGAAATGTATTTCCCTGTGGGACTACCCGGCTTTCAGTCCTGCTTCTGTGGGAAGGTAAGAGAGCTCTGTTTTCATTTACTATTTATGAGCTGTGCATTCGTATTGCCAAGTGACCATAGGACTCTGTGCTCTTAAGAATCTGCAAATGAGATGAAGCTCATTATTTTTTAATGCAAAAAGGATTATTGCGATCTTAGTGCAGGGGTATGTAACCTCAGATATGTGTTTTGCTGTGGGATATATATTGAGGCTTTCCCTTTCGGAAGCCAATAAGGTATATGCAGCATTTTCCAGTCATTCAGTTTATCATATAAAAGCAGTATTTATTAGAAATAACACTAAAGGGGATTTTTTTTTTTAATTGCAGACCATGACTTGTAAGAAATTGCCCTCCTCTTTTTGTTTGCATTTTACTTTACAGTGCTGAGATAAATGCACGGGCATGTTTTCAAAATAAAGCTTCTCCTTAATAAGAGAAGATTCATTATTATCCACTCCCATCTCCACGGACAAGAGTTGGTCTCACGGTCCTCAGGGAAAGCAAAGTCTGATAATCAAGTAATCCCTTGTTAATTTTTCCCCCAGTAAATGAGGATTTACTTCATAGGATCATGTTATTGGGTGTCAAGACATGGCCCTGCTCCGACAGTGACGGGCACTTCGGAGTTTCAGCAGATGAGTCTGGTTGCCTGGGAGTGGGAGTCTCTGGTCTGGGAGATGGGGCACAACACCTTAGGAGGAAAACCAAGCAGTGAGAGAGCTGCAAAAAAGGCATTAAACCTGCTTATTGCACTCGCAGTTGCAATATGCAACACCAAAAGGAACCCTGTTCGCTGTGCCCTTGGTGTTTGCCTGGCACCGAAGCCATTCGTTGCGGTGCCCTGGGTTGCTCCCTCCGACGACGGCGCGCCTGGTGCTCACCGCGTGCTGGCCGGACGCTCTGCACGCACCCTCCTCCTCCTCCCCGCGGGCCGTTTACACTGCCAGTGCCCTTGTCCTTACGTCCTGCAGGTGGGACGCTCTCCAGTTCTTGTGGTCACTGCGTGGGTTGCTTCGAAGCAGGTTCAACACATGGAGTTGTGCAAAGAATTGTTGGTGGAGGGCAGCTCAAGTGTACCCTTAAGTCTGTGTCCCCTGTGCATGGTCCCCTTCAGTATTTCCATCGGTTTCGTTAAAATAGTGCTGCAAAACGAATACAGGAACGGGCAGGAGTGAGGAGGTTTGTGAGGGAAGACAGTTTGGATGTGTTTATTAACCAGCAAAGCTTGGGTTTTGCTGCTGCTTATTACTATGCAGAAACTATACCTTGGTTTTGCACACTTGTATGGCCCTTACTTAAAATAACTTGTTAATAATGAATGTTTTCTTGCAGTGGTTCACAGAATAACTGGAGAAGTGGCATGTGAGCTTTCTGGTTTTACTTCTGTCTTCCCCATGCGCTCAGCCCCACATGTTCCCTTCTGGGTCTGGGCCAGGCAGGGAGCCAGGGCGTTCTCCAGGTTTGCCCGCCCGCACCTTTGCGATCACCCGAGCAGGGGTGACTCTCATGAATCCCGTCTTTCTCCGCTCACCCCCTATAGCCTCACCTTTACAGTGCCGGTCCCGCCACTGCCTGGCTGTTCTTCAAGCAGAAATTCGACTCTCTCCTCCGATTTCTGGCTGCTTTGCCGATGCCAGCTGTGCTCTGAGCCTGGGCTCTGCCACACAGCCCTGCAGGTCCCACGCGGGGTTTAAGCACGGCTTCAATGTTTTTAAGCATATCAATCAGAGACAGAAGTGTCACCAGGTAGAAAAGGCATGACACTTTCAGCTGAAGGTGCCTGATTTAACAACATGCCAAAGACAAGTTCAAGCTATTACAGAAAATAGTAAATTGAAAGGAAAATGTGAGAGCTTTGCTGTATGGAGGAAGCATCAGAGGGCATTAAGCAAGTACCCCACTGCCGAGTGCTGTGCGGAGCCCTGGGGACCGACATCCCTGCTCCCTGGGGACCGACATCCCTGCTCCAGACAGCAGCCTGGGATCTGCCGGGAGGCGGCACAGGCCAGCCGAGGTCCTCCCCGGCACGTCAGCCCCTGCTTTCTCTCCAGGACAGACCAGGATAAAGAAAGGCAGCATTTATTAAAATGCCCGTGGGGAATTAGGTGACCGGCTCCCAGGGAACAGAGGCACTTACAGCCCTTAGGCCCTTTTAAGACCCCAGACTAGTTTCCTTCGCTGTGTTCTTGCTCTCCTGAGCTCAGGCTCCGCAAATGCAGTAATTGCAAGCATTTGTTTCGAACCACACAAGCCTGAGCTCCAGAGCAAGTTTTATTCACTGCAATTATATCTGGCAGGTAATTTCTAGTAAACTCAGGAAAATGATAAACCTCTCACTAAATTCATGAACAGAAAAATAGGGCAAATTGATCAAATAAGCTGTTTCCTACATAATAAAAAAATTATTGTGTGCATAACATCCTGGAACAGAAATAGCTCTGATAAAACCATAAAGACAAGCAGGAGCTTGCTAGAGGCATCTGTGCAGAGTTTTTAAATTCGGGTTCACTCCTAGCAAAGAGCCTAGGAATCTGCTTAGCTCCAAGCCATGAATTATCCCCCGTTGCTGGTGGCGGAGCCGCTTGCACACGTGCCCGTACCCCGACCCTGCCCTGTCAGAAGGGTGCTGGGTTATTTTGAAATGCAGCCTTGGAAAGCTGGAGCCCCGATTCTGCCCTTCTCGTTGTTGGCTGAAGAGCAGTCTTCTTACGGGAGCAGAGTGCCTCGCTTCCTTTCCGTATTCACTGAAAATGAAAGCAGACAAAGTGTTTGAAATATGATATGTGAGATTTATTCCACGTCTCATTTAACCAAATGTATGACGTCACTGAATCTAAATTTCAAATAGCTGAATTCAGGTATTGGGTTTTTCTAAAATGAGCTTTTAATACTTATTGAGCTTTTTCATCTCTGCTGCATAGCTTAATTTACATTAAAAATTTGTATTTCATCTTAAATTCTCAATCTAGCAGTGTTAACACCTCTCTGAGATAAGTAAACGATTGCTACAAATTGGGTCTGGGCTTGGATGCTGCAGCTGATTAACATCACATAAGGACAATTAAAAGCATTTTTAGGAGAGGATAGGAAGAAATTATCATTTGCGGTTGAAACTATAAAGAGAATTTTAGGGAGGTATGTAATTAGGCAAATTAGGCTAGGGTAGTGGCTTTAACGTTCATACCCTGATGAAAAGCATTTATGGTTTCCTTAAGGACCATATGTGTTCTTTAAGGACTATAGTCTTTTATCTCTTCTAAAAGATATATTTACAAAACAATTTAAATGTCAAATTTATTCCGTATTAACATCATACCAATTCTAAATGGTCTGGCATTGCCAAGAAAATTAATCATAGAATCGTTTAGGTTGGAAGAGACCTCCAAGATCATCGAGTCCAACCGTTAACCCAGCACTGCCAAGGCCACCACTAACCCATGTCCCCAAGCGCCACATCTACACGGCTTTTCAATCCCTCCAGGGATTGGGACTTCACCACTGCCCTGGGCAGCCTGTGCCAGGGCCTGACAGCCCTTTCGGGGAAGAAATGGTTCCCAATATCCAACCTAAACCTCCCCTGGCGCAACGTGAGGCCGTTTCCCCTTGTCCTGTCGCCTGTTCCTTGGGAGAAGAGACCGACCCCCCCTGGCTCCAACCTCCTGTCAGGGAGTTGCAGAGAGCGAGAAGGTCTCCCCTCAGCCTCCTTTTCTCCAGGCCAACCCCCCCCAGGTCCCTCAGCCGCTCCTCACAGCACTTGTGCTCCAGCCCCTTCCCCAGCTCCGTTGCCCGTCTCTGGACACGCTCCAGCCCCTCAGTGTCTGTCTTGGAGTGAGGGGCCCAGAACTGACCCCAGCACTCGAGGTGCGGCCTCGCCAGGGCCGAGCACAGGGGGGCGATCCCTGCCCTGCTCCTGCTGGCCACACCATTGCTGATACAGGCCAGGATGCCGTTGGCCTTCTTGGCCACCTGGGCACGCTGCTGGCTCATCTTCAGCCGCTGTCGACCAACCCCCCCAGGCCCTTTCCCGACGGGCACTTTCCAGCCGCTCCCCCCCAAGCCTGTAGCGCTGCCTGGGGTTGGTGTGACCCAAGGGCAGGACCCGGCACTTGGCCTTGTTGAACCTCGTACACTTGGCCTCGGCCCATTGATCCAGCCTGTCCAGGCCCCTCTGTAGCGCCTGCCTGCCCTCCAGCAGATCAACACTCCTGCCCAATAATGAGAGCTGCCCTGGCTGAACTCTGAATTTCTTTCTCATTTGAGTTTGAATAAGGGGAGAAGATAGCTTAGGGAATGAGAGCATACATTTAGACAGGTTAAAGAAAGCTTAAAGCAGAACTGGATCTTTTCAATTTCCACAGTAATATCCATCTGCCTTCCCTTCTCATGCCATTTTTTAAAACCATTCAGGGGGCAGTGGTTGAAGGAGCTACCATAGGGCAAGGAAGGCCATGTAAAATAATAAGAGCATAGCTTTCCCGTTTTCCAACTTAAAGCATCATTATGTATGACCTCTTGTCACTTTATGCTTCATTATCAATCATCATCTGAGGGCTGAAGAAGGCTTTATTTGCAGCTTGGGTTGTGAAGAATGGCAGCAAATGGAAAATTAGAAAGGTTTGCGTGTCGTTCATGGGAAATGCTCTCCTTTAAAGCCTCTGCTGTGCTCCCCAGACTCCGTGCGTAAGCCTAGATAGAGAATAATGTTACTCAGAGGCTCATATTTTCCTCCTCATTTGGAGTAATGGTAACCAGGAGTGACAAGCTGTGAGCTGGAAATTATCCATCACGTGGCATCTCCATCCTCCCCCCAGTGCACCGCTGGGTAGTCTGCAATTCCACTTGTGGTGGTACTGGTTCCCGCCTGCATGGAAGCGGGGCACATCAGGAGGTACGTCATTTTGGAAGGCCTCGCCCATCCTCGGGGACTGCTGGGTTTGCTCTGCCCACCCAGCGTCAGCCTGGCTGCGGGGCGGCTCTTCGTGCCCACGCGGCGCTGTCGGGACGTGGTGGGCGCGTGGCAGCAAGCGCCGCTTTGCCAGGCTGGCGGTGTGCAGGTTTGAGGGTGTCTTTCTCCTTCTTGTCATCTCCCCGGCACAGTTTTCTCTCTGAGCTTGACTTGATCCCTGTGAGTTTCCCAAACAAAGAAGAGCAATTACAGTCTCTGATGAAAAAGCCTGGGCAGCGTGGTGTGCGCAAATCTAGATAACCATTTATCGGCAACGCTCCCCTGTCTGCCCGCGGGGGCTTGGGCTCAGCCTCCGTTCGGGTTGCAGAGTATTTGCTTTTGCTGCAGTTGCAGCGCGGGATGGTGAGAGGGGGCGAGGGGGTGCGAGGGAAGGGGGTGGCTGTGGCTCTGCGGGGGGAGATAGGGCAGAGGCACGGGGAGGGATTGCTGTGGCGCTGGCCCGTCACCCGCACAGTGTGCTTTTGCAGACCGCAGGTTATCGGTGACAGCCAACGTGACCAGTGCCCTCTGATGCATTGTTCGGCTTCAGGCTGAGGGCAACCTGTGTGCTACAGGCTGCCCTTCCCTGTGTCCCATCCCACAGGACACCTGCCGCCGCTCCTGATCGCACTGGGAAGGCAAAACAGATGTAAGTGTTTTGTTTCAAGGGGAGCACTCTTAACACAGTACTGCTGGGGCTATCAACATTGCCATCAGCAGCTGAAGTACTCCTTCCTTGGGCGCTAAAATAAGTTAGCAAGCACAGTTGGCTGGAAGAAAAATATCTTCAGTGTCACCCTTAAAAAATGCTGCTCTCCTCTGGCCCTGCGAGAAGGTTTGGAAAGTCGTGTGTGTTTGTGTAACTCGCGTATATACTTCATAGCATTTACATGCCTCAGGAAAGACGTCCTTGATTAACATAAAGTGCAAGACTGAGTGGGTCAGAATACAAAACCCATCTGTTCTCAAGCAAGACTGAGCTCTGGGAGGTGTACGTCGGGGTTTGTAGCGGGAGCCCAGCAGGGAACGTGCCGTCGGTACCCCGTCCCGAGGACACCGCGGTGCTGTTCTGCGTGGCACGGGCAGTTTTGTGCTTGCTGCTTTCGTCTTCCTTGTGTCTGGAGAAGTGCTGCTGCTGCTGAGCCTCTGGGGAGGACAAAATGAATGTCTGACACACTCTTCCACTCCTTTACACCTTCTGGGATCTTGCAGAGGACTATGCTGTCTGTGCTGCTGCAGCCGAGAAGGCCACAGGGTTGGCCAGGTCCCTGCTGATTGCACAGGAGCCAGTGAGCCCCAGTTAGTTGCTTTCCTGGTTTGAGCCCTGACTTTGAGATGACAACGCCCGAGATGTACGGGCCGTATGGCAGCACGGGGCCGGAGGCAGTTGCGGTTCTCCTGGTACTCAAAGCAGCTACCACCCATCGAAACAGAAATCCTTTGGGCTTTCAGCTGCCTCGGCAGAACATCGTGGCCTTGGGTGATAAATAGGAGGAAGCTTCCAGGAACCACCACCTTAAGTCTGTCTTTTATGACTTTCAGGTACTTTACGTATTTTCCAGCATTTCTACATCATCCTGGATAGTGTTACACAGCGTTGACTGTATCTCTTACCAGGTTTCTACAAGCTCTGTCCTTTTAAATGCCTGACCAAATTCATTTTGCAATAAATTCCATGTATATTGCTGAAGTTTATTCTGCTGTTGAAACATTGTACAGAAATCCTTTATCTGTCCTGAAACTTCCAATAAATCTTTGCTTCTTTTAAAATAACCTTTGAAATGTTTTTCATCAAAATGAGTGAAATAGCAAGAATAATAGATGTTGTAGGATTTGTATCCAGTACAGTTTCCTGCTCCTCCAAATGCTTTTGGAAATGCTGATTGATTTGTAACAAAGCTTGAAATGTCACCAGGAGGAACGAATGAAAAATACACTACTCTAATGTATGTTGAAGTTGAAATTGGCTCAAAGTTTTAACCTTTAGAGGTGCTTTTTACTTTTTTTGCTTCTTTAACTTTTCACAGCAGTCAAATAGTTGGAAAGATAACTGGGAACAAAATGCACGTAGAGGAAATGAATAAATTATGCTCTTATTTTTGGCACGTTTACAAGAGAGACGTGTTAAAACTCCAATGCAGTGACAAAAGAGAATTGCTCTACTTAAAATAAAGCCTGTCCATTTTGGTCGAGGGGTGCTGCACTGCTGCGTCCTGAGGGCTGCGCGGCCCGGCTGCGCTTTGCAGGTCGTGTTCCGGAGCGGGGGAGCAGTCCCTGAGTGCACCCCCAGGCAGGCTGCTCTGCACCCCCAGGGCGCGCGGAAAGTGCCTCTGCCTCTTGCGGGGGCTTTTACGTTGAGGATGGGCAGGGTGGTGGGATGGCGCGGGGGCTTTTCAGCAGGACAGGATCATTGTCAGCGGCTGAAACCTCGCTGGGAGAGCGAGAGCAAAGTCCTGGCAGTGTTTCCTACCCAGCTGGTCTTGTTGGTTCAACTGTAAGCGCAGTACATCAGTGAGCTGCATATATGGTTGTGGGTGAATAACAACAAGGGCTTTGCCTGCTGTAGAATTTATAGTAATTGAAACTGCAAAATTAGGTAAACATTGTTTGAAATCCAGCCAATTTCTGATCCTGCCAGAAGACCCTTCGGTGACGTGAAGGCTGCTCCCAGGCCACCAGCTCGGCTGTGTCTTCTCCTCGCCCCCTTTGCTCGCTGGTTGTATTCCAGTCTTCACAGCGCTCAACATTTTTCACTCTTCAGGTTAGAAATATGTGGTGCCTTCTAGGGTTTGCTGCCTTTTTTTTTTTTTTCCTGATGAATTTACTCACTGGAGTATAAAGAATAATAAAAAAAGCCTCGGGTCCTATCTCACTGAAATTAGTCTGTGATTGCTTCTGGCTGGTGGAAGATTTACAACATCTGGAGCTGCAGCGTTGGGGAGACAATTTGTGACTCTTTGGGCCTCGCTCTCCCCTGTCTTGTTCCCTCAGTAACCGCTGATATTTGGGCAGTGCAAGAGCCAAATGGGAACCGAGCAGCCAGCTGTAACTGAGCGCATTTTACAGCCGCGTAGCAGTAACTTTGCACGAGCACACGTAGGTGTGTCGCCCTCCCTGCGTCGACAGTAGCCGTGAGGTTGTATCGCTGGGCCCGTTCTCAGTGCTGACCGCAGAATAGAGTAAAAATGCTGTCAAATGTGGTATCGCATCTTTTGCACGGGATTTTGTGGGAGGAAACCAGGCCCTTTTCTTCATCCAGCCCCCTCTCCTGCTGTGCCGAGGGCTGTTCCCTGTGCCGTGACGATGGCGCGATGGCGAGGAGAGGAGGGGAAGCAAGAGGTACTGAGCAAAACCACCTCCTCGTGCTCACGTCATGGCTTACAGGTAACACCAGAAAAAAAAAAATGCAGGTTCTCAAGTCGCAGTTCATGCCTGCGTTGAAACTTGCTGCCCCATCAGAGATGGAGTAACCAAACCCCTTACTGCAGCGCGTCTGGGACTGCTGAGGTCGGGAGGGAGCTGCATCGCAAACGAATGAAACTCCTGCAAATGGTCGGGCTTAATCCTGGGTCTGTAATTATAGAGCTCTCTCACCTTGTTTCTAGGATCTTTTTTAGCAGAAAAAGGCTCAAAATGAATCCACCTGCCTCATTTCAGCCGCATGATATGTTTGTTCAGCATGAAAAAATCAATGTTGAACTAGAATTTTGTGGGGAAGGAGAAGATCCGTGGAGATTACATTTCTTTTTCAGCGCAATTTCATGTTTTACTGCTGCATAGACTAGCTAGTTAATAAGGTGTCCTTGAATATGAGGTCCATATTGTGTTTATTGCTGTGCTGGTATGTAAAAATCAATCCTTGTAGTTTTTATTGGTGACCACATGCTATCTTTGATGTCATTATAATTGTGTCTGTTGTTGATTGACAGCAGCCAATAATCACAAGCATTTTTGTAATTCTGAGCCCTCATCAAGATACACAGGGCAGGGAGCGTCCTTGTGCCTGGTGCTCTTCTCCGGCGCTCGGATGATTCCTCCGAGCCGTTGTCTGCCGGTTTGCTTTGGTGAAGAAACTGGCTTGGTGCTGAGCGGGGCTGCAGCCGGGGCGGCGACGGAAGGGCTGCGCGGTGGCGGAGCGTCGCCTTTGTCCGAGACTCCTCCCGCACCGCTACAGCCATCCCTTTGGTTCTGATGAAATCCTTTCTCCCTGGCATCTAACGCGAGCCCATTGAGGCACCCGGCAGTAATTGTTCCCCTGACTTTGTGTTGGGATAACGGGCAGTTAATGATAGTTTGTGCTTGGCTGGGGAGAGGTGATAAGGAGAGGAAAAAAACGCATCCTTTGGAGAAGCAGCACGTAGTATCCTGGCTCTCTGTCTGGGCTTTTTATCTGATCTGGAGAATGAAAAGGAGATGACTTAAATGAAATTTGAGTGTGATAATCGTCCTGAAAATCTGAGTGGGGTGGAAGCAGACTGCTGGACGGAGATCAGTCCTGGGCTTCCCGGACGTGTTGGCCAAGAGATTTCAGGAAAAGCCAGGGGAGCTCCTCCGAACCCCAGGGCTGGCTGTAAGGGCTCGATCCTTCGCTTATTGAAGTCTCTATCAGTTAAGTTCGTTATAACACTTGATTACTTATTTAGCTTTCAGCATCTGATTAAAAAGGTTTGATTACTGAATTTAAACTCAGATTAATTTAGTTAGGGCAGCAAAACTAATGACATTTACATGAATTAGCTTTAGATATCAAAATCTAAGTATGACATATAATCTCCACCATGCCTGTAATAAAAAATATCTACTATATGTTAGACCTATAGAAACTCAGTTTAGTACGTAGTGCTCATGAAGAAAAAAATTGCTTTTACCTGCGTACATTAAATTTCCCTTGGCTGATAATCCTCTGCATGTTAGTCTCATGACTGCTTTAAAGATCTTTGAATTAATGTTGAAATTATTCATTTGAGTAGTAGAAGCATCTGTTTGAGTATTACATCCTTGTCTGGTATTTCTTCATTATATATGGGATGATGCGCTAGAAAGGCGCTCGAGATGCAGGTTGTAAAAATACCACAAAGGCACAGAAAACATTTGTTGGAAGAGTGCTCTGTGAATTTGTATGCATTTCTTTTAGAAAAGATCACATATAGATGGGTAATGTTTATTATTGCTCATTTTCAAGGCCACAGGGATTAACTGGGGAACGGCCGCAAAGGGAGCGGCTGCCAGGAGCTGGCCCTGGCATGGCTGTGGGTCAGAGGATTGCAGCTTTGGTCAGTGGGCGTCAGGGTTCAGAAGATGGGGCTCAATTGTTGGAGCGGGTCTGGAGGAGGCCACAGAGATGATCCGAGGGCTGAAGCCCCTCTGCTATGGAGACAGGATGGGAGAGTTGGGTGTGTTCAGCCTGGAGAAGAGAAGGCTCTGGGGAGACCTTCCAGCAGCCTTCCAGTCCCTAAAGGGGCCTACAAGAAAGCTGCAGAGGGACTTTTGACAAGGGCATGGAGTGATAGGACAAGGGGTGATGGTTTTACACTGAAAGAGAGTAGATTTAGATTAGATGATAGAAGGAAGAAATCCTTCCCCATGCGGGTGGTGAGGCCCTGGCACAGGTTGCCCAGAGAAGCTGTGGCTCCCCCATCCCTGGAAGTGTTCAAGGCCAGGCTGGACGGGGCTTTGAGCAACCTGGTCAGTGGAAGGTGTCCCTGCTCATGGCACGGGGGTTGGAACGAGATGATCTTTAAGGTCCCTTCCAACCCAAACCATTCTATGATTCTATGATTCCTCTGGGACCACAGAGCTGGGCTAAGCTTGGGCTGTCCAAAGCAAGAAGGTCTTCAGTCGGTTGTAAGACATGCAGGGCTCACTGGACGAGGGTGGCAGCGGTGGAGGGAGTCAGGGTGAGGTACCAGGAGGAGGTGGATGCCTTCAGCTCCCAGCGAACCCTGGCAGGGCTGCGGGGCACGGCGAGGACTGCACCCACCGACCGCTGATGGATAAACCTCTGCAGTGAGGGAATCCTGCAGCTTGGCGGGACTGGTCTCCTGGTTACGAAATCGGACGGCTGGAGACGGAGAATTTTGGGTGCAAGTTCAGCGATGTAGGACGAGGGCTGATACGTGGGCGAGTGGGTTATGCTCAGTTCTGTGGGGTGGCTGTGTCAGGGACAATGCGATCACCACTGTTCCAGGCTTTGAAACCAGTTTCTTGGCCGACCATGGAAAGCCTTCAGTTAAGACTAAATCTTGTGTCCCTAAAGACGAAAGGCTTCTACTGAATTTTATGTGAGCTGTAAATCACTGGGCTATCGTTAGGGTTAAGGTTGGGTTTCGGGTTAGGGTTCAGAACAGCATCCTCAGGAACCCACTTTATTCTTGATCCTCTAAATCCCTGCTGGGGATAAAAGGCTTATAGTCGGTTATCAAATGATAGTGATGGCTCCCTCGGCTGTTTTTAAGCTCAGGTTTGGTGCAGATATTAGATGAATTTTCAGAGGAACAAAGTGCTCAAGAACTTGATTCATGGGTGGATCTTGGCCCGTGTTTTATAGGTCTTCAAGGAACCACCAGAAAACCATTTTTCCTGCCCTTTGTTTTGAAGCCTGACACTATGGTATGTGAACTCTTGGCATAAACTCAACTCAGAAGGAAATACGAACCATTTGTCAAGGAAAGTAGCTGCATGTATTTTAGCCCTACAGCCCTCCAGGCTTTCAGATAGTACCCAGTAAAACAACCTAGTCCACTCTTGCCTGTTGAAACCCCAAACCCAGCTTTAAGTTTGTTTTGTCCTTAGAGTTCACCCAATACCTTGTTTTCCATCTGGAAGACATCGTAGCCCCAGGAGCCTTGTCTGGCTGGGCAAAATCCTGCCCGTATTGCCCCTTTCTGAAGGGGAGCCCTTAGCCAAGCCCAAGGTCACTGCAGCTCAAGCCTGCCAAGCTCCCCACCAGGAACGTCCTTCTACCCGCTCCCCCGTGGCTCCTCCTGCGCTGCAGCTTCGCTCCTGCTCATCCTCGGGGCCTCAGAGTAATTACAGGCTTTGCATTTGTCCGAGGAGAGGCAGCTGGGTGCAGGAAAGCGGGAAGAGAAGAAGAAAGCGGGAGGAAACAGGAGAAGTGTGAGAATGAAGGCTGGAAGGAATTTTGGGGGGGTTTCTCGTGTTTCCCAGCCTCCTGCCGTTGCTCCGCCGCTCCTCGAGGATGCACACTTCACAGCTGAGAGCCACCGGTCTCCACAGCCGGAGGTTTTCTTGGCTTGAAATTCTGATCTGGGCCAAATTCCAAGCATTTACTCATTTAGATTAGTAAATCTAAGAGAAATTAAAGATGAAGATGTATTATCAGAGTCTTTAGCTTCTGTGTAATATTGGTGCATGCCTATGATTTTGTCATTACATCAGTTCTTGAGAAGTAGAAATTGCTTTCAGTAATTTAATCCTTACTCTATTTTATTGCATTCTTGTGTTGCTTCCTTGACCCCACGTCTCTTTGCTGAGTTATAATAGGTTTTTACACATTTTCCTTGAATATCTATGTCTTTGGGAATATCAAATAACTGAATGGCATATCCATTCTCTTTCACTCGTAACCGAGCATGAAAAGTGGGTTTACATGTACGGTTCATAGAGCTTACGGCTGGAAAGGACCATCTGATCGTCTGTTCTGACCTCGCCTGTGTCACAGGCTGTACATTTCTGCCTCCTGCCCTTGTACTGCCTGCAGTAGCTTATATTCGACTAAAACAAATCTTAAGTGAAGGCATCCAGCTTTCATTTGGAGTCTGCAGGAGATGGACAGCACTCTGCTTTCCAAAGTGGTTTGTGAATTACTAGCATTGACAAGTATTTATGCTTTATTTTTGGGCTTGAGTTTATCCATCTTATAATATCTTGAGATATTGTTTCCTGTGACTCCGTTCGGCGTTTTCTCCGGGAAAACACTCTCATTCTCTCCACGCAGAGCCAGGCTACCCGCACCCAGGCTTGTCTGTCCTCCCCTGGAAGATGCTCCTGCAGCCGCAGTGGCAACCTTGTGCCAGATTGCCGCACTTTCTCCACTTTTCCTGCTCGTTTTAAAATGCGCGGCTAGGAGAGGCGTGGAGAGCGTGCCAGCGCTGCAGCCGGAGGCGAAACCGCTGCTGCAGGTCGGGGCTTCGGGGGTGCGTGCTGGGACAGTGCCCGGGGTGAAGCACAGGCAGGGTGATGGGGGACAGTCGCTCTTTTAAAGCATCTTATAAAGTAAACGGGATTTTTTGCCACACAAGTCACTTCCATTCTTTTGGTTTATCGCAAACCGGTTTGGTTTGGTTCAAAGCAAAATACTCTCACTATTATTTTGGGGGGAGGGGGAGGTGATGTTTTAATGATCTTGAAAGTTGGTTTCTGCATCAGGTATGGCTGATAAAAAGGGACCTGGCTCACACGCTGTCCTTAAATAGCTGCTTCTGTCGCCACCATCAAAGGCAGGATAGTGTGCTGGATGGGCCGCGGGTCTAATCCAGAAGAACTTTTCTTATGTTGTTATTTTAGGATCTAAAACTTGCATTCTAATAACTTTCTAGTGACTCTTCACGAAGTACTAGGGCTTCCTCCACAACCGCTTGTTCCAGCTCGCCCAAGGGCAAGGACTTTCATTCCGGCTGGGCTTGCTCAGGGCCTGCGTTGCACACTGCCTTTCGTCAAGCGTAATGGAGCACCGTGCTTAATTAAAAATACACACCCCACTGCCAATGTTCGAGCAGAGCTGAGTTCATATCCCGAGTTCTGCTTCAAAGGAAATCATCGTGGAAAATCATGTATTTTGTATCACTGTCCTTTATGTAATGGTTAATACCAGCGATTATTATAGAGCAGCAAAATACCTCTTATATTCTGTCCTTTAAACAAAAGGATTTCAAGATTACCGGCCCATTAAAAATCATCCTCCCTTTTAGAAAATAAATAAAGGCTCATACCTCTTGCTGTGCAATTTGGAATGGGATATTTGGTGCTTCAGAGTTTTTCAAGAAATGATACTGTAACGTGTCATTAAGCACTTCTCCATCGTGAATAAGAGTATCATCAACGTGAATGGTACCGAGAATTACCCCGTAATCCCCACGGACAGTCTGCCGTACCTGCAGAAATCCCGATACTGCATCAAGTCTTAAAGGTATTGATTCCGTGACGGCAATTGTGATTGTGTTTAATGCAACGTGCACGTGCTAGGGCGTCCTTTTCAGCATGGAATTAAATCCCAGCTGTTTGTTGTAAATCTGACCCAGCTCACGCTCTTCTTCAGCCCAGGCAGTGTCCGTGTCCCTGCAGCACCAGCCCCACAGCCCCCATCGGTCTGAGAGTCCGCAGGGGCTCCCCTCTCTGCCGCGCAGGCGAGGTGTCCGGCGGGGAGGCCGACGGTCGCTGACGCTCGTGCGTTGTCCGTTTCTGTACCTGGAGAGTCCGTGGGCAGCGTCACACCTGGCAGCTGGCACCGCAGCCGTCGCGTTGCAGAAAGGATCATGCATTGGCATTCGTTTCCGAAACGCAGCCGGCTCTCGGTGCCACAGCTCTGGGGGGTGGACGTCCACCAGCCGACCACCCCCTGCTCCCACGGGCGCTGCCTCTTCTGCGCTGGCTGTGGAAGCAGCTCACGTGCAGCGAGGGCTCGGGAGTGACTTTGGGAACGGAACAGCATCCCTGAGCAGGTCAGACGTGCGGGATTCTCAGGGGGTTTTCAATGGCCACCTTTCTTGTGAAAAGTAACTTTTTTTCTCACTGTTCCCAGAACATTTTCAGGTGATAGGAAGCCGAGGTGTGTTTAAATGCTATTTGTAAAAATGGTCCCGCGTTTGAGAAGCCTGTGAGGTTCCCTCCCAAGCGCTCAGCCGCAGTCCTGGCGGTGCATTTTCCAGCCTGACACCCCGAGCGACCCGAGGGCCGGATCCTTTACCGCTCACACCTGCCCCACGTTAACAAACCCTTCGTGCCGCCCGGGCTGTCCCAGGGCAGCGCCTGCCCGCAGCCTGTGGCCCAGCAGAGCAGGCCCACAGCTGGGCTGAGTTACGACCCGGCAGCTTTTTCTTCGTGCTCAGCTGGGAGTGGGAGGGTGCTTGACCTCCGCTGGTGTCTGGCCAAGCGACGGTGTGGTCGAGAGACATGGTGGAGCTCCTTCGTCCTTCCTCTCGTGTGCTGAGGTGCTGCCTCTTCGCAACCAGCTCGCTGATAATGCACTTTAGGTAAGACTTGAAGGTTACTGTGATTTCACTGTGTGATCTTGCTGATGATAATAAGCGAAACAAGTTTGTTCTTTTTCTGGCAGTGCAAGGGGTGCCTAGAAAAACAAGAGTGTGGCATTAAAAATAGCTACAGGGAATCTGCTGTGCCCCTTGCAGCCTCTCTATTGTAATGCTATTAATAATGTGCTTCAGACATCCATGGAGCTCCTGCTCCTTCCTCCAGCAGGTGCCAAGGAGCAATAGATAACCCAGCTTCATCAAACTTCTGCTGCCATGCAAAACTTAGCAGGGACCCACAGATTTATATGCCAATAGATACTTTACTACAAAGCATTTAATGCAAATAAAGGGTTATTCTGCTGTAAAACGGTCAGATCAGTGCAATTTTCTGTTTTAATAACTTCTTAAAGGGGCTTTAAAATCCCAAGTTGAATTTCGGGTGAAAGCCCTACGTTACAGGTGCCTGTTCTTCGGTCTGCGTTTGCACGCCCAGCCAACACCCTGCTGGTGGGAAAGGTGGGGCTGCGCCCTGCCGGGCTGCGCCTTTCTAGTCTGCAGCAATCATCTTGGAGATGTCTTGGCAAGCTGTCCCCAAGCGTAAAATCACAGTGTACTCTGTGCAGCGCTGCTCTTGGTCTGTGTGTACGTAATCGTTTTGGTTAAGTAGAAAAAGTAATATTCTATTCATTTAAATATTGTAACATCTGACATAGCTGCAATGCTCCAATATTAATGGCTCACTTGAGGCCAATTCTTCTACTTGAAGGGCTTTTTCTATCGCAAATTCATCATGCAGGCATCAGGCAAAGAGTTATCATTCACTTTTTTTTTTTTTTCATGAAGGACAGATATTGATATTCTCCCAAGATGTGAAAATAGATCCCCTTGTCAGCGCTGCTTAGCGTACAGGCTGTGCGCAGAGGCTTGTTCTGGTGGCAATGCCGTGCGATTGAGAGGCCCCGTGTAGCAGCAGAGCGCTCTGCTTTCCTGTAGAGCAGTCACGGGAATGCTCGGATGTTACATCTCTAGCCTAAAAAGCTGGACTTTTGTTGAGCTTTGTGTTCTTCGTTCCCTGTGTCTAGCAGGAGAGATGTTGTGGTCTGGGTATAGTAAGCTCCCGTGCTTTGAAATTGCTTGCACGTTAATTAGAGACAAGGACAGGTGTCTGGCAATAGCCCCAGGTGTTGCTCGTGGGGCGAGGAGGACCAGAACGTGGGCTGCTCCTGGGCCACAGAGCTGGGCTTAACTTCCAGCTCTTCCCCAGTCTCCCAGCGAGACTTTGAGCAAGTCCCTGAGCCTCGCTGTGCTTCCATTTTTCATTGGTGAAACGCACCAAATGGCGTCTTTCTGTCCGTGTGCAGTTCTCTCCTGTGCTAACAACGGCTGTCGTGGGACAGAAATCCTTTTACACGTGTTTACGTGGGTTGCACAGCAGCTGCTTCCCTGCGCTTGAGGTCTGGGGTGCCGCACCGCAGCGGTGAGGTCCTGCGGCCCCGCTGCCGGCCTCCCACGCCTTGCCCGGCCGCACGGATGCCAATGAAAAGGCAGAACGAAACGGTGCCGTTCCTGCTCAGCCGCGCGCTGAAACTGCACGTGGAACGCGAAAATCTCCCAGGCTGAGCGCTTCCCGCAGGCTGCGAGCAGGGCTTCCAGGCCCCCCGCTTCGGGAGCCGGGCGCGGCAGAGGCGATGCTCTCCTGAAGCCTGCATCCCAGGCTCGTATAAAATGCAAGGCAGCACTAAAAACCCGAGCCTGTATGGTGTTTTGAGCAGTCCAAGAACGTTCTCCTACGCTAGCGTCCCAGGTTTGCTTAAGAAAGTATCTAGTAAATGCCAGTAAAATTAATGAACTGCTTCTGGCTGGTGGGTCTCCAGCGATGGGTGGTTTGGAGTAGCAATGAGCACGCGGTCTTGGTGCTGCCAGCTGAGGTCTGAGCATTATTATGTAGGGCAGAATTGATTGATTTCCTTGTCTAAATTATTCGCGAGCTTAGTCATTACTTTTGTAGCTGATAATTTCACTGGAGCTTGGGACCTGCAATATTATGGCTTATAAAAGTTTAACCATCAGTGAACTCTTAGGCAATAAATCACTGTGGTGCTCGATTGCTCTTAAAACTTCATTGAAGCACGTGGCTGAAACGCCAGGAGAAGGGGGGAGGACCGCGGGAACGGCACTTAACGCTGGAACATCGCCGCAAGTTTCAGGATTGGCATCCTGAGCCAGTACAACCCTTAGGCGTGGGTCTGATTTTAAGCTTGCCCTCTTAAAGTCGCATCCTGCGGCGCTCTGCGAGGTTCAGACCCTACTCTGCAGGTGATCCAGCGGTTGCCGTTCTGCAGGCGTTTTTCTGCTGGTGCCGAGCCGTTACGGCGAGGGCCCTGTTGACTCTCTCGGATGAGAGCGTTTGGCTCGGCGGTGATCGCCCAAGGGACGCGTGGTTGCCCTCAACAAGCACGAGCAGCGTCAGGGACCGTCTCCTCGGGGGCACGGGTGGGTTTCAGACCCGACAGAGCTGGGCCAAGCAAGCTTGTAGCATTGGTTTTTTGGTTTTTTTAATTTATACTTGGCTATTTTTTTCTGCTTTTCACTTCAGAAAGCCATGTAGCTGTCTGCAGAGAGCACCGCGAAATTATTTTAAATTTCTGAGACAACAGAGCCTGGACTGGTCCGTAGGTGATATATTTATTTAATAATACACGTGCGTTTGTAATTCCAGCGACTGCAGCTTTGTGCTGAGCACTGCACTGCGAAGCACGTGGCTGCTGTGCTGGCGCTTGGGTGGTTTTGGGGGGGTGGTTCAGTTTTGATTGTTGGTTTCAGTGCCTTAGCGAGGCTTTAACTAGCAGTGGGTAAGGTTACAGGTTCACGTAAACGCAAGGCGTGCTTAAGTCTAGAATTGGGTGAAATAGCTTTCATCTGGTGTGACTGTAAGGTGATTGGATCGCATTGGATTTCTGCAGTTTTAAGAAGCTGACTTTAAATGTAATTAAACTACGTGGCAGAAAAATGGAAATTTAAAAACTCGGTGCACAATGGAAGCGGATTCCCTGATTTACAGGGCGCTGTAGGTGCGTTGCTGCGCACCGTCCCTCGTGGTGACCTGCCTTCTTGTGCAGTGCCGGGAGCGTGTCCATCAACGTTTCCCCTTGGGAAGAGGCAGGTTCTCCCCTCGCAGAGTGGTCCGGGCCCCTGCAGAGCTCTCCTGACCCTCTTGCCGTGGTCAACAGCTATGTTACGTTAGTTTTAGTTGTTGAGAGGAAGGAGTAGAAATAAAATGCAACTAAACCACATTCTGTAGTTTTTGTGCTTAGGCTGGTAATTTTTGGTTACGCTTTTACAAACCCACGTTTCCGAGGCGCTTACCTACGTAGACAGCACGAGAAAGCTTCAGTACTTTTAAGAAATGGGGTTTCCTTCTGACAGCCGACCTGGAATCGGTGCCTCGCAGGCTGATGGGAGCAAAGGGAGATGCTGTTCGCTTCTTCAGAAGTTATTGCAGTGTGTCAAAAAAAAAAAGCTGTTTTTTCCTAGCATACGGGGTGGTACGTGCCGCCTTTTATAACATGACCTATATAAAGACAGTGTCAAAGCTATCATAGTTACATGCTGGAGGTTCTGCGTTTCTGGGCTTATTCAGAAAACAAAAATAATCCATTTTTTTAATAGCAGAGTTGCATGAACACGGAGTCCAGAATCTGGCTGCATCAGCCTGCCTTGCTCTGTGAGGACGTGGATCAGCTCCTCTTGGTAATGCCCTGCAAATGCAATTCCGTGCCGTGATAATTGTAAAAGCTGGGCTGATTTTTCTCATAGCACAAAAAAAAAAAAAAAAAATTAAAAAAGACTAAGGAAAAGAAAAATAGTAGCTGTTAAAATTCTACCATTATTGTTCATTTCTTGTCTCCGAGCTGTCTCCCCTGCCCATCTCTCCTATTTCTCCATTCTGGTTAGGGCTGCAAGACCCAATTTATTAAACCGCAAGTCCATAGTAAACATCTTGATAATCCTGTCCTGCCATCACCAGCTGAAAGCTGCTAATGGCCCCAAACCTCCTGACTTTATAGAGCAGTTTTCCATATGTAGCACATTCTGCCTGCTCCTTCAGGAAAGCGCAGATTTATACCAGCGTATGGTCATCTGGAGAGCAGCTTTTTGATCGTAAGAGTCGGAAATGGGAACCTGGTGGGAGCGTTTCTGCAGGACTCTCTCTGACACAGGCGCTGAATCGCCAAGGGGCTCGAGTCCGAGGTGTGCCGGAGGTGGGTGGTGCACGGGAGTCTCGTTTGGGATGTTGCTTCAGCAAAGACATCGCCTCCAGCTCTTCCGTGCCTCAGCTGGGTCTGTTCGGAGGGGCAGGACGGGCTGGAGGGGCAGGAACGGCTCTTCGGGTTGGTGAAGTGGCCGTTATCCGTGTGTGCTTGCGTACGCCCACGCGCACGGGCAGCGCGTGGTTCAAAATGGCCTTCTGTTATCACCAGATTCATCAAGTAATTGAAATTGCTGTGTGGTAGCGCTCGTGAGTGCCGTACGGCGCGGAGCGGCCGGAGGGACGGCAACGGTGGAACGGTGACGGCGGGCTTGAGGGGGCAGCCCGAGCGCCGCGAGGGAGGAGGAGGAGACGTCCCAACAGCGGTGCGTGAAGGCAGCAATAAGTGAGCATCGGCCGCAGGCTGCAGAACAGCTTCCCACCTCTTCTGGGCACGGGGCATCTCCTGCTTGCGGTGCGTCCTTCCTCGGCACTGCCGGGTTAAGGGCACCTGCCCGTGCGTTGGTCTCGTGAGACGCGATGCTCAGCGCCGCGGCAGGCTGTCGCCTGGGGCGTTAGGTACCGCCTGATGCGCAGCTTGCGGCTGCATCTTGCCAACTGCAATATATTTATTGGCACAGGGGGCTTCTCCTGACGACTTAACGGTGCTGATTCAGCTCTGTAGTCTAGAGGAGGCGTGTTTGCTCTCTGTCCAGAGCAGACCTACCCATCGGGATATGGGGAAGAGTTTCGAGGGACAGCGACTATTTCTGGTCAGGAACCGATTTCCAGAGAGCTTTGCCGGGCCTGCCAAAGCGCTGGAGACGTAACGAGTATTTTCTTGCGTTTATTTCTGTGTGTTCAAAGGGAGGGAATAATCATTAGAAACTTGAAAGTGAGCATGTTTTCTTACCACCTGTGGAATTACTCTTTAATGTTAGAGTTTATTGTGTAAATTACCAGCACGAGAGATGACTGGGGAACCTGCAGTTAAACTCCCTCGCGAGGCTTTGCAGCCGTCCGTAAATCTCTTGAATTGTACTCTCCAAGCTTATGATGTATTTAGAGCCCCTTGAGCAAATTACAGATTTGCATTAATTCCCTATAATTTCCTATATAAGTACATAGTTGTTATTCGTTCTGGTTTATTATAAAAATTCGTCAGTATATAGAGAGAGAATGAAACGGCGCTAATTAACCTCAATTCTGGTAGTGGTTCTGGGTGGCTCTGGTTTCACTCACACGGAGAAATCCTGCCCTTCCGTCCCCGTTCCTGATTCTCGTGTAATATTACGGTTTAACCACACGCACAGGGTTTGCAGCAAACTCGTCACCATTCATCCGCCTGAACTCCTTCAGTTCCGTCGTGGGCCCCGTGACGTTTGTGCATCTTCGTGTTAGTTGGAGTTGTTGGAGCCGCTCGCCATTCGTCCTGGCACGAGGTATTCGTACAGAGCCTTGAAATCCTTTTAGCTCTTTCTGTTCTATCTACATAATTAAAGAAATTGAGATCTGCCAAGACGGACACCGAATCAACCCAGAGAGATAAAGATGTCTACTCATATTTATTTCTCCTGCAAGATACATTCTTTATAAATCCTTCATGGCACATTAAAAATTGACTCTTCCTTGTCTCAGTGAACAAAATAATTGTGCATCACCGAATTTCTCCTTCGAAAGCCCGGAATGGATTGCTGTGGCACTTTACTCAATATTTAATTAAATTCAGGGTTGTTTTTAAAAAAAAATGAGAAAAACTCATTCTGATGTACAAGGAACCCAGGAACTTCAAACCTGCAGCTGGTTGAACAGCACCAAGCAGTTTCTGCAAGGATGCTCTATGAAGCGTGGCTAACGCGGGCTATTAGGAAAGGTAGTTAGGAAATGCATCAATATTTAGAAACCATGACTGAAGAGCCTCATTTGAAAAAAAAAAATACTACCTATAGACAATCAAAGTGTATCGTTGAAATTAGCAAGTCTGGATCTTAAAGAAAGCGTTAACCTTGCTTTGATTGCGAGCGCTCGTTAGCCGTGGCACAGCCCTTGTTTCGTGGGCCGGCTCTTCGCATGCGATGAATGCTTCACGCTTCCCTGCCGTAATTCCCTCGGCCGGCCGGGAAGCGCCCGCCTCTCTCAGCAGGAGGTTTGCTGAACGCAGAGTCTTTCAGAGGGAAGGAAAAGGTGATTTTTCTGGTGTTTGAAGGAAAATATGAAAGCGTACCTCATGCTGTAGCTCTAAGTCACCTTAAGTTTTCCTTTAATTTTGTGAGTGCAGGTTGAAAAATGGCTGGTCTAGAGAAAATGCAGAATTCCAATGAAGCGTCAGCAAGCGCAGCATATTTAGAGAAAAGTTAAGTAACAGGACCTGCACTTGCAGTAGAAAGCTTGCTACTCTTGCCGTCCTCCCCTTTGGGCTGTGTGTGCAGTGGGGTGTTTTGCTGGTGTTCGCAGACGTGCCTTCTTCCCAGGGTTCCTTGGAGAAGGTAAGCCGGGAAGAGCCCCGTACTTTGAGCAGATGTTAATATTTGCAGCAGTATCTAGCTCTGGAGATGACCGTCTCCAGCAGAGGCAGCTTTATCCTTGCGAGCAGAGCTTGTATCGTGCGGAGGGGCAGAGTTTGGAGGCTCGGGTAGTCATGCGGTTACCCTAATGAAGTGCCAGGCAGCTGAGAGGGTGGGGAAGACTCTTCTTGTCACCTGGACCACCACAGTACAAGTTCCTTCCACCACTCATTGCAATTTGATTAAAGCATGTTGCAGTTAATAGCTCCGTTACCAGCAGACTTGTAGAATCATAGGATCGTTTAGGTTGGCAAAGACCCTTAAGATCATCGAGTCCAACCGTTAACCCAGCACTGCCAAGGCCACCACTAAACCATGTCCCCAAATGCCACATCTACACATCTTTTCAGTCCCCCCAGGGATGGGGACTCCCCCACTGCCCTGGGCAGCCTGTGCCAGGGCCTGACAGCCCTTTCGGGGAAGAAGTGGTTCCCAATAGCCAACCTAAACCTCCCCTGGCGCAACTTGAGGCCGTTTCCCCTTGTCCTGTCGCCTGTTCCTTGGGAGAAGAGACCGACGCCCCCTGGCTCCAACCTCCTTTCGGGGAGTTGCAGAGAGCGAGAAGGTCTCCCCTCAGCCTCCTTTTCTCCAGGCCAAACCCCCCCAGGTCCCTCAGCCGCTCCTCACAGCACTTGTGCCCCAGACCCTTCCCCAGCTCCGTTGCCCGTCTCTGGACACGCATTTAGTACAGGTTTGTTCTGGACGTCTGTTCAGTATGAAGGTAAAAAAGCCAACCAACATAATCTCCACAGAGGCCATAAAACAGCGTCAAGGTGTAACGTTTAGTGTCTTCCAACGGAGAATCCAACCAATACTTCAGAAACGCTGATCGGTGTGAGGGGGCGTGTGGGACTGCGGAGAGAGAAGTGGCAGCTTTAAAATGCTCGGGGTAAATGCCTGCCGTCGCAGGCTTAGCTTTCATCTCGTATAAATAAGGTCAATCTTTTTGTGGTAGGTTTAACACAAGATTGAAAAAGAAATGAAATGTGTCAGTTTTATCATATCGCAACGCATTTCTGGGAGTGCTTCAATAGAGTGGAATACATATAAGGTATAATATTGAATGAAGATGGGGTTTTTTTCTTTCTTATTCTTTTTTTCAAGTGAAAGTCTTGAATTAAAATAAAATTAATAAAAAAGGGAAGAAGTATTACCAATGTTGAGTCTTTTGCAAATCATGTCTCGGGACCTAACAAATCACAGGATTAACTTGAGTCTCAATATTTTAGAATTTAATTAAATTTTGTCTCAGGAAAAGGTGGGGATCCGGCTCTGGGGTATACCTCGGTAGTGCTTTGAAACTTCTTTCTTCCACTGCAAAAGCTTTAAGTGTGTGTGTGTGTGTGAAGCGAGAGCTAAGATTGTGCAGAAATAAAATCGCCTCGGGGCCAGGACCTGCAGGACGTCACTGCCGTCCAAAGCTGGGAGGCAGCAGCGCCGGGAACGCGGTGGCTCCTGTTAAAGCCGAAATCTCCGACGTGGCTAAAAGTGATTAATCATTCGGTGTGGTGGTTCCTCTCTTTGGCCAAGATACCTGGGAGCAGTGGCCGTAATTCCCAGCCTCCGTGCTCGGCAGCGTGCAGGCGTAGCTCAAAGAGGCGGCCGAAGGTCCCGAGGAGGAGCCGTGCGGCCCTTGTGTTACTCTTCTGAAGCCTTCTCCTGCTTTACTAACCACAAGATGCTTCCAAGAAGAGGACGTAGGTGGTCGGCGGGTCTCTGGTGGCTTCCCCGCAGCCGGCGGTGCTCCTGCCTGCCTGTCGGGGACGGTTGGCAGCTGCAGCTACGCCGCCCGGTAATGCAACCTGGCGAGAAACCCAAAGGTTTAGACAGGGATGTCGTGCCAAAACGTGACGTGTCGTGTCTGGCATCGCTGCGATTTGACGTGATGTGGTGCACGCTGCGTATGGATCCTGTGAATGCTGGTGATAAAGGCATCAGTGACGCAAAATACGGAATGAATTAATAAAAATAAAAAATGAGAATTTCATTCTAAGAAGAAACTGGGATTTGTTTTGAAAATAATGTTTTGCAATGAGGAATACTCGGGCAAGAGATGCCATCCAGACCGATACACTTGAACCCCACAAAAGCTTTGTCAAAGCAGCACTTTTCAGAAGAAAAACCCACCTCTTTCAACAAAGATTTTCGCCAGCTCGAGCTTACGTCCTTGCTCTCTACCAGGGCTCTGTGGTACCTTTGTGATAGCCAGACGCGCGGGCTCTCCATACGGCGGGGGTGTGTGTAACGTGGCCCGGGGGCTGCGCTGGGGCTCTGCCCCCGACAGCCGACGCCGTGTTTGGCCCCTCGCAGCCCGGCTGGGGCTCTCGGACCCGCCGCGAGGGGAGCGCATCCCCGCTCCGCTGTAGCGCAGCTCCACGCTGAAATCGAGACCTGCCCCTCGCTCACAGCGGCGTGGCTTTGTGGTACCGCCGGCGTGCAGTCGCGGTGTCTGCGGAGAGCAGGGAATGCCACCTTTAATAAATAATCCTACTTCCCTAATGTGTTAAATTGTTAAGTGAATTAACCTAACTTTCTGCAAAATGTGTTTTAAACCAAATGTTATGCCTGCGATGCTGGCATATGCTGAAACCTATGGGGAGGAACTCGATGAAAAGCTGGCAGCCTGGGGATTTATTATTTATGTAATTTTTGAAGGTTTTTCATCTTTCTGGAGCCTGTAAGCAGATGGGCTTATAACATTTGATTTCCCCGGATCCTAATTAAAGATGGGAACACTGAAGTTAAGGAATTAAGTGACCATTACTTAATTTTTCTCCCATTAAGGTTTTTTTTTCCCTTTTTTTTCCACTCTCTCCAAGACTGCACTGACTTTTCATTTATTTTGACAGCATCTTGCAGTCGTAATGTGATTCGGAGGGCGTCTGAAGCAGCGTTGGGATTGACACGCCATTTCCAAAAACATACACGTCTAATTGTCTTGTGCAACATATTCGCCGTGGCCGTGGCGGCTCGGCGCCGGTGGGCGCTGGGGCTGCCGGCGTGACAGCGGCGTCGGGCGCTTCACAAGCATGAGTTCTTCTGTCGTCATCGCCCCTGCGAGGCAGGAGCGCGGGTGGAAGAGATGGAAGGGTAGGGTGGGTGTTTTTAATGAGGTTTGCAGAGATGCAAGGTCTCTCCTCTCTCCGTGCTTCCTCCCGCATCTGGCGTATGCAGGCTTACGATCGCACTGTATGTTCAGTGCTGTTGCTCGTCGGGTACGTTGGGTACCTGCTGAAACAATGTTCACAGCCTGGCAAACGGGGGGGGAAAAAAGGCAAAAATCCAACATTCTACGTGTAACAAAGCCTTGGACATGACGCCGAGTTTCCGACCCCGCCAGCCTTGCTGCTGCAGAGTAACCTGCTCGTCGCGCCGTCCCTTAGCGGATGACAACCGACAGCCCTGTATGATGTCACTAAGTTAAACTGCGAGTTACAAACGTGGTTTGGGGTTTAACGCTTTCTGATGGCTACAGCTTTACATTTACATTTATATGACGTTGATTTTTGCTGGGTCATGGCTGCAAACGTTTGAAATGTTGATAATGACAGCGTGGCGGTTTCAGCACTGCGGGGCTGCTCCTGGTGCAGGGCTCACAGGGGTGCGTCTGGACCCGACTGCGGCACTGACTTCTGCCGCGTTTTTAAAGTCCCGAATCCACATCTGCATTCCTTACAAGGCAGAGGGGCTCAAGCTAATACAACAGCAGAGATTTGTGTAAGTAAACATGATGCTAAAAAATAAAATGTGCAAAGCAGACCTCCCCGGCGCGCGGGGCAGGACGGATGACAGCCGAAAAGGGGCTTACGTAGAAGGTGCTCACTGCGTGCTGGGTTTCGCTCTCTAGCAGCACGGCGCTCGTATTGCCACGTGCTGCTGTAGAGCCTGACAAACAAGTATTCTTAGGAGCCTCCAAGGAACTCCCGGAGAAGTATTTTTAAAATAAAGTGGCAAAAAAGTAATTGTATTTCCAGCCGGTTTTCCTAGTGAGGGGTTTTGAAACGGCGCAGAGCATTTCTGTCAGTGTTAGGAATGGCCTGGGTTTTCTAATGAGGTGGTTAGGTACGTCTGCTCCCAGTCTGATCCCGCTCGGACACACAGCTACCTCGCTTAGACGTTCCTTCCCTTCTGTTAAATTGCTCTGGGCTTCTAACGGCTGCAGGTAGGGTCATGGTTACGGCTCTGTGCCCTTGGAACTGGAGCAACACAAGGTCAAGGGCTGTGAGGCAGAGGCCGCGTTGGAAACTGGGATGAATTAATTGCTAACTTAAAGGGAATTGTACAACCACACTAATGAAGCTCATGGTTCAGGCCACAAGCTGGTTGCTTAGGAAGGTCAACGAGAAATGCCTTACCCAGATACTCCATTGCTCAACTGGCTGTCTGGTCCTGCTCTAAGGTGCTTGGATGTACTGGAGTCCTTCAGATACGGAGGTTAGACCAGAACAGTTGCGTCTGGAGCTGCTAAGTGAGTGGTAGATACAATATATTGTCTGCTGGGTCTCTGCCATCCCTCTTGCTTTTGCCTTCCCCGTGGTTTAAAAGCCCCGTTTCCCAGCGCGCCGGTTCCCCACCCGCGGACGAACAGCAGCTGCCTCGAGCTGCACGGGACGGGGCTCCTGGGCTGGGTCCTGCCACACCAGCAAAACCTAATCAAGGCACGCCGGGATGGCCCTAATTATTGCCGGTAGTTAGGCAGGTTCTGCCCGGAGACACTACAATAGGCGTAAAATAAAGCTGCTTTTGTCGTTGGTATGGTAAGATGATTGAAATGAGGCGGTGGTTATAAAGGCATAAAGCCAGCCTAGAAATGTACCGTCACCTTCTCGGAGATGGAGAGTTTATATGAGTGTTTCCCATCGGCCTTGGGAGTGATCTGCTCTTTTTTGAAGTTTTTGTAGGTTAGAAACAGGAGAATTTGGGGCCATTTTTTTGAAAGGAGAAAATGAACTGCTAAGCATTTAGACATTAAGAGAAAGCATGAATCTCTTAAGGAGCTACAGTAAGTTGTTTATAGTGAGTAGTCTTATGCAGTTTTATATATATTTTAGTGCTTAAAAATGGCTATTTTCCCAAAGATAAGGAAAACTGCAAGCAAAATTGGCCAAGAGCAAAAATGTAGAGGTAAACATGTGAATGAGATTTGGAAGTCTCTTGCAAAGAGTTTTATTAGATGATTAAAAAGGTTGTGATTCCACAGCCCAGAAACATGTCAGCTTTTGCTACAAGTCTTCTCTAGCTCAGAGCATGAAAAAGGGAATTATTAAATATAAAAATAATAGGGGGGGAAAAAGAGAACATAGAAATGTGTATATACATTCAAAATTTCCAAGTGTGGAAAAGAAGGGAAGCGAAATAAACCAGTTTTGGCTCCTCCGTTAAGGAACTCGGCAGGAGCTGTTGAGTTTTTTGGCCGAGTATGGTGTTTTTGAACAAGTTTAGTAAAGCTAACAAACGTTCCGAAGGCTCTAACCCCCGTGAATGCTGTCGTGTGTGCAGAAGGGTGGGTGGGTGGCCCAGCCCGTGCCCGCCGCTTACCCTCCTGTGGATCCTTTCAGAGCTGATATGAATTTGGCAATTGAAGAATAATTGAAGTAATTTCATGGTGATAGACGCTTTCTGTTGCGTTTAGCTGTGTGCTGTCTAGAGAGGGGGGTTTATTACTGTTTAGGCCTTTAACTCAGGGCGATGTTTTGGTGATATGGGTATTGTTATATTCGAGCAGTCCCACCGCATGATCTGCCCTTCAGCTGTTTGAATTCCCAATATCTTGATCGTGTTTTCTACATCTTCTTCCTGCTTTCTGGCTGCCTCGTAACCGCTCAAATGCAGCGAGCTGCTCCCAGCGCTTCCAGAGCAGATCTGATGCCCTTTGATACCAGCCCTCTAAACAAGAGCTAATGTCAATACTCATGGAGATCTACATCTCGGGTGCCGTGAATTCAGCTGAAGTATTTAGAAGTGAGGAAAGTGAAGGGAAAAAACCTCTTCCCTGTCCTTAGCCTGGGTGTTTGCTTTGGATGCCCAGTACACCCCTGTGCACTGGTTTTTGGGTGGAATATTGGAGGCAGAAATTCTGCCACGGGGCAGAGAGAGGTCTTCCTTTAGATGTCCTTGTACTTAATTTAGCGGACAGGAGCAGCTGGTTATCAGCTCCCCAAAACATTGCTCAGGGAGGAGAGAGAGCGCTTCGATACGCGTCTCTGCGCAGGCTCTACCTGCCGAGATGGGTGGCGAAGGCAGGCAGACCCGTCGGCTTCGTGTGAGCTGAGGCATGGACAGCCATCCTTTGGAGAGGGCTAACGGAGCTATCTCTAACTATATGTGTATAATAAATATAGCTGCTTTTCAGCGCATCCTCTGTCTCAACCTTGAAGCAAACTCGATGAGCCCATTGGGACAGCAGCGATCTTGTGCTGCGCAGACGGTGTTTCCAGGGATGCTCACAGGTTCGGAGGAGGGAACCCAACGGTACCAGGAGTCTTCTCTGCAGCAGCTCCCAGGTTTCTTTTTCTCCTCGGCGAGGAATAAAGCCAAGATGTGTAGCATCTGTGTAAGGCTGCCAGGAAACAGAGCAGATCTGTCACCTCCCGACTCATCAGTGTTTCTCGGCACGGCATGTGCGGTCCCCTGTAAGTCAAACAATGAATTACTTTAGCACTGAGGTGTTTGATGGGAGCAATGCCCCCCCGCAAACCTTGCCTACCAAGAAGAATTATTTCTAATGTATCCCACTCTCTGTGAGAGAAGGACTCTTAAATACTTCTTTATTTAAAATTCTTAAAATGGGTAAGTCTTTGCAGCACAGAAAGTTCAGTTATTGATTCCGATATCCCTGCTGACAGCGTGAGGTAGAGGCACTGGAAGATGCTGAGCTGAAGCAGGAGTTAAGGACAGACCCCGAATACTGATCCTCTCCCAAGAAAAAGTACTGTGAGTCCGTGCAGCTTTGGAAAGCGGTCCAGGCTTTTCACCGTCGTAGAGGAGTATGGCAAGGGCCAGGCTGTGCTGTCGGCAGTGAGAGGGATTCTGCTTCCTTGGGGCTGAGGATGAATATTTTGAATTATCACTATAGAGTTTTCAGCTGTGTGTGGAAAAAATGGGAATCACTTTGTCTGTGCAAGCAGACGGGTCTGGGACCAGCGCATCTCAGTGGTGCGCATCCCTTTGAGATGCGGGCGCTGATGCTCCCCGTCCCGCGGCATTTCCCGTTCTGCAAAAACACCGAGTCTTGGTGCGAATATACAGCACTGCTCAGGTTTTCTGCTCCTTGGTATTGACCGTAATTCGGTGTGTTGTGTACGACACGCGCCGGGCAGGGCGAGGAGCGGGTCAAGCAGAGGCTGTTTGAAAATGGTTCTTCAGGGCACGGGGTCAGGCTGGGCAGCCCGGCCGGCCGCTAACGGCGGGCAGGTCGTTTACCAGCTTGGAGCTTAATTAGAGCAGTGGTGTGGCAGAAGCTGGCACTCCGTGTGATTGCTCTGCTGTTTGGGTTTTCTCTCTTTTATGTCTTATCCCAGTCTTTAGGAAATATGTGCTCCCTTAGGCTATTTGCGGTCTGTGTTCGAGGGATAGAACATCAGATTATTACGGCTGATTTTAAGAATCAGATCGTTATTGTTATTAATTACAACATCATTCCTGTAGGTTACCTTCCAGTACTCGTTTCAGCACTGTTCCAGAGTACTAGGGCACAAGCAGCGTTATTCCTGCCCCAGGACGGTCTGTTCTGCTCCGGAACAAAGCACACGTGCCCTGACACGATGCTGGGGCATCGCGGATGTTGTTGTTTGCTACCACTGGCTGCCTGGCTCGTAGCACCGGGGAACTGGCGAGTGGATGTATTTGAAATCTCTTGGTAATTTCTTGAGACAGAGTGATAAGGAGGGCCTCAAACTTTGTTTCTGCGTACCCCTAAAATGACTCACCGGGGTGCTGCCGCACGGCTGGCTGGGATGTGGTGGTGGCCCAGGCGGCCTGCGAGACCCCTGTGCGCTTCCCACGGGAGCGACAGTTGCTCCCCTCCACCTCGCTCTGGTTGAAGTCTCTGCTGGTTTTGTTTGGGTTTTCTTATCTAAATGCTACCTCGGCATGTTTAAAAAAACCAAGCAAAGCAAAAGCCCCAGGCAAACCCACCGAGAGCGAGGCAGGCTGCGGTGGCAACCGGACCTGAAAGAGGGCTCGCCCCGGCCACCGCCGTCCCTGCAGGGCGGGGAGGGTGCTCTGGAATGGCAAACATCAAATACAGTTTAATTTGCTAAAACGTACCCAGTCTTGGTTAATTTGCAAACAGCCAGAGAAATGTAAAAGCAAATAACGATACCCTAGCAGGCCTGTTGCTGCTTAAATGTGGGTGGGTGGTTGGTTGGGGGTTTTGGGGGGTTTATTTTTTTTCTCCCCTAGATGCCAGATTATTGTGCCAAGTAGCGCGGTGCTGTGGGCTTTTCATGCCCCGTTTCGGGTGCTGGGTGCGCACACCAGCGCTGGCTGCTTCAAAGTGAGCTTCCCACCAGGATCCCACGCTGCAGAGATGCCGCCAGTCCTTCAGCGCCCGAGGTGCTGCCCGTGCTTGCGACATCCCGGCCGCCTGCAGCAGATTAACTTCCTGGGGCTTCTCCAAATCTCGCCTTCCTGTGATCTCCCAGCATCGTTTGCAAAACCCCAATTTCTGTCCTCCAGGTTGACCTTTCAGCCTTTCTTACCTTAGTTGAACTTGCAGTATATGAATCTGTTTACAAGGCTTTGCTTTCAACGTAGCAGGGTATTATAGACTGAATTTTCACCATCTGGCATTTCCTTCACAGCTACATCTTCAAGAAATTGCTTACAGGTGCAGGGATCTCAGTCTGAGGCTTTTTCCAACGTCGTCGTGACCCCAGTGAATATTTTTATTGACTGTTTTTCTTTTTTTCTCTGCAGCTATCAGCTGTTGTGCTGACTTCCAGGGTTTTTTTTTTTAGCTGTACATTTAGAGACTCACCTTACTATTACAGAAAAATCAAGTAGGTACAGTAATGGCTCGGGTCAGAAACATTCCGTTGTATGACCTTTGCAAATCCTCTTTACTCGTGGGTTTTATGTGATAAATTAATGCTTAAGTGAGAAATGGTCTCAAAGTAGACATATTAAATAGCACTTGGTTTTGACCTGTGGCATCCTCAAGTCAAGAGTCTTCCAGATTTTCTTGCACGCGTTCCTGGTTATTCATCGGGTTTCTATTCATCTGGGTCTGTGAGGAAAGCGGCTGAAGTATTCTCGAGCGTGAGATTCAGCCTTCGCTTTCCTCTTCTGACTGCAGATGCTCTGTGGTCGGCAGGAGGGGGGTCCAGCCCGTCGGACGCGTGGCTGCCTCGGACGGAGCGGGCTCCGCTCGCCGGCCGGCCCGGCTAGCCGCAGCCTCTGCTGTCGTCGAGGTCGTGGCGCGGGGTTTCCCCCTGTGGCTTGATGTCCAGGTGTCCGTATTCTCCGTCTTCGCTGGAGGTGTGCTTCCAGGTGGATTGGAAAGCCAAGTTAGACGGTCTCTTTGGAGATACTAATCGTTGTACTTTGTCCTGTACGTATCCTCACTCCCCAGCCCAGGGAGTGAGAACAGCCTCTGGGTCCTTAACGAGGATGAAGGTGCACGTGAGGGTGATGATGGACTGCTCAATGGAAATGAGCGCAGGGCAATGGAAGTTACGATATCCGAGGTGGGAGAAGGGCCCTGAGGGCTTAATGTGACATTATCAGGCAGCCCAGGCAATCCCAGCTGTGGATTGAGAGTTGTCCCATGAATTTTAAGTGTAATTCCAGGGAATTTTAATGAATCCACGTCTGTCGGAGGTGCTACTCTGTAACCAGAGAATTATCACGGGTAACGCTCCCCTTTGAAAAAGGGAGAAGTGGCAGCTTCGGGTCAGCGCTGTGCAAAGCGTTAGAGGCTGAAGGAGAGAGTGGTCGTGGTCACGGGGGTAAATGGAGAGTGACACAAAATGCATTATTATGGCTATTGCGTTGCAATCCAATTTATTTTTTTTTCCCCATAAAAGATCTCTTTTTTTAGACAGTGATAATGGTTGGATGGGATCTGTCTGGATCTAAGCAGAGCGTCTGACGCACGGGAAGTTGTTATTTGAAGTTGATACAATGGCGATTAATATTAAAACTGTGAAGGCGAGGAGGAGCTGGCTGAAGGGGAGACTGCGTGGTGTGGACTGGGGAGTTACTGGGGTGGATGGCGGCAGCGGGGTTACGGTGTGTGCTCTGAGCTTGCAAAAGTGAAACTGGGAATCCTGAGGAGGTCTAGATGTGATACGGGGAGAACTAGCTGTCAATATTGATTAGGGTAACAGAAGTGAGAGGAAGCTGGATAGCAGAAAAAGCAAAATAATGCTTTTATAGCAACACTTTGCTATCACCTGGGGACTTGTCATCTGGAAATGATGGGGAGGGAAGATCATCTGACTTACCTCACTCATCCTACCAAAACCCACTGTATCTGAGCCGCCTGTGAAAAGCCTATGTGACTTACTTATTTTTCAGATGCATTGGGTAAGGCGTCCTTTAGGAAAGACTCAACAAGGTTACAGCTGCTGTGCAAGGCCTTGGTGTGGCCTCACTTGGAATATTTTGTGCAGTTCCAGGAATTATGTTCCAAAAGATGAAATTATTTGGGTCGGGGGCAGACAAGGGCTTCTGGGATGATAAGAAGAGTGTAGGATCTTTCTTACGAAAGTGTTTTACAGGAGCTTGTGTTGTTCAGCCTGGTAACGTGGAGGTGGAGAGGGGACAGGCTGGCTCTGTAAGGGCATTTGGGATTAAGGGTCAAGGAGGAAGAATATTTTCTTAAATTAAAAGAAAATATGAGTTCACTGTTAAATGAGCTGTAAATTGAAAAGGAATACGTCTGGATGGAAAATTAGGAGGTGATAAGGTGATTGCTCGCCATTCAAGGGGTGAAGTTGGTTTTTTTTCCAAACTAGTAGTAGGGAAGAGGGAGCACAGCACACATCCCGAACGGCTGGGAGCGTGCGCTTTGTAGCATCTCACCTCCCTGTTCAGGGACCCGTGTCCGTTTGTCTCTCTGCCTGTTCCTGGTCACTTTTCGTCTTCCATTCCTGCTGGATTTATTCCTGCAGTCCTTGCTCCCCTCCATTCCTTTCTGCAAAGCATAATAGAAATGCTGTCGTACTCGTGAGTCGGAGCTTTGGAAACCAAGCATTTTGGTAAATGTGGAATTAAAGCAGAATTAATTTATTTTGCCCTAAATGTTATATTAACATTTCATTTATTTATATATTATCGCAAATGGACTCAAACTAGAGATTTATGTGTCTCCTGGAAGACCGTTTTGATACAGTTTATTTCAATAAACTGGAAACATTACAGAGACGCCTCTTTTAACTTGTGGCCTGAAATGAAAATGAAATGATCAGTGTATTGGCTAATTAAGAGAAGACATTTGTAATTTAAGGTTTAGTATTCAGCATAGCTGTAAGTCACGGGGTAATGATGATAGTTAAAACAATATTATGAGAGTCTGACATTTCCATTCCGGTGATGTACTTGTGAAATGAATCAACCAATTTAAAGTTTAACGATGTCGTTAGTGTGGCTGAGTGCATGCTCTCCAGTAGCGCCGGCCGAATGCAAAGCTGCTTTAAACAGGAGCTGATTTGGATTTTTATTCAGCAATTCCGTTGAAAGGGGCTATCATTTGATATCACTTCAACCTGAAATGAGTGCCAGTTCAACTAGCAGGGAGTGAATTAAATTTGATTGCAATAACGTGCATAAAAAGCCTGTGTAAAACCAAAAGTTAAATGCCCTTTTATTGGGGTGAGAACTGTTAGTTTTGCGGAAGGAATTGTAAAATCCTGCAGAAAAGCAGGCGGAAAAAAACTTTCCTTGCAGCGGGCGTTATACAGCACGGTGCTGCGGCAGCCTGGCCCTGTGCAGAGAGGCACCGATCGGGCTGGTGGGTTTTCGGGACCGGTAGCTGCGGTTTCGCTCCAGCCAGTCCCTGTGGGTGCCCCTCGGGGCGACCGGCCCCGTCAGCGTCGGGCCAAGCTCGGCGCCCGCCCGACAGGGCTGTTGGGCTTTGGCTGCCCCGGAGCACGCGCGGCCGCCCAGCAAGGGCTGGACGAGGCGCCCTGCGCGTGAGGGCCCGTTGGTTTGCCGAGAGGCTGCCGTGCTCTCACAGGGGATAAAAATAGAGGTATCGATCGGTGGGGAAGAGAGGCGGCTTTTTGGTTGGCTTTTTGGCGGGGCAGTGCGTCATAGAATCATAGAATTGTTCTGGTTGGAAGAGACCTCCAAGATCATCGGGTCCAACCATTAACCTATCACTACCAAGTCCACCACTAAATCATATCCCTTAGGGCCTCGTCTAAACGTCTCTTGAATCCCTCCAGGGATGGGGACTCCACCACCTCCCTGGGCAGCCTGTTCCAATGCCCGACAACCCTTTCGGTGAAGAAATTTTTATGAATGTCCAATCTAAACCTCCCCTGGCGCAACTTGAGGCCATTTCCTCTTGTTCTGTCGTCATTGTGGAGACAGACCTTTCTGCCCGCAGAGGGTGTGAGCCGGTCGCCTGCGCGATACAGATTCGCTGTCTGACTTCGTGCCACGTCTGGTTGGGCACTTCATTGGGTTACGCTGCCCGCGGATGAGTGGAAAAGCAGGAGCAACGCTCGCGCTTCTCATAGGGGAGGTTATGGTATGGCTTTGAACGTCTGATGTTCTCAGAGCAGTGCACCGTGAACCGCATTTTCCACGGGCTGCGCTGTCACTGAAGATCATAGAGTCCTAGAATAGTTTGGGTTGGAAGGGACCTTTTAAAGCCCATCTAGTCCAACCCCCTGCAATGAGCAGGGACATCCTCAACTTGATCGGGTTGCCCAGATGCGTCTCCAAGCTGCAGGAGATTTTCCTGCTAGCAGCAGCCCGTATGTCCTTGCTCCACGCCCACTGGAGACGTGACTTTAACGCTTGCAGACGAGGCAGTGCGTACCCAGAGGCGATCGCGAAGACGCTCGCGTCGCCCACGGCTCTCTCAGCTGAAGCTCTCCTTGGTGCTCCCGTTGGAGACCCTCCCCGTGCGTTCAGCAGTGACGGAGAGCTGGCTCCGCGATAGCCGCTGCTGTCTTCCCTGGTTTAAAGCTTCTACCCCAAGTACAGCCATTTCCAAGCCTTTTACTTAGAGCACAGTCATCATCGTGCTTAGAGCAAAATCGGGGGCTGATGACGGGATGGGTGACCCGCAGGACGGCTGCAGAGGCCTCATGAGCTTTGTCCTCCCCAAGGTCCGACTCGACGTGGAAAACGGCAAAGAGAGGCCAGAATAATCCTTGTGTCCGTGTAATCTCACGGCACGCGAGCCTGGGTCCACACTAAATTCCTTCTGCTTTGGCCTCTCTCATCAGGAGAGGGATTATTTGAGCTGTAGCACTGGGGGTTTTTTCCTACTCAGATTAAACCAAGAAACACGGTTTCACTGGAGAGCACTCATAGTGCCTCGCTGGAGCCGCTGTTCTGAAAAGAATGAAATTATTGGATTAAGTCAAATAACTAAAAGGAAAACAAGGAAATCATGGTTTGTTTATAAATGACTTGTGAGCATAAAAAGAGGCTACATTTGTTGACCGAATTATTCATGACAAATTATTTACTCAGCCCTAGTTAGTGAAAGATTTACAATAATTTCTTCTCTCTTTTTCTGTATTACTCCATTCAGCCAAATAGCTGTTTCCTCTGTGGATAATTATATTAAAATCTTTATGTATAGTAAACACCATTTCTTATTGCAGGCATCTATCTCGAAAGCAAAAGTTTAAAAAAAAAAAAAAAATTAAAAAGGAAAGGAAAATGCACCATGAAGATTGATTTCTTTTCTATGTATTGAGTTAAAACTTGCAGACTCGAATTGAAACGGGGTCTCATTTATCATCAGACTTGGTTGCATCTTTAAATAACCCCCTTTTTATCGAAATATGTTCACAACATAATTTATGAAAGTAGCAATTTGGCAGATTGAACTATATTTTTCTGAATTGAATCTCTGTTCTCTCTGATTTAATATTTAATAACTAAAGCATATCTGCTAGTGAACTAGATAGAGATGACAACTGTTCTATGTGGGCTGATTAGGGGAAGAAAATCCTGCAGGCAAGTAATACCTTGGTTTTCAAAGGATGCTTTTAAGCTATTCAGTTCTTTTTCCTCTTTGAAATTTTTATAATAGTTTGAACAACCTTGAATTAACAAATGTAAATTAGTGTGTTAAATTGCACTTCTTAAATACCCACCCAGGTGACTTCAGAGAAGTGAGTTCTGAATTCTTACAAATAGGTATTTCTAGAGAAGATCCACAACTTAAGGATCTTTTTGTCGTTGCAATAAATGTATAAAGTACTTTGTTTGAAATAAAGCATTTGTACTGCAGACGTAAGGCCCAGGTTTGGCTTGTTATTTAAAGATGCGTCTAACTCTAAATATATTTGTACCACTATTGGGTTGAATCAGACTGAAGTCAAGAATTATCTGATTTTAAAAAAGGGGGAAAGTCTCTCTAATGAAGCTCACAAATTACTTTTTTTTTTTGAGAAAATGCATTCCTTATCTCGTACAGATTCGATGGGTTAAGGGACTTGGATGTGATTGCTGAGCTGGATAGCTACGTACACAGAAGTTAAAACAAGACATGATTGCTGCCCAAAACAAACCGAGACGAGTCTCGTCAGAGGTTTCGCTGAGGTTGAATAAGTTGCTAGTGGGTATTTGCGGTTTTGGCGTGTCCGTACAGTTGGGCTCCGGCGCTGTTGGGGAGCCCTTGGGCTCCGGGGCGATGCTGTACAGATACCCGAGAGACGGAGGGAACAAACGAGGAGAAGGATTTTCTTGCGCTGTTTCTGACTGGTTGGGCGTTCGTAGACCCGGCAATAAAGCACAGCTTGGTATTTACGGCTGCCATTACGGCCTGGTGGTGCCTTAAAAAGAACATTCTGGGGTTGCGGTGGCACAAGTCTGAAGGGGCAAACCTTTGGCCGAGGCATTTCCCCGTCTCCTCGGCTACTTGGTGCCGGCCGTGCTTCAGCGGGGGAGACGCGGCTGTGCCCGGGAGCTGCCCGTCCTTTGCAGGCGCATCGACCCGCTTTTCACCGCCAGTGCCACATAAGTACACGGCAAAGTCTAACGTGGCGTTCGTCTTCCTCCGGCTCGGGTGTTTGCAGGGTCGCCGCGGGCACCCGGCGCGCTGCGGCTCCTCTGGGCCTGCTGGTTTCTGGCGGGGGACGTCTGGTCTGGGGGGAGGGAGTCGCAGCCGTGCCTAAAGCTGCTGGGACGGCTGGGACACGCGTTACCCGCCTGCTTTCCGCCAGCTCGGGCCCGATTCAAGCTGCGAGATTATATGTGCTTACTTATGTAATTATAGAGCTTTTGAAAGCATGGGAAGAGTCATAGCAGCATTAACGAGCAATAAGCCCTTTGGCTTTTCCATTAAACTGACCAAAAAAAAAAAAAATTCGGATTCGCTTGAAGCGCAGTTGCCACCTGCCCAACACTTGTGCCTTCCCGCTAGGCCTGTTCTGGTAACAGTTAAACAGCTTTCGTCTTCCCTTGTATTGCTGGCGTATTGCCATCTTGCACGTTTGGCATAAATATTTGGATGCAATTAGAATAAAGCAATATTGAGTTGTTGTAGTGGGAAACCAAAGTCTTTCGCTTAAGGCGAAACCGCTCCCTTCAAAAGCGGCTCCTCTTGCCCTCCTCCGCCAGCCTTGACGTGGGGTATCAATTGTCTGCTGGGGAGCGAGCAATAGCTTTTAAATGTTGTTGGGGATTTTCTTTTTTCTTCCCCCTTAATTGTGCTTATTCCGGCCTTCCTCCAGCACTTAATTGATTTCTGCAGCTTTGCAGCATCGTCTTCCAGGCCCGAAGGGCACCAGGGTGGCATCTTCCCCCTCTTCCGTGGCTCAGGCCGGGTCCTAATAGGCGAGAGCGGTTCGGCTCAAACAGTGGCAGAGCTGCGTCTTGAAAGATGTGAAGAATAATTAACTGGCAATTTATAATGTGTTAATTAAGTGTAGTGAGAATTTCACACTATTGCCATCCGTAATGATGCGCGTGTGCCTTGGTAGGCAGAGGTTCATGGTCACTTTGGGAAGGGCCGCAGACCCTCTCCTGAATGCAGCAGATCACTGGGGTTTGACTCGCTTTTGAGAGCGATTGCAAGGCTGCGGCTGGTCAGAAATCGGAGGATTGACGGGTGCGTGCGGCGGGGAAGCCTGGCCAGCTCCTGCTGGTTTTAATTTTTAGCCTTTTAAAGGGATTTAGCCCAAGGGGCAGGTGCCGAGCTCGCAGCCCTTGGGATGGGTCCCTGCGGCACGGCTGCAGCCCTGCTCGCTCCCCGGCATCCCGCCCCGGCGCTGCCGAGGAGGGGGAAGAGGCCAGCCTGGGTCCCAGGGGGTTTCCAGGCGGCATGGGGTGCTTCATCGCCGGCTCCCCGGCACAGTCGGGCAGTGTGCCCGTCGGCGTCCCCGAGTCCTCCGCGCTCAGCACAGCGTGTCCTCCTGCAGCTCGAAATGAAGGGCTTGTGCTGCTGGCGTCCAGGGAGCTGCACCGGTCTCAGCTGAGTCTAAATAAAGCAAGGCTGAGAAAGGAGCGGACACATGTATGGAAGACGGGACGGCGTAAACAGGGTGGTCTCCCACGTCCGCAGACCACCAGTGCGGCTCTGGCAGCTGACACCGTCGCGTAGCCTATTTTTGCATCCTCAGGCATGTGCTCTGTCTCTTAAAAAAAATAAATAAAATAAAAAATAGCTCTTCCCAAGAATCCTCGGACAGGTGAAAAATATAATCCCCAGACCAAATGGCCAACGAAGATGTCTGTTGAAGGAACGCTTAAAATGGAACTGTTGCTGGGGAGAAATGAAAGCTTAGGATTGGGAAGTGTAACAAGACTTGTAATACGTAATTAAAATCAAATTTATCAAGACTAGCACTCATTACGTGGGGTTTGGGTTCCCCCTCCCCCAACTCCAGGGCCTAGGAAGTTCTTTGAGAACTTTAGTGATCAATAAACCATTACAATAGTGACACAAACTCTGAACCTAATTACCAGCAACAGCATGGCAGAGCTTACCTAATGAGTTATGAGAGTTATTGGAATGGGCAAAAGTGTGGGGGGTTAATATCCTCTTTTTAATATATTTTTCTCTATATACCTTTCTCCCTTGAGTGCAACAGAATTCAGGCTAAAAGGAGGATAATTAGACTCGTCTTTTATCAAACGTCAAACTGCAAGCGCAGCATCTGTTTTTCACTGCTTGGGTAAAATTCTGGTTTTCTGAAATACAAGAAGCCCCTTTGTTTTACTAGCACGGCTCCGAAACCTTGCTGCATATCGTTCTTAATGAAGCGTGCAGATGTACAATATTTTTTCTTCTTCTTCTTAAGATGGTTCTATATATAGGTACTTCCCCCCCCGCCTTGTGTTAAAGTGAATCCGTGCTGCTGGAATCTGAAAATTCCAGAATTAAAACTTGCTTATGTCCTGTTCTACAGAAATCATGAAACCCGTTGCTTGTTACGGGTTTTGCATCAGTTTAACGTCCGTCCAAATAAAGCGTTGGAAGCAAGAGTGGCCCTGGCCTCTGGACCCCTCACGTGAACGCTCTGCCCTCCTGTGAAGTCGGGCAGATGCCTGCGTCGGTGGGGCAGAAGGATGCTCCAACGGTCGCGCGTCCGGCAGTTCGCCTTCTGGTAACTTTGTTGTTTCGTGAACATCAGGTGGTTTTATTTCTTTGTAGAAATGTTTTGCTTATGGATGTGTTGTCTGTCTTAGCGTTCGTCAGTATGTTTAAGTCGTATATTTGTTTGGGGAGAACAGCAAACGCAAGTTCTGGGTTACTGTGACCTAGTGGTCGAAAACCAGGTACGACAAACGCCTGGCTGTCGGCGGGTTGCTTGGGATTTGCTGGCTGGTGTCCACTGGAGCCTTCTGCCCTAATTAAGGTTTTCTCTGCACTCGTTGACTCGGTAGCCAGTTGGTTATCTGTGGGGAAAGGATGGAAATCTGTGTTTGGGCTGAAGCAGTTTTACTCTCTTTACTAACAATTTTCACCGGGGCTGAATGTCCCGCTGGGAAAGGGAGCCTGCGCTCTCCCAGAAGGGCATCTCCTGTTGGGGCTGCCAGAGGCAGAACAGGCACTCGGAGGGGCCGCTCGGCTTCGTCCCGTTCTTCCCTGTGAATGCAAGAAACACCGACGCTTTCTTTCCTCATTTACCTGTATAGTTAAATACATTTCTTCCCAAGAGGTATCCGGTCTTGATTCCAAAGCCTGTAGTGATGGTGGGCTCACTTCTTCTCAGCTTGGTGTTATCTGCGCTGATTAAGTTCGTTTGGACATCCTCACTTGAATTTTTCAGCATCCAGTCATTTATTCCTCTCACACCTTTTGGTGTGAGATTGAAGAACCCTCCCGTGCTGTTTTTTGCTGAAAATAATCAAGGTGATATACTGTAATCAAGCCGTCGCTGTCGTCGTCTTGCTAAACTGGGTTGAACTTTTTTCACTTTCTCTCTGCCAGCCCTTGAACCCTTTTTTGGTATTTTCAGTTGTTCGGGTTTTTCTTAAGCAGTGAGGAGGAGGCATGAACGCTACGCTGCAGCGGCGTTGGTGTCCTTAACGCTACGTACGCGTCCCCGTCTCCGCTCCCCGCGGTGCCTGTCCCGAGGGACCCGCCGGCGCCCCGCTCCAGCGTGCAGCCGGTGGCCTCGCCGCAGGGATGCGCTGCCCTGGGAGATGGCTTGGGGACGGGAGGCCTCCACAGGGAATATATGTATGTGTACATAAATACATAATGGTATTTAGAGGTGCATCCATAAGTTGTCTAAGTGCCTGCTATACGTGACTGAGTCCATGGAAATGAACGTGTAGCTGACTTCCCCAAAACGCTAAACCAGGAAAATGTCTTGAATTCAGCCCTTTGTACCAGGAAGTTACCAGCTTTGTATTCGTAAAAAAGGCAAAAAATTCCACCCAATTTTACCTATCAAAGCTGAATTTGGCTTCTAAGGTTCATTTAATCACTACAATGGCTTAGTTAGAGAGAACGCTGCAGAAGAGTAATTTATCTTTATTTGTCAGCTCCCCAGGGCTGAGTTCTTTTGAAGGGCAAAAGTGAATAGGAGGTAAGAATAAATTGTAAGCTGTCTAATTTTTGACCTGTGATTTCTTTCAGACATTATGTTTAGGGAGTTTTCGAACAGTGGCGTCAGGAGACCATCGGTCAAACCCGTAAGGTGTGCCAGCCTGTGACTCGGCCGAGCCTGGGAAATGCCGCAGCGGTTTACACGTTTTAGCCGAGGAAAATGTGCCCAAGATTTAAAGGGGACAGGAATGAGTAGAGTTCTCTGCAGATCTTCATAGTTATGGTGGGGCAAATTAATTTAAGCAACGTAAATTGGTTCGATGAACCTACGTTTTCACTCTGTTTCAGTGTGGCAGCAGCAGCACGAGCCTCATCCAGCGGCCACCAAAGTCAATCGAAAGACTCCTATTGATTTCAAAGGGGCTGGAATCTTGTCTAATGAAAACTTCGCTGAAGACAACTTGCGCGTGTCCTGACTAATGCTGCTGTAAGGGAAACCGCTTCCTGCTGTGCATTTAAAACCGGGTCACTTCTGTGATGAATGCTGATGCCTAGGCAAGCTATCCTTGCGCTAGGTCATCCGTACGCGGGGACAGAGCGCTTCGTCTCCAAGGGTCGCAAAACAGTCTGTCAATTACAGGAGTTAATTGACATGTAAAACCCCACTAATGAAATTACATGATTGCAAAAATAAGATGACATTTGGGAATAGACATGTTAATGTTTCTGACAATAACTTTGCTGCCTTGCGTTGTGCTCCAGGCTTGGTTTCGGTTGCGTTGTCCTGCTCTGGCGCCTCTTTCCAGGTTCAGATCCAAGCGCTTGCCTCGTAACCTTTCTTCTGTTTTGCTCTTAAATTGAAACTGTCTGAATCCAAAGTTTAAAAAGTGCATTTTACAGTCCTGCTGTAGGCAAAGCTAAAACCTTGATAGGCCAATGGTAGAAATCTTCCAAGAACGGTCATTCTCCATGGGGCTATGTCTTGGCTGCCAGAGGGAGACAGATAACTAATGAACATTAGCCATTTGGCTATAAACTTGTGTTGTGGAGATGAAAACCAGGTAGGTTTTACCCTTCTGCCTGCTGATGGAATCGCGCTTGGTCACAGGATATAGTGTCGGCGTGATTTAGCCCCCATAAAAGCTGCTGGACTTAATGTCGCAGTCGGATTTAGCAGTGAGGTGGTTAATGCACCTCGGGTATCTCGCCCTAAAGCTTTCTGCCTTTATTCATAGTGGAGCCAGACAATTCCAAATTTCTCATGTGAAGTCAAATGCCACCAATGTCCTGGCTGCTGCAGGAAATCAGAAGTCACTTCAGAGAATTAACTAGACTCACATATAAAGCATATAAATTGATGTCAGGGCTCTCAGTGTTTTGGGTAGCTTATATCTGACACCGTTTCATTATCAAATGAGTCCAACAATAACTTTTGGGTTCCCCAGGAAGTGTATCTAGATGTGGGAAAACTTTATCTTAAATTTTACCTTTAGTATGACTTGACAAAATGCAGTGAACTAATGCTTACTAGTGAAATTATTTTAAATACAAACTCCTAAACGTAGGCTTATTTTTGACAAATATAATTGAATGCATATGGCATATCTTTGTCCTTAACAGAAATTGTTAAAGATGCATAAATTCCAAAACAGTAGGAGAAACTTGGCTGTAATAATAACACTTTGAATTAGAATATTAGGCTTTGGTTAGAGGCAGTGCCTTACAGTTAGGGTTCACGTGTTTTGTTCTGTCACATCATGGCATTTATTTTACATTCTGTCATTGCTCTTCGAACTGTTCAGTTTGGCTAATGGGACTTAAAAGTCATCTTGACTCTGTTTGAATAATATTCAGAAGGTAAATCTGACTTTTTAGCTATTATAATTGCTGCAGATTCTTTACTTCCCTCTTTCATTTTTTGCTTTGTATTTCATACTGTCCTGCCCACGTTAATTTTTTACCGAGGTATCTTGATTTACCGGGGATATAGTTAAACAAGTTGACCTCATGTATACGGTGACAAGAGGATACAAGCAGAAAAGGGCAAGTAGTGTGCAGCAGCATTTGTTTCTAGCACGTCATCAACGGCAAATTTATGGTGGATGCTTGGTTTTATGCCGCCCATTAAAGCGGTATTCATCCACAGTGGAGAGCCGACAGCACACACAAATTCCCAGTTTAACGAGGTTCAACTTCGTTCACTTTTATGTGAATTCTCTGTTCTTTCTGCTCCAGCCTGGAGGTGTCGGGGAGCTTCTGCAGCCGCTGCCGCGCACGACAGAGCCGCAGTGAACTAGCAGGGATGAGATGTGAGAACTGAGATAGGTCGAAAGCCCTTTGGGAAGCTGGGACAGTAATTAAAGCTGGCAGTAATTAAGCGTGTCCTAGCTCAGGCAGGAGGAAGATCCGCTGCAATCAGCAAAGGCTCTCGGCTCTCCCACCGGTGGGTAACGCAGGACGGGGCCCGGAGGGAGCCGGTGTTCATGTGTGGATGCAAGATCTCCCTCCTTCTGGTGGAGAAGGAGGCTGGAGCAGAGCTGGGCACCGCTTGAGGCGCACAGCAGTCGTACCTTTCGGTTGGTTTTGTCTTGGGTATTTTCAGTTTTCATCCCTAAGTTTGGGTTACGGATGAGGGAGCCTGATGGAACAGGAGGTACCAGCACGACCCCGTGCCAGGGCTGCCCGTAGCAGCCTTCACGCCGAGCTTCAGGCTCCTCCACCTGCAAATGCTCCGCAGGATTTTCCACTCTGTGCTTGGGCACTGCCGCAAAAGTAGAGACCTGAAGAGATTTCAGGATGTTCTGTAAAAGGAAAAATAACTCATAGGATTTACAAGTAGAGGCATAAAGTGTGTTGTTCTCTGCTTTTACCAGTCTCCTAGCTTTAAGCAGACTATAGTAAATTAGCTAAAACACAGTCACAAGACAGTGCTAAGTGGCTGCCTTTTTAATAAAGTTTCCTTTTGGTCCTTCCTGCTCTGTACCATGAAGTTGAGGAGTTTTAAGTGAGGGTAAAAACCCGCAGACACCGAGGCAGCCCTGCGTACGGCCCCGGAGAGGATCGGCAGCGAGAGGGGTTCGGGCTCGCACCATCCCCGAACACCTCAGCCCTCATCAGCCATTGCTATTAAATGGTTCCAGAAATAAAGATCTTTGTTCCAAAACCCCTTTTAGGTTGCTAAGTGACAGCAGCGTGCTTGCCTTTCGCATTACTTGCTAAACCCAGCTCCTAAAAGCAAAGAAACGAATAATTAAAGGCATGATAAAATTCAGAGTACCAGGTATTAAATACATTATTTGTACTCGGGGGAAAGAAACGCACATTCTGGCATATAACGCATGTGAAGGCCAGAGCTCCGTCCCGGTGCCGGGAGCGCCGAGGACGGGGTCGTTGAGCCCTTCAAAGCTGCGCGTGTCGACCGTGTCCCTTCCAGCGAGGGGATGCTCCGGAGGGGAGGGCTGGGGAGCTCGGGCTTTGATTAGGCTGTGCGCTTGCCTTTCCTTCTGAAAATATACAGCCTGTGGGTGGAAGTTGCTCAAAACCATTTTTCAATGTCCTGCTGCTGCCTTTCAGTTTTGCTTCACTCCCAGAAAACCAGGTATCGCTATAAACAATGGTGTTTCTAAATGATGCACCTAGTTCTCCCTCTAAAGTGCCTCTTGAACACCAAAATCTAGGTATGTGTCATTTTCTTTCTCTAGTATGATTTTCTTTAGAGGCAGAAAGATAGAAATGAACGTTTTAAAAATACAATAATAATTAAAAGAATAAGCAAAATCCAAAGGCAGCTTTCAAATTAGGCCTGTGTTAAAACAATTCCTGTGGTCCCTAGCAAGGAGAGAAGGAATTCGGGGCTGAATTATTTCGCCTTTGGGAACATCCTGGTTGTAGCGTGGTCCTTAGATCTGGAGAGAGAAAATCAAGTGGATGATGCCTCAGCTCTTGCCTTGAATTGGGTACAGTGATTTAATTATCTCAGTGTGTAGGGGAAAATAAACCGTGGCAGATAAGCATCTAGAGCTGCGCGCTGCCTCCCTGGAGGAAGGGACTAGAGTTGAGAGGGACTAAAATATGATTTCTTAATAAAAGCTCATTAACAGTGCCCGTGTCGCTGGTCCCAGCGTTAACTATGACAAATATGTATCTTTCATGATCACAGGAAAGTGCTATTCAAATATAAATAATTCCTTCTGCACAGCACACTTGGAAAAAAAATTGTCAGATATTTTCAGTCAACAGCAGTTGGCTTTGCAGAACTCCTCATCAGCTGTGATAAGCTATTAGGGGAATGTTTATGGACACATCGAAAATAGACTCCAGAAAGCATCCATCATCTTTATTGCCCCTTTCCAAAGCGAAAGGGTTTATTTTGTTGCTGGAAGAGTTTGCGAAGGGCTGATTGAAACTGGGGAAGACGGAGAGAATTGACAGGGTTTAGTGTTTTTTCCACATATGACATCAGGGTTTGATACAAGAAATGAGAGATAATTCACGTTCCTGTAGTACTGAAAATGCTCTACAAAGTCTCCAAAACACAGAATTCTCTGAATTTCAGGAATAATCCGATGCTTTATGTTACTGTGGCTTTAATACAGGTCTTAACACCCCACTCCTCCCCCAAAGGATAAATTTTAGCGCCCCTAAAGTCAAAACCATTTGCAAAGGGAAGGGGCTTTGTGGTTTCGGTAGCGGGTGCGATACTCTGGTTTGGTTTCCCCAGGTTCGGAGTTTGTTGCGCCTGAAGGCAGGGATGCTCCGCGGCACGGGAGGGCCGTGCGGGACCTCTGCCTTGCACCTCCCTCTTTGCTGCCCGAGGCGCTCGGAGCCGCTGCAGCGCCAAGGTGTGCCCAGACGGGTTTTAGTTCCATCGCTTTGTTTATTATAACTAGTTCTCTTCAAAAAACCTGTATTTTAGAAAAGTGCTGTCGAGCTGTTCTCTGCAGCTTGTCGTTAGATAATATATTATTCCTTAGCGCTCCGGAGCGCAGGAACAGAAAAGGTAACGCAAATACCAGCGTATGCTGCGAAGGTGCTTGGGCTGGGCTGTGATGCCTTGTACCGCTTTAAAAATTCATGCGCCACAGGCAGTAGGAAGTTGCTCAAAATCCGCAGAAGCGACACAAATTGAAGTGAAACTTTTAAATAACGGCCCTATTGCGGGTATGCGCCGCAATCCATTGTGCCTTACCTGATGTGGTAATTACTACTGTTACAGAACGTTTTAATTACCACAGTGAGTCAACCTTCTGCATCTCATGAAAGCTCCTGACTAGAAAAACTATATTATATATGCACAGATACAGTTTTTCTACTAATATTTTCCTTCCTTTTTATTTAGCTGTTAACAGAGACCGATTGCTGCTGTTCTTCTACTTGTTTAAAAGCTTCAAGATTTTTCCCGCATTGTGTGGAAAGCAGAAACATTTTCTTTATCGACTTATTACATTGTCAATGGACTCTGGTTTTATAAACTTGCTTTTAAAGTCTAGCTGGGCAGAGAAACTATTTGATGTAGTGATTCTGCGAGCTGATAGTGAGAAGACTGCAAATTCAGGTTTCAGTCATTTACCGATTTTACAAACGTTTTCTCAGGGCGAGATTAGAAGTAACGCCGGTCTGTAAAGGCGGATTGGAGAACATGGGTGTAAACAGCTTTTCAAAGCTAGGGAGTGCTAGGCTGAAACAGTGGATTTTTAAATGAAATTATACACCCCCCGCCGTTCTTCAGTTGGCTCTAAAAACAACAATGTAGAAGATAAATCAAAATTAATTTTGCACACTGTGGGACATTCTTAACGGGGAGCTTATGTAAAGCCTTGTGCATTCAAGATTCACTCTTTCAGGCTTTCCAATGTTGCCGCACGTCTTGCTGAGAAATTAAGTGCTAATAACCATTTTCAATAACTGTCCTTTTTGGTTTCGTCCTGGGCTACTGATAACTTTTGCTGCAAGTAGCTTGCCCTTGCTCGCAGCCTCTGCCCCTCTGCCTCGCGCACCCAGCGCTACCTTTATAAAACCCCATCACCGCCCTCAAATCACGTAGAAATGCGATTTCACAGCCCAGTCGTACCGCAGCGGCAAAATCGCAGGTAGACGCGGGAAGGAGCCTCCGGATGAGACGCGACCCGGCGCGGCTCATTGAGCATCCGCCTGGGGTGTCGTGAGCGCGAGGCCCGACGGTAGCGAGCGTCCGTGGGGCTGCGAGGCGAGAAGAGCAGGGATAAGGTGAACTGTTAGCGTCGCCTGCGCGGGGATGGTGCGACATTTATACTGAATATTTATAAACTGGTGTTCATGAGCCCGTGCTCGTTCGAAGAGCACTAGCGAATACCCACAGGTATTTCCCTTTGATGTATCTTTAGTCTTCAAGATTAAAATCAACCTTGTGGCTCAAAACATTCTTTGCAAGAAGCGCTCGGCCATCTGTGAAAAATAGCTGGGTTTCTCTAACCTGCCGTGCGGGTGCTCAGCCACCCCCAGGCCAGGTTTTCTTTGTGCCCACCTTCCCCTGGTAAAAACGCTGCCCGAGAAGGATACGAGGGCTGCCTGGTTCGTGTTTTTAAAGCCCTTTTTTTGCATGAAAACCAGGGAGCTGCTGCTCCGCGTGCCTCGTTGGCGTGCGGGCGCCTGGGCAGGTCCCTGGCGGTAGCGCGTAGGTGGGAAGGAATAAAGCCTAAATGTTACGCCCTCGCATACAGCCAGGACACTAATTCCGGCAGATTGCAGAAAAGCAGGGACACTTCTGGCCGTTGTACGTTATTATTTATTTATGACTTGGTGCTTTATTGACATGGAAAACAGTTTGGGAGAGCAGCTGATACAGGTTTCACAATTTAATTTTCAGCTGCGTGGGGCTGGTGTGTGATGAGACTCTCACCTGATGGGCTGTAAAAGATGCCTTGATTATTCTTTTTTTCGTTATCTCTCTGGAAGGTTCAAATTGTGTTCAAAATGAAGAACAAAAATATGCACAATGACTAGATTAACTACCTGGCAATTACGCTATAGCTCTTTTCGGGATCACTAAGACAAAATTAGTTCCTTAAAACGTGCCTCAAACCGAGAAATGTCTTTACTAAGAAATTAATGAAATGGTTGACAAAAAGGAGTTGTTAAATCCATCCTCTTATTAAATCCATGAAATAAAGATTTATAGTCATGCGGTTTATGTTATGTGAACCGGATTCCGTGCTTTCATGGCTTTGCTGGAGAAAGCGTTGCGTTCAAAGTCCATAGCAGAAGGGGACGTATAGTGGACCTATTGTGTGAAAATGAGGTGCAGCCCATGAGCGTGCGTTTGAAAGCAGACCGTTTCCATTAAATGTTACTGCCTGCTTTAATGGAAAAGCAGCAAATAATTATTTTGGTTTGGGTTTTACATTTCTGTTCTTTGTACTAGTACGAAGTAAAGGTTCGGGGTCTTTTAAATGAAAAGGTGACTATTTATTGCGATCTGCTTCTCATTTGTTCTTTGTATTCTTGCAGTTGTTCTTGGAAGTAGGAAAGATTCGGGGTATGAGAGTGAGGCCCAGATACCAGATGAGTTCATGATACGTGTAGCTCACTGACTTTCCCTTTCTGCCTCCCGATGCGGAGCAGCGGAGCCGGATTCTGTCCTTTCTGAAAGCAAACCTGGTCGTGGTCCCGCCTGCACCGGCGCAGAGCCGGGGCGTCCCCTGCCCCGCGGCACCGCGCTCGGCTCCGGCAGCATCCCCCCAGCCCACCCCGGCCTTCACCCTGGGGCCAGCAGTTGGGTGCCAAAGCGCCGGGCACTGCCCGTGGCATGAGGGGCAACAAAGTCTCGCTTGAATTTGTGTTTTTGGCTGGAAGTTTCCAAGCTGCGTAAGGAGTTTGTCCAATTCTGGGCATCTGCGTAGCCTCGGAGCCTTTGGCAATCCCGCTAGTGAAGGAGCCTGTCTCTAGAGCGTAGGAAAAGACTGAGAGTAACCGACTCTATATTTTAGAGGCTGTATTATTGTAATCTTCTCCCAGAGTGAAAACCTCACTTAAAGGTTCATGGGAACATCTTTTTCTCAAACACAAGTTCTTACTTTAGGTTTTACTGGTGGTATTAAAAATGTGTAGGAGCAATAACACTTTGCAGTTGTATAATAGCTAGAAAAATCTTGATTTGAATGTTTATCGTTCGCAGATACAGAGATCGTACCACCTGCTGCTGAAAAAAATTAAGCATCAATGAATATTATGGGAATCGCTCTATGACAGCTTCTAGTAGGGGAAGGCTTTTCAGCAGGTGCTTACTAAGCAATCGGAGTGCTGTGAATACCACAAAGTCATTTAAGATCACTAGGAGACAGGACCGCAGTTTTGCACCTTGATAGAAGTAGGTCCAAAATTAGGTAAAAGCTGCAGAAAACAAACCTAACTGCCAATTTTCTATGAACTCACCAAGCTCCCGCACACCCTGCTGCTGCTGCGCTGGGTTTGGCGGGGCTTTTTTGTAAGCAGTTGCTTTTATCTCGCTCGTCTTCAGCTGTCCCGGTTAAGTGACTTTGGCAGAGGTCTCTGAACTTGGCAGCGTCCACCCGGTATGTGCCTGTTGTGCCAAACAAACTGCCGGGACGGCGACTCGCTCTGGGCTCCCTTCGCGTCACCCCGTGCTCTCGGAGCTTCTGGTTTGCTCCTGCGTCGGCGCTGGCCTGCAGCATCCCGAGAAACGCTTGGGGGTTGTCGAGTGAGCCCGTCCTTAGGGCGCTTTAATTTTCGAAGTAATACACTGCTAATTAACGCGTAAACTCCTTGCCACCATTAATAAGATAAATCGGTGTTTTCTTGATTCTCATGCACAGTTTATGGCAATTTTAAGCCCTACAGAAAGTGGCTGTTTCCACGAACAAATGTGGATAATTAGTTGTAGATAGTTATTATGCAGATTCAGTAATCTGCCCCTTTGAGTGGAAGTGCATGAGCAGGTTGAGCGTAATGCCCAAGTTTTGGATGCAAAGGGAAAAGCTGTTACGGTGTAACCTGCCCGGGTTGCCCGTGCTTCAGATCAGCTGCAGAAATGAATTTAGGAAATGAAGCCCAGAAATCAGCCCAACCTTTTCTCCCTCTGTAGATGTGACCGCGGCTGGGGTCGAGAGGCTTGCGAGCGAGCGAGCCCGGCCGCTTCCAACAGGCGCTTCCCCGCTTGCCGTTATAAATGAGCGAGCCACGCTTCCAGAGGGGAGATGATAACTGTGCGGCGCTGACAGCATTAGGGTTAATGTTCTGTGTAATTATGGAGACGAGCTCTCTAACTAGCTGTACGGCACCGCTCTCGCAGCTGCAGGCTCTGCCGCAGAGCTCGACTCCCACCTTTTCATTTAAGAGCACGGATGGGGCAATAAATGGATCAAGCTTGTCACGGGGCTGCGACAGCGGCCGCAGGGCGCGCTTGCTCCGGGCGCCTCGGCTAATTAGCGGCTTCAGCCGAGGGGCTGAGAGATCGCGGGGGCTCTCACGCTGTGCTGCCCTGGTTTTGGGGGCCTGTCTCGGGTTTGTCAGAGTCGCTTTGTGCTCCAAGACTAATTCTTTAAGCAGAGCGGCGTGGCCAGGCTGGAAGCAGAGTTTGGGGCTCGCACAGAGGCTCTCTCCGAAATAACCGTGTTGCATGTCAGAGCGTGGGCTTTGGCATCCCTGCTCGCTCTTACTGCCCGGGAAGGGCTGGTGGGAAAGTCCTGTTGTGGCAATTTTTTTGACCAAAACCTCGCTTTAGTGAAATTGAAAGGTTTGGGCAAGTATTGATTTTTTTTTTTTTGAGGTTTATTTAGACAAATCCTGACTATTTTGGTAATGCTCAATTTCAATGCTTTTACCCACATCTTTTCATTTAGGTTTGTTTTGAAATATTTTTTAAACAAATACGTTAAATACTTTAAACAGGTTGAAATGGAAAGGGATGTTTTGGGTCACGAGGCCGAAACATTCAAACCAACCCCCCAATTTTTTTTTTTTTTTTTTTTTTTTCAGAGTTCAGCACATCTTACGTACATCTGCGCCATTTTGAAACCAAACTTCCCATCAGGTCTAAAACCCCGTTCCTGAACATCATCCTGGTGCCCTCGGAAATCGCGGCGGCCGAGGGGTGAGCGCGGCGGGTGTCGGTGCGGCCGTGCCGGAGCCCCCGCGCTGCTGCTGCGGCCCCAGCCGCTGCCGGGACCCGCTGGGCTGGAAGCAGGCGGTGACGGCGGCCGGGCTGGCGGGTGCCTCGGGGGGGTGAGCTCCGTGCCAAGGCCGTTCCGTGTACGTGTGCTCTTACAGGCTCGTTTCTCTCGTATCAGTGGGAATTTTGTTCGTCTGGGCTGTCTCAGCTTCAGCATTGCTCTGAGTAACCAAGAGCTGACTGTCAATTAACATTAAATGGAGCAACAGGTAGCAACACGCTTTAGATAGATTTTTCCTACGAGAGACTTCGGCGTTACTGTTGCCACGCAGGCTGGGATTTACAGCGATTCGGGTTTTCTGTTCCCACATCGCAGCTTCTGCTGCTCAGAAGTGCTCTCCAAGCGTGCCGGCCGTTGCCAGCGGGTACCAAAGCCTGCGTTACTGTGCCGTTGTGGCCCTGTCAGGGGTGCGTAATTGCACACCAGGTCTGCTCGAAGGAGGGCTCACGCCTGCAGCGGAGCAGGCTTTCGGGGGGCTCTGTTGTTATGAGAATGTTTTGTAAATGTAGCTCTGAAGAGGGCATCTTCCTTGGTATTCTTCCTTGGTATTCAGGGAAATATCCCCAAAAACCAGAGGTCTGGGTACCGCATCCCGAGGAGGGGCGAATGGCTGGGACCAGGCCGGTCACCGGTTGACCGAAGGCTCCCCGTGCCCCCTCGCTCCCGGCCGTGCCGCGCCGGGGCCCTGGCTGCCCTCCGCCAGCCCTGCCGCTTGGCCGGAGACCTGGTGCCGGGCTCCGAGGCGAGCGCCGCTATAAGCCACGCACACGTGCCCTTCAGTCAGGGAAACTCCTACACGGGAAAGGGTTGTTGCGTTGTCCGCAAGAGCAAATATAACGAAGAGAAGTGTTTGATGTGAAGGGAAAACAGGCTTTGTCCTTGACAGCCCGGTTCAGGCTCGGCTTCCCCGCAGTGCAGTACCGGGAGACCGAGCAGGACCTGCAAGCGCAGATAAAGGCAGCCCGGGATCCGCTCAGCTTTCCTGGCAAACCTCAGGAGCATCCCGGGGCGTGGGCGAGCTCCCGGATCGCTCCCGCCTCTGCCCGGGGCTTGGGGGAGAGCGGCTCCTCCGCTCATGCCCCGCTCCCCCCATGCAAATCAGGGTCCACGCCGGCACCGACTTCATGAATACTGAATCAAAATGCCTTATGATGTTTTCTCTCGAAACGAAAGGGAAATCAGATGGATGTAGGGTACAAATGAGGGCAGCACATCACAGGCTCTTGTTTCTCTGAAGGAGGACGGAGCAAGTTATATTTACATTATGCGACGCGTGCTCTGACTATCAATATTTTGAAGCTTCTACACAGACACACTGAATTCTCCACCTGAACTTTGTAAAACTATATTATCACTCAATCTTTTGATTATCATTGGGGAAAAAAAAAAAACCACATTTCCATAACAATAGCACTTAATGACCAGAGATGGTGAAAATTCAAGGTCTTATTTTATACGTGGAAATAAAGATACGGCTTCTCTGCCGAAATATTGGAAACTTGTTTTAAGAAAAGATGTTGGTGGAGAACAGATGGCCGCCTCCTGCCATACATATTCATGAGTGCATTTATTTCATTATGTCTTCCCCTGGGAAACTGGGCGCTTCAGCTTTTATAAGTTTGCCGGGCCATCAAATTGAGCAGTCAGAAGCCCTCTGTCACAGCTCTGTTGCTGTAGAAATTGGAGAAAGTATGTGAAAGGCTTTAGCACTTTTGTCTTGACTTTTATCACCGCAACACCTGTTGTTTCGGGATCGAAAGCAGAGATTTTTATCAGGTGTAACGTATGTTGTCTTTGGGTGGATAAAGTGACACGTTCGTTTTAACTAAGTTACTTTTACGTTAATTTTGCAACGTCCTTGGGCAGTGCTGCTTAATAACTGTCAGAGGGCTGAGACCCGCGGGCTCAGCGCGTGGCTCCCACTGCAGCCCAGAGCTGCCAAAACCTCGTTTGGGGAAATAAGGCGTGCGATTCTCTGCTTGATATATTAATTGCCCAGGATAAATTTTACAACGCAGCAATCGCTTAGATCACAAAGGGAAATAAAACATACAGACAGAGCTACAAATACAGTTTGAAGTGTCTTTTCACATAGGAAAACATGTTGTTAAGCACTAGTGAAAGCGAAAAATGTCTGGAGGATTATTTTTAATTTACTTTTAAGGCTTCCATGTGAAATGTTGGATTTTTAAAAGTTTTACCCAAAGAGAAAATTCCCCCCCGCCCCCGTTTTGTCCCTTTCCCAGTAACATCTAATTTCGTACAAGAGGACACACGCTGCTTTCTCCAAACGCCGACTCCATTCGGCTTTTTTGGAGGATGCGGTGCGTGCAGCCCTAGACGTGTCCCCGACGGACGCGGGCAGCGCGCTGTGGCAGCTCCGCGGGGCAGAGCGTCCCGGGAAGGGCTGAGCCGTCCCCAGGGAGAGCCCCGCAGGTCCGGCGGGCAGCAGAGCGGCCGCAGGAGCCTCAGGCTCCGGCTGCGGATCCGCTGGTGGGAGACCGTCTGCGGGGCTCCGGGTCGGGCTGGGGACGGGAGACTCGGTCTGAGCGAGAGGACGCGAGGGACTGATTGATAGCAGGGCCGGCAGCCCTTGGACTTTCTTAGCCTTGCATTCACCACCTACCTCTTTTTTTAAGGCAAGTTTAGCAGCTGGTCCTTTGATTTGCAAAACGAGGCTTAGTTCTAAAGAATAGGCCAAGACGGAGGGGATTCTGTAGGTTTGGGACTTGCAATTGCTTTTATCTTCCTCTTTTTGTAACTTCGTTCCTTTCTTTCGGGCCAGAAGTATTTTTGTGCGCTCTTCAAAAGCAAGGCTGCTGGTGTCACTCGGGCTCCAAAGAGGCAGAAAACCGAGTGCCTTAAATGTGCCATTTAAATTCAGATCTTTTGCAAAGCTTAAAGGGAGAAAAGTTTTGAAAAAGTTTCCTGCTTGGACGTAATCGATCGTTAGCAGGGTAAAACGTGGAAATGTTCTTTTGGGGACCTTGGCTGAAGCCAAATGAAATTACAGCTGGCGTAATGCGGCAGCTTAAGCTGTCAGCTGTTTGAATACAGGCAGAATTTGACCATGACGATAAAGAGTCTCCACTATTCTATTTTACTAATTTTCTAGAAGTAAAAAATATGGTTCATATTCTCCCATTTGGTTTACGTGATAAGGAGTACAGTTTAATTAAATAAAATGAGCACAACTGCAATTTTTTTGCATTATGGAAATGTCAGTTTAGCATACAGTTCCCGAAGGGTACTCGAAGGATCATTTAATTTTAAAATGATTGTAGCCTTGAAATAACTTAAAAGGCGCTAATATATTTAATCAAAGGAGGTAACTGGTGATAGAGAAATAAATAATTCATGCGTATAAATAGCAAGGCTCCAGTGAGTGTGTAAAGCCAACGGGGAAAATATTTAGGATTAAATTGTTTCCTCTGGCCCCTTTCTGCCCCTGTCAGTGGAGCTAAAAGACCTGATCTGTTTTGTCAAAGGCCGAATTTGGCCTTTATATGTGTACAGTATAGCAAGATGTACTGTCAAATACCTATACGCCTATCCTCATGCATAATTTGTGCATACGTTATCCACACAGATTACGTATTAAGTGTTTCCTGATCTGAGAAGTTCACCGCCTCGCTAAACGTCAGAATTCAGGTTGCCTGAACAGCCTTAATTTTACCCTTTCATCTTACTCACTGAATGAGAAATAACGAAGAAGAAAAACTCGTATGCGGTCGTGCCATTCAAACGCCTTTGCTGAGCCTGAGCAGAAGGTATTTTATTTCTGGTATTCTTGAATTTATGAGGTTACCTGACTTTGCCATGTAAATAATGCGCTTTTAGCAGTGCGTTTTGTGCGTGTGATATATATACATATTTTTTTAAAGGCTTGGAAAAGCACCGTTTAGCATATGCAACAGGAGGAACGTGCTTGGTTTCTATCCTGGGGTCGGTACCGCTGCCGCGTTGCTGCTGCTGCGTCCCAGCGAGCCCCGACGTTTGCTCCGCTCTGTATTCCCGCAAGCGCCAGCGTGGGACTCGGCAAAACCGACCTCCTCTGAACTAACTTCTAGTCGTTTCAGAAATACATATTTCTGTTAGTTCTTTTTAATTGTTGTTTTATTTTTTTAATATAAATATACAGCAGGATTCCTTCCAGCAGTCTGTCGCGAACAACTGGGGCTTGTGCTGTGCTCCCAGCTATTCCGAGGCAATTGAAGTTCGCATCGAGTGCACTTTATGTGCACTTAAACACCTGAAACACTCAAAACCTATAAATCTTTTGACAAAGCACCCACCACAGACTTGGGTTTTGTGCTCTGAAGTGTTACATTTTCGTCTGTAATTTGCAGTATCTCTTGGGCTGCGGAAGCACGGGAGCATCTCAGCTGGGTCACGGCTGAAAAACCCCTCTCCCGGGGTCGGGAGTTTGCCCAGGCTCCGCGGCCACGGGAAGGAAGGACCAATTTCTTGGCAATGTGCCTCAGGGGGTCACAGTCCCTGGGATATTCCCCTTGTCGCTGACATACCTTCCCTGCGACGGCCGGTATCTGGTTTTGCTTAATACTCGTGGTTATAAGCGATCTGTAGCAATTCAGCACATAAAATGAAGCAGCGGGGCGATGCTCCCCACAGAAGGAAGCAGAGCCAAGGAGAACTAATCTGACAAACAGTGGGAATGCCACATCTGCCTTGGATATTCTTCCACCCTTTGGCTGTCGTGTGTTGTTTAATATCCAGAGGATCAGTTTGCTGGTGGGTTGAGCACAGGTAGTCAACCCTGTTGTAGCTTTCTTAGAAACTGCCCATTCTAGGTTCTCTTTCCTCCTTGAATGAAGTTATTAAGTTAATTCAAAGATTTTCAAAGTGATTTAATGAAAAATTAATTTCTAGGGGAAAAAAAAAAAAAAGATGGCAGGTCATAAATATAAGATCCTTTCCATCTGTTCGTGGTGCATGACTCAGTGCTACTTGCGTACACCTGGATAAAAGATGAATAACCTGAAAATCGTGCCAGAAGAGCTTTTTAGCTGGTTGGGATCAGGCAGGCGGGCCAAGGTCGTTTAGGATTCTCATATAATATCAACTTGTTAGAAATGACATTTTAGTGCTATAACTATATCCCTGGGAGCGTTAATATGAAGGAGGAAGACTGAGGAAAAAGCTCCAGTGGCCTGAAATACCTGCTCATCAAATGCACTGGAAATTAAGGATTTTGATGTTCTGTTGGTGCTGCCTCGGGGAATCTGGATTTAACGTGCTCGAGGTGCACATCGGGGCTCCCCAGCCGTGCTCCCGCCGGGATCCTCGCTGGAGCCAGGCGCCCGCCCGGCCCCGACGTGCTGGGATCGGCGTTTATCTGCTAGAAAAGGCACTTTCATCGTTCAGCCCTGTTTGGGGTTTTTTCCTGCCCAATAGGGAATTCAGTGTGGTTCCCCGCAGGGATGTTTGTGGGGTTCTGGTGTTTATGGTGAGCACAGGTTTGACTCGGGCCGTCGGGTGGTTGGAGAATCCCGGCGTTCTCCAGCTGCTGCCCGAAGAGACGCTGAAGTGCCGTGGAAAAGCAAAGCACGGGCTCGTAGAGGAGCAGCGCTTTCCGCTGTACCCAGCGAGGTGTGGTTCTGCATTTCGTTCCTCTGGAAAGCAGAAGGCAAATCTACGATGATGATATTAGATAGAAAAAGATTTGGGGAAAATGCCACTAAGACGTTTTAGGACAAAAGCGAAGAATCAAGCAAGCACTGATGCTATAGAGGGCAGCTTTATTTTACTGCCTTGTGTGACACACAAGTAATATCCAGAGGCTATAAAAACCTTGCCTTTGGCTGAAATGAGGTTTTTAAGTAATAATTGTGCAAGGAGTTTACCACCGATTTCAGTGGGTGTCAAAAAAAAAAAAAAGCAAGCCATCAGCTTTAAAATTCATTACTTCATATATGTTAGTTTTCCTTTATTTCCTCAGACTGTTAGGGAATCCATGCTGGTTGGCATCTTGCATTACGTTTTGCAAGATATCATTTCAGGTTACGATTACAGCTGTCACCACGTCGACTCTCAGCCGCATTTAGTTCTGCACCCTTCGACTTCGCTGTGTCCGGGACGATTGCAGGGCAGGCGCGGTCCCTGTCCGCCCGGCTCTCAGCACAAGAGGCCACTAACATGGGAAATGTCAAAATATCCTCAAAAATATCTCGACCCCGTAAGAATTGCGGCTGGTAAGTGCTTCTGAGAGGCGGCAAGTTCTGTATTAGGGTCGCCTTGAGAAGCTTTCCTGCCGCTCTCTTGTGCAGAGGGAAATCTTTTTGTCTGTCCCTCAGCTGGGAAGGGAAATTACCTCGAGAAATGTGGATTTTAGTGGTTGTAAGTAACAGTAATAGTAATAATAATGATAGCAATGGGAATAATAATGATAGCGATGGGAGTTTTGGGGAAAATAATTATCAAGGTATGCAGTACGTTGGTCCGCCATACAGGCTGTGGGTGCCGTGGAAAGAGCTGGGTTTCAGCTTCCTCTTCCCTGCTAAAGCTCTGCAGCATCTCTGTGGGTCTTTTAATCCGTGGCAGCGCTCCTTCAGAGGGACGGTGCAGTTCTGTGTTCTCTCATTCTTAAATACGCAGCAGTTGGTTTAACGAGAAAGCGACTTCATAGGTAGAAATCAAGTAATTCCGTAAAAGAGCTGGAGCGAGTTGTTTCCTGCATATCCATCGCATTTCTTACAGCAGCGTTCCCGAATCGGGGGATGTTGTTACAAAACCCCCAGGCCGTGGATGCCGCTACAGCCTGGGCTCGGCGATCAGCCCGTTTTCTGGGCTCTCCGGTGCGTGAGTCCTGTTTACTTGCTGCGCAGCAAACAAACCCAACGCAAACCTGTCTGACAGACCTTTTGCTAGACTTTCGCTCTGTATTTGAAGATGAGTGTGTAGCAGGTCCTGTGCTGCGTCCCTCCGAAGCGTGGGAAGATGTTGTTCTCGCTGGCATACTGTGTGTGGGAGAGTGGGGAAAAAACCAGCAGAAAAGCTGAAATGATATTTCAAGCTAACAAATGTTTAAAAAGGCATCTATGATTAAACAGATGTGGTTTAAATAATTTAAATTCACTGCGTCCCTTAACATAGAAATGGTAAAAATGTGAAAGTACCCTAAGTTTTCCAAAAGTCTGGAAGAAAGATGCTTTAGGGTGACTTTGGTTTGGTATAACAACAGAAACGGTGCTGGCTGCTTCTGTCGAGGGTTGATCTGAAAAGCAAGTACTGGTGTGTGCTGGCCGTCCCCGGGAAAAAGTTACGCTGTGTAAATTTTAACAGTTTTTAATTGACTTCATTGGTTTGCCGCTCCCGTTCCTCTCTCTCGAGACAAAAAGGAAAAGCACGTGGAGGGAAGGGACCTTTTCAGCGTGGTGGGATTTAATTGAAAGAGGTTTTGTGCATCTTTGTTATTTTTCTAGATGCCGTAGTGTTACATTGACATTTTTGTAAAGGAAAAGAGGATCAAAATCCTGCTAGCCCTGGAATGCAGGGCCCTGGGTGCTCCTGCAGTGATCTTCGTGTCTTTGGGCGCAGGAGGAGATTTGGATGTCACACGGATGTTTTGTCTCTGGTCCTCACGACCGCGAGGAGGAACGGCAGGCGTGCACTGTCGTGGTTGAAAACTGATGTACATTTAATGTCACGTTCTGAAGAGCTTGACTGGCAGAAGTGTTCCTGGCTAAATGCTGTTTCTGCTTTCTCTGCAAGAAATGCAGCCGTTTCTCAGGTCGCCTGCGTTAACCCCTAAGCGTTAACAGGGTAATACGTAATTGCTTAAACCATCCCTTCTTACAGCACCGGCCCTTGAAGTCAGCGTCAAGTGCAGAGAGTTCAAACGCCTGATGTAAGCTGTACGACCAAGGTTGGGAAATAAGTACTAATCTCTTGATTTGCCTATTTGGCACCTCCAAATACGCAATTCCCACGGCTCTTCAGGCAGCGGGCACGGTGTACTGGGATTTCACCAGTTTCTTGGCTCTGGGACTGGGGCGGCTCTGCCGTCGGTGGGAGCACAGAGTGTTCAGGGCAGCTTGCGGCTGTGATTTCTCCATCGTTTGAGGGAACCGCCTCTACAAACTTTCCATGTCTCATCCCAGGAAATTAGTAAATCAGATCATCTGTTCAGTAAAGTTTTCGGTAAGGAAAGCTTTTAAAGAGACACTATTAAGTGTTTCTCTATGGAAAATGAGAAAGGGTGAGTGCCTCACTGTTGGCTTTATTACCACTGCTGTTTCAGCTCTGTCTCAGTGAAAATAAAAGCAGGCTTTCGGCGTGGGACCCTCATTTACGGAGCAATAAAATTTCAGGGAAAAGTAGCAAATGCCTTTCTTAGGATGTGTCCAGCAATCGGAGATTATTTGGAAGGTGGTGAGCAGAAGTGCAGGATGGTTACTTTCCAACTGGTAAAACAAAAATCAATGGACATGAGATGAGTTAACAAGGGTGGAAATTTTTCACTCACGGCACTGCAGAAGGTTTTCAGTGCAGAGAGATTTCTGAAGGAACTTTTTATCTAACACTGATTATGTTTTTTCCCTTCTTATTAATTTAGCTTTTGGTAATGTCGGTGTTTAACTGCACCCACGTTTTTTCCTTAGACAGCTAATGGGGACTTTTTATGGAGCACTATCAAACACTTCTTATATCAGTTCAGGTGACGCTCTTGAGCGGAGTGTGGCTGCGGCCGAGCTCGGGTGGAGACGCAGCTCTGGCCAGGAGCCTGCAGCCCGGCCTGGGTGAAAAGTGGAGGGGTTGCTGCCGGCAGGTGTCATTTCTGCTAGCGTGAATGCTGCGGCCTTAATGCCGCTGTAGCTGCCCGGGGGATGGAGACGCAGAGGGCACGCGCTCTGCGGATAGAGCCGCCCGGGAAGGACCGTGCAGGCAAGAGCTGCCGCTCGGGCAAGACGTTGTTCACGCAGGGATAAAACCCGCAAACTCTGCTTAGAGGGCTGCGAACTGCGTGTTTCCCACGCACGGGGGCTGGCAAGCTGCAATTCCTGGCTGATAACCCGGACACGGCAGGGCCAGATTTTGCAGCTGAAGAATTCAGGCCTTAGAAATAGTGTCTTGCCCCGTGGAGCGATGCTCGGCTGAGCTGAGGGGGCCCTTCAGAGCAGGCGGCACGTGGGGGCCATGGTACGGACGTTCCCCGCCGGGTACGGGTTAGTGTTTCTGACCGGGGATCTCACGGGCTGCAGCAGGTGGGATTTTGCGAGTTCTTTTGGATCCCAGATAATTTCCTTTTGTTTTTTTAAGCAATACAATAGAAGAAAATTGACTAAAAAAAAAAATCTATCTATAATGTTACCTAACAGTGTAGTATGGATTTGCTTTGCAGGAGCACAGATGAAGTAAAAAACCAGCATAAAATCATGGAAATATAAACAAATACAGATTTTAGTATGTCAATGATGTGGTATCTATGAGAGAAATGATCCTAAAATGTAAGCGCTCGCAGAACCCATCAGTCACCTTCCCACAAAGCCTCGGCGTTTTATCATCCATTTTCATGATGTTGCTCCCGTCAAACAGGAGGGTTTCGGTTAAAGCCGAATTAGTTTCATTCTGCGCGAGTCAGGCAAGGCTTTTCCGCAGTTTTAATGCAAACTTGTCAATAATAAAATCAAGCAAGTAACGTTTACATATGATGGGCTGTACTTTGCCTAGTATTACTTTGATCCTTAGATTAAAACCTCTTCTCAAAAGTCACAACAATGAAGGCGTTTAGGGGGGAAACAGAAAGAGGGTCTCATGCCCTAATTCTTTGGGGCTTGAGCCTCTCCCTGTTTCTCCCACGGGTTATTTCTGTAGCGCCTGGAGATGTGGGAGCGAGTCGGGGTGCTTAGGTAAGAGACTGAGCATTTCCTTGCTGGAATTTGCCCGGGCAATCGCAGGTCATTGACACAATTTCGCATACCCAGCTTTGAAATTAGTTTTCTGTTCATTATCGCTGCCCAAGAGGATAAATGTTGTACAAGATGCCACCACACCAACAAAAACGTGCTCTCTGACAGGTTATGTATTTTTTTGGCAAAAGATATCTAATGGCAAAATTACTTCTCCATCACCATCCCGCCGTAACCGGATCTTGCCAGGGGACCGCAGGTCACCGGACACGCGTGGCACCTCTGACGCCCTGCGGCCGCGCGGAGCCCTGCGCGTCCCGTGGCTGACGTCGGCCTCAGCCAGGCTGAGCGGTAATTTGGCCGTCGAGGTGGGCTGTGCCTCCAGGCCCTGTTGGACCGTGCCGAGTGCCGTGCCTGGCGCCCACGCGCCTCCGATGCCGCAGGTACCGCCGGGCCCGGCTGGAGCTGCCCGAGGCTGGGACGGGAGCCCGCGCGGGCTGGCTGTGGGAACGCGCTTCCTTAGCCGGATAAACCCCCGGATGCGTTCACCCGCATAATTCATTTTGTGTTCCCAGCAAGATTAGACCACGGTGGAGTGTTTTGTATTAGAGCTGTTCTTCCAACACATACTCATATTCATCTGGGGAGCGTTTGCAAATGATGGAACATTTTAATCTTTTTCTCGCATTTTCTCACGTGTATTGCAGTAATGTGCATACGGTAACAGCAAGTGGACTATGACCCAAAAGGGATTTACGGGTTGTGGAACAATGCGTCCCCGCTGTAATTTCTTTCTCGTCTTCATCTTCTCCTGCTGTATCCTCATCTAACTTCATACTGGGGTATTCGGAAACATCATTTAGAGCAGCACTGTTCCTAGAGGCTCCCTCCCCTGGCCCGAGCCCAGCCGTCTGCTTCGGCAGGAGCTTCACGAGAGACACTGCTGTTAAGACACACGTAAATCCTCCTCCGTGGGTAGGCAGTGTGTATCTGTGCGGTTTGTGGGCATACTACGTGTCATGCTCTTTGCTCTGTGTGTGTATAAGCGCAAAGGAAACAGTGCCTTAGCATGGAAGGACCAATGCAATGTTCCCTTCCCAGCCACACGTGGAACTGTGTTTTCCCAACTGGGCAGCTTTATGCTGAGCACTGATGCAGTTGTGGTGTAGCTGCTCGGGAGGAATCCCTGCCGGGAACGGGTGACTCTCTTCGGGAGGCTGGTAGAACATTTGAGTTTAATTTGAATTTCTCTTACAGCAGAGTGGCCGAACGGCCCCAGCTCCTGCAATAAACCCTGCGTTCCCGTAAGGCGCTCTCTGCCGTCTCGTCCCAGCACCCCTCCGTGGCCCCGGGGCACGGGCTGCGGTGCCACCAGAAACGCTAGTCCGGGGGAGTGCTGCTTCGCACGGGAGGCTCGGTCTTGCGAAGGCTGAGTTGATCTGTTGTGATAGTGAATCTTTCCTGAATTGTTCCTCGTTGGGCAGGGAATCGCCAGCTGCACGGGCCTCAGCGTGGCTGTGACGGGACCGCTCCGTGTCCCTGCTGGTGCCGCGAGGGCTGGGGCTTGTTGGCTCCGGCCAGCGGCAGGGTTGGACCCCGTTGGCCGTTGCGTGAGAGGCAGTCATCTGCCGTGTTTTGTGAGTCATTTGCTTTCCACTCTAAATCAATTTTCTCAACAGTTTTTCTTTCCCGGTGGTAATAATTCTACCTCTGTATCATTTTCTACTGCAGACATCAGTCCTAAGCCACCTTCGTGCAAGTGTATGTCTCTAGAAAATGCATTTAGCCATTGCAGACTGGTTGCGTCTCCCTCCAGCCGGTGTCAGAACCCACCTTTGGATTCCTCCGCGGAACGCAGCACAGCCTGAGGACCAGAGCCTGCCTAAATCCAATATTGTACGGTTTCTAGTTTCTTGTTCTCCTGCTAGTGTCTTGTTCCCCAAAGACTGCAAAGGCAAATTGCCTGTTCGCGAAGGCTGAGACTGCTGCCTCTCAAGGGGCTTTGTTTTATTTTGGTTTTTTTGAGGCAGTCAGCAAGAACAGCTGGTTCTGCATTTAATTCGGTGGATAAAATGATCTGCTTCATAAACCTGTGAATATTACCCCCTTGCCTAGTCCTCACGGCATCGGTGGGCACGTGAACGCGGTCGGTACGTGTGGTTCATCCTTGGGGCCCTTCCTTGAAGGTCTGGCTGGTGACCTGCTAACGCTTGCTATGGGAACGTGGTTGCATTTGTGCTTGGTTTTAACTTCATTTGCAGAGACGATGATGATAACTTGTGGCTCCCTTCCTACAAAATGACACATTGCGAAAAGGATAGACGGTAACTTGCTTTAAAATTCAAAACAGCAATCTTTCTCCAGTCCAACAAAATGATTAACTATCTCAGCTTACATTGAATAATTGCCGGCTTTCCTTCACGCTCCCAGCTTTGTATTGTTCTACGGAATATCAGCTGATACATCTTTACTATCATGACACTTTTTCTTGATGCACAATTAGAATTATAACACCCTTTACGTTATCCTCTGAAAAGCATTCAATATAATTAAAAAGCCAGACTTCCTTTGAAATAACAAAATTCTGGCTCTTCATCATGGCAAGTAATAGTGTTACAGAACGAATTGTTTTTAAGGCAGATTATGCTGGCAGGTTGGGCTGTACATCAGGCTGCAGAAGTAGGACACATTCCTTATTTGTCGTCGGTTTTCCTTTCGTGCCTCGTGCAGATTTGTCTTGCATTTCCAGCACTGGAGAGGAAAACCTTGATTTGGGAAACTGTGCTTCGATAAAATGAAAACACTTTATGATCTGTTGGTGGAAGGCTGTCACCTTTCTCCTTGAGTTGCTCGGTTGCCTTTGCTATGATTTCAGGCGGAGAAATGGATTAATTATTGGTAAGGGTGACAAATGCAGCCCCTGCGATCCTGCACCGTCCCCGTGGAGGCAGCTGGCTCCTGCTGGGATGCAGGGCTGGGCTGGCAATGTGTGAAATCAGCCGGGTCCCAAAGCCTGGCGTTATGCCTAACCTGCCAGGGCTGAGAGATTTTGTCATAGTCCTGTATAATGTGATGTTATACAGGTGCTTCAACTTCCACCTAAAGGTTAAATCAAGTTTCTGTTCCTTGTGGTTGTTGAGGCAGAGAAAAAAAGGTGGCTCAGGATCCCAAAGACAGGTAAAGACAACGTAACTAACTAAAAAAGTCTTGTAGTGATTAAAGCAAGCCTAGAATTAGCGAGGGCTGGGAGGAAAGCAGCCTTGTGCCTGGTTTTTGGCTGTCTAGGGTTGGCAGCTGGCGTTGGGGCATGCCTTGGGTACCATCGTACAGCTTCTGTCTGTATGTCAGAGTCTCAGTGAAATGAGTTTTAGGTACGATTTTAAGTCCCAGAAGCCTTTATCATTAATATGGCAGCATTTATTAGGTGGTTCCACACTAACTGGGATTTTCATGTTTCTACCCCGTTTTTACAGCCCTTAAAAATCTCCCTTTATTCTTAAAACTGGAACGTGTTATCACCATTAATGGAAGGTACCAATGAGAATATGTAGTGTCCTTCTCCTGGCTGACCCGTATAACATTTCTTACAAGGTACCGACTCAGAAACCATGAAAATCTCAGGACAAGGAACCGCCTGAAACCCTCCTCAGGGTTGCGGCGAAGAGCACGCTCCTCGTGCGGGCTTCAGACGCCGACAAACACCTTCTACGACGAGCGTAACGCTGTTGACCTTCAGGGCATGGTGGAAGGCTGGTACGGGCGCTTTGCTGTTGGCGTGCGGGAGCGTTCTAAGCGTTGGAAGAAGTGGGAGGATAGACGTTAGTATTTTTTGTTCTTCCCTGGAGCGCTGCTGGTCGGGTTTCGAGGGGGCACGGGACGTGCTGGAGGTGGGTATGGCTGTGCTTGGAGTTTGTCCCTGGAGTCCATTCAGGATGATCAGGCGTCCTTATATCCATCTTATCTGGGAATCAAAGCAGATGAAAAGAGAATTGAGGCACCATTCAGCCGCTGGATTTTTTTTTTGTTGTTTTTTTCTTTTCATACAAGGAACCAAATCCTATCCTACTGTTCTGGCATAATGGATATAAATAAATCGCAGTGTATTTGTGCTCGGAAGTCTGGCCTGGTATCTTCTGTCTGATACAGATACTTACATTTTCTCCTTATTTTCAATTACGTGATAAAGGAGAAGCCGACCTTTGTGTCTGCCTTCCGACATGCTTTTCATTCGTGCTGTTTGTTAGAGCTGCAAGGGGCAAGTTTTGGGTGGAGCTGATGAAATACATTCTGCTGCAGTATTAGCTAGCTGATAATTTAACATTTCTTATTACGTTGTGCTGCCGAGCAACATTTTAACGGATTGTAAGTTTCCTTTTTGGTATGGGTGCCTGGAGAGCATGTACAGTCTTTATAATATGCTTTAAATCTAAATAAAAAGTTAAGTATATCGCACTCTAAGTCTTCATAGCACTTTAATAGATTTATTTAATCATCCTTTATGAGCTAGGCTAGCAGTTACGGCCTCCCTGTTACTGAAGGGGGAAACAATCCGTCAGGAGCCTGAGTGACTTGCTGCGGTCAGGAGGAATGTCACTGAAGCAGAAGAGCTCCCACTCGCGCTGTTCTCGCGGGGAAGAACCTCCCGAGCTTGAATCGCTCGGGTTTTGCATTAGTCCCCGCCGCCGGTTCGGTGCCAGCGCGGGGATGGGGCTGTGAGCGTCCCGGGGGGGCCGGGTCTGCAGCAGGCAAAAACCGCAGTCGCAGATCTGCGCCCGTTTTCTTCCTCGCGGGGTCTGACTCGCGGTTTGCAAGTTCTGTCAGAATAAATTAACTGCTAATTTATCATCTAGTCAGGTGAGCCCCGAGTAGGGTTGAAAATCCAGTTCGCATCGTGCATATTTTCAATCGAATTCATACAAAATACTTAGCGGTCCTGCATACCGATGACCGCGGTTACCTGGGCAGGATTATTTAATAACCTCATAAAAAAAATGGAAACAGATACTTAATGAATCAAAGTGCACTCAGATTAAATGATCAGAAATTCCTAGTTAATCACCAGAAAGGAAACTAATTAAATTGCCGTTCAGCTTTTATGGGGGCCTTGGGATAGCAAGCTAAAATAAGTCCCTTCAATCACTTTTTTCATTAGATGGGACAGGCATATTCAAGGTTAGTGAAGATAAATGCAATGTTCTTTGCTTGCTCTTGAAATTATAGTATTTAAATTGTGTTTTATGCTTCATCACCTAATACTAAACCCGAGGTCTACTGGTAAGAAGAAGCCGTGGCGGAGAAAGCTTAACAGACACACACAAAAGGAAGGCGAAAATTGTGGAATACATGAATCAAGATTTAAAAGACTTTCGTTTAATTATTATTTAAATTTCTAATTGGATTTTGCCTTAAGGTATAAGGTCGATAAGTGATACAGGAAAGTGAGACACTAACTCCCATGTTGAGTCCGGTCCTTCGGCAGCAGAGCGAAGGGCCGTGCTTCGGGCACCACGTGGGGTTCAGCGCAGTGTCCTGCTGACGCCGAAGGCCATCGAACGCTTTCGACAGCCACAGGGGAAAAAATGGCGATTGCGTATTTTGTCCAAAGTATAGGACGTTAGTAGGAAAAGGACAGATTCTTTTTTTGGCAGCTCTGTGTCCTTAGGAGACATCAGCGTGGCTTTGTGGTGACAGAGCTTCAGCAGGAAGGTCAGGTCCTCGTGCGCGGAAGCGCCTCTGCTCCCCGCCGAGGCTGTCAGCGCTCAGGTCATCACCCAGCAGGTACTGCCTGTCTCCCGCTCTCCTCTTTTGTTTTTTTATCCGTCAGTTATTTTAATGTGGAAGGAAATGTTTTGTCAGGGGTTCTAAATTTAATGTATCGGGTGTGAGCGGCAGCAGCTCCTGCCGAGCCGTGGGAAGGCGGAGGAGATGCTCCATCCTTCCCGCCTCCCCTGGGCCACCTCCCGTCCCCGGGGCGGGGGCGATGCCGCCCGTGTGCCCGCGTCCCTCGGCCCCGGTGGGCCTTCGGCTGCTGCATGGCCTGGTGCTGTAGCCCTGCTGCGGTGCAGGGGCATTTGCCCTTCCTCGGAGCGGTAGCCACGCATCACTGTGACGCTTTTGAGAGGCAGCGCTGCTGTTTCATGGATGGGAAACAAAGATACTGCGACCCCAGGAGGTGCTCGCAGAAGGGAAGGGAAATCCCACAGTGCTTCAAAGCCAGAGGTAAATGTAATTCTGAAGTACGTAACAACCCCTATCGAGAAGAAAGTAATAAATCTTAGTTTAAGCATGAGTCTAAATATTTTGGTGTGCCTTTTTTTTTTTTTAAAAAAAAAAAAAAAGGCAAACCTTTACAGGTTCATAAAGGTAACAAAAGATCCCAGAGATACCCCTTCAGTTCGCTGAAAGGGAGGATTTTCGGAAGAAAGTGAAATCGGTGAAATCCTTTCACTTTCTTTCTTAGCTTTTTAACGTCCATACCCAAGGTTTCTGACACCCAGAACTTGCTTGAAAAGCCAAGAAAAGAAAACACAGCGGCAGGATTTTAAAGCAGGTCACAATCAAGTCAGAATAATGAAACTATAAAGTCTGGGGTCTCTTCCTTCCCTCTGAGGTTTTCTCATGTATCGCTAACGGAGATATTAGAGCGACAGGTCATTTAGATTGCTTGTTAAATTGGTGCAGCTTTGCTTACAAGAATAATAAGTAGCCTTTTGCGATGACTGATCAGCTGTAAAAATATTTGCTAACTAAAGCCCACAGAGCCTTGAAATGTTGCTGATTTTGTTTTCTAGTAATATTGGTAATTATGTTTACTTTGCCGATTGGGATCATATCATCATGTGAAAATCTTCACTTCCATCGAAATAATTGGTACATTTCCAGATACTTTGATATATCTAAAAATTTTCTCTAAAAGCCTGAGGATACAGACATAGAAGACAAGAAAGGAGCATAATTATATTATTTTTCAACTGAAATATTTTTAGATCAGTATGAACGGTCGGGGGGGGGGGTGGCACATGGTTTTGAAGTGGAGCAGGATAAGGGATAAGCCTCGCTGGGTTACAGAGGGAAATACTGTCTCATTTTCTTCAGGCAGTGAGAAAAGAGGTGGAGGAAGACTCTGGAGTGGGACTGTCGGCTGGAGCCTTCCTCACCTCCCAGAGCTCCTTTCCAGCTTGCACCCCCGCCGATGAGCGGGGTGCCGGCTCTGCCTTCCTGCACCCCGTCTCCCGGGGGAGGCTTCTGCCGCGCAGGGAGGTGCCCAGGAGCTGCATCTCCGCTCACCGTTTCCCCTGCGGGTAACGTCTGTTTTCGTCTGCTTGGGAGGGATTTTGGAGGGGTTTTTCCATATGTTTCTTTGCTTTGTTACCAGAGCAAAGTAATTACCAAACTCCACCTGTGGAGTTTGGGTGAGCCCATCAGTTTCATTCTGGTGACCCAGAACTGAAGATAGTTTTGGGGGATTATCTGTGATAATCCATTAAGCGAACTTCCCACCCGCTTCTAGCAGTGGGGAGAAACTCTCTTCGGATACATTTCAGATATCAGGTTATAAAATAGGATTTGTGTAGCCTGGCTTCCACAGTCGCTCGCTTTCATGATGCGGTTTATGTTTCCGTAGTTCTCAGCTGTCTTCAGTGGTGACAAGCAGGGAGCACTTAGCAATTAGTTAGCTCAGCACCTTCTGGGGCAGGGCCTTCTGCCCCCGGGGGGATGCTGTACCCTTGTTTCACATAAACAGGCAAATCCTACTTTGAAACTTCCCAAGGACCGTGTGGCTCTCAGGATTTACGGAGGGGACGCCGTCCTGGTAGCTGCAGACCCTACGCTCCCACGGCCGCTCCAGATGCTCGCCCCCGCATCCCTCCGGGAGGTTGGTGCCCAGCGACTGTCCCCGCTGATCGGCTGCAGGCGGGCAGCACCGATGGGGATGGTCAAAACTTCGCCTGGGGTGGGAGACACGGCCACGAAGCCGTGTTAGCTCCTTCGTGGGCTGCTTGGGGCGCGGGGTCCCGCAGCGGCTCTGCTGATCCCCAGCTCCCGAGCTGTCTTCCAGGTCCAGCTGCAGGCTGGGCGCCCGTTCAGTTGATGGCTCCATAAATCCTCCTTGGTGAAGGGCACTGACATGTAGGATCTCTGTGCATCATGCACATGTGCTAAATAAGTGGATTCCTGCGTCTCTGAGATTGTACCAAGGAGCCATGTGCAGAATAAAACCTGATGAGAAGGTAGGAAATGAGGAGGGGTGTTCCAGCTGGTGGCCTCTGTGCTTGTGCCAGCAGTGGGCTTGTCTGAGGACGCGGAAACTCATTAGTTACTCGTGGCTCATCGTAAAGCAAAATTTTACTTCAGTCTTTCTCACGTGGTTGGTGTTTGAGCTGTGTTGCTGAGGTCTGGCTTCGCTTAATTTTAGTGGAAAGTGGTAGCAATAGACATTAAAGCATCCACGATGAGTAGAATGGCTTGTTGCTAGTTTGATATGTTCTTCATTTCATAGTAGTAGTAGTTTATGGCAGTTTGTAGAGGCCTAAAAATGATCATTTCTATATTATCGGTATTCTGATGGTGCCAAAAACATAATCGCGGTCCAGGAATACGCTGTTAAGATCATGAAACAAAAATGTGTTGATACAGGTTTTAAAAAATAACTTGGATCTTAGTCTGGTGGAGTTTCTGTAGTGGAAAAGCAGAAACAGCAACTAATGCCCAGGAACAAACTCAAAGGGGTAAAAGTAACAGACCTGCATCCCAGCAGGCCCCAAAACAGATTTCTTCAAATTAACCTTCTAATCTGCGTTGCAGCTTTCATGTTTAATATTGGCCGGGGCCAAGGGGGCACAGCAGCCTCAACTTCTCATCCAAAATAATCTCTTTCATGTTCAGTGTGATCTTACTCCCAGCTACTGACTTCGGAGCCAGGTCTGAGATGAATTAATTGCAGGACGACTAAATGTCGGGTGATTTTTGTAGCTGCCTTCTACCGTAGCTTGAGGCTATGGCTTGCGTTTTAGGCTTTTGATCATGTACTGATTATTTTGTCATTATTTTGTGAATCTTCCAGTATCCTACAATCAAGCCTGATTAGACTAATTAAGATACGCAGAATGCAAAGTATGCAGGTACCAGAAGTGTCCAAAGAAATGACACTGTAAACCAGCAGCGATGAGAGTGCCGCTGTTAAGAGTCATAGTTCGTTATTTTCATTTCAAGGCACTAAGTCAGGTTTCGGGAAACACTAACGCTGCAAAACGGCAGTATTAGAAAACGGCACTTTGCAAGGTGGCAGTGCCATATTAAGTTGTGTTATTGTTAATTATACCGATGTAGATGAGAACATTTGTAACTTGTACGCAAATATTTTTGAAGGCAACTTATCCTCGTTGTGGTTTTGTAACATAAATATTGCCGTGTATGAGAGAGGAGGAATGATATGTTGGATGAATTCCACAATTTATTAGTGCACGTTTTTCTACTGTTTTTTACCGAACTCGTGTGTGAAGAGCCACATGGGGAAACGCTGAATACCAGGGGAGACTGGCTGGAGTCTTGCAGGTTCCCCGTGGCTGCAGAACTGCTGCTCTGCAGGATGAAAGCAGCCTCAGCCCAGCGAAGCTCTCAGGCTGGTATGAAGGTTAAACTAAAGCTTGACGTGGCGTGTTCCAGAGGCTGAGGCTGGATCTGAAATCACTGAAGGCAGAGGTGGAGCTCCGCTGGAGCCACCAGCGAAGGGACGCGACTGGTTTGGTGGAAGAAGTTACCAAACAGAGAAAACTGGAGAAGTGGTATGGCAAGGAGCCAAGAGGAGACATGTCGGCCCCTGGAATGGGAGAAAATGATCGTCCTGAACCTTATTTGGGGGAGATGGAAGTGTCTGTACCGGGAGGGGAGGTGGCTGTTGGTGTCTCACCTACGTGTGTGTAACTCGCGTTGTGTTGGCACTTTTAAACAAACCTAGAGGTGGTCAGTGCCCAAAGAGCTGCAGCCACAACGGGCAAGGGAGAGCTTGTAGAGGGGAAAAAGAGAGATGAAGACTTTGATGCTCCAGCAGTTTTCAGAGGTGCTTTATGCAGTGTTGAATTCATTAGATCTGTTCCCAGACTCCAAGGAGAAGTATAAGGAAAAGACTTTGCTGGGCCAGGCTAATCTCTAGGCGAGTTGTACCGAGATCACAGAGACCCTAAAAATGAACGTAAATGTTCTGAGATGTCATGCAGTGTCTTAACGAAGCCTTCAGACTTGGCTGGCACTTGACGTGGCAGTCGGCCTGCAGGTAACTGGTAGAAGTGATTGCGGGGGAGCGTTGTCTATAAAGGACGCGATAGAAAAGAGAATAGCTTGGGTGAATAGTGTCAGATGGATTTCAATCTATATGAGTGATTTTATATTAAAGTGATACAGGTATTTGGAAATTATATTCAGAGTTGTAGGAACAGTCCGCATCAGTACGCTCATATTTTTATGTTTTAGTGACTTCAAAGTAATTCCCAGACAGGTGTCATACCGAGAGCGAGGTCTTCTAAAGTCTTTGGCAAGCTAACAATTACAAAAATAAAGGAAATGTAGGTTTGGGGAGCTGTCAAAGGAATGATGTTTTTCCCAGTGCCTGAATTGCACTTGTCAGTTTACTTCACGTTATTGCAGGGAGCGATATTGATGCAAACCATCACTGGTGACTTCTCATGACGAGCAAGGACTTTGCCGTTTCTTTGTCCTTTGTGACTGTGAAAGCAAGGTATGAGCTCTGAACGTAAAGGTCCTATTGCTTCTTCCTCCTGCTGCTCAGCAAGCCAAGTTTAGATTTTAGGGAGATTTAGACTAGACCTAAGGAAGAAGTTTTTCACAAGGAGGGTGGTGAAGCCCTGGCCCAGGTTGCCCAGAGAGGTGGGAGATGCCCCATCCCTGGAAACATTCCAGGTCAGGCTGGACGGGGCTCTGGGCAACCTGATCTAGTTGGGGATGTCCCTGCTCATGGCAGGGGGTTGGACTGGATGGGCTGGAAAGGTCCCTTCCCACCCAAACCATTCTGTGGTTCTATGATTCTAAGTTTAAGCAAAAGCAAAACAACAGATAAAAGACTGGGAGAAGGTGTGTAAAGTGTGTAAAAATGATTCCTGGGGAACTCTGCTATGAAACAGATGCTGCCCTTGGAAAGATCAATGAGATCATTGATAAAGGGGTGATTTAGAAATGCAGACTTTTTCCCTTTTGTTTCCAATTTTCAAAACCCTCAAAAATATCAAGAGAAATGCAGTGGGAAAATGAATATTTTCCTACATTTTTTGCATGGAGAATCAAAGCATGACCATGGTAGTTGAGTATCTCAGAGGGATCTCAATGGAAATGTTGTTCCCCCCCATATTTATATTTAACGGTTGGACTCGATGATCTTGGAGGTCTCTTCCAACCAAAATGGTTCTATGATTCTATGAAAACGGGGCTTTTGTGTTAACTGATTCTGGAAGAAATTTGGGATGGGCAATGGGAAGAGAAGCCTAACAAGAGGCATCTAAATAGGAGTATTCTGAGAAATACTGGTCAAAATAGGAGTATTCTGAGAAATGGCTGGTCAATAGTGTGTGAGCAAGGGGGGCTGGAGAGAGGGACTGACCGTGGGCAAGCGCCGGAGGCTGGCAGAGCCCTGCCGCGAGGCTGGAGGAAGGCTGAGGGCAGCATGAGGTGACGTGCTGGGAAGCTGCGGCCGCGTGAAGGTGTGCGTTGTGCTGTTACCTGCTCTCCTGCGCCCGGCCAGCTCTTCTGCCTGCGTCGCTGCGTGTGCCGTAGAAAAACTAATTCAGCACAGCAGCCCTGTAACGTTTCCAGTGTAACCCTGGTTGTAATAACAGTGCAAATGCTGTGGGAGTTCCGACAGCCACTGAGATTCCATCCCCTGTGCTTCACGGACCTCCAGGGAAACCCACTGAAACCAGCAGTGGACATGATTGGGATGGTCATGTGGACCTTGTCACTTTGGGTTTTGGTAATCAAAAAAAATGGCTTTCAAGGATTTTTCTGTCCAAAATACTTCCCCCACCCCATCCCTACCTCCGAGTAAAATTTTCTTCCAGGTCTTTTACTTTCTTCCATCTTTGCAAGGATACAAAAAGGAGAATTAAAAAAAAAAAAAGGCAGAAGTTCAAACATTCCCTAAATAAATTGCAATAGCAAGACATTTTGAAGAAATAAAAACATTCCTCTTTAAAACCTGGAGACGAGAAGTTATCTAGAAACACACATTTTGAACAGAAATGCCTCGGGTTTTTCCCCCTCTTGCTCTCAGAGGAGCTGGGGAGAGGGGGGATGCTCCGGGCAGTTGAGGCTTGCAGGGTACTGTTGGAAACGCAGGGTTTTCCCCTGGGTTGCTGCTGCCAGCACCTTCAGTGCCGGGAACAACGAGGAAAGTAGACGACCTTAAACAGTTGCATGGTAGAAGTGCCTGATTTTATTTTATTTCCCATTCAGAAAAGATATTTGCAGGGGAGTAAAACTGGTTGGGAGTCAAATTCTCCTTGACAGAAGCCAGCCGAAATCTTTCTGTTTGTTTAACTCGGAGGAATGGAAGCAGCAAGGCTCCCTTACGCCCTCTGCTACTGCTACTGTCGCTTCTACAATGGGAAAAAAGATTAGCACACGGACATTTCAATTGGATTGCCAAAATACTCTTTCAGCGGATCACATCTTTGTGAAGGATGCCTGGAAATTATTCTGCTGGCAATTGATTTGCAATCAGACCCCGATTGAGATGAAGAGGGAGATGCCCAAGAGGGAGTTTTAATGGTGGTTATATATTACGGAAACACACAAGAACGAAGTGTGCTGTACGACCCTTTCCGAGGGTATTTTTTAAGGAGATCCTGGATTGAGTGACCTGCTGAGTGGTTCGCTTCAGGCGCAGTCCTGAGGCGGCTTAAATCAGCGTTGCGCCAGTGGTGTCAACGTGCAGCGCCGGAGAGTTCGGCCCCTGACGCAAGACGGCATCGTCTGCGCTGGAACTGCTGCGCAGCAGGGTCTGTAAATCACGAGAGTCCAAGGACACGAGTAAACCCTGTTAGATTTCAAGTTCATGGCAGTTCTAATTTCCATTCAAAAGGCTAGCCTAGGAGAAAGCTTTATATTTCAACCCATTGCGCGTTAGAATCCAGGTCCTAAAACACAGACGGTTCTTGCTTTATTATGTGGGACATGGTTTAAAGCTGGATTTCACCTTTTCTAACGTTATGGCAAGTTTGAAAAGAGCCTTTCCTTCACATATACGTTGTTAAATTGTCCACGGACCTGGTGCAATGTGGCTGGCGTTTTTTAGGAATGCAAAAAAAGAGACTTTATGTAGGTTTGGGTTCTGACTGACGTTACTCTCAGCAGGAGATTTTTTTTTTGTTTCACTGAAAATTTTCCTGTAACACCGAACCCTTTTTTATAAGAAATATTTTGAATACGCCATCCATGTCTCAAATACACCTAAAATACAGCTTCCCTGTCTGACTCCTGGTGCTTCAGAGGCGTCACCTCCCTGGTGGGTGGCCCAGCTGCTCCGTGGCTCCGTCCGCACGGCTTCCCTCGCTCTGTCTCTGCTTGTTCGCCGAAATCTGGTCGGAGTCTCCAGACCCCGTCCCTGCGCCGTGGGTAACAGCACGTGGGTTTAGGGACGTGCCCCGACTGCGGCTGAGACAGCTTCGCCGCCGTACACCTGTCTCTGCGGGGGGAGAACTAATTCCTTCATGGTTTAATGATATTTAAATGACTCAAATGGTTTCCATAAATGAATACATTACAGAGATCATGTTTGAGAAATTGCAATAAAACATAATGGAGTTAACAGTTTATTAGTTTCATAAATGTCACCTTGTTATTAACAACACAGGTACAGGTAGTTTTACAAGGGGCTGCGTTATCATCTGGTCTGTGCAATATTGCACATGCTGAGCACCGCGTTCAGAAACACTGGTTTTAATCTGCTGTACTCGTGCGTTACCGTGCCGTACCGCCCGTGAGCCGGCGTAGTGCGGCCAGTTTCCCAGCTGCGGCCGGTGAGAGCTTACTGGTGTGCCCGGCGAGGCTGGCTCCTGCTCCTAAAGCGTGCTGCACGTCCTGACGTCCCGCTCTGTCCCGTAAAGCCTGGCCGTACTTAACACGGGAGGGGAGGTGAGGTGATGTGATCCCTCCCTGGAGAGGAGGCCGGGCGGCATTTAGATCGCCAGCGCTGGAGGAGGAGGGCTGTGGATTCTCGTGCCATTAACTGTTCCGTCTGCAGAATTTGAATGTGAATATATCGGTATGTAGGAGTCTCGAGCACAGCTATCGTAAGGACAGGTAAATCCCAGACTGTTTAATCGCTTATTGAGAGCCTTGTGTGCAACGCGGCGTTGCCTTAGGAGGGAGCCGTGTCAGGAGCTGGCTGGGTACGCGCAGGTTGAACTGGCCTCCGCTGGCACCGGCAGCAAAACTCACATTGCAGGTATTGGGGAGAGAGCTGAGCCTTTAAGGAGGTGTTGCCCTCAGTAGAGAACAGCTCTCTGCTGGGCTTTTCAGTCTTGGAGCTCTGCCAAAGCGTATTCCCAAAGTGGGGGATCTTGCGGTAGCCGTGTCTCGAGGAGGTGAAGGTTGCAAGTGGTTGCGCCGCACTCTGAGAAAAGCATTTACTTCCCTCTGCTGCACCGGAACGACGTTCAAGGGCCCAAAAGGCATGGCCCTGGTTTCACCCTCGCTCCTCTGAAGAGGCTAACGGTGCTGGAGGTATTGACCTGCCTTTGAGAGGCCGCAGTTGTGCAAAACCCATCTGTAACGCTCTTTTCCTTGCTCTGAGCAAAGCTCCTTTTTCAGCTTTGCCTAGGAGAGGCACACTTGAAATATCACAAGTCATTAAATTAATTAGCTAATGTCTAACAAGTGCTTTGAAGAGGAAAAGCATTAAATAAATAGGAAGTAGTGTTAATATTATTTTTAATAAATAGGAGAGCACGATCCGTAAAGAAAGCTTGTGTGATGAAGTACGTTTCACTGTGTATTATTTTCCTACACCCCTTAAAAACAGAAGAATTAAGCGTCTTTCTCATGATTTCAAGATTAGTCTTGAGGCACTTGAGAGAGCTCAGACTTTTATTTCCCTCAAAAATAGGTTAAAAACTGTATTCAAGCATTTTTATATTTTATACTTCAGGAAGATGGAGAAGGGCAACATGACAATAATCTGCACCCTATACCCTCCCTTCAGATACGTAATGGGGCCGGAGAAGCATTTCTAAAGAATAACTCCGGTTCTGTATTGAAATTCTGTCAAACTCCCTTGGAATAAGGTGCAAAGGTGGATAAAGAGATCTGGATCGCAGTGATAAGCTTCTGAAGTGAAGACCAGGCACAATAGAGTGAAAAGCAGCAACATTATGTAAGTACATTATTTTAATTGAAAAGCAAAATGTCCTTACATTTTTGGGGAACAGATTGTGTCACGGGCTGCAAGGGAATACAAAACTGAGGGCTTGCCGTCATCTCCGTATATAGACTATCTTGCCTCATTGAAGTCAATAGGACTTTTTCACTTACTTAAATTAGACTTTGGATTTCACTCCTCGATTTTCAGCGTTTTGATCGAAGTGAGGGCTGCTGTTCCTCCATTGGCCATCTTTGACTCGAAAGACGGGCGCGAGATGCACTTGTTAACTTCTGCTCAGCACATTTTTGGAAGAGAAGTTGCAGGCAGTAGATAGCTCAGTCTTTGGAGAGATCTGCTAGAACTGGACATCTTCCAAAAAGCTGTTTTGCCAGTGCTAAGTGGCCCCTGTCAGCCCTGGCTTGGATACAGACGTTCCCTCCTCCTCCTCCTCCTCCTCGTTGCAAGGTGGTCGCAGCAGGTGCAGTGCTGGAGCAGAGCATCTCCCGTCCAGCACTCATGAACGTCGCCGTGTCCCGTGTCTTGCAGCACAGAGAGAAGTCCCTCGCCGAGTTAAAGACGTTTTTCCTAGCAGCATCTTTCCTGAAGCCAGGGAGGCCCCTGGGGCTTTCTCAGGGGGCTGGTGGCCCTCACGGCCACTGCTGGAAGGAGGAACAGCTCTTCTCGCCCAAAGCACAGAAGAAATCACAGCTCGGTCTGATTCATTATAAAAATGTCTCTTATATATTTAGCATTTTCCTGGCAGCAAACCATGGAGCGCTTTGTGTAGCACATGCACGTGATTGTTTGGTTCAGTGAAATATGTTACGAGAAGATCGTAACATATGTGTATGTGTATATGTATGTAAATAAGGCCACGAGTGAGAAGAGGGTTTGTATTTGATTTTTAATCACTGGAATAATTTTTCCATGACAGCTATCAAGAAAACCTGTGTTTTCTTACTTAATATATTCTGAAAAATATTAGTTTTATTTTTTCTGGTTGTTTTTTTTCTCTCTCCTCTCTTTTTTCCTCTTTATTCCTTTTACTATAAGACATCAAAAAAATTATCTGCTTTTTAAATGATGACTTGAAGTTTTGAAGAAATATTTTTCCCTCCAAATTTTATCTTTCGGGAGAGCTATGTCGACATCTTTGTGGGAGAAGGAGGAGGACGGGGGACTTCCCACGACCTCTTCTGTGAGCGTAGGCACGGTTTGGTGTCAGTCTCTTTGCAGACCTGACCGGCACGCCGTGTATTTCATCACGCCGATCGCTCCCGTAACCATCTTTGTACTCACCTTCCAAGATGGTTCCAACTCCGTTATTGCTGAGTGTACTGCTCCGAGGTGAGACGTACCAGCAGCTCCGTGATTTCCCGTCCTTTGTGAGCTCCCCAATACCCTTGCGCGGCGCTTCCCAGAGAGCCACAGCTCACTCGGGGGCCATCCTTCCAAAAGCCAGGCGCCTCCAGAATCGGCGTGTATATACGGATATTCGCCCTGAAAGATCAAACCGGTGCTTTGAACTAAGGCACGCGGCACCAAAGATTACAGTTGTTTCAAATAATGCTGTATTATGCCCCATAAATTCGGTAAGGTGACCCAAGAGCGTTCGCTAGAATTTATTTTAGCCGCGCTTATTGTCACTTACCAGACTAAACAAGAACCGATGGCTCTTCAAGCAGTAATAGTAAATTATAGTTATGGCGAACACAAATGCCTCATTACATCTAGTCAAGGTCTATTTCCCCTTTACAGCGATAACTGTAGGAAAGCATTGTTTTTAATTTATGAATAAGGATGCACAGGAATCTTCGCTTTCCTATTTACATAAACACGATAGACAATTAATCTTCTGTAAAGTAACCGGAGTGGTGTTTAAAACATACAGACTCCTTCCGAAACACATTCCCAAATGCCTACGGGGTATCCGTATCACAGGATGTTTTAATGATAATCTGTTACACAGATGAGTGCAAACAGCAGGAAAATAGACAATTTATTTCTTTTTTCTGAAGTCTAATTTTATGCTGTATGATCCTTTCAGCAAAAACTGATGTGTGGATTTTTATTTGCTGAAGTATTGGGGTGAAAGTTATGTCAGAGGAATAGGAATAGCTAAGGTAGCAAAATATGATGAATTTTTATTGCAGTATTACTTGTCCCATCTCATCCATGTGAAATGTTCTTATGATTTTCAAAAAAATCTTTTATACTAATGGTGCAGTATAAATAACGCAGCGGTGGAGAAAAATTGAACTTGTGTGTCAAGATCAGTCGTGCTTGATAAGCACCTTTTGGTTTTAATAGTTTACTGTGTTGTTGCTATATTACCTACCTATATTCCGCTAAACTGCCATATGACCTGCCCAGATTTTTTTATGCCTTCCAGGCAAACCAGAGGGAAGCGCAGCCTGAGCGGGGGAGCGGGCAGGTGCAGGTAGCCCAGCGAAGGCTGATACGCAAGGCCCCTTTTTTTTTTTTGTTTCAATCTTCTCAAAAAGGCTAATTGTGTTCTAGAGCTATTTAATTAATTTTAACAAGCGGACAAGCACGCAGGTCAGCATAGAAAAGGGACAAATTAAAGAATATTTAGATGCTGTAAATATTCTGAGATCAGTAACTGTTGTATAAATTTTTGCAGACATGGACAACTTTGGCCAAAAATCTTATTTCTGAAGCTGTTGCATGAGCCGGAAAGAAAATGAATGTTGTTTTCAGGGCTCATAGCAAGGCTTGTGTGTTCCTGAGGAGGCAGGGAGAAGATATTTGCCTGTACACTGAATGCATTTCACCTCAACGTCCTTGAGCAATAACAGAAACAGACTCCAAGATGTTAAAACAAAAATCGTGTTTGCACATACCGACTGTGTTTCAGGAAGAAACTCATTTTTGCAATCATTTCTTTTTTTTTTCCACTTTTCCCTTCAAGGTTTGTGTTTTTCAGATCAGACCTTTAGCTTGATCCCATCCACATTTCAGCCTGTTTTATTGTTGCTGCAAGAGATAAATTTTGGATACTGCCCACGTGAAATAGCTGATGCTATTTTTTGATTCCTTGGACATGGCACTGTTGCTCCTTGCCCTCTCTAGGACTTTTAAGATCAGTAACTCAATGTATCTTTCAGGGCATAGCTATTTTTCTGAGATGAATTAACTTCCAAGCATTACACTGAACTGATCCTTCCACGTGGAGACTCTTGACTGTGTCTCATCCAACAGAAAGTAATAAAATGTGGGGATCATAATAAATAAAATAGAAAAAATGTAGGTAACATGTAAAAGTAAGTTATATATCCGCTATATTCAGCAGGGCTTGGTGACTTGCTGCCAGTCCGTGGATTTGGTCCTATTCTCATAAACTGTTTTGGCACTAAAAAGTCAGGAGTTCTTGTCACCGCTTTGCGTAATCAGAGAAAAGTTTACTTTTGTTTTTTTGTGGTTCCGATTTTAACACCTCGGAGTACATGGTTCTAATTCTAACATTGTAACAACTTGATGTTGTTTTTGCCTACAGCAATGAAATCAATGAAAAAGTAGCCTGTGGATTCCGTTGGGAAACCAAAATGGAAGGAGTCATTCATATTTTTGTATCTCAAGAGTTCTCCAAATTGTTGTTATTTTAGAACTCAATTATTTTTCAGAATTTTACAAACATAATTTGCTGCCTTTACTCTGGACACTGATCTTGTCACTTAGGCTGGTGCCATTGACATGCCAAGTTCTTGTTATTTCTTTGGTAACTGAAAAGTCTAAAAAAGTTCCTGTTTCCAGAGGAATAGCGTTGTAAAAAGGCATTTACAGCTTGCCCAGGCCCTTTCTGGGGGCATTCCCGACGTTCGCTCCCGTGCTTGGGAAAACCTTCACGCTGCCCTGGCCCCTTCTAGCTCAGTCGGTGGCAGCTTCTCTGCACACCACGGCTGAGCGTTTTTTAAAGTTTTTGTATGATTTGTGAAAAAAATGGTGAAACTCAGTTAACAAAATTTGCTATCAATTAAAGAAAGCAATCAATAGTGGAAAAAAAACAGAGAAAATACATAGAAATACTTTAATTGACTTGTTCTACTTGCCGGTTACATTAGTGTTATGTGCAGTCACGCAAGGTACAAAATTAACGTGCAAATATCACTTTGTCCTGAAAATAATGCCCTAGAAATGAAATGTTTCCTGACAAGGAAATATTCAATGGATCAGCATTTAAGTTTTTGCGGGAAGATTCACAAAATACTTTTCTGAATATAAAAATACACACAAAAAATACTTTTCGTACTTTTTTTAAGTCAGACTGAGTTGCTATCTTTGTATCTTGGAATTAAATTAATGCAAATGATTATTTTGCTTTTCTTAATAACTGCAAATAATTCCAATTAATTCAGACTATCATAATTCACCTGCTTCACGCACAAGCCTTCTGACGCTGCAGGATGCATTACACACCAGAGCTTTCAGCCTGGTATTGATTGATTCTTTGCAGTGGACCTTAAAAATCCATTAAGGAAGAAGTTAGAAGATGTGAATTAATTCTAAATCTTTTGTTAGTATGTGCAGCTGAAGAAAGCCTTTTCAAAACCATTAATCATAACTCAAAATAGACTGCTAACTTTAAAATAAACTTTACAGTAAATTGGAGGACAAATCACAGAATCATAGAACACTTTGTGTTGGAAGGGACCTTAAAGATCACCTAGTTCCAACCCCCGTGCCATGGGCAGGGACACCTTCCACTAGACCAGGGTGCTCCAAGCCCCGTCCAACCTGGCCTTGAACCCTTCCAGGGATGGGGCAGCCACAGCTTCTCTGGGCAACCTGTGCCAGGGCCTCACCTCCCTCATGGGGAAGAATTTCTTCCTAATATCTAATCTAAATCCACCCTCTTTCAGTGTAAAGCCGTCACCCCTTGTCCTGTCACTCCATGCCCTTGTCAGAAGTCCCTCTCCAGCTTTCTTGTAGGCCCCTTTAGGGACTGGAAGGCTGCTGGAAGGTCTCCCCGGAGCCTTCTCTTCTCCAGGCTGAAGAACCCCAGCTCTCCCAGCCTGTCTCCATAGCAGAGGGGCTCCAGCCCTCGGATCATCTTTGTGGCCTCCTCTGGCCCCGCTCCAGCAGGTCCATGTCCTTCTTGTGCCGAGGCCCAGAGCTGGAGGCAGCACTGCAGGGGGGTCTCCCCAGAGCGGAGCAGAGGGGCAGAATCCCCTCCCTCGCCCTGCTGGCCACGCTGCTGGGGATGCAGCCCAGGGCACGGGTGGCTTTCTGGGCTGCAAGCGCACATTGCCGGCTCATGTCCAGCTTCTCATCAACCAACACCCCCAAGTCCTTCTCCTTGGGGCTGCTCTCAATCCATTCTCCACCCAGCCTGTAGTTGTGCTTGGGATTGCCCCAATCCATGGGCAGGACCTTGCAGTTGGCCTTGTTGAACTTCATGAGGCTGGCACTGGCCCACCTCTCAGGTCTGTCCAGGTCCCTCTGGATGGCATCCCTTCCCTCCAGCGTGTCGACCGCAGCACACAGCTTGGTGTGGTCAGCAAACTTGCTGAGGGTGCGCTCCGTCCCGCTGTCCATGTCGCCAACAAAGATGTTAAACAGCGCCGGTCCCAACACCGACCTTGAGGAACGCCACTCGTCGCTGGTCTCCACAGTAATCCAAGTAAGGTATTTAAATTCACTGTCCCAATGCGCACTAAGAGTTTTCTCAAGTGTTCTACTGAAAGTATTTTCAATATTTTTCAACTTACATTGTTCTGATAAAAATATGTTGACATGCAGCCATCTGTGCCAAAAATGAAGATGATGATTGCTATTTAATAGATAAGATATGTCACCAGTTTGGAGGCATCTGAAAAGCAAAACCAATAAAGCTTGCCATCTCCTCCCAGGTAACACCATTAATCAGGCAAAACTTCATTTAGAACAGAAAAAGAACCCTCATTCTGGCATCCTCACCCATTATTAATTATTAAAATTAATTTTGTATTGAATAGTTTATACACCCACTGCTCCCAAGAACATCTCAATCTTAGAAATGAAGTTACAAAAACTTGAAATTTAGACTGAAACACAACAGGAATGATGCCTGAAGAGCTAGGTGGTGTTAAACAGAAACAGAGAGACCTCGATGGAAAGAATAGCTGCACATTTATTCAAATTGAGCTCTGCTTGCATGCTCAGTATTTACTGAACTACGTAAAGCAATCTGTTACTGGTTTCTGTGTGTGCGCGGGAGGAGCCCGCAGCCCCATCTGCCCTTTCTGGTGCGTCCCTGAGAAGTGTCTCCGAAGGGTCGGTGGCTTTGTGGGCTCTCCCGAGTCCATGGCAAGGCTCGCTGGCTCTGGTGGCCCCGGGTTTTCATGCGCGGTGCTGGGCTCCTCCTGGCCTGCTGCCTCCGTCCTCCGAAACTCCCGTCTGCTGTCGGTTTGTCCTTAAATCACGTGCGTTATTAGACTCTTGCGTGATCTCGGCGTGAGGGAAATATCACAGTTCCCATGTGGTGGCACTTCGTTGTGTTTGAGCTTCCTTGCGTCCCCACTGTTCGTTGCTGTGTCATTTAATGGCTGATGGTTTGACACGGATTAAAATACAGAGCTTTGGGGAAAAAAAAACATATTTTGGCAATTTTTCCTTTGTCTCCTGCTTAGGCTTGGAGTTGTCACTGCAGTTATTATTCAAGGTTTATGCCAAGGACATTTCAGTAAAAGCGAGATCCAGCACTGGTGGCAGAGCTGCATCATTTCTGAAACGGGGTGGTTAAATTTCATTGATTGGTTAAATTTTTCTTTCACCCACTTCGATAGTCTGATCAGCCCTGGAGAACAGGACTGTGGTTGTAACAACTAGAAGGAGCTGTGGATCACCATGTTAAACTGGGATATTTTTCCTAAAATCGTAAATTCTTTCTCAGTGAGGAAAATCGGGAACCACATTTTCTAAAACTTGAAGGTGAACTTGAAAAAACCCCGAAAATATTTCCATCATTCCCCAAAGGTCCCGTATACAGTAGTAAATTGCTGAAGTAATTGAAATGAAACTGGTGAGCTGTGTAATAAAGATTAATCCTTCCCCACTCCGAGCACACGCGGTACCTGAGACAACTGCTCTCACTGGAGACGTGCAACGTTGAAGCACCACGGTTAATTTCGAGGTGGTTACGAAATTCATTAGTGCTTTATGTCAGTTTGAGAATAAATTTGCATGTTGATTATATATATTAAGAAATGCGTTAGCCAACAGAAGTGCGGAGCACGGTCGGACAGCGTGGGCTGGGTGGGGTGCCACGAGCCCGTCACGTATCGAAGTGCTGTGTGCTTATATAAACGTATAGAAAGCTTGAATAACATCTTCATGCGTGTTTGGAAGCCGTTATTAAGCTATGCAATTTGTGAGCTCAGAAAAGTTACTGTGAGGTATTTTACAGCGAGCGTGGTGTTGGAAGGAGGATTATCGATTTCCCGTCTCGTTACACCAATTCCCGTTCCCATCTCCTTACCCCGGTGCAGCGCCCTGCGTCTGACGGGCTGTCCGGGCCTCGCTGGCGGGCACCGCAGCGCGGAACGGGAGCAAACGCGTTGCCAGGCTGGTGCAGTCAGACCCCTAAACTGATGCAAACAGGGCAGCTCGGAAATGCGAGGGGCCAAAATTAAGTACCGAGACACCCCTGTAGCTTCTGACCCCGCAGGCATCCCCAAATATGTGTCTTTACTGAATTAATCACAGGAAAGCGTCAGATAAACACACGTGCACGCCCATTTACCGACGAGTATCTTGTGTCAGGAGTGAAAACTTGTGCGTGTTTGGCCAGAAATGCTTGTACTGATCACACTGAGGTCAGGGACTTGTTTTAACACTTTGGGTCAAGCTTGCTTAGACTGTAATAGGTGTTGTGGACCTTATCCAAGAGCTGCTACTGATTTCAGTAGCTGTTAGATCAGGCCATACACTGAATGCAGATTGTCATGACCAACAGATCCCCTAAAATTTTATGTACTACAATTGATAGGAGTCCACAGTTTTAATCCCCTAACCGAGCATTTCACATTGATCATTAATTAGACTTTTATATATATATATATAAAAAAGACTATATATAGTCTTATATATAGGAAAATAATTTGAAATGTCGTTCTGTGAAGCATCTCAAAAGCTACATTTTCTATTAGTGATTCCTTTTGTTGTGGTTTTTTGGTTGACTGGTTTTTGGGTTTTTGTGGGCTTGTTTTTAACGTTCTTGCTTTGGAAAACATATGCAACAAGCTTTAAAAGACACCATATAGCACCAATTATAACATAGCGTCCATAGTACCTATATAGTAAAAATGATAGGACTGTTAAGCCAGACTTTATTATTTCTTTAGGGATTTGCTTTCCTTAATTTGCACAGAACTGTCTTTGGTTAAAAATTGCCAGTCACAAAAGTATCTCAGTGATTTTTTTTGTAGCAGTCATCATTTCTGCTAATGAGAATATATTTTATGCAAAGGTGTCGCTTTATTTATTCTAAGTGTACTCTTTATTTTATTGATTGGTTGTACCTTAGTGTATTCAATTAGAAAACTGTATATCCTGCTGTGTTATAACTGTTGGTAATTTAGCTGCTACGCTACGTTTCTGTTGGTGCAGGCCTAGTTAGGGAATGAAGATGTGTGGAAACTCCTGTCTGGAATAATTCTGTGCAGCTGGGATCATTTCTGCTCTAGAGACGCTTAAGCTTCAAATCTTAGAGGTCTCATAATCAAAGGACAGCATTGCTGTGCAAGGGGCAGAGCCGAGTATAGAAATTCTTTGCAGTGTTTGGGTGTGCTCTAACCTCTTCCTAGCAATTGTTGTCAATAGCATTTATTTATAACAACCATTAAATGAACAAAAATGAATAAATGTACGGGATACTCCATGAGAAGTCCACCAGAACTAAGCGGAACACCTTGAAATGCAGGAGGTCTTACTCTGCTCGTTTCACAGACCACTGTTCTTCTCTAACTTTTCTAATTCTCTTAGTAAATAGGTGAGAAAGGTCACCTTTTATTCGCAGTTCTCTTTTAGCTTCCAAACTAACTGCCTGAAGTCAAAAGTCGTGTGCGCTGCTTCTCTTTGGGTATGACGCTCTGCACCTCACATAGTGAGAAATCACACTGGCTTTTTTTAGCCACATCAAAAAAAATCGTAGATAGGCACTTGCCATGTGATTGATGTTGCATTATCACTGATGTGTGCCAAGGTGAAGTGCAAATATATTGCTGAGTGGCAGGAACAGACCCCAAAAAACTCTCCATCTGTCCTTCCTGTGGATCTGCTGAGCACGGTGGAAGCTTGCGGCCACTTCTAGGCAGGGCCATCATTGACGCAGCGAGGTCAGGAAGCAACGGCTGCAACGCCATTGAAATTCTCAAGGGAAGTGAGCGAGGAGATGATTTGTAGAGCATAATTAATTTGACAAATGCCACCTTTCTTTCTTTTTTGTGTATTGTCTTTGAATAAAAGGCCAGTTTCTTCTACGTGTTTGACATTTGCAACTTCTACTTCCCAGAAGGTTCTCTGGTAGTGGGAGCTGTAGATGCAGGCACTGTACCAGCCACACGGGCCAGCTGCAGGGACCAGCCCCGAGTCTGCGTCACTCTTTAGAGCATTTATCTTACTGGTAGGTAGAGGGTTTTATTTAGTGTTTGACCGGCTAAAGGCCAAATGGCAATAACTGTTTCAGCCTGTGCAGCAAATGCACCCTTCATCAGTTGGGTCGGGTCATCGTGTCGTACCGCACGGTGGCATTTGGCCTCGTTCATCTCAAAGAAGGGTGGAATATCTCCACTTAACAGTATCGCTCCTTTTACCGAGGCAGGGGAGCATGTGCTGCGGGCATTCCCTTCCCACCCACGGGTCTACCTCCCTGCGCGCCGTATCGTGTCCTGCCAGCTAGGAGAGCTGCTGCACAAATCCAGCGCAGAGGGTGGTTATACAAGAGCTGCATTGCAGCACGCTGCACCAGCTCAGCCGGGAGCATCTGCCAGCAGCACCTCGTGTAACAGCACTCCGGGCTCTCAACAGTTCATTTCCATCACCCAGAGCAGGAGCTCTCAGAGAACGTGTTGCCCGATATAACCATTTGCAACAGGTTGTTACCACCAATGGGTTTTTGTGAGGGTGTTTTGGGTTTTTTTTTAACTTGGCTATAAATACTCTGATGAATTTTTAATGCAAATGCAGAATTCTGATTTAAAGCAGCAGTGACTGGATTTGTTCTCAAAGTTTTGTGAATTCTCTGATGGGTTTCTTAGCACATCCACCACTAACGATTTTTTAAATTCTTTTCACAGTGCATGTGGTCTGTTTTTCTGGTTGGTAATGGGTATTGACTACTTCCTTCACTTTTTTGTTTATTAGCTTCCAGTCATAAAATTTGTACAGACAGTTGCTTATGGTGCGACCTTTACAAGTGCATCCCAGAAGTCTGCCCATTGTCCTAGAAAACTGTCTCCTGTGAAGCTCTCTAGTTGTTATTTAAGCTGAGCTTTTTATAGACTTGCAATGTAATCTGCATTTCCCAATACTGAATGCGTTTAGGAAATGCTCTGTGCCGAGAGCAAGTCGCCTTTGTTTTTGAAGCTCAGGGACCTGCTTTCTCATGCCTTGCGAAGCCAAGCAAGTCGCTGTGGACCATATTCTCAGCAGAGCTCAGCGGATCAGGCTCTTGCTCGGATTCCTGGCTGGGAGCTGGATGTAACCGGCTGATGAGTCTGTTTACAAGTGTGACTATATTTCTCCCATAAGCTTTAATGCCTTCTAACCCCGATCGATCTTCACTGAAGGAGCAGGCAAATGGGATGAGCAGCAGATGCCTGAGCACTGCGGGGCTCCAGGTGAGCCCCCAGCACCCAGCCGGGGGACTTGCAGCTGGCCAGATGTTCACAGAGGGAGGAGATGTGTCGCCGGCTGGCGTTGAAAACACACACAGGGTGAGCCTTACCAACAAGCTCGGTGCCAGGAGCAACTTCTGCAGTAACTGGCTTACGAGCTTCTCTGCTGACTCATAAAACCAACGAGCGCCTTGTTCAGGGCACCCAGAGCTCTGGCATTTGATAATTTTTCCTTAAAAGGTATTTTTTTTTAAGGCTAAAACTGAAGTTTATGGGTCTATCATGCTTGACGATTAAAAAGAAACTGTACTTTTTTAGTGTAATTGTTCCCACTAAAATCTAAAATTTGTTATAAAAGAGAAAAAAAAAATGTGGAATTGAGCAAAGCAGCTTGATTATTGATATTCTGAGACATGCCAGTTGAAAGCCTTTTTCACACTGATTTTCTTGGGAATCCTCCAAGTGCAGTCATACCAGTGTTTCTTAAATGTCCAGGAATACAAAACAGGGACACAAAGAGCAAAATAAACCCACGGCAGGTTTTAATCTCTCAGTTCCACCTTTCTTTTCAGAAACACGGGCAACGCGAACAAAAGTGTTTAGAGCGATATTGGCCAAGTATAAATAATCACAAGATACACAGAGATCCAAAAGAAATAATTTGCATGATTTTCTGTCAAGTTTTGAAGGTTATTGTGACAAATTGGAAGTGTTCTCTGGACACTCGCGTTGATTGGTAGGAGATTTTGTTCTGTAATGCAGATGGCACTATGAATATACGATGTTATTTCATATTGCTGCTCTGACAGCTGAAGTAAAATGGTGAAGTCAAAAAAAAAAATGTGATGAATACTTGCGGGGCCAAATTTCCACTTAGTTGAGTTTGGATCATTGCTTCGATGGTTTCATTATCCTGCACACTGGGTGAGAGGTTCATCGTTTCTCTGCCTTTCCACCGATCATTAAACCATTAAGAGATGAAAATAGCGTTCAGTGTTAAATGATGGCAAACGGGGGACACCAGCAAAGGAACGTCGCTGGTTTTTAGGCATCGCATGGATTGTTGATACTGCATTTGTTGGGCTGCATTTTTACCGGCTTGGATCTCTCTCTCCAAGTTAGACACGAGCCAGAATAACCCATATTTGAATATGTGGTTAGCGGCAAATGTGCCCCCTGCCCGTACACCTCCCGTTTTTAGAATGAGAAACTTCTACAGTTTGGTCTGATAAGTATTTCTGAATCTAAATTGCCTTTTTTTTCCCCCTGTGCCCCCCATGACCCCTCAGCAGAAGTGCCTTTTGTTTTTGCATAATGCTCTTTCTGTGCCTTACGTAAAAGAGAAGATAAGGGGTTCCTCTGCCCACGGTGAAGATGTTCTGCTGGAGGCATATTACAGACCTTCCGAGCAGAGCTTTCTTCTCCGTTACTGCTTCCCTGGTTACAAAGCTTTCCTCTGAATTAGTTAAACCTCTGAGTCAGAGGAATAATGAGTGGTTCTCAATAGCATTAAAAGCCGGAGAGTACCCAGGACGACTTGTGGGAAGCAATACGCTTTACACTAAAGCACTGCATTTGTCTTTTCCAAGATGGTCTATCACTTCACACGCCGCTGTCTTCAAAATGGAAGGGATTTTGCTCAGAAGTGCTCACACCTCATAAGGCTGTAATTGCCTCCTGCATTAAAGCGGTGCTTCGGCAGTCCGACTGGTTTAGTCCAACGACTCTTCACACATGGTTGTCTTGAAAATGCAATAGAGCTTCAGCTATGTGACTCCATCTGACTTGCAATCCTCATCTTATCATCTAAGGGGACACCAGCTGAGATTATTGTGTTCGCTTTCTCTGCCTAACACTGGACTCATTTCAAAATCCCCCTGCGATATTTTATAGCTCATAGGCAAAAGGCAGTGCTTGCTGGAAGGGTGACATCTCTTCATTTGCTCTTAGAAGGAGGTCAAGTGAGTAATTTGCACAAAATCCCCCAAATGACAGTGTGAGTATTTATGCCACTCTTCGTCAACTGGAAACGAAGGACAGCTTAACTTTTATGTTTAATATATAATAATGTGGTATTGATCTAATGGCAAGAGTTGCTCTCTGGGTGCTGCCCCCCAACGTTTTTATTTCTTTATAGACAACAATCAGGTACAAAATATTTCACATATGCTAAAAAAGCAAAATTGTCTCCAGGAAGATAATGGGCCTCTCTCTTCCTTGAGATTAAGGACATAAACACGTAACAAAAACCAGCGCAGTAAAATCAGCTTGGATTTTTTGTGTGGCTTCTGGAAAAGTAAGCACGGATGATATTTAAATGATCTTAAAAATAGGATTATTTACATTTAAAAAAAAAAAAAGGCAGAAAGAAAAGAGCTGCCTTCCCTCTGAAGGCTCTGTCAGCAATGGTCCCTAAAGCTGTGCTGGCCAACGGCTGCTGAAGACTTAGTTAAGTTCAGCTATTTATAATTGAGCATCTCTCCTGTGGGGAAAGGCTGAGGGAGCTGGGGCTGCTCAGCCTGAGGAAGAGGAGACTGAGAGGGGACCTCATCAACACTTATCGATATCTCAAGGGCAGGTGTCAAGGATGGGGCCAGGCTCTTCCCAGTGGTGCCCAGCGAGAGGACAAGGGGCAACGGGCACAAACTGGAACACGGGAAGTTCCGCCTGAACATGAGGAAAAACGTCTTCGCTGTGAGGTGCCCGAGCCCTGGCACAGGCTGCCCAGGGAGGGTGTGGAGTCTCCTTCTCTGGAGAGATTCCAACCCGCCTGGACGCGGCCCTGTGCAGCCTGCGCTGGGTGACCCTGCTCTGGCAGGGGCTGGGCTGGGTGGGCTCCAGAGGGCCCTTCCCACCCCCACCGTTCTGTGACTCTGTGATTCTGTGATTATAACTGGACTGTTCTCATTCTTGCTGAACAAACCCTAACCTTTAAAACTGCGATGTTTTGTGGGCTGGCAGAAGGTTTTTCTTTGGGGTGTGCAAAGCCCATCGCAGCAGCTCTCCTTAGGGCAGGACGAACTGGAGATGGCGCGGAGGGGATCACACCACGTCCCTCCCTCTTCTGCTTCTGCCAAGTGGGTCTGACGCGGCGTTGGAGTTGGCTGTGCACCACCAAAATAACACAATAGCTCCAGCAGCCGTTCCTGCTTCTCTGAGGCCAAATTTCAGGTTTTCCTTGAACGCAGCGTGTGCCTGCATTGTCCACTGCCATGGGCTGTGTCTTAATAATCCTGAAAAATTTGGAAATATGCGAGTGGTTCTTTATTTCTTTCCTTTTAATAAAAAGTCTGCGGTGCTGCTTGGGAAGGTCAAGTCTGTTTGACATTGCCAGGATGCCGGTATTCTCGGAACAACCATCTGTTCAGAGCATAGTGAAAAATTGGTTTGTGACTGCCCAAAGTCACTTTAGCTCATGAATAAAATTAGGAAAAAAAAAAAAAAAAAGGTACACCAGTATTTTACCACTAACGACAAAGAAATTACCATTTGGAAAGACTGGAAAAATTAGTGTTCACATCCATGACTTGATGAGTGGTGGTTAGTGATCTGATTTAGGTATTATTGGCCCAAAGAAGAACGTGGCAGTTGAGCCCCTGGGACCGTCCCTGTGTGACCAAAAAGATCTTGGTCAACAGATCAGCTGTAATGAGTTGCACAAGGGCGCAGGGGAGGGAGGTCGGGGCTCGCCGTGGTGAACCACGCCGGCTGACAGAGCTTGAAATAAGAAAATAAATAACCTGTACTCTCCACTCCTATCCGAGGCAGGAACCGGTTTATAGCTTATTTTCCCTTTCTCTCTGCTACATTAATACATTATATGAAATTGTGAAAACTTTGGCAGATTGAGTCTTTTTTCCATTTCTTTCTTCCTTTCTTTTTTCTCCTGGCAACTTCAGTATTTCCTCTTCTCTCTCCTTCTCTATCTTATTGTTCTTCACAGTTTTTCATGTTCTTGCCAGCTGCTGCGTTTTCATCTCTGTTTCTCCTCTTCTCCCCTTGAGGCATGATCCAAAAATATGATCCAGTGACTTCTGCGGATTTTATATTTTGCTGGTTCGCCCCAAAATGTGCCATGTTTTGATCATTAAGTTTTACAAGCCAAATACTCGCAGACCCGCTTCTCTTCTTGGATAATTTGAGACTGTATTGCTGCTTAGATTAATGAAAATACTTTTCCCTTGAATACGATGAGTGTTGATTAATGTCTGTGTTTTCCAGGCATGCTGTGGCTCACCTGGTGCTGCAGTGCTCGTCGCCGAGATACTCCTTGCTGCTCATTGGAACTGGACTTCATGATACAGTGAGTAGAAAATCCCAGATAAAATACTGGAGCCTTTGTACGAGGACGTGGCTCAGAAGGGCTAAATATTGCTCCCGCTGCTGTATATACAGCGGTCAGGCTGGACTCGGGCAATGTTGGTGCCTGGTGCCGAAGGGCTCTGGTCTGCTGTGCCAATGGGACCTCTGAGCGCGGCGATGCGTGGTACAAATCACTGGTGCTTCCATACGGAGCGCTGGACTGCGGCCACGCAAAGAGCTTGCGGGTGGGGAAATTCTTCCTGGTTCACGTGAAACGGGAGTCCATTGCAATAACGTGAAAATAAGAAGCTTTGGGAAGATATTGTACGTGGCAGGCTGCTGAAAATGATTAAAATTACAAAAAAGCTTTCTGGTGTGGAAAGTTTCATTAAAAGTTACATCTCTGAGTTCAGTCTCAATTTAATAAGAGATAACATCTCCAGCTTCTTAAAATTTAATTTGATAGTTTATGAAGAAAATAATTAAAACGTATTGTGGCATCAGTCACTTTTTATTTCATAGAAAGTCTGTATAAAAACGTACCATTCCTACCGCAGCGAGAGTTTATATTGGCCTGCAAATTTCATTTGTCCTTATTGACACAACATCCACTAATCCAAAGTAGATGAGAAGGAAACGATTGAAAATTTTTTTTGTAATAAAGGGTAATCTTGACCTTGAGGCTCACTACCTAAAGTGAGAGTTGGTGGCAAGTTTGGAAAGGTGGCAGCTTTGTGGGGAAAGAGGATGTCTCTGGTACCTAATAGCAAACTGGTGCTACCTGTCTGGGAGATAAAGAGATAAACCGAGGATATCTGGGTCCTTTACTCATACCACATAGTGTATTAGTGCACTGACAGTTTCACTGGGTCGTGTGGAGAATAATACCAAATAATTCCACTCTGCCCATGGTTTCCATGCTGTGGTCACTAATTAATGTCTTGGTCACCGCTTGCTGGAGGGCAGGTGAGCAAAATGTAACCCAGTATCTGCTCTTCAGTGATCGCAGCCCTGAATCCGGGATGATGAAAAGCTTAACACTGAGGGCCGTTCCCCTCTTGTCGGGCTCCCGTTACCTCCGATCACTGACTCTCCTAGCACAGTTTTGCTTCAGGGATAAGCAGGAGAGGAAACTCATCGTCTCATCACTTTCTTTCCTGGGGTCCAAAGCTGGAGCACCTTGTATTTGACATAAAACTTACTGTGGCTCTTCCCAGGTCTCTGTCTCCTATTGTGACCAGAAAATCATAGAATTGTAGAACAGTTTGGGCTGGAAGGGACCTTTCAAGGCCATCTATTCCAACCCCCTGCCATGAGCAGGGACATCCTCAACTAGATCAGGTTGCCCAGAGCCCCGTCCAGCCTGACCTGGAATGTTTCCAGGGACGGGGCATCTCCCACCTCTCTGGGCAACCTGTGACAGCACTTCACCACCCTCATCGTGAAAAACTTCTTCCTTATGTTCAAGAGCACTTCATCTGCAGGCCATAACAATAGGTTTCAGGGAGTTTTTTTAAGATTTGATTTGCCTCTGGAATGGTTTTAATCAAACTGTTTTTCTCTATCAGTTCCTGGACACTTTACAGTTTTCAGTAACTGCCTTGAACCAAGTCCATAAGTATGTCTAACATGCCAAAAATAGATTAATCTCGAGCCTCTATTACAATTACCACTTTGGATTTCTGTATCACTCACCACTTAAATGGTTTACAAGCAATTACAGACTAAGTCTTCCAGAGCCTCTTGGAAGGAGCATTTCCCACCCTGCTTTACAGGGAGAAACGGAGCATCAGAGAGGATCGGATCCCGGTCTGCAATGTGCTGAACTCCAGCAGCCACCTCCATGAAGTGCAGAAGGGAGGTTGCTCCACCGGTAATCCGCCTTCAGCAGACTCGCCCCAGGTAACGCAGCGGCGGAGGCAGAAAAGGAGAATCCAGATTTCCTGCCTTCAGTCCTGGCCTCGAGTGCAGTTAGATTTAGTCGGGTTGATGTGTTGCTGCTGACAAGCTTGCTTCTGTTCTTGAATGACGCTGGTGAGAGCATCATTCTGACAAGCTTGCTTCTGTTCTTGAATGATGCTAGTGAGAATTAGAAGCCCTTAAGCCAGGTAGATGGAAAGACAGAGAGATGCTCAAGTCATTGCTCATGTAAAAACAGCAGCTGATGAGGAAGATTAAGTACGTGTTTGGCAAGCTGCTTGCATAAGTCGCAGTTAATCCCTTCCTCATGGCTTCTTAGTACTGAGCAGATTCGTTGTGAATAACGGAACCTGGTGCCATTATATCTGTGGTCTTTCCTTTGTTATTACCTTGAGGAACTGATAATATGAACACGAAATTAAGAATTACCTGAGGATTGTGTTCAATAAAGTAGCTGGGAGTCTCCCAGCAATCAGAAATAGATATGAAGGTCTGTATGTACCTGTTTTCATAACCATTTTTTTGGACTTAAGTAGTTACTTGGTTTAGATATATGGAAATGAATTTTGTGACTAGTCTCCTGTTGCATTAGGATTCCTTTAGACCGTGAACATTGGAGGTTTGATGCGAGTGTCAGGGCCACTCTGGTTATTCTGGCTGGAGGCAGGGAGGGCAGCGGTGCGGCCGTGCCCCGTCCCCTGGCGCAGTGCGTGCCGTGGCACCGGGACCTGAGCGGGACAGCCGGAGGTTTGTGTTCCCTAAGCTGTGTGGCAAAGCGAGAGCCGGCTGCAGTCCAGTGGAGTAAAATCGTTGAACAACTTCTCACCTGCTCAGCTCAGCACAGGGAGGACCGCGAACCTGGCTTTTGCTGGAAAGACCACAAATTAATTCACTGTGCCACTTCCACTGGTGATGTTACTGGTTTATTAAATAAGAGCTTTGCATAAGGAGAGCGCTGGCCTCGTAGCTAAGTTAGTGAGCTTGGCGTAGTTGGAGAAGCAAAAACAGGCAGAGAAGCCTGTAGAAGAACAAGGAGTGGAAATGGGAGTGTATGTAGTAAAGTATATAGCACACGGTTAGTCCTCGCTACGGGTGGAGAGCTGGCAACAGGCTCTGCGGTGCATACACGTGGCTGTTGTGCAAAAATTGGACAATATTAATTTAAACGCTATTGAGCAACAGTGATTTTTAAAAAACAGGGTTTTGTTAATCTGGTAAGATTAAACTGAAACATGGCATTACCATCTCTGCTCTCAACCCTTAACGCCAAAAGGCAGGAAGACTCTCCAGAGGACCTGAAAACCTCGGTTCCTGCCGCGATGACGGGATTTCAGCAGACGTTTGCTGGGCTGTGCCGAGCTGCGCTGCCCGCGCGGGGTCCTGCTGCAAGGACCGAGGGCAAGAACTTACTTTATCAACAGTGACGTTCAAAATGTCATGTTTCATAGTCGTGCAGAGGTACAGCGTTATTCTGCCTTTTCTGCTCAGAAAATGACAATATGCAGCACTGCAAGACTGAATAATCCAGGTACTATTGAAAAGACATCTTATTTTTCCTCCAAGGTTACTTAATTAATTTCTTTCAACTTTTTTATACTGTTTGATGAATGTTATTTCAAACTACTGTCAAGGGGAATGTGAGGAGGGAAAAATGAGCCACCTACGTACTGCTTCTAGTACAATTGTATCTCCCTTGAAAAACAGAGAATTAATAAAAATAGGTGTTAGCCCATATGCTTGACAGAGAGCATTTAGAATAGTCAGGCATGTTTCTAGTCTAATTATCCTTGTCGGGCCGTTTTGTAAACCAAAAAATTCTGTAAGTTAAATAAAATTCAAAGACAGGCCAGGATATTTGAAGCTCCACTTTCAAACCAGCAAACCCATCCTGTTTGTGCTGTTACCTCCTACCCATAGACCTCTCATGCCATATTCCCATGAAAAGCAAAATGAATGCATCTGGTAATATTATGAATTTGGTGTGTGCGAAGACTATTAGACATGTGCGTGAGGAAATCTAACACGACTGGGGAATTGTACAGTGTTTTTTATGTAGAGGAAAGCCTCCAGGTGGAATTAGATGGACAAGTTTTCATGCCCCTTTATTATCATGATTAAACTGAAAAGCTAAGTATTTGTTGCTGCTAATGCTTTAGATGCTGTTAGGGTTTGGAGGCGTCTTATCATAGACACTAGACTGAGATAAAAACAATGTCCTCTGAAGTGGTCACAGCTGCGAAAGGCAAAGCACAGTTATGAAAGGCAAGCAGTTATGAAAGGCAAAGGGATGATTCTATCTATTTTAAAGATGAAAGATACAGCTACCTTAGTTAAAGGTGGGGGATGGAGGCAGCTGGAGATGGTGGCCGTGGAGTTTTGTGCATAGAAACCCACCACCCTGACATAGAATCACAGAATCGTTTAGGTTGGCAAAGACCCTTAAGATCACCGAGTCCAACTGTTGACCTAACACTGCCAAGGCCACCACTAAACCATGTCCCCAAGCGCCACATCTACACGGCTTTTCAATCCCTCCAGGGATGGGGACTCCACCACTGCCCTGGGCAGCCTGTGCCAGGGCCTGACAGCCCTTTCGGGGAAGAAATGGTTCCCAATATCCAACCTAAACCTCCCCTGGCGCAATTTGAGGACGTTTCCCCTTGTCCTGTCGCCTGTTCCTTGGGAGAAGAGACCGACCCCCCCGGCTCCAACCTCCTTTCAGCGAGTTGCAGAGAGCGAGAAGGTCTCCCCTCAGCCTCCTTTTCTCCAGGCCAAACCCCCCCAGGTCCCTCAGCCGCTCCTCACAGCACTTGTGCTCCAGCCCCTTCCCCAGCTCCGTTGCCCGTCTCTGGACACGCTCCAGCCCCTCAGTGTCTGTCTTGGAGTGAGGGGCCCAGAACTGACCCCAGCACTCGAGGTGCGGCCTCGCCAGGGCCGAGCACAGGGGGACGATCCCTGCCCTGCTCCTGCTGGCCACACTATGGCTGATACAAGCCGATGTGCATCAAGATGCACGATTAGGTGGTTAGGAATTACTCTAATTAGGAGGATTCTTGGGCTGGGGGCCCCAGTTTAGAGCTTTCAGGAAAGTCGGCATCCCCGAGTTACTCAGCTGCTGGTTGCACACAGTTGATATACTTGACTTAGGCGTAGCTGCTGCTTCCAGCTTGGCTTGCGGTGGCATTTCCTCCCCTCACAATGCTGAGTGAATAATTTACGGATGAAGTTTGTCTTTTTCTCACATTTATATTTGCCATTCAGAAATCTTTGCTGAATAATTTATCAAAACAAGCCCTTTTCTTTAGTCCTTTTCTGAGGAGTCTGTAGGAAAAGTTTCTGCTGCCTAATTGGAGGTTCCCAGAATCAACGTTCTCCTGTGAATACACACCAATTTAAAGTATGTTTTGTGAATATTTGCTGTAACTTGAGTGAGTTACTCCTTAAAAACTTTCTGTGCTGATGAATGTTTCTCCCAGGAAAGTTCCCTTTTCAATATTTGTGGAAAACACACAAAGGACAAGGACACAGTTGAAGTCTCTTAATTTGCAAACCCATTTGAATATTCATGAGGCCTATTTTAATATTCACCCATTTTCTATTCATGTGAATGCAGCATGTCTGTTTTAAGGTGGAATACATCTGTGGTGATTTATTTTGTTATGAGAAACATTCATGTTGGGAAAAACTAGTGCAAGATGTGGCCAGCAGAAATCCTGCTGCATGGCTGAGGCCTCACCTAAACTCACAAATCCCAGAGGCTGGCTTTGTCCCCAGCTGTGTGGCACAATAATGAATATTATGGTCACATATACACAGGGCGAGAATGCTGGAAAGGCCGCCGTGGCCCCGCAGCTGCCATAGGAGGTGAGCTGGGGCTGTATGGGATGCGTTTGGAAATGTCCCTCCTTTGCGGAACCGCTGCTCATCACACGCCGCGCTCAGCAGACTCGCATCCTGAGGTGTTTAAGGGAAGGGGAGGATGGAAGCACTTTGGACGCAGTCAGAAAGAAATTAATTTTCCATTTTAAACCAGTGCTGCTGAAAACCATTCCCTCTCTTCTCTGCTCGGACCGTGGCATCCAGCATTTCTCTCCATTCATCTGGGGCCTGTCGACAACTCTTCAAGTTGTCTTACGGGGAAATTTCCTCCTACATGTTATTTGAACATTTTTTTTCCCTATCCTGATAAATGATGTTGCCAGCAAAGATTACTTCTTTTCAGGGCTGGCAAACACTATTTCTTACCTGAGAGCTTACTGGGAATACAATTGGAAAAAAAAAGTGATAACATTTTAAAAAAAAGCATGATGGAGTAAAGGGAGAAGAGAGGTTTTCATCTCCCACCTAGTAGTTGCAAACAGAGGAAGTTCCTACTCTGAGTATCTCCGGAGTGTGCAATTTTTCTTAGTGGGCCTGGTGATCGAGTACTCGGCTGAAAAGCGTGAGTGTCGGGGGCCGCTGGCTTCCCAAGGTCGCTGTGCAGGCACGTGGAGGAAGGTCCCCACTGTCTCCCCTTCAGCGGTGTGGGCCGTCCCCTCCGGCGGAGCGGTGGAGGAGATGACTTCTGCCCGCCCGGCGGTGGTGGCGTGGCGGGGAGCCCGACACCTCAGACTCGGTTATTTTTACATGCCATGCGCTTAGATCTAAGCTTACTCGTAGTCTAGTTTGTTTGAAAATAATGAGAATTGCATTGGTCAAACAATCTGCATGTTTGCAGCGTCTATTAAATAACTTTCTTGTAGGTGCTGTTGTTCTTCAAGATCTTAATTCGATGTTCAGTGAAATCAACGGAAGGGACCCCACCGCACAAAAGTTCAAACCCAAGTGGGAACACCCACAGCAAAGGTGATTTTGCACAAACCAACAGAAACTTTTAAAATGAACTCAGTTTATTCTTCTGTTTTTGTGGGAGAGGGGGGAGAGTGCGGTACAGTGCCCTTGTTTTAACTGGTATATATGTCATACGAACCCTCCAAAATATCCTATTTTCAGCAGCAGATAATTCATCAACTGTTTCAAAGTATAATCTCAAAATCTCAATATTTTGCTTTATTTCTTACTCAATTATGTCAATAATGCCTTAATCTACTGCTATACTTGCTTATTCATGTATTCATTGAACTGTACTGGGAAATACCTTGTTGAAAAGAGAAGTTATCACCGGTTGTTTTATTACTCAGTATAACTGCAGGATAGTACCTATATATAGGGGGGATAGTGCCTATATATTGGGAGAAGGAGAAGTTACTTGTCAAGCTTATTGAAACTCACCAGGAAGTCAGCGTAAAACACCCCAAAAGATGTGGTTTCCAAAACCAGCCGAGTGCCTCTCCCCCAGAGTCTGCCCAGTTGAAGAAGTAACCGGCCACGCTGACGACTGAAAATCTTGGCCAAAGGATCACTGCGAGGTGACAGGACATTCTGGCTGCAAACACGGACTGGAGAAGATACTTCTTGCTGTGTCAGACAGTACGGGAGAGGAGATGCACCGCTGTAGCTCTTAGCTTCGTCCTGTGTGAGTAATACAAATACATAAATGTTTTCTGGCTTTCATGTTGGATCCATGGTGGGGGAGCGGGGAGGAGGAGGAGAACAGCCCCACATCCTAACGCTGGACTGGCTTCTGACGAATCGGCACATTTACCGTAGACACCATCCTGACTTTCGACAAGAGGCAATGGCGTCAAGTTGCACCAGGGGAGGTTTAGGTTGGATCTTGGGAACCATTTCTTCCCCGAAAGGGCTGTCAGGCCCTGGCACAGGCTGCCCAGGGCAGTGGGGGAGTCCCCATCCCTGGAGGGATTGAAAAGCCGTGTAGATGTGGCGCTTGGGGACATGGGTTAGTGGTGGCCTTGGCAGTGCTGGGTTAACGGTTGGACTCGGTGATCTTAAAGGTCTCTTCCAATCTAAACGATTCTATGATTCTATGATTCAGGGGAGAGCAAGAGGTTTCTTTAGTACTTTTAGATTGTGTTTATTCTCCCGCTCTCTTATTTCAATTACCTAAGTGTTTCTATAATTCAAAAATTGATTTCAGCACAGCAAAGCAAGCTATAGACCAATAACTATATTTTCTTTGCTATGTAGCCCGTAACTAACGAAGCAACAATTTCTTTATTATAGGATGAAAGCATATCTAAGAAATATGCTGTCGGTGGTGTCAAGAGGAATGTGGCACGCTGCACCATTTCTGAGCATTAATACTTTCATTTATTTTCAAATAGTTTGCAGAGCAGCCGACACCTGGCATGTAGACTGTGCACCATTAAATCAAATTGAATAAATGTCTGAAAGAGTTTTTGGAATTACTGTACCATTCCAACCCTGTACTGTCACTGTAAGGCAAAAGAAGAAACATGTGCTATTAAATTTTTTTCTTACAAGAGGCAGTTCACTCGCCCATGCACTGTTTGCCTGGAACTTACTCTGGCAAATTTAAGGTACATGCTATTCTGCATAGCAGTGATGCATATCCTTGAGTCTCACTGAAATATAGAAGAAGACAGGGATTACAAGTCCTTCCTGAGGAGCCGGAACAGAACCCATTAAGGTATTGCAAGTCATGCAATTCAGTGGCCCTGAAAGTATAATTTGATTGTAATTCAGGAGGTTACTAAAAGGAAATCCATACTAGGCTGTAAGATAAGCAAAAGCGAGAAGTGTATTTACTATGAGTGGTTAAATGTGAGGTGTGTGCGTCCCTTATCTCTTTTGCCTGCAGTTTATCACCACTGACAGCAAGTAAAAGAGGAATAATGTCTAGTTCACAAGAGAAGATTGGATTAAGCTTTCCCAAAGGTCTCTTGGGAGTTATTTCCATTTCACTCTCGTCTGGATTAGCCTAACTCCTTCAGGCTATTTCCAAATCCCTAAAGGAGAAGGTCTTGGTGCATGGGAGGGAGGGGAGGATGGTCAGCACGTTGTTTCTTCATGGAGGAATTTGCCTTTGACTTCTGTAAAGGAATTGGGAGACTACGAAGTCCTACCTGAGTGCAGGACTTCTCTTACCGTGGAGCTTTCTTTTTCAGGTTCCTTTTTGCTGTGCAAGCTTATTGCTTTGTAATGGGTGTCTCTTATAGGCGTGTATTATAGTCGCTACGTATTAGAAGAAACCTGGCTGCTCTCATCTCTTGCTGTGGTTATACTCACTGCCCTTGTCTAGGGCTTTAGTTACTTCAGCTCGGTTTATGCATGTGAAATAGCTAATGAAACATTGGAGCGGACTTGAGGTGGCTGAATTTATGTACTATGGTACTGAATTTTTTTAATGTTATCTCTTTGTTGCTGTGTACAACCTTGGAATAAGCCCTTTCTAAAATGCACCTAAATGAAAGGTAGATGCAAGAAGTGTAATGAAGAGCAATGTTCCCTTGGCTGCAGACACCCATGTGAGGATGCTTAATGTGCTGAACGCGCAGTCTGTCCAAGGTGAAAGCACAGGCAGCGACATCGAGAGCGACAATGCAGACATCTGCCACGTACATGCAAGAGACCGACACCGCTAAATAAAAATTACTCTGGCAGAGGGATAATGTAGAGCACCACATGTTGGTGTTTCCAACTAACTTAATTTTCATTGTATGAATCCTTAACTTCTCCCTTAACTTTCATTGTAGGAGTCAAGAGGAAAAAGGCAGCCAGTCTCCCTCTGCGGAACCCTACCTGGCTCACTGTGCGCCTTGGAAACAGGCCCAGGTTTTCTGTACTTTATTTCTGTGTGAGAAGGACTTGGGTAGCAGCAGAGCGCAGGGTGCGCTCGGTCCTGCTCTGGCGCAGGGAAAGGCTGCGTCTGCTCCTGATACGGGGAAATCCAGTCTCTGTCGGTGCCTCCGTTCCTCCTGCGTTATATTAATTCTAGTAGAAATGATGCAGTCTGGATGCAAGGTGGTTCTCATCATAAGTATTAGTTTAGGCAGGGTGGGTTATCCAAGCGAAGGCTGATTTTGCAGAGGAGATGATTTTGTGGTTCATAAGTATTTACTGTCCAGATAGTCCAATTTTTTCTTAGCCTTTTTCAAATATATCATAATTTGCTTTACATGCACGTGTGGGAAAAAGAGAATGCACTTAGGGAATATTATGTTTTGCTATTCCAGTGATAGCTTAACTTAGAAGGAGTGATCACAGATAGACACTCACACTTTCCAGCTAATACCACGCTGGTTGCAAATGGAGCAGGAGAAAAGCTCTGCGTCCCGGAGGCTCTGACAGGTAACTGCGCGCAAGTTTATAAGAGCCCTTGGAGCTGAAATGAAGGGCAGCTTTCCCTGCTTTTTCATTTTGAGGAGGCAGGCAGTGACTCTTTCTTGCCCACGAAGGGACAGTGCTGATCAGCACAGCATCTTCCCATTCGTGCCGGATGTTTGATTTTCAAGGACCACGTGGTTCTTTTTCTAACAATTCCCTTATTTCTCTCTGGCTACTGTTGGAACTGCTGCATCTTCTTTGAGCTCCCGGGCACTATGAGACATCCCCTAGATGTTGAATCTTGTCATTTTTGATAAATCTCTGGGAACCACAGAGCTCAGATGAAACTGCAGCTCAGCATCCTGAATTGCCAGTTTAATTTATTTCTAGCATTGGAAAAAAATGGGAGGAAAAAATTGGGAGGAAAGCAGACAAACTCACAGCTTTATACCAGTAATAACAATGGGAACAAATTGGCTTTCAGAAAATAATTTAATCCCTGCAGTATTGAAGATGGCTTTTACGTGTCATGTTTAACAGAGCCTAAGGTAGGGGAAGTGTCCTGCTGTTGTGGCTTGTATTAAAAAAAACGAAGCCTTTTTCCTCTAAAAGTCCATTAAAGTGCATTTTTATTTTACTGTTTTCCAGACTGAAACTGCAAGTGGAACAGCCTTCTCTTGGAAATCCTGGGGACTGTTTTTGCTTCAGCATCATCAGATCACTTCTTGTGTACATGCACTTCATATTGTTTTGTCTGAGCTTGTGATCCGGAGGGATTTGAGTATTAATCATGACGGTGGAGAGGCCAATGGCAGTTCTTTTTAAGAGATGATTGATTTCTCACCAGGAGAGCTAGAGGAAACTTTTAAAGACAAAAATGGGTGCTGGCTACCTATTTGCCATTGGAAAGCCAGCAAAATTAGGTCTGTGTGTCTTAGTCTTTGAAATTTCCCTCTGGATTCACCAGGGTAAGAGGACAAATTTCACTACTGTTTTCATAATTCCATCGGGGCTAAGACAGTCCTTAACGCAGCAGTTGCTGTCAGACTAAATGTCAGACGAATGCCACAGAAGATGAGAATTAAAATTCGGATGCCGCGTCTGCCTGGTTCTCAGGATCAGACAGAGTTTATTTCTCGCAGATGCTAATCAGCAGCTTCGCTGGCTCTGGACAGGCTCCAGCTCTCCAAGAGGCCATGGATGGAGCTTCTGGATGTCGCCACGGGTAGACAGGTCTGTGGTTGTGTGCCTGCAGTAAAATGGTAAAGCCCGTCCTTCTGTTTCAGCCTGCTCTCTTTCTCAGGCCAGCAATTTTCTTACTTATTATAGGCTGCTTAAGGGGTTCTAGGACAAGCCCCTTGTTTTCATTTATTTTTAGTTGTGGATTCCCTCTGTGCTTGGACATCTCTTTTGTGCGTGTGTTTGGGGATCACTGGTTCAAATTAAAACTATCCAGCATGATGTCTTGTCAAGATTCACGCCCTTCAAAACAGCAGCCCTCTTTTAACATCTGGATTGCTTTAGATTTCTCTCCAAATACCATTAATTATCTGGAAAACCTGCAAGTGTATCTGTAAGTATATAAAGTATACAGAGGTACATGTAAATGTATCTATAAGTGCATTTAGGCCAGGTATTAGGAATAAACAGGATGACCACGTGTTTAGCATTCCAGTTCATCTATCTGAACAACCATTTTCATTGGTACTGTGGTTGTGACATATAAATCAATGCCCACAAAATAAAATTGCTCTGTCTAATAATCCTTGGTGCCAGGGTTATCAATAGTTCATTAGTCTTGCTTTGCATCTGTCAATAAAAGGTGCAATTGAGAAAGAGAGAGCTCAAGGAAAGAAGTGGGTATGTTCTATATGGGAAGGAGATGTCTTCCACTTTGGCCACCCTTTCTCTCCTTTCGATTGTAGGCTGCGTGGTGTGGTTGCAACGTACGCACACCTTTTTTTCTCTTGAAACACCTTAGAGGCTGGTATAAGGTTTCATTTATTCCTGAAGAGCCCAAAAGGGCTCTCGAGTCGGTGAGCTATATTCACACCATAAAAACGCGTGTGTGAGAAACTTCCACGACAGGATCAGTAATTATTTTAGCTGTCCTTTGGGTTTTGCCACGCATTCAAAAGGCACTCGTGCAAAGGCAAGTTGTCCCCTCCTGGCTAGAAATCAGCATGCCTCTGACCAAGATGACAGCGTGCTACGTGCTGACTAATGAGTGCCCCTTCCTGGGCCATCTAGGTGCTCCTCACTCATTACCCTGGTTTATGTAGCTTGACATGAGAGATTGGATGTTGTCCCAGCAAGGTGGCATGGCTTCAGGCGATGATATTTTACTCGCGTAATCTTGCCAACTTCATTTTAGCAGCATTTTGCGTTCTGGTTCCTCTCAATCTGTGTCACTGAACTCTATGCAACGTGCTGGAGACAATGTATGTAGCACTTCTGTGTCAATGTTGACCAAACAAAACTTCAGCACACCCTTGGTAGTTTCAGCTTTTTATCAATTAATTAGAACTCCACATGGTTTGACAAGGAGGTCAACAAATAAATTGTGTCATTAATTAGATACCAAATAATTCGTCGATGGCTCCTGGGATGCCACTTGATTTCTTTCACCATGGTCATTATATAGTTACAGCAAGTTTTACTAATGATCAGCATGCAATAGTTTCAAAATTCATCAAACCAGTAGATGTTGAGTGGTGGAGCAAAACATCTGCTTCACCAAGGTGTTGGGAAGCCCCGATCTCTGCAGCAGTGGTGTACGGGACAGGAGCCTTGGCTGGGTACACTTGGTTGGGTTCACATGGGATTTCTGGTCGCAGAGGGACTTCTCGTGGTTACTTGGAGGTTGAGCTAGGAGGTGCAGTAGCACAGATGTGCCCATCGTCCTGCAGCCAAGGAGCCGCTGCAGGCTGGAGGCTGGGTAGATAGCTGCAGACTGGAGCTCCACCGTGACCCTACGGTTAGGCTGTGATCAGCTCTAAGAGAAGCAGAGAGTTTATGTAGCCCCATAAAGTGATTGCAAAGACCTCAAGGGATATGTAGAGTTTATTCTGAAAAAAGCAGCTAAGTGAGACAAAACCCTCTGGCCTTCTGGTACACTGGAAACAAGTTTTTGAACAGATACGTACCACGTTAAGTAGACCCAGTGAAAAGTTTTGACTGAAAAATTATTTTGTCAGCATATTGTTTCAATGAATGTTTCATGAAAACATTTCATTTCTTCAGATTTTCCTGTTAGAAGAACATTGATCATGGGTTTGGGTAATTCTGGTGCAAGAAAATTCTTCTTCTGATTTATTTTATTTCCTTTTCCTTTTTGCCCCAGGAAAAAGAACAGAAGATTGAGAAGTTATAACGTCTGCAGAATAAAAAAACATTTTCCTATGCCCTTTGTTTCACAATGTACGGCTGAAAAGGACAAATGGAAAAAAAAATGCAAACTGAAAAAAATCATTTATTTTGCAATTTCTCACAAGATATGTTTGCCTTTTTTGAAAAGTCAATTTTATTCATATGTAAGTTAGAAAAGTGATCTGGTACTGCTAGGCTACAGTTGAACAACAAAGAGTTGTATATAAAGAACCGAGTGATTCTAAACTTCTTCTTGTGTTACAGTATTTTCTATCAATATTTCATCTTAAGAAGTCGGTGCAGAGACTTTGAGTCTCGCTTTGCTGGCGCAGGTAAGCTGGCTCTCTGTTAAAGTGTCATTCCGGGGTGGTTTTCTCTGCTGATAAAAGTTAGCAAGGGGAATGAAAAGGGACAAACGCCCATAGCTATCCAGAAAAACAAGGGGAGAATGAAAGAATTTTAGTTCCTTTTGAAGCGACGTCTCTCCCCTTCTGGCTGCAGTCCCTGCAAGCCCTGGGTGTGTGTCCCGCGATTCATGCACCTACCGACGCCGAGATGCCCCACCATGGGCCGATGCTGCCCGCGACCGCCTTCTCCTGCAATTGCCTACTTTGAATGTGGCAGAGTGAGAAGTAGTTCCATTAGCAAGCGATGCTCTGGGCTTGTGAGGAATACTTGGAAATCTGTATTCATGAGAATTAACGATCGGAAATTTCTAATCTTTCCTCTGCTCCAGGCCAAATGCAGATGTTATTCAGAAAGATTATCCAGTGGAGTCAGCTTAAACTGAGCTTTTCTCAACTATCCTAGATTTTTTTTGAATAAAAACTCTCCAGTGTCTTCACCCCACCAAAACAACCAACGTTGTCTTCAGAGCTGCAGCGTAGTGCCACGTGGTCGGCTGACGGCAACTGCAGCAACAGGCAAGACTAAGCAACGGGAAAACGGGACAGTTAGAAGGTAAGAGGATATTTGGCACTTTTATCCACTGTCTGCTCTTTGCAAAGCTCTTCCAAAGCCTGACTGTAGCTCTGACTGTCACACTGTGATTGAAGACCAGATCCAAGAAATGACTCAGGGCCCATCTGTGTTGCCAAATAACTTCACTCCGTTGTTTGCTCCCGGTCTTCGCCATCTGACTGTCCATGTAGATGCTGCTTTGAAGTGAGCCAGCTACTTCCCTCCGAGAGGAAACTCTCCAGGGCTGCTGTCGCAGATGCGATGCGTATTCTCATCATCGTGCTGTCTCACAGCTCTGATGAGCTGTGAAACACCTCTGGTGTCATCTCAGCTATCTTGGACCGATGTCACCATTCTGCCTTAGGATTGCCTCACGGGTCCCAGCGGCTGTGCGGTGCGGATGAGGCCATCTCATTCAAGAGGGAACTAGTCCTGAGCAATGCCCTCGAATCCCGTAGGCCAAAGAGGGAAGAAATTGTTGAAGGTTGGACTGATGAGTGGACAGCAGGGGCGGTTTGCCCTGACCGTGCAGCATTGCTGTGCCCATTGCGGGGAGTTGCCGTAGTTGTGAGTAACACGTGGGTTTAGTAACAATTTAAAATTTACAGCATACTGTGAAGGCAACTTTGTATGGGAATCCACAGCTATATTACGTTTTTCTAGTTTTATCACCAAACACAGCTTTTCTTAGCCTTCCTACCCTTTTGCGTCGCAATTTATTTTTGAATGTGTTATAAATAGCCAGCGCTGTAGATCAGGTCAGTTCCCTAGGGAAATAAGTGCATGCCACTTATATATTAGAGGTTAAATTCTTCCCTGCCTTATACTCACTGGTTACAGCATTAGGGGAGGTGTAAGGCAGGAAAGAACATGATACTGTGTACAGAAAGTAATTTAAAGAATTACACCAATTGCATTTTTAGAAACCTTATTATAAGGTCAATTTATTTTGTCAAATCACCAGTAATTAATTTTATAGAAGATGTTAAAGAGAGTAAACTCTAAACCCTCTGCTCTAACTTGGACCTTGACATTGAAAATGCAAGACTGGAGCGTCGTGGGCTTTCAGAGAGATGCTCAGTGTTGGCTGAGTGATGTGTCGTGGCGAAACAGATGGCGGGGCAGGGGAGAGAGGTCTGAGCTTCTGTTACACCAGCCAGCGAAGGAGCCCGCAGCGGCCCAGCCACGCCGCAGCCCAGCGCAAGCCCGTTGCCCCCATCAGAAGCTGGCCAGTGCGCCTTGCTCGTGCGGCACCTTTCTTTTGTGCCTCTGGTCCCCCAGAGGTTACGAAGAGAGATCCTCCGTGCAGGGAGAAAGACAAAGTATGAGGGATGCGTGTAATTGTACGGCAATTCGGTTGGTTTTTCCAGAAATGCTGACAGCTAGTCACCCAGCACAAGCCACGGTGTGTTTCTTCATCTCTGCCATCTGCTGTGGTTGCCATCTTCCCTGCCCACTCCTGACGGAAGAATTGTCTTTTTCTGCATCCCGCTAAGCTTCCCGGGCAGCTGGACCCCCTTGTGCCCGTGCTGCCTGCACTGGACCAGTGTCACAAGGCTTCTGCAAAGAGGTGACCTGGAGGAGATGGGTATAAATGCTGACCACCCTGCAAGATACGCATCACTGACACCTCAATTTAGCTCCTTACTCAGAAATCTCTCTGGATTCTAATAAAGAAACCAAAACAAAGGGAGGGTTGAAGAAACTGCAGTCTGTCTTATGTGTTGGTGAGGCAAAATCCCTCTCCTCGCTGGCTGTGGGAATTGTACTCCAAAATTCACAGCAGTAGAGTCTTTAATACTGTTGACATACGTAATGTAATTTACTCCTTTCCCATCATGAAATATATTTAGATACAGGCAAAAAAACCTTCAATCTATTTTGGCCCTAGGGAGGGTCGAAAGGAAAGCCTAACTGATTTAACGCTGCCTTTTTCTTTTGGAAGGATGCTATTCATGCTTTGGTTTAACAATCCGGCATAGAAGAAAACAGCGTGACTCGAGCCAAGGAGAAGAGTAGAGAGAGTGAATGAGGACAGCACAAATCAGCAGTAAAGCAGCAGTCTGCTGCAGCACCTGTACCGCAAGCCCGAGGCCAGGGAGGAAAGTGGCAGAAAGATTGCAGTGGGAAATGGCACGGGGAGCACCATATGCACCGAGCTCCGAAAGGCTGAGAACAGCATTTTAAGCTGTCCTAGAGACGGGGGAAATGTCTCTGTCCTTGAGTAAGGGCAAAGAGAGAGGAATTTTTGAAGATGGACAGTTCAGGACCATCCTTTTAATGTTAGGCAAGTGCAGGTGTGCTTTTATGTGAAATAGGGTGTGTTGATGCCACCGAGGCGCTGTGGGTGTTCCCGGGGACGCTGTGTGCAGGGAGGAACCCAGCATGGCTGCTGGGTGTTTCTGTAGAGGAGAAATGAGTATTGATATGGTTGCATGAAGTTTACAACAAAAAGCAATCCATGAGTCAATCCAGCAAATTAATGACTTTGAATGCAAATTGGGGAGAGCTGCTATTTTGCTTTGTTCGCTGTGTTCTTGTTTTAGATAGGGTTTGATGCAGAAGTCGTTTAAAGCAGGAATATAGTTGAATAACATTCTCAAAATAGCCTCTGCTGTTACTATTAGGATGTTTACAATCTATATAATGCTAGATTTTTCTGCTAAATGTATTTTCTTCCTAATTTTCAATTTCCCTAATCTGCTGAGTCTGTTCCACTAGGGATAAAACAGAAGAAAACGTATTGTGTGAAATCACAACAGGCCGTTAAAGCCATCCCATGGGATGCAGGGTTAAGGTGCCTTCGCCAAAGCAGGCAGACAGTGCGTTACTGTCTTTTCTGTGGGGTTTTTCCCTACTTTTTGTTTTAAATGAATACTGCTGGAAGGTGAAAGATGGACCACTTCCCTGACTTGCTTTGGTACCCAAGTTGGGGAGAGAATTTGTGGCAGAGCACCCTGGAGAGGCTGGACAGATAACCTCCTGGGGAGAGATGGCAGCTCCCCAGGACTTTGGTCTGGGTGAACTTACTGCCTCCTCCAGGTCTTCTCCGGTAATAAGAACATAAAATGAGGTCTTTTGAATGACCTAAGTGTTTGGCTTCTATTTTTGCTTGGTCAATATATCACGTTGTGAGCTTAGAGTTGAAAGTCAGCGTGAGTTCGCTGTTGACATCAGTGGGGTGGAAGCAGCCACGCGCTCCTGATGTTAAGGGCATCGGCATCCCGGAGCCAGGCGGGACACGAGGGCTCGGCTGGAGGAGCTCTACCAGAGTCCCATGGCTTTACAGTCCATTTACTGGTGGCTGCAAGATGTTTTGCATCGATGTCCTTTTGTTCTTACCCAAATGTGAACACGTACACATCAATCAACGGAGTTTAAAACCTTCCTGGTTCTTTTATGAACATTCCGCTTCATTATTCCTTTCATGTGTTTTGCACAGAACAGGCCAACACCAAGGAAGTAACTTACTGTGGATGATCAGAAACACCTTTTTTCCCCTGATTTTTCAAAAGGCGGTACACATAAATTGAATGTTGCCTGTACACAGAGTTGCCATTTTCAATATTTAACTAAGGTGTCATGCAGCTCATTATTTCATAATGTTTAGGAAAAAAATCAGTGTCAACAACCAAAGCTTGTGACTGTCATTGGTTTTATTAAAAGCAAAAACGTTTGATCTTTTGAAGAAAGAAAAAAAATCAGCTCCTGTATTTTTTTAAAATATTTTGCACTTGGTCTTATCTAAAAGCATCAAAAAGTGAAAAATCTAACATGACATTATACGTTCTAGTGGCCCCTAATAGCCAGTCACTCCACCAATTTTCCTAAGTTTATCTTTAATCTACCGCTCCCGAACTAATTAAGGACTGAATGCCTTTGGACTGAGTTTCATTTTGTCTTGAGTTATTGTGACATCTTTACTACAAATTCTTTTTCAGTCTAATTAAATTCCTGCAGCATAAATGTCATTATTAATATCATCACCTTTGGTAGACTAACTTTGCCTTGGTCTCCTGATAACTGTGCGTTGTAGACTAACTCCCTTTCTTGCTGCTTAATATTTGAAAAGTTTGGCTTGAAGTAAGAACATCTCGAGGCTTAGCATAGACAGAGAATCCATTAATATAAATACATTAATTCAAATTGATGGGTTTTTATTAAAAAAATCCAATAGTTGTGCTATTATATTAGTTTTCAGGAGAATATTTCAAAACTAATTTAAAACTTTTCTTTTTATCTTCAAAAATCATTCCTGGATACTAAGTATTCTAATAATTTGAGGATTAGAAGTAATTCCCACTTATATGGCGAAAATTTCCAGTCAAATCATTAATGCAGGTGGAAGGGCGACTCACTAAAAGAGTGCCAAAAATAAGTATTCATTTCTTCAACTCAAGAGAAGCTTTTCTGTGGGCTCTCCGCAGAGGACAGGACACCATTCCAGGAACAGTGGGAGCTCAGCATAGGACTAGTAGGTGAGTCCTTTCTTCTTTAACAGGCAAATATAAAAAAGAACTACCATGAAAAAAAGAATTGATATGAAAATTTCATAATCTGTCCATTAATTTGGCTAACATTATCTCGATAACTTTTTGTTAATCATGAATTTAATAATGATTTTTTTACCTCTAAATCCATCAATCAGTAATGCAGAGATTTTCTAGAAGGACACAGGTAACAGCGAATTACCTTTTGTGGGAGGTATGTTAGGAGTAAATCAACAAATCGATTCCTAGTCTAAAAATTTGATTAATTTCTTAAGGTGAAGTTTTGATCTTTGATCTCTCAAAGTTTTGATGAGCATTAGTGGTATTAGAATTGCAGGTCCAGACATCCAGAACACTCTGTTGAGCGAACAGGCAGTGAGAGTTTGAGATTGATTGCTGTAATCACAGCACGGAACTGGAATTGGTTTTGCAGATACAGATAACTGGGCCAGACCCTGGCACAACTGCAGAGATGTATGGTGCTACAAAAATTGTCAACTTAAATTCTGATCAACTAGAAAGGAGAATAAAACCCTATTCAGAAAAGGTGAGATTCTTATAATTTGATCCTAATAAAATAGTCCTAAATTCTTCTCCACAACCCCATAAGAGTTTAGGCAAGCCTAAATAAGTACAGGGAGGCCACTAACTTTGTATTGGCTTTCCAGCACGCCCTGCATCAGCCCCTTGAGAAGCTGTGATGCGCAGCAGCAGCATCGTCTGGATTGGGATGATAGAATTAATGAAGTCTCTGGAATCTTCAGGTCGAAGCAGAGAGAAGTAGAAAGCTTGCTACTGCTGTGAATCCTCCTTCCCGCCCTGTATCCACTGCAGCAAATCCCTCCCGACCCGAGGGATGGCCGGGGGGTTGGCTGGTGTCGCACCATCCCTGCGGCGCAGCCTGTGCCTGCTGAAGCAGCCCCGCGAAACGGACGGCCGAAAGCTCTCCAAAAACTGATTAAATTGCCACGTTAATGTGTTGAAGAAAGTGCATTTCAATAATTAAATTGCTCCTATGCAATTGCTGCCTTCTACAATTTTTTTTTTCTTGCACTCTTGCTTGTATTTTGACTATCCTTGAAGAAGTCCACACTTCCAGAGCTTCCTTGGTGCTCCCTCGGTTTTATAGGTAAGCCCCCGACGCCGTTCCTTTCTCTGTCATCGTGATGCTCGGAGGGAGAGGGGTGTCTCGCGTGCATTCGAGAGCCTGGGCCTGAGCTGTCAGGTGAGGCAGACGGTCCCACCACACCCCCTCAGCTCAGAAATCCTCCGGTCTGTCTTTAAACGTGGTGCGGTGGCTTATCTGCTGGATAAAATCTAAATGAGAAATGTTGATACTTAATGAAATATAAGTTTCGGGATTTCACATAAGAAAGCTGCTGTCACCGCTTTAATTTATTAGGGAAGAGTTATGTGCAGATGGTACATACGGAGTTATTTCCTGACTGTACTCCAAAGTAAGTTGATTTGTGGTTTAATGACTTTTATCAAAATGAAATAAGCATTTGATCTTTGGATTTGATCTGGCTATATCTGCAGCTGCTACACCGCTACAGCAATTACTTCCAAACTGGGCTTTTTGCCCAGGCAAATGGAGTTCGTCCTTGTTTCATGTCTCATTGACTGTCCTGATAATACACACAGTGGTACTGTAGGTTTTTCCCTTCCTCTAAATTTCATAGGTGTGAAAGTAGTAAGAGAGTAATTCCCTTTTTTTTAATATCAGTGTTGTTTTATTACAATACATTTGCTACCACTGGTTAATTTTATCTTGAAGCTGCTCCTAACTAAAATGTAGTATAAGAATGTGCAATTTTCTTTACGTAATCCTGCTGTGCCCTTTTTATAGAGAAACAAGAAATTCATTTATGAATTCTAAATCTGGGAACCCTTGTGGTAATCTTCACATCTGTCCATGTGGTTTAAGGATGAAGTTGTAGGGATACGTTGTACACCCACGCTGGACTAAATCCACTCCTAATGTGTTTCTGTGGAAGGCAGCAGAGCTGTACCGGGAATACATTTACCCCCTTGTAAGTGAACTAGTGCTCTTTGTCACCGCTGGCTAATTAATTGCTTATAGAACTAAATTGTAGCGTGTTAAGATTAGCAATTCTTTTTCCAGGCTAATACTTCTTTCTTTATTTACTGCTCAGGACAAGATTCCCCCGAGTTCAGCCCGAAAGCTCCTGGTGAGAGATCGTCGCTCAGGTTAGCGGTTCCCAGGGCTTGGTGCTGCCACGACTTCCCCGAGCAGCCCCAGCTCGTGCCAGCTGCGTTTTTGACCGGCGCGCAGGAGACAGCGGCTCGTGCGATGGCTTGCAGCCGGCTCACCTCGGGGAGGGCTCGCAGAAGCCAGCTGCTGGCTCGCGGGATGCAGCGCGTTCTCTGAATCAGGCGACCGAGGTTTGCAGCTGGCAGATCTGAAGGCCGCAGATTCGCGATGGCAAGGGGATGCAGTCGCAAAGAATTCCAAAACAAATTAAAGGTTTTTGTTCTCCCCTTGTTTACGGTCGCGTTGGGACACAGCGCACCGCACTTCGTATGGTTGGAAGCTAGATTTTAAACTGTTTTTTTGGCAGGATATTTCTTAGAGATACGTGATAATAATGGCAGTAACCGGGAAGTGACTGGTGAATGAGTTGCCTGTAGATTTGCAGTCCTACCAGAAACCGTGTGCGAAGGCGGTTTGTCATGAGAGCTCTGGAAGGATTTCCCATGCCAGGGTTGCTGCTGTGTCTTTAGCGAATCAAACTACTTGCATAGTACTTGCTTCTTAATCCAGGAAAATTAAAACCACCAGTGATAGCTACATTGTCTCGCCATCTGCTCTCCCAGGTGCTCCCACGCCTGAGCAGAGATGAAGTGATGTGACCTAGAATCCTCCTGCGGATCTGGGATCGTTCCCAGCACGGTCCCAAGCTTCAATCTTCTGCATGACATCAGATCAAGTCAGCATCAAGATTTGATGCGAGAGCATATGTCCATTGCATAATTCATTAGAGTTCTTCTCTGGAACTATTTTTAGATATTTTTTTAATTGGAATTAGAGGGTGAGGATTATTCAGGAAAAAAAGATAAGGAAGTTATAGGGGTTTTCAGAAACATGTCTAGGTGCTGGGACTGAAGGCAAATTTGGCCATTCAGCGATGTGTGTTTGGTTTTTAAATAATTATTTCTGTCTTGGACAGTCCCACAGTCCTTCACAGCAGCTCGGCTGTGAGATGGTGTAAATCCAATAGCAGCACAGGAAACCTGCTCTTTTTTACTTACCACTGCTGCTAAAACCCCTGGCGAGGCAGACAACATAATTCTTCGTCAGACCAATTTCAGAGCTGTATCACTCCATTGCCTTGAGTGCGCTTGTTCCTGATTTCCAAACGCGAGACACATTCAAAACTATTTACCTTCTGTTTTGCGACGTCTCCACTAAGCGTTGGTACGACGTAGCAGGCAGCGTAGACGGTTAGCCTGCCCAGGCTGTGCAAACCGCCTCGTAACTGCAAATCATTGCAGCACTTACAGCTTGTTCTCTTGTGTCAGCAAGAAAATGTGAAATGCATTCAGCTTGTGCGGGACACCCGGGATGCTCGTGTGCTCTTAAATGAAGGCAGCGCAAGGCAGCGCGTGCACCCTTTTCCTTGCCTCATTTCACCTGACACACGCAGGATGAGTGGTTTTGCTGTAAGAAAGTAAAAAAAAAACAAAACACACCAACAAAAACCCCAAACCCGAAAAAACATATTGTACAGTATGAGTCACTGAAAAGAAACGGAAGGAGGAGCTATTTTGAGGGCTTTTACATCTTCCTTATTGCTAGGAGACTGCTTCCCGTGCGCGCGGTGCTCTTCAGGCTCTCAGCAGCTGCCTCATTTGTACAGCAGCGTTGAGGGCAATTTACGGAGCAGCTTTGTAAGAGAGGAGGAGAAGGAAACTTGGATGGGAGCTTATTTCTCAGTCTTTCTGAGAGAAATGCAAGAGTATAAGGGAGACAACCGCTAGTGCCGAGGAGAACATCATGCCTGAAATGTCAGGGGTCTCAGGCTGACCTCGGTACATTACCCAGGTTTTGGGACAGCCATGACTTGCTCTCTGCAAAGAGCGGTGTAATCATGTAATTGTACCAGATCTGGGTTAAATTTGTAGTGCTAGGGAAGCCAATAGTGGAAAAATGTTGTACTGCCAGCCACAGAGCCAAGTTTTGGCTTGTCCCTGACGGGCAGTCCATGAGCTGTGTGGGGAACTTCCACCATCAGCTGCCAGTGCTTTGAGTCCCCCCAAGGGCAGATGCTCAAAGCAGCCTTCAGGAGAAGGCGTGAGCAGCGGCCAGACCCACCGCCTGTGCCTCCAATTTATGAAATTCTCAATTTTGAGTAAAAACTACTCTCTGAGAACCACAGTTTTAATAAGGCACCTGAAGTAAGCTGAGTGAGTTTGGGATTGTAAATGGACAAATCTCCTAGGGTTGTAGTCATGGGTGAGTAAAGCCTAGAAAAAAACCCAAATCTAAGTCATGAGAACGTGAGAATTTATCATCTAGAAGAGAGTTACTGGGACAACTGTGTATCTCTTACCGTATTTTTCACACTAATGCCAGATGGCCAGGAATGGGATCCCCCACGTTCTCCTTCTAGTCTGAGAAGACGAGAAAATAAACAAGGAAAATGTCTGTGATGGTACTAGTTGGCTGCCTGATAAGGTGAGTCATTGCTTTTGATTGCTGAGATAATTAGGACTGCTTTCTAATTTGATTACCATGTTAACCCTTCCTGCTCTGCGTCCCCAGTTTTTGGTTTTCCTGTGGTAGTTCATCTTTGCCAGTACTCTCTCACATGCTGTCCTTTCCATGGCCCCGTTTCGGTCCTGCCCCACAGATCTCAATCGTCCTCTAAGTTCCTGTTCCTCCCTCGTGCTCCTTGCTTGTGACTAATGCCAAGGCTGGGGACAGCAGCCAAATGTCAGGTGCCTTCAGCACCGTGCTCTATCAATGGACTGACAGACTCCAGCAGATGCAAACAGTATGTCAGAAAAGCTTTATTCAACAAAAATTAATACTTAGAGGAGCCATCTCCAGCAGGTCCCAAAGGCAGGCCAGATGGTCACCGTCGGCACAGGCTGCCAGCTCGCGGCCCGTCGGCAGCCTCGCCCCAGGGACTCCCGCTTGGTGTCTTCACCCCAGTGTGCTGCCGTGGTCTCTAATTCTGGAGGTTTCTCTTTTTAATTGTAACTGTGAGAAGCCGGGAGCTGTTTGCAAGTGCTGACCCCCATGAGTAGCTGGGGAGCACGTGGCTGTGCCTTCTCCTCCTCACCACGTCCAGGCGTGAGCAGTCCCTTGTCAGGCTTTCATCTCTTGCCATGACAACAAAGCTGTCGCACGATGAAGCTCTGATAAGAGGTTACCGGCGAACCGCACGCGTTTGCCCACACGCTTTTGATCAGGGACTGGTCCCTGTCGCTGCGTTTTGGCTGGCTGGACTTTGAAAGCGCCTTTGATCCATCTGTGCCAATGAAATGGAGTTGTTTGAAGTCTTTGATCCTTTCCATGGGCAAACTGTGCCCAGGAAACTTGATGGGCTCGGGATATTTCTAAGAATTTCTTCCATTTTAAGAGTCATGAAAAGCGAGATTCGGCAGCTCTTTCTGTTGGCTTGTTTGTGTTGTCTGAGTAGACCCAGGCAAGGGCATTCTACACCGGTTGGTGTTGAAACCCATCCCTCTGTTGCTCCCATCATCTACAGGACCATCCTGTGAGTTATCAAGACTCAGTTGTGCTCCAGCTACAGAACAAGACTGCAAGGAATTACGGGAAAAGAAACACAGGGCAGAAATTTTCAGGTGTGGTTTTGAGAAAGATGGAAATTTCGGCAGAACAAGATGGACATGTTAAAAAATATTCCTGCGGGTTCATTGACAGGCACAGACTCCTCGGATGAGACGAGAGCCCATGCGGGTGCGGGGTGCCCTGCACTCAGGTTTTATTTCGAAAGTGCTTGGCACACTGTATGAGCCCCTGCTCCCTGAAATCCCTGGATTCACGCTGTATGCATGTTCTGTGCACATACATTTATTTTTAAAGTATAATATGCTGCATTTCCTACCTAGCTAGTGTACCAAAGCAATTTTGTTCCTTAGCAAATAAAGGAAATAGCCGGGTGAGTATAAATGTGTTTCTTAACAGCCTTGTTTGTGACAAAATTGTGAACTAAATCTTCACGCGACATAGGGCTGCGAGTATTCGAGTCACATTCGGACAGCAAAGCCTGCTGCATGCAGCTTTAATTACAATATTTCTCTCAAACGCAGTCTTTCTCTCATGTTTTTCTGAACATTGTTTAAAGAACTGATGAAAGGGCTGAAAACTTTTCAGACTTTCCTTTTCTTAGGGTCTCTTCAGCTCCGTCTTTCATCACACAGTCAATAAACAGTTGAAAAGGACTCTTCTGAACTGCAGCAGGAGGGAGGAGGAAAAGGGGAAATTAATGATATCACCAAATTGAAACTCTTTCAAGTTCCCTTTAATTGCAGAGGGCACAGGGAACTCATTCAGTTTTTAATTCTCTGATCTCTTGCTCTCCCCAAAGGGACCAGTCTTCCTCTCCTCCCATGTTGCACGCGATTTCCCTGGAGCGTTGAGCCCGGCAGAGCGTAACGGGGCGGACACCCGGCTCCTTCCTCGGGACTCTTCCGCTGCGCAGAGCCCTTCCCGATGGGATTTCAGCAGCGGAGCAGCAGCCCGGCTGCCCGTGGTCCAGGGAAGGGCAGGGCCAGGTCAGTAGAGCAGCTCTTCTGCAAGCTCCGAGGTCTTTCTCTGGGTAAGGAAAGGAGAGGGGGTCTTTATAGAGGGCAGCATAAGTAAACCTCAGCCACAAACTACGAGCAGCCCTGGCGCCCACCTCTGAGTACCCTCCGCCGTTCTAAACCGCGGCCCTAACACCGTCTCCTCCACTATTCTCCTCGCTCTCCAGCTGCACTCCTGCTCATGGCTGGGGCCTCAGCAGTGTGTCCCCCAGGACCCCCCACCTTCCCGTGCTGCACCCTAATTTTAGGTAGGGCTCTGTGTGCTCTTCACCCTCCTGTGGTCCCACACTGGGGCTGGTCCACCTTCATCGCCTGACCTTCGCCTTTGACCTCTTCTTCACCGTAACACAGGGATAAAGTCAGACGTCCTCTAAACAGAGTTCTTATCGCCCAATTCGAAGTGGTGGGACCTTTCATGCAGCCCTGGGGTGCGTTTTGGCATTATTTTAGGAGTCTCTTCTAAATAGTTGACTTCCTTAGGAAGAGATTTTTGGAACCTTGTGCAATATCATATTTGTTAGAAATGTCCTTACGTGTTATCTTTCCATCTTGTTGGTCCTGGTTGAACGCAGCCTGTGGCTGGCAGGTGCTGCCTGTTCGGGGCCTCACCTGCCTGTCTGGGAGATGGTTAAGTGAGAGTCATGTATCCAAGCAGACCAAGGTTAAAGAGAAAACAATAAAAACCCCAAGACTGCCGGAATATTGCCACTGCTCTCCGAGGAGCTGCTCACTAAACGCGCTGAGCATGCCCTAGCCATCTTCATCTTCTGGAAAGTATCAGTGCAACAGGCTGAAAACGGCTTAAAAACTCATTCCCACCATTTAAAAGACTGAGGATTATAATTGCAACAGGTCCGTGGGCAGAAACATGAAGGATAAAGCTTTAACTTCAAGTCACACTGATAAGTATAACAAATAAAGAGACCAAATTCCCTTAAAAAATGGGATTACAGAGGCTGTGGGGAAGAAATATTTTGAAGGAAGTTAAAGAGAAGTTAATCTGCTTTTATGTAATTTGTTTCCCTATTCTTCCTGAACTGGCTTGCTTTGGAGACAGCTGCTTTCAAGGTTTATAGCCGTGCATATGGTTGGGAGGGCTGGAATTGGCAGCCGATCGCCTGACAGAATAATGGCTAACTGGAAAAATAGCTGGGTATATAATTTACAGATGATACGACCACATCAAATTCAGTGAAACACAACCTATTCATTTTTACAGTCTCCAGATTGCTGTCTGTTGTGATCTGTTCCTCCTGATTGCTCCCCCGTCGCGCTGCTCATCATCTCTCCTCCCACCGGCACCCATGGCGGGGAGGACGACGACAAGCGGCAGTGCTGCGGAGCAGGAGGAGATGGAGATCTCAATTTTGGAGGTTTGTATGGTTTATATAGGGACAGGAGCCAGAGCATCGGTACCACCAGGTCTGTGTCTCTGCAGAAAGTAGGTCTGCACATCAGCGGCGTGGTGGGCGCCCCGAGGTCTGTAACCCATAGCTCGTTCCTCTCCCACCCACCACCCGGGCTTCCAGCCCTGTGGGATCTCCTGGGGCTCAGGCAGCCCAGCAGGTCTCGCACCTCCAGCTCGCAAAGCTGTCCTTGCTCTGAGAGGAGCCAAATGGCCCTTGGTTGGGGCCCTTCAAAATTTCCAAATTTTGAAATTGTCTGGATTTGAACCCCAAGGTGAAACAGTCACAAAACCAGCAATAAAACTGGTGAAGACGCAGACTCTGGTTACACCAACAGTATTTGACCTTCTGCAAATATCCCTGTCTTTCCTGCTGGAATATTGGCTGAAAAAAGTTGCCCTTCTAAAAGTGAGTGCTCTTCTGAGTGTACTGGTTTTTTTAAATCTGGGCAGAGCTACTTCTTCGTGCTGTTTTTCTTCCTCGGTTTTCTCAGTGGGGGGGGAATGACAGTGAAAAGGCTGAGAGAGTGAGAACCATGAAATGCAGATGGAATCTAGAAAAAAAGGGCTTTTTCTAAAAACTGGAAATATTTCATCTCCGAATAAATGGCTTTCTATACAGATATCCATTTATTGTGAACATACCAGTTCTTATTTTCTCATTGGAAAAAACCCAAAAGTGTTTTTTTAAGCCTTCTGTTCCTCTCCCCAAGAAACAGAGATGTGGCAAAACCCAAGGACACTGGGAGGTGATTCATGTTGTGGCACACAGGGACTGCATCGCTTCGTTCCTGGGGTTACAACCGGAGGAAGCTTCTTTCCTCGCAAATGCCCACGTTACCCTTGAGGTGATCTGTATAATCCACCCTACGCTGCGTGGTGAAAAGTGTCCTTGTTTGAGAAACAAATGCCAGTATTACTGAGGCATTAGTCGCAGTTGTATCCTGCCTCTGGGCTGAAGATTTTAGTAGGCTAAACTCCTCAGCTCCTCTTGACATTATCGCTCTGTTTGTTATCCCCCACGCAGGGAATTCAGCTGGCCAGCGTGAACTGCCGTGATGTTTTCTTGTCGCAAATTCACGGCTTCACCAGGTAGGCAATACGTAACGTTTGAAATATATTCTGCATGGGTTGGAGAGGGTCACGCCGCTGGTGAACCTCTCAAAAGAGCCCAGGCAGCACCCAGGCTGGCGCGGAGCACAGATAATATTGATTTCTTCAGCTGCATTGTGTTACAGAGTGTGGCCTTGCAAAGAAGGAAATTACTCCAGCGGTCGCAGCAAGTGTAAAAACTGCCGTGTCGTTTAACAGACGCGGTGCCAGGGCTTTTATAGAGCGTAATCCAACTCTTTCAAAATTCTGCTGAAGGATACTTGAGCTAACAAGGCTCTGTGCTCTCTGATGAAGCAAGCCATGTACATTAGCTTTATTGTCAAGACGTGGCGCAGAGCATTTATTGCTTTTGGCTCATGTACAGTGTAGGATTATTCTGTGAGTTTACACAAGACTGTCTATTTGTAGTTGAAAGTGAATTATTTGCTCATTAGTGGTTCAGAAAGGTCTGCTTGCTCCCACAGTGTGAGACAGCTTGGGCTTCTCTGGGTGATGAAACGTGCTTCCTTTAGCCCAGGCTCGACAGAGGCTCAGAGCATCTTCAAGGTGGTCCAGAGGACACGGGGTTAGGAAAAGCTGGAACTATTGTAAGAAAAATATTCATCTCTTGTTCTTTTTTGTTGCTCTTGCTTGCAGCAGCACCATGTCACTCAGGTCTGTGCGTGCCGGAGGAGGGAGGTGGAGGCAGAGGACAGCGAGGCTCTGGCCAGCCTCAGCCTCTCCTGTCACTTCGTCTTCCTCAGCGTGTCGGTTCTGGTGAGCTCAGCCCAGCTTCGGTAGCCTGCCGTGGTCTGGGATTTTATACTTGCTTTGCACCTCTTAGAAAGCGTTCTCTGAATCAGAAAATATGGCAGATGGCAGCTTGTGAGAAGAAAACAGCTCTTCAGTGCCAGATTTAAGCAAGTACATAAGCTTTCATTATATATTTAAAAAAAAAAAAAAAGAGAGACAACAGTGCTATTTCGAAGGGAAATAGGAATATGCTTAATACTTCCCTGAGCTGACCCCGGGTGTTTGAACCCCAGTCGATTAAAATTCCTTAGCTTTGATCGGAGCAGCGCACCGCACCATGGCCCCCCGGCCGCTCACGTCCTTCGGCTGCAGCGTAAGCAGCTGCACCCAGGAGTGGGGTTCACGGCACTGCCGGGGGCACGGGCAACCCCCGCGCCAGGCCATGAGCCGGTGAGCTTGAGGGGTGGGCCGTCAGCTGAAAACTGCACCCCACCTTTTCTGCTGATCCCGTGGGATATCACGCAGGCTCTGTCAAATTGCAAAGCTGATTTTCTGAGTGTTTAGCAGGAACTTAGGCAAGCTTTTGGAAAAGGACGTGAATTTTCCCCTGACCCATATTTATTTGCTTTATGAAACCGCAGCACTGCAACATTATAGTCTTTTGTCCTACTTTTTTTCTGAAAGAAAATACTTACTCGGCTTTGAAGAGGAATATCACAGAAGCCAGTGCTGTACAGTAGGCTTAGCATATTTTGCCTCTCCTGGCTGCAGCACTTGCCACTCACCTTGTTCCTAAAGAATCGTTTCTTATCACTGCCAACCTCCACGTGTTCCTAGAGAAACAGGGCCAGACTGCTCTGCCTTGACATGGGCAAATTTCTGATTTTCAGTTAGTTTTTTCTGGCATGATTTCTGTCATACGAGGGTGGAATATTTAGAACTATGGAAACAGTATTGTTGGAATGAGCTGCAGCCATCCTCTGCTGCCAGCCCCGTCTGCTGAGGGACGAACGCAGGAAGGCATTGCCCAGATGTGGGCAGCTGTGTGGACATGGAAATCGATGGGTATTCAAGGCGTGGATTACTGCAGGGGCTGCTTATTTGTGTGTAGGCAGGTGCAATGCTGGGTATAGACTTGAGACAAGTTTTGTATCACTCTGACTTGACTGGAAGGAAACTATTTTATAGCAGAAATGGAAAACTCTGGTGGGAAAAGCTGTAGACGATGGCCCTAGAGCCTGGTGCCTATTCCCTGTGCCATTGCTGTGTAGGACCACGGTTTTGAGTTCTACTTCCTCTCTGTTTTGTCTGTTCAAACCACTGGGAACAAGGATTAGTCTTTACTTTGAGATTTTAATATTCAAGGATAGATTAAGACACCAGCGTCCTGATGTTAGATGACCATTAAATACTAAATTCTATCAAATCCTCCAGCAGCATTAGTCGAATCAAGCCCTAAGTCCTAAAAGCTTTATACTTTCTCCAAAATAATTACAGCACAGCATCACCTTCGAAGCCATGTTGTTCTTTGTTAATCAATAAATGAGCAATTCCTGGATACGTCAACTAGGGGAGGTCCAGCCGGGTTAGTCGTGGCCCCCCCTTGGCCAAGCCATAAGTGAAAAGCAGATCCTCGTGGCTGAGTTACAAAACCACTAAACAAAATGGAGATGTTGATGTTCATTATTGATTTTATTGTTTGCTGCCATGGAATGGTGCTAGTGGGAGCTGTTGTAATCGGATTACTTTAAAACTTACTTACGGAAGGAAGTGCTTAATTTATCCCCCCTTTTTTCCTTTGCCAAAGTGATATGATATCAAGGTATCAGCTGTGTTTCTTGTAGAGCAGCCCTTCTCTTTGGGGTTTTCTCACTGTGTTTGTGTAATTTATTTCATATCACTCCCCATGATATTTTCTAAAAAAAATTTGCATGTGTTTTATCTCCTAAAGTAATCACTCATATTTGTTATGGAATAGAACAGACAACGACTGTTGATGATATAACCCCAAAACGTTTCTGAATTCTGGAAATATCTACTGAAAACTACATTTACTAAACATTCATCTACAACTCCCTGTGCTGTCAAGTCACAGATACGTGCCTGTACAGCCTGCATGTCTTTGGGATTCAAGTCAGACAGGCTGATACCAGTTTAACGGAGGATCTGGGAAATGCTGCGTTTTGAGTCATACGTCCTCTCATAATCTGTGAGGTGAAATGGTTTTTCTGATTTGATTCTTTACTGCCTTCCTCGTTTTGCATCAGATCAGATCGGGTGTGAAATGGCGGGAAATCCAAATGGCAGGTTGGTTTGTCTGCCCGCCCTCCGCTCCTTCCTGGCCGTGTGAGTGATTGCCGCGAGCACAACAGAGAAAGGGTAATTAGGCCTTAATTGCACCTGATTAGTCCTGTACCAATATTAGTGGCAATTTCAATGGGCAAAGCGCCTGTGGAAGCCATCCCCCATCGTTAATCAGAGGCATTTGTGGGGCATTAGGTGTTCACCCTAAGGACTACACCAGCTCCTTGCCATGGTCTACTCCAAGTGGCCACTTGACGTGGGGAACACCTGCCTTTCAAATGAGCAAGATTTTTAATCTCTGGAGCCAAATGTAACCCTCTCCTTGCTGTATCCTGGCTGCATTCCCCGCCATGGCTTGGCAGTGAGCGGCTCTGACCTCGGCAATTCCCGTCAGGCTCCCCCTGCCCACCACGAACCGCCTTTGAAAGGAGCAAGGAGTTCTTGCTGACGTGGCTGGAGAGCAGCAAATCTTGATACCTGCCTCTCAGAGCCTGGCTCGCGGGCTTATAATGATGTATTTACTCTAGCACCTAGAGTAAATGAATTATATTAAGCCTCTGCAAATGGTCATAAATATGATAGTCTGTGTGAACTGAGGTAATTGCCTGCTTTATATATGTGTTTATCTTCACTGCGTTGCATACACAATGTGCATTATGTCAAAAAGATGATAAAAAGCGGCCATAATGCTGCTGAACTGCATAATTCTTTTTAGTTTATGACTGAAGCTCGGAGTTATCTTATGCAAAGTTAGCTGCAGTAGTTTTAATATAAATTAACATACTTATAAAATGTCAAGGAGCATTAATTGATAATTTCTGAGGCCTACCTCGCTAAATACCAATTCGGTTCTGAAACCTGTCTTTGCAAGTTTAATATATGGAAAATAATGCTTATTCATGAATGGCTTATGTAACTTGGAATTAATTACATGGCAGCTAGAGCTAGCTGTTACAGATGGCCTTTTTATAAAACGAGGTGCCGAAAATAAAGTTTCAGGCCCCACAAGGGAACTTCTGGGCTGGGTATTCAGCACTTCGGAAAACCAGGGCACATCATCTTGTGTGTAAATATCGACTTACTAACCTAATTCTGGACCCACTTTTGAAAGAGAACTGGCCTCTATAAAAGCTTTTAACATCAGCCGCTTCTCCTGCACGCTGAAGGAGTATGGCAGAAACCCAGCGTACCCCCAGCCCACCCGCTCCCCCACCGTTCTCCTCGTCTGGAAGATGGAGACGACACTGAATAGCTCCAGTTGAAAAGGTGAAACAAGCTAAGGTTTATTTCTTTGAACAATTAGGAAAGGGTTGGTGGGTTCCTTTGCCTGCCCCGCAGCTGGAGCAGCATTACAGCTGGCAGTAGTTAGTGTAATGGGCCAGTCTGGAGGTGCTCAGATGAATACTAATGGTTAATTAATACAGGCCTGAGTTGTAAAAAAACCCAGCTTCTCTCTTCACTGTTTTATGCCAGGCACCAGGAAAGCACTGACATCCCTACGAGAAGGCTACCTGCTCCTCTCTCCATCTTTTGCCGCTGCCAGCAGTGAGCGTGCTCAGCTCAGCACCACAGCGTGCCCGCTTTCAGACCTCATGGGAGCTTTATTGCCTGCCTAAACAAAGTTAAGTAAGGCTGAGGGATGAGATTTTAAAGCATTTATTGATTTCCTTTAATATTCTGTTATTTCTTTTCCATCAATGCAATATTTACTTTATCTAGTGCACTGCAGTATAAGTATAGTCCCAGAAAATGATACACATAATGTTATTTTCATATCTAGTCATACAGATATAAAATGAAAGAGTGCCTGTAACTCACTTAAAATAAGGAACACAAACACCACCTAGGAAACTCTGCTATGTGAGCCCAGCACTCTGCGGTTATCCAAGCTCTGATTACCCGTGTCGGAGCGGGGCAGGACACACCTTCCCGGAGCACGGCGGGGAGGGATGGGTTTCCTTAGCATCAGTGGGGGTTGCAGCGTTTGGGGTCCCAGAGCCGTGCAGTGATGGGTTTCTATGGCAACCGGCTGGCAAAGCCAGGGATGGGGGAGAGGGGGGCCCTGCCCTGCTGTACCTGCAGCTTTTACCCTTTTTTTTTTTTTTACCAAATAGACCCTTCTTTCATGTTTTTCCTCTTCTCTTTTTTGCATTGCGGCTGTTGAAACACAGGGTTTATCTTCCTGTCCTCTGCGGCTCGTGACCTCGGGGAAGGGCCATAGGGCACCGGGTGTGTTTGCCCACGCGTGCTCGGGGACCTCACTCCTGTGGCCACTCGTGTGACTCCTGCCGTGCAAAGGGCGGCAGCAAGCACCACGTGTTATCAGCGTGGATCGCCTTTAGTGTGTTCAAGATTTGTTTGTGTTGCTCCCTCGTTTGCTCTCTGATGCCCATGTGGCACACGGGACACCAAACCCTTCCCATTTCAGCCCCTCCCTGCTTCCTCAAAGTACAGAAGAACTTAAATTTCCTTATGTCCACCTCCTCTATGCTCCTTTGCCACAGATGAGAAGCAGAGGGCAAAGACACAGATCATCAGATCCATAGGAAGGAGCTATGGCTTTAATCTGAGTTACAACCAAGTGCTGACAGGCTGCCTTGAGGGATGAGGAACGGGCTGGACCGGTGGCCAGTGGGGTGGACTGCAAGATGTCCCCCAGCAGCCTGCTGTAGCTCCCGCTCCTTGAGCAGGGGTGGGATGGGACGGTCTCCAGAGGTCCCTGCCAGCCTCGGCTGTCCTGTGACTCGGTGACTCTGTACTCAGTGAATCTAATTTTGGAGCAGAGTCTACCCCACCGTGCTAGTGGTAGTACAAACACGCAGTAGGAGGTAGTCCACGTCCTGAAGACCTCCCCAGAACAGGGAGGACAGACACTGAGGAAGGATGGGGCGAGAGGGGAGCAGTTTCTGTTTCCCCTAAATTAAGCCCTCCCCTGGGGTCGGTGCCAAAAATGGGACTAGAAACAATCTCTCTGATAGCCAGCAAGCGCTTGTTCCCCTTAACCGCCCGGCCCTTGTCTCCCTGCTTGCGTTTTCATCCCCTGCTTCTCCCAGCCAGCCATCCCGGTAACCTGGGGGGAGACAAGCCTCTCGCTCTTCAAATCTCCTTGTGTACTTCATAACTGTGCCTTGTTGTTTGCTTGGGGTTTTTTAGGGGTTTTTATTTTGTTTGGTTTTTTTTTTTACTTCCAGCAGCAACACTGTGGAGTTTCAGGGGGTGTTTCCCTCCCCCATCTGGCGCCGCAGATGCTGTCCTCGCCTTGCAGCGGGACGCAAGCGGCAGCGGCAGAGCGGGCACAGCAGCGGGAGGCCGGGGGGTCGCACCAGCTGGAGCCCCCCGAGGCTTTTGGGGAGCAAGCCAGGCAGGTAGGTAGCCCTAGCCGGGCAGAAGTACCGTTCAGCTGCAGCATACGCAGACACGCAAACTGCTCCTTCCCACTACCTGCAGCGTTCCCACCGCGATCATCTCCCGTACTACGCCGTAACGGGGTCCAGTTTTATACACAATACCAGGAATCATTTTGTCTTCTCTTGCTTGAAACGTAAAAAAAATGCTTTAACCCATCTGCGAAGCAACTGCTTCCAATTAAATTTTGTGATAAAACCAAATGAAGCGTAATTGAGAAGAGACAAGATACACTTGCCCTGAGAACAGAACGATAAGAAATTCGCTGTGACGGTGGCGCGATGTGTGTTGCTCCCGGACGGCGCACGCACCGGCCCCACTGCCGGCTGCCCTGTCGCCGGGGCAGTTGGCTGCTCTTCTTGGGAATCTTAAAACACGTCTTTGTCCTTGCGTGTGGGACCGCTCCTCTACGATCTCTCATGTGCTAATGAAAGAATTAGGCTCAGCTATCAGGAATTAAGCAAAAATGTACTGACACGTGTTCCTGGAGATACTGCTGAAGGAAAATGTATTTTGGATGCTCCGCTGCCTGCTGCAGATGTGAATATTGCAGAGCGTGCAGCCTGTCTCTAGTGGGTTGCTTGACCATGAAATTGCCCGTGAAATGGGAATCCATTGTTTATCATGCTAATTAGTAACCCGAAAAGTTTATTTAAAGGTCACTAGAAAGCAGTGAGAAATATAATAGTGTGTTAATGGAAGAAAATTCAAGAAGCCATAGGGGGTTTGGATTATTTAGTAGAATATTATTCCTCATATTTAAGATACTTTCTGAGATGTGCATTAAATTAAGGGAGATGAAGGAATGTTTTAATATAACTTAGTGTGAAAATAGCCTTCAGAATTTATTTTATTCATAGATTTTTGCATCAAAGGTCTTATAATGATTAATTTTCAAACTTACAGGTTTTAATAGCAAAATAAGAAATAATAGCTCCAAAGTTCCTTTGAAATACTTAATAAAATACTGTTCTTTAAAGCACTAGATGGCTTTCAAATGCCACTAGTACTTCAAAGAACAGTATTCTTTACAATATTTCCATACAAGTATTTCCATTTGGTTTCCTACGCTGTGCACAGCTGACTCACTGTATGTAGCGCAGAAATATTTTCAGATGGGCAAAATCACAGTATTGTTATATTCCAAGAAAACACTGGACTGCAAAACTGTACCGAGTACTAGATAGGGTAGAAGTTTAAATGCAAGTTAACTTGATGTTACAGAGGTTCCTTGGCCTTCCGGATTCCAGGATAAACTTTAAAAAAAATCTGTAGCTAACAGATGTAATTACTATAGCTGTTCCTGGCTTTATCCGCCAGACCTCTGGAGGAGGAGCGCAGCAGGTTACTGGGTCACAAGCAAGTGAGAAAGATCCTTCATCGGTCCAGTCCAGTATGGAGCGAGTAAGTTAAAGCTGGTTTTGCCTGTTGAGCAGAACATTTGGCAATTAAGGTAGGGTAACTGAAGCAGTCACCCCCCCGGGTGGAGGAAGAGAGGCTTTTCCTGCAGTCCGACCGGCTGAAGGGCACGTGCCTGGTGCAGGGCTGATGCAGACGCACAGGAGGGCTGACAGACACCCCCAACCCCGATGCTTTTTGTAGGAAAATTTACATCTTTCCCCACAGACAAGAGGTATATTCATGTCTACCCAAAGGTGCGTAAAAACAGGGGTTCCAACCTGGTGCGTGCCAAAGTGTCCCCTTAACAGACATTGGAGAGAGAGACGTTCCTCCTTGGATGCTATAAAACAAAAGCGCAGGATTCGGCCCCTTCCAGCGGCCCGGGGAGGCAGAGGGCAGCGCTGAACAGCAGCTGGGCTCCCGTTACAGGAGCTCTAGTGATTGTAAATTCAAGCGTGCAAAGGATTAATCGCCAGCAGGTGTCAAAGATAAGAAATTTCTCTCTGATCCGGGCAGGGGGTAACTTTGTGTATTTTCCTATATTGTTCTCTTCTTGCCATTGTTCGTTAGAACATAAAATGAATCTCTACGTGAGGAAATGGGATAAATAATTTTGCTGCTGTCAGAATAGGAAAAAAACCAATTTGCCAGGGCAAGTCTTCAAAGGGGAGAAATTGTTAATTAGGAAATTACTACATGAAAAAATGTAATTGTGGAGGCCAGACACTTCTCAAAAGCTAGCCTGTAGTTTTACAACCTTCCCGCAGCACAGGGTTATACATAGTCTGCCCCAGCAATTTGCTCGGGCTCCTCGCCTACTCGCATTGTAGGAAAATGAATGAATTTAGGCAATTAGTAGAGCTGGCGATTGCCAGGGCCCTCCCCGTCATCGGCAGCTCCTCATCCGCTTGTGGCTGCCCTTTTCTCTCCATCTCCGGGCGCAGGTCTCAGCCTGGGAGGTCCACGCGCATTAGCCGGCGCAGGAGGTCCTGCCACCCTCGCTGCTCCTCGCCGTGCCGTGAGAGGAGCGAGAGGCGATGCGGGTAAAAACTTCTTTACCGAAAGGGTTGTCAGGCATTGGAACAGGCTGCCCAGGGAGGTGGTGGAGTCCCCATCTCTGGGGGTATTCAAAAGGCGTTTAGATGAGGCCCTAAGGGATACGATTTAGTGGGGGACTTGGTAATGCTGGGTTAATGGTTGGACCCGGTGATCTTGGACGTCTCTTCCAACCAGAACAATTCTATGATTCTATGATTCTATGAAATGCTTTAATTAGGGAGCTCATCCCCGTGGAGAGCAAACGGAGCAAAAGGACCAAACGGAGAAGGATACTCTTTAGAAGGCGATTCCCCCCACCTCCCCCAAGATCGAGGTTGTCTTTTTTCTGCTGTCTTTGCCAAGGCTGCAGAGAGCAGTTTCTGGAAGGGATTGATACGGGCAGGGTATTTACTCCGCTTGCAAAGTGAACGGGCTTGCTTTCATTGCGGTGCACCGGGAGCATCCATGAAGGGAATTACTGCTGAGAAATAGCACTCTGTAAGTTCATGCTTTAGTTTGCTCTCCTTCCAAAGGGACAAACCCTGATGAGGTCACTAAGGAGCTAGCCCTAGGCACGAAGAAACTACTCAAATCAGTCTGGTGCTGGTTTGGGGTATCAAACCCAGCATGACAACAGGAACAGCCAAGTTAGAGAGGAACGGTTTAAAATTCAACGACTCTTACAGATCCTTAGGAAACGTACGAAATACATCATTTCAATCATCACTTCATCATATCCCTTAGGTGGCCCTAAGGGATATGATTTAGTGGGGGACTTGGTAATGCTAGGTTAATGGTTGGACCCGATGATCTTGGAGGTCTCTTCCAACCAGAACAATTCTATGATTCTATGATCATTTCAGTATGGGAAAGAAAAGTCATGGCGCCTCTGTAATAACAGCAAAGCAAATGGAGCAGTCAGGAATAATTAACTATGTGGTAAGTGCCAAAGTTGGCTGATTGGGCTGTTCCAGTAGATGTGGCTTCTTTACAGGAGTTCCTAATGCGATAGATGATGCCACTAGATGTGGTTTCTTGATGTGGGGGAAAACAACGTTGGGTACTTGAAGTCATAAACCAATGTGGCTTTAGGAGTTTCGCCATCACCCTCGGCAGGAGCTGAGGTACAATCACTAACGGGGAACTTCTCTACAGCGTTTACATTGATGAAAATGGAGAATGGACCTTTTCGGTTTATTTAAAAATAAATTAAAAAAAAAGCATTGCCTGTAGCCTTGCATGCCTTTGCAAGCAGAAGGCTGCCAGCCCACACACCCCATAAAAAAGCCAACGCTTTGTTTTAAATTAGCACCCAATTTCTTGCCAAAGGAAACAGAAGCAGCAAGTCAGTCATCTGAGTTTCTCTGTCTCTGGTCTCCCAACAGGCCACTTCGGCTGAGTGTCAAAAGCAAATGCCTGTAAGGAAGGACATTTATACAGTGCAGAAGAAACACACTTCTTATGCGCATCTGCTGAACAGTAAGTCTTGACTAACCATCCAAGAAATGAGATCCCTGTGCTTTTTGCATGCCTTCTGTTGAAGAAAGGCTATACACCTTTGACTGATAGATTTAAAAAATAGAAACAATGCTCAAATAGCATTTCATGGCACTCTCCAGTTTTCCTTTTTTCTGAAAAAAATCGTTGTTAGCACTTGTGAAAAGTCATTAGCAAGGAGTCCATTGCCTCCCAAGACATTAAGGACAGGTTTTAATTATTTCCCCTGTTTCCTAACGGTATTATGGAAATCTTTTCACTTTGATTTCAATGCTAAAGTAATTAAGGACAAATTACAGATCAATGCAATAGCGTATTTCTTTCCTTGTTTGTTCGTTCTTTAAAAGAATGGTGCTCAGAGGAGCCGCTCCCTTGAACGAGTATGCCGAAGAAGACCTTATTCTCCTGGAATAGCAGAAACTTGCCGTTGGTCTTTGCTAAGTCTCTACATCCGTTTTGGACCACGTCAGTGCATATCAATAAAGGGAAGTAAAAGCAAACATGATTGACTGAAGTGTAGAGGAAGCTGTAATGGACATTTCTCATTTTGACAGCTGTCCTTGTCCTCATGCTCGTCGATCTTCTCCAAACCTAACCAAGTGACTCCTCTAGTGGAAGGCTTGTAGAGTCCGTTTTCCCGAGCAGTGGAAAAGGTAGCTTTCCATCTGTACGGGTTTATTTTCCTTTATTGCAGTAAAAGGAACGTGCACTCAAGCGGAATTTGAAGTCACTGGCAGAAAATAAGGCAGCAAGATCACATGAAGGCAACTGGAGGAACTGTAAAGGTGTAAGCAATGGATGGAATAGTAATGAGGGAGTTAGATAAAAGACAGGGAACGTGTAGCACTTTGAAGAGTAAAAGATAAGCAAAGCAAAACGTCCAGCGAACGTCCCGGTGACAGTATCCCAGCAACAATAAATTCTGCTTGTGATAGGGCAGGCTGAGAAAAAGCCGTGGACTGACGGTTTTCTAATCTCCTGCCAAAAAATCCTGGTCACTGGCACCACTGCATAATGTTGAGTGTAATGTGGAAAACTCATATAGGTATGTATGACGTTTATGCAGCTACTACTGCCAAGAAAATTATTCAGAGAGATAGAAGTTGACAGCCAGTACTGATGATCTGTATTAGAGCTCTTTGAAGAGGTATCTGTCGGCTGTGAGAATTAATTTGACTTCCAGTTCAGGTGGAAGATGCTGACAAAGAAGTCCTGTTGCTGGATGGGCAATTCTGGGGTTCTGTTTTCTGCACAGAAGCGATGTTGGCCTCTTCGCTTATCTGCTACCAGGAAAAAGGAATGGGATGGCTGGTTGCCACGTGGATCAGTTTATCAATGTAACAGGGTCTTGCAGACGAAAATAAATGGGAATTTCCTGTGGATGAGCATCTGTGTGGCAGTAAAGGGTATCAAATAGAAGATGACTAGCACGTTTTTTGAGGAAGAGGAGAAATGAGGCTCATGCAGGTATGCTTGGGCATTCCGCCAATGTAAGGAAAGAAAGTGATAAATAGTCAGATGGCTCAGAAAAGCCTGAATGGAGGAATAATAGCCATCAGTAGTGAAAGACGTTGAATTAGATGGATTCCCACATCTAGAAGCTTCCTATGGTTATTATTGATGGCACCAAAAGTTTTATTTTTTTCCTTTACGTACTTCTCCAGTGATCTGGTTAGTATTTCAACAGGCAAAGGCGGGTGACGGAAGGATTCTGGAAGGAAAGGGAAAAATGACATAAACGAGCTAGAACAACAGCTGTGCATTGGCAAGGAGTGCAAGGAAAAGTAAGAAGAACTGGAGATAAACCTAAATGACAAAGACTTTGCTTTCCTAGTTATCACTAAAACATGTTGGAAAGAGTCTCAGGAAATGGCAAGTCACTATTTCCACCGGCTTTCTGAATCTCTGAGCCTTTTTTCCCTTATCTAATGTCCTAGACCAGATTTTAAAGGTACCTGAACACCAGGAGGTGGTGATTTGCATATAGAAAATTCACTGCTCCCCTACTCAAACTCTTGCACGTCTGTCAAATTGGAAAATTCTGCCCCGTATCCTCTGGCGAGGGATGTTGAAACGGGTGCAGTGGTTCTCGCAGGCAGAGGGAGGCAACGTGCGGGTGAGTAAGTATTTCAGAGATTGCTCCGTAGTGAAATTGTCTCAGGCAACGAATCATTTTTGGACTTTCTAAAGGTCATTTTAAGTTCCCCTGAACTTTTAAAGTTGGCTATTTAATAAAATAAAATAAAAAGAAAGAAATGTTAGTCTAGATAAATGTCAGTCAGGTGAGATACCCTGAGAAACGCTCTGGCAGATCATGGCACTTCGGCAACGGCGCTTGGGGAAGAGAGCAGTCAGCAGTGCTGCCTTCCCTGATGATAGCCTGAAATTGAAATACCGTCTCTCCCTCTTGCAGCATATTTAAGTGGAAGTTCATTGCCCTCCTGGGCACACGGATTTTATAACTGACCTCTGAGAAGTGACTAAGCCAATCTTCTGTCACCACTTCTGTAAATTAAAGCCCAAAGACTGGCTGAAGGCAGCTACTTTTTGAGAGGAAGAGACCAGGCTGAGACCTGCCCTTTTTTTCTGGGACCTCCTTAGGGACAGTCCTTGATGCTTTTTGAGTGATTCATGGGGCTGGTGAGGTGCTGATCACCACTGTTCTTGGATGCTTGGTACCCTGCAGGTACCAGCTCTTAAGCCCCCAGCAGTACCAAAGGAGGAGAGGATGGAGACTGTGCTTGGTGGGTTAAGAAATGGAGACTCCTGTGATGGAGAAGGCTGCAGGCTTGTGGCTTCAGGCACCATAGAATCATAGAATCGTTTTTGTTGGAAGAGACCTTTAAGATCATCGAGTCCAACCATTAACCCAGCACTGCCAAGGCCACCACTAACCCATGTCCCCAAGCGCCACATCTACACGTCTTTTCAATCCCTCCAGGGATGGGGACTCCACCACTGCCCTGGGCAGCCTGTGCCAGGGCCTGACAGCCCTTTCGGGGAAGAAATGGTTCCCAATAGCCAACCTAAACCTCCCCTGGCGCAACTTGAGGCTGTTTCCTCTCGTCCTGTCGCCTGTTCCTTGGGAGAAGAGACTGACCCCCCCTGGCTCCAACCTCCTTTCAGGGAGTTGCAGAGAGCGAGAAGGTCTCCCCTCAGCCTCCTTTTCTCCAGGCCAAACCCCCCCAGGTCCCTCAGCCGCTCCTCACAGCACTTGTGCTCCAGCCCCTTCCCCAGCTCCGTTGCCCGTCTCTGGACACGCTCCAGCACCAGGATCAAAGCTCCTGCTCCACCTGCAGGTTTGCAGCTCAGGAGTGGAGTCAGTGCCCTGACAGCGAGGAACACCCGAGCTGGCAGAGCCCAAGCCCCGCGGCAGCACCGGGAGGGTCAGGGTCCGCGGACAGACCGCCACGGGCGCCGCTGGAGCGAGCAAGGCAAGCAGCAGTGCACTGAAAGGTGCATAGAAGTACAGTTCTACATGTAGCAAAAAACTGTAATTTAAACCAGCAGAATGACGTTTTCCAGTGTTGTTAGAATAATTTCAGTTCCAGGTATGTAGATTTTTTTTTTTTTAGTTCTTCTCCAAATCTGCAATCAGTGTTTGCCAGAAATGAGAAATGGATTGGTTTTTCAACAGTGCTGTGCTCCAGGTCAGCTGGATAACATGGGAAATGGCAGGCTAATGACAGTTTAACACCAATTAACAGACCACTTTATAATAGATTAGCATTCTGAGTCTGTTCAATTGATAATTACAATAATTAACTCTCTGAGCTTGCATGCACTTTTGAACAGAAATTTGGTGCCTTTGTTTACGCTGAAGAAGGAAATGCACGGAGCAGACACGGATCATTTGGAGTGTTACAGTCAGTCAGGATCGTAAGTGTACTAAATTTGGGCTTGCTCTTGAAATGTGCTCGCAGGTGACATCCTCCCAGGTGGAGGTGACTATACAAACGACTATTTTAGTCTCAGCTGAGCACAGCTGCAGGCAGAGACTGAGATTTAACATGTTGCTACGGTTCAGATAAGCTGTGAAAGGCGTTTGTGCTGTAGAACAGCTCTCTTCGTCCTTGCTTCAGGATCCCTGGTCTCCAACTGATGGATTTCCCTCCTACTCAGGCCAGCTATTTCCAACGTTTAGCACTCGTAGCTGAAGTCAGACTCCCAAATATGTCCTTTCCTGTTGGGAAAACTAACAGTGAGAAGTGTTTGGTAAGAGGCAGCTCCATACTGATGCTTATAGTGAGACGCTCAAAAGAGCTCAGCGTCTGGCGTGACTGTGTCCTGAATTCTTTGGGAAAGCTCCGTTTGGTCTCGAACCCTTCAGGCAATGCAAGTGCGGCTGCTGTAGTGATTCCTGTAAGTGGTTTATGGAAGGCTGCTGGCACCCGCGCGTGGCGGTGGTTATCTACGGGACTGGAGGCAGAGCACGGAGAGGGTGGTCAGACAGACCTGCTGGCGCTGGGGACGTGTAGCCAGGTCTCTGGTCCATTGTCTCGGTGGGTTAATGGTTGCAAGATCTCCTTTGTAATTCTTGGGTTCCTGTTGACTTTGAGTCTCATTTAATTTTGTTGACCTCCTCTCTTAAATACTGTGAAATCTCCTTATAAGAAATGCACAAGGTGAGCTCTATTTGTGGTTATTTTATAAATATTCAGGCCGTGGTCAGAGCTAATACAGCAGGGGAGCTCTGCAAATGTAGCCTGTTTGGGTATTTCTTCAATCCTGCACAGATTAACAAAGTAAACCATTTGATGTATGCGGCACCAAATCCCGCTTCCTCTGGAGGATGGATTTCAGTATCATTAAGGAGCCAGGATCTGTCCTGGCAATGTGGAAAAAGAGGTTTAAAAGAAAAACTGGGTTTTTAAACTGGAAGTGTATCGTTTGGGTTGAATGGCCGGATTGTTTTTGTCATGCCGTGCTGTACCGGAATAATTGGATGTACGCATGGTGCGGCAACAAGCCTGGGTGACAGTGGGTTTGTCAAGGAGCTAAACAAGACGCCTGAAAGCAGAGACTGCAGTTAAAAATTGTCATCATCTTCCTTTACCCCAGCAGAGCTCGTGTCCCCTGGTGTTGACATTTCATAAAATCGCACACACAATGAACACCACTGTTCCCAGCTTGTTTGAAAACAATCTAACGGCACAATAAGGAGGTGAAATCATAGAGATAAGTGGCATTAATGATGCTACAACTGTAAATAAAAAAGCCTTGACTTTTCCCAGTAATGGCTCACCGAGGTTTAAGTTTTCTGAGGGATGACGCTGTGCTCCGTGCTGTCCTAGCGGGATGTCCCTGCCTGTAGAAATCCCGGCAGCAGAGAAGAGGAACATCCCTGTGGGATGAAGCCCTCAGGCGTGTCTGGGTACCGCATTGCCCGAGCGCTGCGATTCCTTCGAGAGGAGGCTGGGGCGAGGCAGAGATGCTGAACCAGCTTTAGCTGCTGCCTCTTGCTTGAGCCCGGGGGTGCAACTGGGACCCCGTAATAACGTTACAGCTCCCTGGAGAGCGGCAGGGCTGGCTGAGCTGCCTTATCACAGGGGACTTTGAATAGGTGGTTTATGTTTCTCGTACTAAAAGGTGCTCCGACTTTCTAAAATCTGTAGATGAGATTCTTAAATTCACGAATCCCTCTGGAAAAATTGCATGTTTGACAATCTTGACAGAAAAAGATGGAGATGGCATACAACACAACTTGGTCACTAAGGGATTAAAGTAAAAAAATCGGTGATGTGTATAAGGGTGCCTTAAAAGAGCCCATTTCATAAGGCTGAAAGCAATTTTGGGCTAAATCAGCTAGGAAAAAGAATTTGGCAGAAAAATGGGAGTAATTAGGAACGCTGACTAGGAATCCAAAATTCCTCAATCAAGGAGGGTAGCTGCTGCTTTGAGAAACCTCTGCCTTGTTCCGAAAATTAAAAATTTGTTTCCCTTCAACCTTACTGAAGAAGAACTTTTTTTTCTTCTCTTGCCTGTCACAGGGCATTCGGTTTCATCGCTTGCTGCTCAGCAGAAGGTAAACCCTCTGCTGATCCACTTAGAACATAAATAAGTCGCGCAACGCACTCCGAGAGACGTGGAACAGATGTCTGAGAGCACAGCTGCCAGACGTCCCTATTGTTAGTCACTCGCAGCTTTTAGAGTCTAATATCTCTCTGCGGTTACATTAAAGAATACGTTCTGTCCCCAATGTGCCTCAGATGAGCTCTTCAGCTCGCGGCGTCTCCCAATGCCCCGGCCGGGACCTCCTGCCCTCGGCGTCGCTGCCTGTCCTGGGGAGAAACCATCTCCCTTTGACTTTGACTTGTCTCGCTGATTGAGGAGTCGGGCTGATGGGCTGTAGAAGGCGCCGCTTTTAGTTGTTGTCAGCCAGAAGACTGATCGCTGGCGCAGAGGTGATAAAACGGTTAATGAAACAACGGGATCTTCGGAGACGCATCAACTCCTCCCTCCCCAAAGGAGGTGGTGGGCCAAGTCCTGGACTTGGGTGAGCAAAGGCAGCAGAGCTGCCACGGATCAGGCTTGCAAGATAGGAATTCTCGCGAATAATATCTTATTTGCTGCTTTCTATGCCATATATCAAATATTACAATAGTTTTGGGTTTGTTTCCTGGCAAGTGTAAAAGGAGGACAGATTTCAGACCTCTCGGAGAGTCCTTGTCTGTGATCGAAAGCCTGCAGACAAGACTGTGTTTCTAACAAACGTCTTCATAATACTTAACATTCAATAGAGTAAAAGGAGAATAATGAGCACTGCAGCTATCCCAGGTTAGTAATTACCACCGTCATTATTAATTTTCCAGAGCAATCCCGTCAAATGACTCATTATTATCTCAATTCCTTAGCCAGGACTGATTGATTCTTTCTCCCTGTTGTGCCTAATTTCATATAATGTCTGGGTACAATATAGAACTATAGAGCCAGTGTAATTCTAATGCAGAATAATTCTAAATAACCAAATCCCTTGCCTGCAGCTCTGTTTAGATCTGATGCTTTATACTAAATTGAAATAAATATCCCCATTCAAAAAAAAAAGTCACATTAAAGATGGTTATAATTATGTCAGAGGAAGAAAAATGATATCAGAAGTGATTTATTTTAATGTACATTCCATAAACATATCAATCACTGTCCTTCACTCAGACCTTGCAAATGATTGTATTGCCTCTCCACGATGCAATATAAGCTGCGTTGAATTAGCCCCCACAACTGCGCTGCTTCTGCAGCTGAGTCATTCTGTGCAAAAATACGTGTTCCTGCCCATTTTGGATGTGAGACGATACCCTACCCCAGCTCTTAGATGTGTTCGTCCCAGCTGCAGGCAGGGAGCAGGGAAAGCCCCGGCGAAAGCCTGTCGCCGCTCGGTGAAGCGATGCTCTATCGCCGGGCGAGCAGGCGTGCAGCTTCGGCGCAGGGTAGAAGGAACAAGGGGACGGTTGTTAAAGGTACCGTCTCTTCTAACCCAGCCCAAGGATTCCAGTGCTGTCGCTTCCCACTCTCCATCACTGTCACCGGAATTCCGCTGGAGACAGGGATTTATGCCAGCCCGGGATCTGGCCTGCGTGGTTCAATGTTATCTCTGTGTTGGCACCGACCAGGAGCCTCGCAGCACCTTGCAGCAGCAGCGTGGCGTAGTCTGAAATTAGTGTCGATAACCTTCAGCATGTTCGTTTCAGCCATTTTCAAGGAAGGGAGACGTGGGTTAGTCTGGTTGTGTGGCTTTTTTTTTGGAGGAGAGGCTAAACGTGATGGTTTTCCAGCTCTGTTTCATTAGCTCTGTTTGCGGTCCTAAGTGTGAAGAATTTCACTGCAAGACGAGGAGAAGGATCTCCGTGGGGCTGGTCGTATGTTTCTCGCCTCTATAGAAATGATGAGGTAGATGGGGTAGAACGATTACCTTTCCTTAAAAAATCAGAAACACACCTCTTGCATTTTTCTTGAGCTAGAGGGAAGGAAAGGAGAAGGAGACAGCAGTTATTTTACAACTTTGACCTTTCTGTCTCCCAGACTCCAAACACGATCAGGCTGGAGAGGAGAAGAGCAGACTATAAACCGGGAACGGCAAGCGGCGGGGCTGTGATGGTACCCTCAGCACTGGGCCTTCGGGTTTTTTTAAAACTAGGAAGATATGATGGTTTAATCCTGGCCTGACAGCCTAGAAATCTTGGTCTGCATTGGTAGGGAAGACTCGCGCGCTGCTTTGTCAGTGCAAACGGCCTAAGCAGAGTGCAGCAATTATAGCCGTGCAGACGTACGGCCCCGTAGTGCTGCCGGGCCGGGGGGGCGGAGGCGCAAGGCGGCTGCCTCGCCTTGCCACGTCTCGCCTCGCCTTGCCTTGCCGCGTCTCGCCTTGCCTTGCCGCGTCTCGCCTTGCCTTGCCGCGTCTCGCCTCGCCTTGCCATGCTGCATCTCGCCTTGCCTTGCCGCGTCTCGCCTTGCCTTGCCGTGCCGTGTCTCGCCTTGCCAGGACCGCCGGGCTCTGCGGGCACGGCTCGAGCTCTGCAAGCAGCTCTCGAGCTAGATTTTACGTGCATTCGGGAAGCGGGAACGGGGCCAGCAGGCTGGGTGTTCGTGCCCCAGCTCCGCTACGTGCACAGCAGCAGAGAGGCTGTTCGCTTCTTCCCGCGCGCCCAGTGACCTTTATTCCTGGCCCTGCTCGGGGAGGAGGGACAAGGAGCTCCGTGTCGCTGCTCTTGGCGTGCCTTGGCTTTGCATTCCTAACGCCAGCCCCCGCCCCAGCAGCAGGCGCGTCCCGGTGCCAGGCTGGCTTGTGTCCGCGCTGACATTTAAGGATATCGGTGTAGGTTGCTCTGGCCTGGATTGGGGGAGTCAAAAATATTGAAGTAGACAGTAAATAAATGAGGAGAGTCTTGTGACATTTCAGCATCTTGGCCGTCCACCCCTCATTTATTTCTACTGGTTATTTATTGAGTCAGTTCCACTTCAATCCATTACTGCTGAATTAAAAAATATACTTCCATAGCCCATGAAAGGAGAACTTGGTTGTGCACCCTGAACTCCTCTTCGCTGATGTGTTTCAGTATTTAAATCTGTCGGGAGCATGTGTTGCACCAGGGGTTGGTTTGGTCCGCAGGAATCAACCGGGGGAGCTGACCTGTCTCAGCGTTCAAGAACAACAGCCTTTTGGTGCTGGGGGAAACGGGGCAGTGAAACTTGTGCCGGGTGCTTTGCCGGCACCTGCCCCTGGAGCCGGGCTGGGTCGAGCCACGCCGGCCCCGGGGCTCGCGCGGGCGCTGGAGACGTCGTGTTTCACTCCTGACCCCAGCCCTGTCCTTCATCTGGCCCCAGATACAGCCGGCCCCACGTCTTCTGCCCCTGTAATGGGCCATATCCCGTCCTGTTCCTCAGGGTGTCTCGCGTAAAAGCTGTGAAATGTATGTTAAAATTTTATGATTTCCCGATTTTAATAGGAATACTTCACAATATTTGTGCTGCCTTCTTGGAGATGTCTCTACTGTTAATTTCTGCTTTTTCTGCTGTTCCTCCCTGCCATACGGATTCAGCCAGCAAGAAGAAACTAAGGTGATAGTTTTACGCACTATTTTTTCTTATTTACAGTAAATAATAATACCCTATTTATCGTAATTATCACCCAAGACATTTACTAGGTTTGAAATGCTGAAACTAAAGCAAAGCAAACCTTGAGCCCGGCAGAGGGTCCTTTTGGGCACGTGGAGTCCACTGGCTCGGTTAAAAAAAAAAAAAAAACCAAACCAAAACCCAAACAGTTGCGGTATTCCAAGAATCTGAATATAAGTTAAAGTAAATGCAACTTCTTGCATACAACCAAGCTGGGAGATAAATCTCCATGTTTTTATAATAAATGTTACTTTATGGCAATCGCCATATGCTACCTCGAGTCCTGTTTTGAGTGTACATCATAACAAGTGTGTATCCTAAAATGCTTTATTGTCTTTTTATGGCCACATACGGCTGCTGTTCCTTCCATTTGTGATTAATTTTTTTAATGGTTCCCCCTAGAACCGAAAAAATAATTAAAACTAATGAATACTCTGCAGTGACAGTAAAGGAATGAGCATATTGCATCTATTCTCACTTCCCAGATCTGATCAAAAGCCAGTGTCGAGCTGTGAAGTTGTGACGCTGACATTTTGTACTGAGCCTCCGACCACCTCCTGAGACCAAACGATGACTTTGGGGAAGATCATGAATTAGAGTTTTCATTGTTTCCCAGGAACAGTGCTGAGAGGATTGAATTAAAATCAGTTGAAGTCACAATGTTTATTTCTTAGCAGAGTCTTTTCAAGAAATTAAGCTAATATGTAGAAGATTTCAAAACAGGCAGCTCTTTTTTCCTTTGTCCCTGCCCCTGGCTTCAAGATCTGACGTATTCTACGTCCTAGGACTGATTTGTTTCAACCAAACCTTGTTAAGAGTGCAGCCGCTTTTTATTTAAACACCTGCAAGCCGTACGTGTGTTTGTACATCCAGGTTGGTGTAACTTGCTCGGGGATCCGCGGCCCCCGAAAGTCGGTGTGCGGCAGCTGCTAGCCCCCGCACCTCGGACAGCCCTGCCCGCCGGAGCGTCTCCGTGCTAGAATTAATGTGAACCTGGACTCAAAATCCAGAGCTGTGACTCAAAGCAAGAATGCTGCCTCATAAACCTGGTTTTTATCTGCCCTCCAGAAACACGTGGGTTTGATTTTTTTTTTTTTTTTTTTTCTCCAGCGTACTTGGTTTTCAAGCTTGTGCCTGTGCTTTGCACGGGAGCACAGCCAGCTTCTAGCATTTCTTAAAAACCTCTAAAATCCCCTTCTCAAAACTAATATTTATCTGTAAAGGATGTAATTAAAGTGTGGGGGTTGTTGCTGTGCATATATCTGCCGCTCTCTGGGCTTCCTGCAGCTCAAAGCGGCTTTGAAATGAAACTTAAGGGGAATAATTGACCACAAAGTGCTAGACAGGGGTTAAAGTGTCATTACCGAGAGGGAACCTTCAAAGATCCCGTTCCGGGGGGGACTGGCCGGGGCTGCGGCGCGTGGGGACGGATGAAAAGCAGCAAGCTCCCCAGGCAGCTCCCTGTGTGCCGTCACCTGCCTTCCTCCATTCATGTACATACACGCACGCGAGCACACGGTGGTTTGAATTTACTGTGAATTTTGCCTGTCTGTTCGGCAGGCCGTGAGCGACATCGGCTTTCCCAAACTACCTCCTCCTCCTCCTCCTCCGCCGTGTCGGAGCAGACCTGCAGCCACGCAGCGGGGCAGGGTTGGGGCTCTGCAGCACCGACCTTTCGGGCCACGGGCTTCTTGGCCAGTTACCGGTTACATCGATAAATACTGTTCTTCTGCTAGAACAGGTTTAGTTACAAAAATAAGCAAATAATGGATAATAAGAAAGTATCATCACCTGCATGACGGATGGGGGAGTAAGTTACCCAACATTTAAGAAGTCAGCGGTAGAGCCATAATATTGAATCCGTCTTCTGAATTCTAGTTTCGCGTCTTAAGCTTGATACCATTGCTTACTCCTCTATGCCTTATGTTGATTCATTTCTGGTTATAAGACTTTTAACTATTTAACTCAATTTGCTTTACAAGCAAGATAAACCCAGAGCTTTAGGAAAGCACTTTTTCATTTCCAAAGGTATTTGTTAATTGATTCCAAAGGGGGAACCAGTTATAGTTAAAAACCAGAAATGTATAAGGAAAAAAGAGTCATTGAAATCCATGTCAAGATACTGCCAGGTGGTCAAATTTTACTGTCCTGACTCCTTTTATTAAAACAAAAATCACTGATGACCATAAAGTTACCATTTTCTCTACTAGGTTCTCTGTGAGCTTCCCCCCTGTACAGTTATACGGTATCATGAGTTAAAGTGAACCAAATCTAAACTGTTGTGGCATATAAAAACAGCAAACAAAGGCAGGCAGCTTTTTTCCCTAACCCCCTGAGATTTATTCTGACAGTTTGCAACTAGATGAAATGGATAATGGAAGTCCCTTGTCACAATAACTCAGTTTAAATGTATTGTCAGATTAATAGACTCGGTTATCCACTCTTCCAAGGAGAAAAATGACTTGTGGTTTCAAATCATACCCTCGCTCATGGCATCCGATCAAATTAACCAAACAGGCCAAATTTAGACTCCCAGCAGAAGCCGGGCATTTTATGCACTGTGTCATAAAAATGGGTTTATTTCTTTGTTTTTAATGGTGGCCAAATGATTTCCAATTGCCGCAGCAACATGTGTCGGTGACTGCTGGCTGGGCCTCGGCTTGCAGCGGGCGTTGGGGGCCGGGGGTGCCGGCGGGATGCGCACGTCCCTCGCCCCGTGCATGGACGGGGAGGTCGGTCCCGCGCGGCCTCACCCCCTCCGCAGCATCAGCGCGTGGCCCTCGGCTGAGCGGGCGCCCAAGCGAAGGCATGCGAGTGGGCTAAGTGAACTACTGCTTAAATGGGGTGATAAAAACCACTCTTAAAAGGACCGCAGGGCTGTGTTTTCTGCTGCCTTGGATTGATGGGGAGGAATGGGAGTTTACAGCCGGTGGAAACTCGGCTTGCCATGGAGTTTGTAAAGCATTCCGTAGGATTTACTGTAGCTGGCTCACAAAAATACCCACGGGAATGCTCTCCCTGGTCTTCTCAGTCCAGGGAGAAAGCACGTTAGACCATGTCTATTCGTACCTCTCTTGTCCTTACGCTAAATAATCTCACGAGATAATTTCACTCTTTTTTCAAGGTCATGAGTTGGTTCAGAGTTATACACAGCAGAAAAAAAAAGCCCTCCCTTTCATGGGCTGTAGGAGCTACAGCAAATCATTCATAGAATCACAGAATGGTTTGGGCTGGAAGGGACCTTTCAAGGCCATCCAGTCCAGCCCCCTGCCATGAGCAGGGACATCCTCAACTAGAGCAGGTTGCCCAGAGCCCCGTCCAGCCTGACCTGGAATGTTTCCAGGGATGGGGCATCTCCCACCTCTCTGGGCAACCTGGGCCAGGGCCTCACCACCCTCAGCGTGAAAAACTTCTTCCTTATATCTGGTCTGAATCTCCCCTCCTTTAGTTTAAAACCATCACCCCTTGTCCCATCACAGCAGGCCCTGCTAAAAAGTTTTTCCCCATCTTTCCTGTAAGCCCCTTTAGGGACTGAAAATCTGCAATAAGGTCTCCCCGGAGCCTTCTCTTCTCCAGGCTGAACAACCCCAACTCTCCCAGCCTGTCTCCATAGCAGAGGGGCTCCAGCCCTCGTGTCATCTCCGTGGCCTCCTCTGGCCCCGCTCCAGCAGGTCCGTGTCCTCCTTGTGCTGGGGGCTCCAACAGGGGAAAGGACCATTTCGGTACAAATGAAGCAGCCCCTTTTCCTGCCCTCGGCTGTGGTTTTGCAGCGGTGGGAATCATGGGGACGCGGGCAGACGTCCTGGCTGCAGCGTGCCGAAAGCGGGGTGCATGCAAGGGCCCTTTGTGGCAGCGGGACTGGAAGCAGTGGTGACACTGGTGGCAGCGCATCCCCGGGTCCAGCGGTCCATCATTGCAGTGGATGGGCTACGCGTCTGCACGGCTGCCGCTGCATCTCTACGTGGGGTTGGTTGGGGGTTTTCAGGGGAGTTTTGATATTCTGTTTTGCATGTTGTCAAAAAACAGCTCTGAATTTGCAGTCCATCCATCCATCCGTCGCACGTGGTGCTGCATTTGAGAAGCAGGTTCGTTTATTAACGCACGTGGAGTGAATTATCCCGGTTTACATCTGGAGAGTGGCAAATTGTTGGATTTAATAGCTGTAAGCTCCTCTGATCTGCAATCACTGTCTGCTGGATCTTCTGATCTGACAAAGCATCGTGCGCAGTACTGCAAGGATCTTTCCCCAGCCTCGCCGGGGGAATCCTGCTGTCAGGCTGCAAACGTACGGTGCGTGAAACGTGTAATTTTGAAGCCTAAACCTCTGAGAGCGCACGACACTCTGAGGCAGCAGTTTACCTTCAAAGTCGCGTCTCTGCCTGTACTTGCCACCTCTTGTGATTTAGCACTACCGCTCACATTTCCTCCACAGAATGTCATAAGGTTTACTTTCTCAAAATCTCATCTTCTTCTCTTAATTAGGCATTTTCACACAATGAACTATATAGGAGTCAACGAAAAAGGTGTCGATGTGCGGGGTGGCCTGGCCCCATGGATGCTGATTGATAAAGCTGGCAGACGGGGAGATCATCAGCTTTGAAGATTGGATTTTCTTCTGAAGCCGTCGAATAAATAAGATGGGCAGAAGAACTAAATGGCAGGGAGAATGTGCAGCGCAGCTCCTTCCCCACGCTGCCAGAGGTTGCTCAGGTCAGTGGGGTTTCCACCTCAGCTTTTCCTTCTCTGTGATTTTTTTTAAGCCTATTTTTGCTAATGGCAGCTGCTACTTGCCCCCTAACTATGGCTCGTTTAAGTGGTTGCCCCGAGGGGATGAAATGATGCTCAGCTCGGTGCCTGAGCATGAAGTCAGTCAGTCAGCTTATCTCCGTTGCACTAGTTGTCTATAAACCACTTCATACAGAAAGGCGATGAGACACAAGTCCATAAATAAAAGTTCATAAGGGGTGATGGTTGTAAACTAAAGGAGGGGAGATTTAGAGTAGACATAAGGAAGAAGTTTTTCACCCTGAGGGTGGTGAGGCCCTGGCCCAGGTTGCCCAGAGAGGTGGGAGATGCCCCATCCCTGGACACATTCCAGGTCAGGCTGGACAGGGCTCTGGGCAACCTGCTCTAGTTGAGGATGTCCCTGCTCATGGCAGGGGGTTGGACTGGATGGCCTTGAAAGGTCCCTTCAACCCAAACCATTCTATGATAAATCATGGGAATTTTTAACTAGCTTCGCCTTTGCTCTTGCAATCTTACCTTTCCTTCCCCATCCTAGCTGATGTGCTGGGCCTCCTCTTTCTTCTGCTTCCCACAAAGCCTCCATCTTCCAGTTGTCACGTCTTTGCACATCTCCATCTTCCATTGTCTTCAAGAACGTAGATACTGTGCCACTATTTTGGATTTTTCCCTGCGAAGTAACCCAGAATTGTTACAGAGATTTGGTCCGTGATCTGAATTCCTATGCGAATACACACACTGAAGAGCACATGGTCAAGAGCAGGTCTGTGCTGAGTGCTGTCCCGCACCAGGCTGTTGCGAAAATGTCTTCTCTTCTGAAATGTGTAGGGTTTTGTGTCGTTTCTGTAAAATCTCCCCTACAACTGTTAATTCCCGGGAAGGCCTGGAAGGGTTTGCACGTGGCCGTGTGGAAATTGAAACCCACGGCATAAACATTGGCCGAAACATTCGTGCGACCCTCCCTTAGGTAGCAAAATTGCTGAGCGTAGCATATCCCTGAAGCACATGGGAGCTCTTTTATTTTAAACTGTAACCATGAAATAGGAAAAAAGCCCAGTGAAGCAAAAAGCTTCTGCCTTTTTATTTTTGCTCTTAACATGTAAAACTAGAAGCACCTGCTGCCTGCTGGGCTCTTTAAATATGTCTCTTTATTTTCATAAATCACCGCAGTAGAATTTGAATTATTTACTTGGTAAACTTGAGGCTACATTAATTTCCATTCTCCATTTTTTCGTAACCAGTTTTTTGTGCACTAGCGTTGGAGCTGTTTCCCACCCACCTTTTGTTCAGTGCCCACCCTTGGCTTCCCGAGCAGGGTCCCTGCTCACGGTGACTGCAGGGGTTTCGTGAACTTCAAAAGCAGCCTGAAATGTCAGCCACACGCAGCCTCTCTGCAGCCGCTAAATTATGGATCAGAATACAGCAGATCAAACAGTTCAGAATTATTCACTTGTGGGTCTTTGCTTGGTAAAGCAATAAAAATCTCTGCGTTTCTTCTTTGGCAATATGTGGGGTGGTTGTTTTACACGCTCGAGAGTAATGTTATCAGGGGTATGGGGGTGTGTATGTAATATTTTTTTTTAAGCGAGGCACTTCAATCAAAGCTTCATTCTACTGTAAACCCAATTAGCTTCAGTCTGCCAAGTCAGCTTGACTGTCTGCAAGAATGTATGTAAGGCTATGAATAATTGCTAAGCTCGGTTTTCTTTCTATCTAAGAAATGCCATGAGGCTTTTGTTACCGCTAGATAAACCCTCTGCACTTGTCTCCGAGGTTCCAGCTGAAGACACCCGTTCAAAAATCAGAAATGTGTTTGTATAGCGTTCCGTGTGTGAAGAGGCTCAGCGAAAAGCGAGCGTTTCTTTGCTTTGGAGCAGAAGGTTGCTGAACCCACATCCTGGGCTCCTCCGAACGCTCAGGGGTTTTGCCATTAGCTTTGGCGGGAGCAGGACGGAGAATTGACAAAGCGGTATTGCGCGTGGCTGCAGAATAAGCCCGTTACTGTAGGGAAACAGTAGCAGGGCTGTCCCCTGTGTCGTACAAGAGGAAAGGTTAGAAAATGAAACGCTCCAGCAAAACGTGTGGAAAACGGGTCACCTACTTTGCGCGAGGAAGCGCACCGGATGCTCTCGCTGTATTTTCGTCTGCCACGTGCTGGTTTGTAGCAGTTCGGACGTGGTTTCCCAGCCGGGACGATACCGTGTGAGAATATCAGGCTGTGCTGGCGTATGGGGGGCACAGCCAGCGGGCTGGGCCGTTAGGGGTGATATTGGAGGTGTCCACGGGGCTCAGCTGCACAACCCACCAAACCCACACGGAGAGGTGGGACACCGCTGGCATCACCTCCTGTGAATCGCTCCCACGGCTCCTTCCCATCACTGAGGTTTGTGCTGTAGATCCTCTTGGTTTTGGCCACTTGGCGAACGTAGGATGTATTTCCTGAGATAAGAAAGGTTGGCCATGTTGATATATTCGATTGGTTTAAATAGAACGTGACTTCCCCATCTGCAGTGGGTTCCCCCTTCAATATTTACTTCCCTTTCCACCGTGCATGCATAATATCCCTATTTTTCCCTCTCTATCTATAGGCCACCTAAAAGGTTGTCAGAGGGTGGCGAGTCATCCATCCAACTCGAGTTGAGAGTCCCCTTCTCAGTGTTGAAATTGGACTGTGATTTCTGTTAGCGTCCCTCAAGGATGGTCATGTTCCAGTGACATGTTGAAAACTCGCCAACTGTTTTCTTTCCAAAAATATTTTTTTAAATTTATTTTCCTTCAAGTCTAAGGTTCAGAGAGTGATATAATACTCTGTGTGATGGCCGTTGGTGGTGAGCCGTGTGACAAGATTGCGATGCTTCAGGGAAAAGGCTGGATGTTTTGCAAGATTTGAAAATGTTCAGATTTTTATTACTTAAATGTTAAATGATGGGTATTTACACTGACACACACATACAGGCAGCGATTTTTTCCAGATATGGCATTATATAAAGCGTCATGACATTATTCCATTTGTCTCTTGTAATGTCTGCCAAAAGTAGGATGTTTGCACTAAGATTGAAAAATTTAGATATGAAAATATTTCCAGTGCTACAGGGGAGGATACGATTTTGACTAATTTTATTACAGCAGGTACATAAGTGAATGCCTGTTTTGACAACTATGAACCAAGTTGCACAAAGCGGGAGTGACAGCGTGATTCCCGGCAGCAGAAGTCAGTGCCACCCCGGTTTGTCACCGCTCCAGCTTCCCTTTTGCTCACGAATGACGGTGGTGTCTGTTATCCCCTGTACACAGAGATCTGTCAACAACTACTTTCTCGATTACTTCTAGTGTGTATGTGGGGGTGGCACGGAGGAGCAGGCGATACCTGATAATGGTACATTATCAACAGGGGAAGGTTTCATTTTCTTTAAATAGAAGCCACGTCTGAATAGCTGCAAGACTCCCAGACGCTGAAATCTAGAGGGAAATTTTAGTCTTAGCTCTTTCTGTGGGATTATCTAAAAAACACATGTACGTCCCGTTTCTTTAGAAAAATGTATTAACAGACTGATGACTACTGCTCCTATATCTGGGTGTGAACCCCGTATAGAGCCCAAGAAGACTGGGTGGTCCTCTAGTGACTCTTCCAAGCACTGTAAAGCACCATGTAGTGTATAGGAATAGGGGGGCAGCCCTCAAAAATAGCCATGAGAGGAGTTCCAGTCGATGGAGGGCTTGTCCCAGGCAGCTCTTAGTAGTTGTTTGTTGCTGTTAGGGAATTAAAAACACAGGTTAACGTGCTGAGCAGTAACTCAGCTTTGTGATTCAGCCGGATCCTGCCAGTGCTCAAGGACACGACCACAGGGATGTTTGCGCTGTGTCTCCTTGGATCCTCCCTTCTCGCCAGGCAGACCTTGTCACTTCTTTTTTGCCCGGAGGCTCTTCACGGCACGCGCTGTTCAGGTTGGTCCGTGGTCGTGGTGGCATCCAAGGAGGTGTGATTTATCTGGAAAGGAATAGTAGATGTATTAAACCTGGTAGTTACTCTGTATGGAGAAATGCCATTGTTACAAGAGGGAGGTTTTTGTTTGGTGTGGATGCAAGTTATTTTAACTAAAAGAGGAGGAACGTCAGCCTCCCCTCGCGAGCTATCAAGAGCGGCAAAAATTGTCAAAGAACTATGTCGGGGGTACGGAAAAATGGTCATGCTGCTTCTTCCCTATTTCATTAGTAACCATTTTGGCACGTTCATTACCCAAGGACGTTATCACAGACTGTTTTGTCCCGGCCAATTATGCTGTTGACCAAAATGTTAATGATAGTGCATAAAACACAGCTGAGAAATTAGGGATAATTTCAGTAGCTATTAATGAACTACAGCCTTGCTTAGCTGATAGAGTCTTCAGAGAAAGGAAAGATAAAGAGATTTCATCTTTTCCAGTCTTTATACTCCCAGTAATATTACTGTTATCGATTAGGTGCAAGAGAAGCTTTACTCCCATTTATTTTAATTCCTGGCTGACTCCGGAGCCTCTGCGTGCAAACTCCGTGCATCTCAGCCCGGAGGCTCCGGGCTCGCATCCAGGGCAGCCGACGGGAGCCGTGCAGGGCTGGCGGCTCAGAGCCACGGGAAGAGCTGCGAGAGCAGCCTGCGGCAGCGCAGCCGTGGTCGTACTGCCCCGCGCATCCCGGGAGCGGGGCTCCGTCTCCCTCGGCGTCCTCTTGAGGCCTTTTACTTATTTCCTGTTTACACGTCACTGCTTAGGATGAGGTGTTACAACTTTTTGTTTGCTATTAAGAAGATACTAGGAGCCCAGCTCAAGTTGGGCTTTGTGGTAGAAATTGGGGGGATGCACGTCTCGGCAGAATTTAGCGTGCTTATCTCAGCGGTTTGTAACTAAAGCTTGCTCTGGAATGGAAGAACATGTGGAAGCTATTTTAGAAGATTTTTATATATATATATATATATGGTGCTTTAAATGCAATTAGGGAGATTCAGCTAAAGGTTTTACATTAGCTCATTAAAGCGTGGCAGCTGTAACTGATCCTCCCGGCAATGAACTGCAGTTTGCTAAATGCGGAGAGGCCGCGTAGCTGCCCTGCTCCCGGCCCTGTCTCGGGGCTGGGGTATTCTAGGATGGGATGGCAGACGGGCTCCTGCAAGGAATCCCAGACATTTCCTCAGATGGATTTAGCAGCACGATATTTGATATAATCAATATATAGAATATCGTGGTTTCGAGTCCAACAAACGACTCAAGCAGAGGGAGCGCTGCACGTGCAGCCATAGATTTGGGCAGAGGAATCCTGGCGACTGGACTGACGGTTGTAGCCAAAGCACAAAGTGTGGATTTTTCACTTCATTTGGATGTTCAAGCATGTGCTGTAATTCTTTGATTCCTTAGGAGTGATACGCAGGTACTCTGCAGCATGCAAATCCTCTGCGTGCTGCTCCAGGCTTTGTCTGCAGCATCCGTGGTCCTCTTGGGAGGCAGAACTTAGGTGGCACCACATAAATGGAAGCATCGAGACAGCTTGGAGGTCTCGGAGGGTCTTTGGGACTGCGGCAGCGGTACCAGGGTGGTTAGACAGGGCGGTTGGCTCTGCAGGAGCCCTGAGTCGTGGGAGAGCCGAATTCAACAGAGCTGCTGCAAGAGCACGCAGGAGCGCTTCAACCTGGGCAGTCCTCGGGACTATCCAAGTGGAACTTAACGCTTTGGCCACTCGTCACTTTTGATGGCTCAGCTCCGCTCAGCTGCAGCTTAGAGCCAATTAATTTTATGAATCCTATTTGTAGCTCATGTTCCTCCTTATATAATCCTCATTTGTTTCAAATGAGCAGAGAGTGTGCCCCTGAGATTCTAAACATACCTCTTTATTAAAGTTTAAACAGAAAATGTTACCTACAGAAGCTAAACTTAGCACTAATATATGAAATGAGATGAAGAGAATCCTTTCAAATCTCCTACCAGGTGTTAGATAACACAGCACTGTAAAGAGCGGGGGAGAAGGCAACTGCATGGTGTTACGAACATCAGCGTTAATGATCTATTGTATTTATTTCTCCAGTAAGCAGAAGTAGATTAAAAACAAAAATGCAGAAGTTAATTGGGTGATTGCACAGCAATCGGTCTTCGCTTTTGTTCTCCGCTCCCCGTGAAGCCGTGCGCTGCCGGAGTGACAGTTGTGAATAACAGCGCGCAGCTGGGGCAGCGTCTTTCTTACGGCTGCATCAAACACAGGGAACGAAAACGATTTTAATGAAGCCTTGTCCCATTAAAATCTCGGGGAGCGAGCAGCCCGTGGTGACTGGGCTGGAGCGAGCCTGCCGGCTCCCTCCCACCGCCCCGCCGGGGATGCGAGCCCAGCCGAACGGGAGCCTCAGGAGGGGCTTGGAGAGTGTTTCGAGAGCAGTTTTATAGCTGGTAAAGGCAATCGGAAATCAGGTGTTATCGCTGCTTTGCCGCGCGACACAACGTGTCTCGGGCCGCTGAGGTTGCTGGATGCCCGAGTCGGGATGTCGGTCTCGCCTGCCAGCTCTGAGATTCCTTTCGCAGGCTGGTGCTTCATCTTCCAAGGATATTCCCGTACAACCTGAAGCGGGAGAAAAACCAGATTGTTTAAGGTATTGAAGATTTTAATGAGCCAAACTGAAAAATGTTCAGCTTTTCTAATAAGCACATGGTTAAAGAGCACAAAGAGGAGAGACAGGCAGCGGCCACTTCACAGGTCAGGAGACGCGGGCTTTCATTGCACCGTGACCATGGCACACCTCACTGAGATCGATGAAAGTCAATTCTGCCTCGGAGTGATAGATTGCTTAGAGATCTCGGTAGAATTTTTCTCCAAATTGCGAATTGGATAAGGGTCTTACGAATTATGAAAGCCCTAGACTCAATGCACATTCATTTTCTAGCGTATTTTCTAGGCCATTGTGGGAGCACCAAAGAGAAATGAGGATCAGAGGTTATCTGTGGGCTCTCCGGTGGAGCTTCTGCTTGGAGAAGCAGGGCTGGGAAGAACCGGTGGGGGGGGAGCCGGGAGTCCCCCCGGGCACAGGTCCGGGGGGAAGGGACTTTCTTGTCAGAGTTTTTGGAGATCTGCTTTAGCAAGGTGTTTTCTGCCCTTTCTCTAGTCCGATGTAAAGCTGGCTCTGTGTGTGTAGAAGGCAAATTCCCTGCTCCCTGCAAAAACTGTTAAGGCGAATTAAGTTGCGGGAGTATATATGAGAAAAGATTTGCTTTTCCTCTAAGGAATACTGGGATATTTGTCCATTCCTCTCCGTTAGAAACCTAACACGTTCAGGGGTAAAGATGAAAAGTGAAAAACCCACGAAGATCAGATGAAAGGATGGAAATTATCATTCAGGTAACCCAGCTGCCTTAACACTGTCACCATGGAGATCCCCGATTATCTTCTGCTCTTGGCACGCAAAGTGCTGAGAAACACCGGTTTCATAATTGGCATCGTATTTCTCTGGGTTTATTAAGCTCGCCTCTGGAATAATGCTCATCGGGTCCTGAATGGTTTCAGATAACTAGCGGTAATATATTGAACCAGATGAGTCGATGTTACGATTTTCAACGCAGGGATCCTTCGACGTGTTTCCGTGGGCAGCGTGCGAGCGCGGGGACGGCTGCGGCTGTGCTGGGGGCGAAGTTCGGGCACTCTGGGCTTTGTGGCTGCTGGGAAGGAAACCGCGGGTTTGACTGATGAAGAAAGTACACAGCACTCTGCTGTGGCTTGCTCTGCATTCCTTGTATTTTCAGATTTCCGTACTCCACCTCTGATTTTCCTGGATTTCTGACTTGGAAAATCTCTTTGCGCTGCAGTACCCCCTCGGAAGGCTGCCTGCACCCAGCCTTAACGATGGGGTTTTTGGTAGGTCAATGCATGTGGGCTCAAACAAATACTTTACACAAGAAATACAATTAGATGGAGCTTTTTAGATGGTCTTTATAATCTGCCTTCAATGCATGAAGTAGCTGTCTTCGATGAATTCACCTGGTGCCTTTCCTCCTTTTCCCATCCAGCCCGCTTCAGGGTTGACAGCAGAAAGGTGTCACGGTTGTGGCTGTAGCTTTAAATGAAATCCAAATTTCTCTGTTATCTTCGTGTCCCTAAAACAATTTAGTCCTACTGTAATTATTAGCATTGTCATTAAGAACAGTTTAGCTGAAAATCAAGACACAAAGGCACAGTGACTTCATCAAAGCAACGCAAATCCAGATAAAGCGAGGTTTCTAATTCGACTTCCATGCTTTGAAATAAATCCTCAGAGCATCAATTACTGTATCTGTTGTAACGCAATTACTCTCAGCCTCCATTGCTCCCCTTTACACATTTTAATTTAATTATTATTTTTGCTTTAAAATACAGGGTAAGGAATTTTACAGTTCCTCAAGAAGAACTAAAGCAGACAACAACAAAAATTTCTGTAAAAGCAGAAATTGCTTTCTTTCGTAATCAGGTTGATTAGACTCATGTATAATCATACACAGCAGGTGGGAAGATTAACATTTCACTAATTCCTAGTGGTCATTACTGCAAGGAAATTTAATCTGCGGAGTTCACAAGGATTGGAGTTGCATGCTGGCAAAGCTCATTTAAAAGACAGAGCAAAACCAACACAACTTTATATTCTGGAATCCAGTTCTACTCAAAACTATTGTGGCCTGCAGGCAATACGCGTACACCCAGTATCTTCTACTTAATTGAGAAATAGATTCGTATTGATCACGACCACTTAACAAGCACATTCAGAACCCGTGCCTGCTCTCAGTTACTTTGGTGGGGAACACAGGCAGGCTCTCAGCGGGCTCAGCTGGTTGGTAAGAGAGAGATTTTTACAGCAAATGTATTTTTTCAGTGCAGGGGCTGTATCAGTACACAGCACTAATAGATTCAGCTCTCATATTTGGATCAATTCCGAATAATTCTGCAGAAGTTGAACAAGTTTTTCATTTTTTTATATGAAAACAAAATTATTATGATTAGATTCCACTTCACTAACCAGGATGTGGGGTTTTTTAATTCAAAACTCCAAAATAAAATGCCCAGCAACTTCCGATGTGAAAGTTACGGTCAGCTGCTACTCCTGCACCTATACCTCTAACATCTGGACTTCTTACTTGTAGTTTCTACCAGCGGGAGACTTTCCATCAGCATCAGTGGTACAGCTTGGGTGGCCTGTGACTAAGCTGGAAACGCTTGAAGGAACGTTGGATGGGTAAGTAGGGATGACTACTCTGCTTTTTTACTTGTGTGGGGTCTAGCTGAGATTTAGCTGTGTTTTCCGTCTCCCGTGAGCAAGAGCAAAGGGAGATGAAAGAGCGAAGAGGAAGACAGTGGTAAGTCTAAAGTTAACAGCATTACTCAACGGGAGATGAGAGCAGACCCCGAGTTTAGCAGAGTGAGCGGCATGCTCCTCCTCCTCCTTCGCCTCGGACTGATTCCTTCTGCTGCATCGCCTGGGAGATCCCAACGGTACAAACACCTCAGGAAGCTGGAGTAGAAAGATGGGGAGGAGAAGTTTAAATTGGGCATGTTGTGCTCCCTATACTAGGAGAGATCATGATGAGATATGGCCCTACCACCACAAAACAAGTAGTCCGTGGCCAAGTGCCTCGCTTTTTAGCCTTGTCACTAGTTGAAGGTGCTTTGAAGACATCTCCTAAAAAAGCATCTCATCCCATCCGTACCCCCTGAAAAGCCTTTGGCGTCTGAGAATGCTGCCCATATGAGAAGTTGGGAGGTGGGACCTGCACCGCATCCGTGAAGCCGTGTTGCTATTCCTGTGCTGCTGTGGGCCAAGGAGGTCTTAGAGACAAGAGGTAAGGTGCCACTGCAGGGCAGAGCTGGCTCGGCTCGACGGTTGTCCCTCCAGCGGGAGCCCGTGTTGCCCGTCTGCACGGAGGGTTTCCTCTGGCCCCCCTCTACATACCAGGACCGCAGCGACTCTCCTGTTGACTTAATTGTGCTCATTTGGCTCATTTTCTTACCTAGTGCTTTAAGGGCAATAATATACTCCTTTGATCTATGCAGCTAAAAGTATGGTTGAGCTATATTGTTAAAAAAATGACAAAACATTACCAGATGGCCCAGTGGCTGGATTTGGCTGGGTTAGAATAGGGTATTATTCCAACACGGATAACAACGTATCCCTCCAAGTAAAACAAGTGACCACTGAGCATATGTTTTATTAGAGTTTTATTGAACATCAGAGATTTGCACCGTGATAATTGTGCTGATATTGCAGGGATATAGTGCTGGTGTCCTTTATCCACACAAAGCTTCAGCGAGTCTGCGCCTCGGTGGGACTGGGGATGCTTCCTCGTCCCTTGCAGGCCCACGGGCTCGCACGAAAGCGTGGCTGAGGCTCGAACCTCTGGCCCAGCCCTGCTGCTCTGCCAAAGTTACGCTAAGCTCAGAATTACTGGAGTTGTAATGGGGGTAAACAAAAAATCAAAATAAACTCCTGCTACTGCAAGAGTTACTGCCGCTTGATTTTCAAACTCTGGGTGCAGAATAACAAGCACAAAATATGTAGCATGAATCAAAGCAAGTTAAGTGCAGCTACACTAGGTTAATAGTGGTGTAGATGATGGTTTAAAAATCAGGAACAGCCAAAAATATGACTGCACTGATGTTAATGCTGTATTAGCCTGATAAAAGGACTGATTTTTGCAAGTCAGTCTTCAATCAGTGTCTGCCTCAACCTTCAAATGCAGCCTACTCTTCAAAAAGACACCCTCTGAGCTTAGCGTTCTGGTTTAATTGTGCCCAAAATACCAAGTAACACATTCAAATAATTGGGTGCGCGGACAGTACTTAATCCTCACTGCCGTTCATAGTGTGAAAATGCGATTGGGATTTAAGGGACGGAGTCGCCGAGCAGAGCTGGAGGGTTTGCCCCTGCGAGGGGCCAGGTGAGCGGAAGAATTTACATCCCACGTAAAATGAGGTGGTTTGAACCCACCGTGATGGTGGCTTGGGGGTGAAACGGCGGGGTGACCCGCCGGGACTAACGGGGTGCCCTGGCCCACCGCAGGGGGATGGGTCCCTCGCTCCTGCCCTCTGCGCTCCGGCGTCCGGACTCCGTGCCCAAAGTTAGGTGTGTCCCATCTTCGGGTTAAAAAGGATGGACAGGAGCCTTGTGGGGCTCCGGGAGAACGCAAGGGAAGCGTGAACAGGAGATGTCAAGGGACTGTCACTTGCAAAGATAACAAAATTAACGAGTAAACGAAGAGGCAAGTTATAACATCAATATGCACAGTAATAAGTGACAGTGAATCACCAGAGATCTGTTGCTTTAATGATGCTGTTGTAAAAATGATGGCCCTGAGCTATTTCAGACCACGTATGCTGAATTTTGGCTGATGCTTATCAGTTTATATGCAAGAAAATTTATAGCATGCAACCTAAATGAAACAGTCCTTTGGACAAGAAGAAATGGATTGCAGGTGCAAACAAGCATGAAATGAAAATCTGCTAATGAGTTTCCATTAGTAGCTAAATACATAATCGAATAATTTTTAGCCAACGTAGAGCAATGAGAAAATCAATTTATTCCTCATAAGTACTACTATATGGATTGATGCTCTAGTTCATCTAAAGCTGGTTTTGTTAAGTGAAAGCTGAGCTTCAGATTCAGTTAAAGCTCAGCTAATAGCAGCAGAACATGAGTTTGCTTTTACTGAATATGAATGGAATATATTTTCTTTGGAAACTCTAAATAACATGAGGTACAATGAGGTGTTAGTTAATATGGAGTATTTCCATCTGAAAGCTAGAGACTAAAATATTTCAGAAAGATGGCCTAGCCTGGCACATCTGGATTTACTTACGAATAGCCGTTAATGAAGTAAGCATTGCTCTTCACCTGCTCTTGAAGCAATGGTATCCTCAATTTCCTTTCTTTTTGCCTTCAACAGCCTCTAACCTGAGGGGTTTTTGCATGGTGTTTTCACACCTTATTCAACTACGGTAAATATTTCTCCTTCACCTATGGAGACCCTGATGTCAAGGCTCTCACAGCCGTACACATAAACAGAATGGGTTTGAAAAGCTGGTTTGAAAGCGTTGGGGAGGACCCTGCAGCAGCAGCCACACGTTAGTGTTAAAGAGGCACCAGTGCAGCACCGTGTGCGAGAACGGCAAAAACGGCATTTTTTTGCAGTTACTGCAAGTGAATGAAATTTATACTGAGAAAGTGGTGAATATCTTGTCCTGGTTTAGGCCAGGATGGAGCTGATTTTGTCTCCAGCAGCTCCTGTGTTCTGGATTTAGTGTGTGAAGAATGGTGACAGCACACTGATGGTGCTGGTTGCTGCTGAACAACCAAGGACATTTTGCAGTTTCCCAGGTTTTGCTGATGTGCAGGTGCAAAAACCTGGGAGGGGCAGAGCCAGAACAGTTGATCCAAACTGGGCAAAGAGAGTATCCCGTACCAGAGACGTCATGCCCGGTATAAGTGGGGGTCGGCTGGTGGGCCACCAGCTTTTTAGACCCTTAACTTGCCTTAATCCTTAAGCTTCCCTTTGGGTTGCTTTTTGTTTCCCTATTTTTCCTTTTTGTTTTTCGTTCGTTCGGCTGTTTGTTCCCTTGCCTGCTCTCTCTGGAACTGGCTGTTCTGGGATAGCTGGGGGGATACCCCTGCTCCCTGCCTGCTGCTCGGGACGGGCTGTATCGGTCGTCGGGGGGTGAGAAATTGTGCATTGTTTGTTTTATATATTCTATTATCCTTATATATATTATCATTATTATCATTATTAATATATTCTTATATTTTTCCTTTGCTGTCCTGGTGAACTGCTTTTATCTCAACCCGTGAGGTTTCCTTTCTCTCCGATTCTCCTCCCCACCCCACTGGGGAGGGGGGAGTGAGCGAGTGGCTGCAGGGTATTTTGGTTACCGTTCGGGGTTAAACCACGACATATATCAGTACAAATAATTTCCTGTTGCTTCCAGGCCAAATTCTGTCACCTTTGCCTCCAGCGAGGTATGTATCCCGTGGACCTCAGGGGGCTACTCATGAGGAAATACCATTCCATGAAGTGGAGCTCAGCGGGGCACGATTCAGCCTCCCCCGGCCGGTGGGTTTAGTTATGGAGAGGTAGGTGGGTCTCTGCTTCATCCCCGTAGAAGCACAACCCTGTGAGCTAAGAGCACTCAGTACTTTTCAGGGCAAGATACTGAAATCAAGAGGAATTTTAAATGGGCTCAGAGACCAACATAAATCGTAACATCTTAAGGCTCAATAGTTCATGAGCGAGTATATGCGTAATTACCAAACCAGGAGTCAAAGGAAATAATAATAATAGAGAAGAAGAAAACCAAACACTTTTTAGCACCTTTTTTCAGGGAGGAATTCATTGTGATAGTTCAACCTTACTAAGTTTTTAAAACACTGATTGATACGATGGGGATCCTGGATCAGAAGCAGATACTTGATTGGGACAGATTTCAGTGGACGTTTTTTCTCAGTGGATCTTAGATGTGGAAGCTGAAGCTTATAATAAGCTGAAAAACAAATGGACTTGCTTGGACACATAATACTTCTAGACAAGCTTTCAATAAATGCATGGCTGTGTATAAATCTCCTATTTTAGCATGACAAATATACCCCCTCATAACAGAAACTTCAGCAAACTCTGAATGGAAGTGGTCCGGCTGGTGGCAGTCCAGCCGAGGAAGAGGCTGGAGCACAATCAAGGTAATCATTGCGTTAAATGTCTTGCGTTCGGTGACCAGCTCTTGCACGCTGGTAGCACCTCGCTCCACAAGTGGCCCTGTTGAATCCGATGGAGTGACAGCCTGTATTCACGTACCGCTTTGCATTTGACGGGTTCCCTAAAGGATTTGCGAATTTGTCAAACTGAAATATAGTCCGTTCACTACGGAAGTCAGCTCCCTCCGGCGTGGGAAGCACATAACTCTGCCAGACAACTGTTTAGGGCAGGGAGTGATGAACAACGCGCTGTGGAAGCCGTGAACGGGAATTGGGGCAGGTGCAGTGCAATGATCTAACGTGACGTTTGGTAGGAATGTGGGAGTTTTTACAAGCCAATTTCTGAAAAATACAACGTAGCATCTCTCGTGTGTTCAGAATTTCAGGTGTGGGTTTCTTCTGGAAGCAGAGCCTCTAGCTTTAGGCACTTGTCAGGTCCACAGGCTGTAAGGCAGCGGGAAAAACATCTCCTTTGACACCCAAAAAGATGTATGAGAAGTGAATAAATGCTATGTTTCCAATATTAGAAGAGGTTACTGCCTTTAGTCTTGATCATGCCGCTGCCACAGAGTATGGCTTCACCAGAAAATGGTGATGGCAGTGAGAACGTGGGGTCTCCCAGTGGGCTGCTGCCTGTGGCTCTGTGTCTTCCGTATCATCCTCATCCTCACATTGCCACCGCAGCCCCCTTTGCCCACCTACAGATGCGCAAAGATGGATACAGAGGTAATGCTCAAATCCATGGAGACCGCCGTTCTCGGGCTCACACTAGGGATATTTCCAACCGAATTACTGCAATTTACTGCAGAACAAATGCCTGATAGAAGATCATCAGGAAAGACATCTTTCTTTATGGTCTCTACCAGTTATTATTGTAGCAATGATGGCTTTCAAGGAACTGGAGATGGCTCTGTCAGAGGTGGTAATGGCACTTCTGAGCTGTTGATTACCTCCACGTTGTGCCATTTCACCACATTTGATAAAGGCATCTCTGTTCTCTGAAAGCCGTTGGTGAATCAGTGGTAATACAAAAATCAAATTGGATTCCAGGTGCTTTCTCTGGCATCCCGTGTTTAAACAGGGATGTCCCCGTGCCCTGCGGAGTGAGATGATTCGTTTACAAAGATGCAATATAAAACACGCTTCAAAATACCTGGTTTTCGTAAGAAGCTGTTTGTATCTGTGAACTTTAAACCAAAGTGAGACATAAATTATTGGATGCTATCTGGATATGGCTCACATTTGTCTGAGAAAATGCCCTCATTTTGGTCCCAGTCTCAAAGCAGTCTCCAGCTGGCATTGTGTCAGACCTTAGTGTGCTCTACAGCAGGTAAACAAGAAAACGAAGTATTTCTGTGACTTTCTCCAGAACTGTGTCCTGGTTTAGGCCGGGAAGGAGCTGGTTTTGTCTCCAGCAGCTCCTGTGTTTTGGATTTAGCGTGTGAAGAACGGTGACAGCACACTGATGGTGCTGGTTGCTGCTAAACCATCAAGGACATTTTGCAGTTTCCCAGGTTTTGCTGATGTGCAGGTGCAAAAACCTGGGAGGGGCAGAGCCAGAATAGTTGATCCAAACTGGCCAAAGAGAGTGTTCCATACCAGAGACGGCGTGGCCGGTGGGCCGCTTCCCTTAAGCTTCCCTTCTGGTTGCTTTTTGTTTCCCTGTTTTTCCTTTTTTTTCTGTTCGTTCGGGCCTTTTCATTTGTTCGTTCAGCTGTTCATTCCCTCGCCTGCTCTCTCTGGAACTGGCTGTTCTGGGATAGCTGGGGGGGATACCCCTGCTCCCTGCCTGCTGCTCGGGACGGGCTGTATCGGTCGTCAGGTGGTGAGAAATTGTGCATCGTTTGTTTTATATATTCTATTATCCTTCTATATATTATCATTATTAATATATTTTTGTATTTTTCCTTTGCTGTCCTGGTGAGCTGCTTTTATCTCAACCTGCGAGTTTTCCTTTCTCCCTGATTCTCCTCCCCACCCCACTGGGGAGGGGGGGAGTGAGTGAGCGGCTGCGGGGTATTCAGGTACCAGCTGGGGTTAAACCACGACACCTGTGAATGCTGGGGCGATTTGGAGATACTCACAAGGTCTCCCCGAATGCACCTGCATGGATGCTGTGTGCAGATAAGTGATGACAGGCAAGAAACCAGGAACACAGGAAAGCGAAAATATGCGTTAGTTCCCAAGTAAGTTTAGTCCAAGCGTTAGAAATGCCGACACAGCCCACCCTGGAGAGCCAGCTAAAGCCTATCTTCCTTCCCATCTTCCTGTGAAACTCTAAACGAGAAACAAATAAAATTTTTGTAGCCTTGTATAGCCACTGCCATAACCCTATGTATCAGCCAGCATCCTTTATCTCTCACCGACTGGAAATCGCGCATTTTCATTGCCCTGAATCACCCCGATGCATTCATCAAACATGACAAATGCCTCCAAAACACTAAATCACACCACTTGATCTCAATGGGCTACATAATCATTGTCATACCGACGATAAATTTGAAAATATCTGTGTTCCAGACTCAAATACCTACAGCTCCTACCAGGGCTGAGAAACTGCAGCAGGAAAACTGAATCCTAAATTCAGTTTAAGAGTTTTTCAGTCCCTCAGAAATTTGATCAACTCATGAATTTTTGTGAGGCTTTCTGATTTATTTTTAGAAAAAAGTATTTTTTTCTACCCACAGGAACGATTCATGGAGTAAGAGACGTTTTCCAAGAATAAGGTTATATCTTGGCAAGTACAAAAATGTAAAAGTGAAAAACTATTTCCCTGCGCTCCCGGGGAGTTGCCAGTTTGTGGTCCTGCCCGTGCGTCGCTCCCTGGTGCCCCCATGTCCCAGGGGCTCGTGCCTGCTCGAGGGTGGCATTGTAAGGGATAGGCAATGCCGTTACAGCTTCCGTAGGGAGAGAAATGCAGCAGAGCGTCCTCCTCCTTGCTCCGTTTGACGGGACCCCGCACCCGAAAGGCACTGGCAGGAAGACGCCGAAGTCATCGCAGGTCAGACTTTCGGTATCGCTTAAAAAGGGGAGAAGTTGGGCTGTGGACGCCTGAGAAATTGCCCTAAGGATCCCATATATCAACTGAGCTGTGAGAGCCACGTCTTTTCTGCAGTGAAAGCCAGGCAACGCAAGGTAACTTGATAACCTTAATTAAAGGGATTCTCATTCTCTTTCTTCGGAGTTGGTCATAGCGAAGCGGTACTACCTCAGATAACCTTATTTTATCCAGGAGCACACGCCATGCAGTAAACTGTTCTTACTTTCAGAGAGCCCGTACTCCATGGTCAGAGCGTTCAAACATTTTAAAACGGGTTCAGTAGAAGATGCATGAATGTAAACATTTTCTCTTCAGTGTTTACAACCCAAACTCAAAAGCCTTGTGTTGGTGTGTAGGATTGCAACATGGACATGGAGGAAGTCTTTGTTTTCAGTCCATAGATGAATCTTTAATTTTTTAAGGTATATTTATATACACATATGTGCGTATACAAAGACAGTGTTACAAAAGCAAGCATGCCGTTTGCTGCTATGCAGTCATGCAGCATTTCGTAGATCTCTGCTGAGTGCTATTTATTGCATTTTTAATTTTAAGTCAGGTCAAAAAGGAGACTTGCCTGGGATTTTTCACTGTGTTTTTGCCACCCAGTTCCCACTAAAGCTGAGTGCGGGATTTTGCTGTAAAAAAGATGCTGATTTTGCAAGAACGCAAAACCTGTGCTGACATCAGTGGGAGCTGCGTATCTGGAATGATTAAAGACCAAAGCGAATGATACGACTGCATGGTATTAGCCTGGGATCTGGGAAATGAGTCCTCTTCGCTGTGCAACTGTATCTTCTTAATAAGGGGCAACTTCAGGTGACCGAAAACCCAATCCTGCTGATCATCTGCACCGTGAACTTCTAAATTCACCTCCTGGCAGCTGCCCAGTTTGACCTTGAAAGCTGTGCTGAACGTCCAGGTAAGCAGGCAGGTCTCCAGCCTGTCCCCTCCAAGGCTGTGTACCTGGCACGATGGGCCAGCGACCATCGGCAGCAACAACCTCGTCCCCTCCTCTGGCTCCCAGCTCCTCGCTGCGTTGCTTCTCCTGCCACGGCTCCTCGGGCGAGCTGAGCTCCCAGGAGACCCCCTGCAAGAAGGGCTTTCTCAGGTACCATGGTAAGAAGGATCTATTAAATTGCCACGGCTGTAGATAACTTCCACTACTATTTTTTCCCAAACACCGTCTGATTTACACCAGTGATAAATCCAAAGTTCTGTATAAACATTTTTTTCCTTTACAACCTAATTTTCCATTAGAAAAATGCCCAAACCTGGGACCTATCGTGGCAATTGACAGGTAAAAATTCAGCTTGTGCGGACTCACGCTGGTTACCCAAACAGTGAGAAAATGGCATGTGTCACAAACCCGCCGCCGCCTCATTATACGGCGAGAGCCACAGGGGATGCACACAGTAACAGGGAAGCCAAGTTCTTTTCAGCCCTTTGTCATATTCAGAGTGTTAACAGGGCCAAGATTAAAATATCTGAAATGTTTTTCAGTGGTAAGGACTCTCTCAGCAATGATTCTTGCAGACTAATTGCCCCCCAAACAATTTTTTAACCCACTATTTGTACAGTTTTACCTGTCAAGCTAAAGAGAGGTGTCAGAAAGTTAAACCTGTTTGCAAGAGGCTTATTTGATGTGAAAAGCAGCCAGGAGCCTGGCAGGAGAGGATTTTCCCTGCTGAGAATTACAAAAGAACATCTTCGTTTTAGAGCCGAGTTCAGAGGTAAGCATCTAACGTCAGCCCGGCACGGCACCACCATCAGCACAAAGCCTCGGCGCAGGCTTAGCAAGGACGTCTGCTGGCATCCCGAACATCACGGAGAAGGTTGCCTCGGGTTTCTGTTTTTAGGGCTGAGCTTTGCATCGTTTCACTATGAGCAGACGTTGGGTGCTGAGGGGCTGCCGTCTCCGGTTGTTCCCATGGAGCCAAAGAATCTCCCCAATAGCCACAACCTGCAGCTGGAGCTTCAGGCACTCCGGTAGCACCGGCAGGTTGTACCTCAAACACCCTCTGAGGCCCCTGTGCCATCAGAAAACAGTGGGGACGGGTCCAGCAGACTGTCTCCTCTTTCACGTTTGCTGGCGGCGGCTCAGGAGCAGAAGACATGGACCGTATGTGTGTGGGGGCTGCTCCAGACCTGCTGGGATGCAATTACCTCCGTGGTGCTTCCTCAGCGATTTCCATATAAAGAGTATTTTGGAAGGAGCAGAAAAATGCTTTGTGCAATTAAAAATATCAAAAGGGACTTGGGATGGTAGAACGTAAATAACTAAATGACCAAATCAGCTTTCTTTTCTTGGAAGAGATCCATAGCACAGATGCTGTTGGGTATATTGTCTTTTGCATGGCTCTGTCCTATTCCTTCCTGCTCTGCCGTGACACTGCGAGGCTCCCTGCATCGCCACACTCGATTTGTCCAAATAATGGTCTTTCGAAGAATCACGCCCCTTTACTCAAGGGTGGGAAATAGCTGAGTCAGTGAAAGCAGCGCTGGGACCTTTTCCTGGGAGGTCACCGTCTCGAGTACTGGTCAGGACCTCATCCAGCTCAGCCCGTTAGAAACGCTGACGCTGCAAACCCGCTGGTGAGACTTCAGGCTGTAGCCTTCCCCGTTAAAAACCCCACAACCAACCTCCCTTGCTACAGAACGAAATACGAACCTGTGTTTTTTTCTGATTTCCACAAGTAAACCCGTTAACCTCCGGATGCAAAGCTGCTTTCCGCATCGGCAGCCATCCAGCCCAGACGCAATTTTCAGGTGCAATTGTCACTAACGTGACAGTGCATAGGAACGGCAGGTTTGTGTAGGGGCGGTTAACGAGTCTGCTCTCACTTAGATGGGCCCAGAGCATTAAATCTGCATTCTGGATATGTTTGGTCCACAGTGGACGTGCTGTAGTCTATGTCAGGTGCTGGAAATGTGTGCGAAACTTAATGTAAACCTATACTATTATTTTCATTAAAATCAAATCTAGATCTTAACGAAGCAGCTACACTTTTGGCATCTAACTTGTTCTGTTAAACAAAATATTTATTTTAAAAATTAATAATGCTAATAGTCATTTAATTATGTGAAATGCTCACACTTACTGCTTTGACTTTTTCCGTGGGAATATGTCACTAAAAGGAAAGGATGTTACTTTCATACCGGCGAGCGCACAATTCAAACCCAGCCACTGTTGGTGCGATAGAGCTTTTCACCCGAGCAAAACAGTCCGCCTTGCAGGAGCTCCAAGATCAGTTTTATTCCTTTAAATTAAATGATTTTTTTTAATCAAAACCATTGATCAGCTACAGTTATAGTTTCACTCCTACAAATACTTAAGGTCTCGCTGCCTCTGTTTTGAAAGAATTTATTTCAGCAGAGAGAAGTCATTCTCAATGACTGAGCAGAACTTTCCGTCATTTGTCTCTTCGTCCTGTTGCTGCCAAGAGGAATCTGCTCGCTCTGCCTCTTCGAAGGTGCACGATCAGAGCGTTCACTCAACACCCAGTTCTGCTGGAAGGTTTGTGCTTAGCGACATACGAGGGGTTGAGAAATGCTGAGGAACAGGGCACTAAGTGTAGGACACTGCATCCATCCGTGGAGAGTTACATCTCTTCAGAGAGAGCCCAAGTGCCTGGATGTGCTATGAAAAACTAAGCACTTGACTTTTTTTATTCTTGAGTGAAAATTTATGTTGTTCTTATTTATACCTGCACAAGGCTGAGCACTCTGACCCTGATCCAGCAAAGCACTCGCTTTACTTTAAACCCACACATAATTTCATTGACTTGAAAGCCGTCTACAGCTTCCCCTGAAGTTCATCTCCTCCCCTGCTCGTCAACTAGTCTGAAAGATGCACCGTCATTTTTCACCTCCTTCTACTGAATGGCGGGTGATTCGGATGGAGGTGACAAGACCTATGCGTTCATTGTGCCTATACACAGGAGAAACTAAGGCTACTCAGTCTTTAACCCAGTTGAGTCCTTCAGGCTGGTGTAGATCTTGCAGCCGCTGCAAGGGATAGCGATAGTTGGGTGCATGTTTCAACTCAACCACCCATGTGCGAGTAGCACCGGTGAGATTTGGTACCCACTGCGTGGTACCGACGGACAAACCCTGCTTCTTCAGACAGCGGTACAGACACCTGGCGTTTGCAAAGCAGGTCTCTAGAGAGTTGCCTTCACGCGGTATTTGGGGGCTTTTGATCTCTTTGGGTATTGCGACGCGTGGAACTGGGCGAGAACAAAATATAACACGAATAAATAACGACACAGGAGATATCAAGGTGGGATGGGTTAAGGAGGCAGGATTTGGAGTGGGAGGGAAAAAAATTCCATTTTTTCCAATCCAGCTCACCAGTCCCCGGTGTGCAGACTAATTTTAGAGATAATTGTTACATGATTTCCTGAATATAATCTATTGTTATCTGTGCCCTGCAAAATAAAGTCATGTCTAATTCTGGATAACCACAGGGGTGATTTCATAGTTACACTGAAATGAGAATAGGGACTTGTTAATGATCTTTAAAGATCGCCGAGGGGAGCTGCTGTCGCTGCGGGGAGCTGCTCCGGAGCCGGCCAACCCGCAGCGGAGCGGCAGATCTGGGCACGCAGGGGGTTTTCCTGAGGCAGGGAAAGGCCAGGGCAGCGGGGAGACCCATGGGGAGCCGGCGGCTCTCGGGGAGACGCTGAGGAGGGCTGGGCGCTGCCAGAGCAGCCGTGACCACCCTCACGCCTACAAAAGCAGCCTGGGGAGCGCCGTGAGCAGAGCGGGCAAACAGGGCCTGGGGCGCAGCCTTCCCACCAGCAAGGAGGGGCTGGTGGGGAATGTGAAGCTCAAGGGCAGCCTTGGCTGCAGTGACCATGAAATGGCGGAGATCAAGATCCTTAGGGCAGCGAGGAGGGCGCACAGCAAGCTCACTGCCCTGGGCTTCAGGAGAGCAGACTTCGGCCTCTTCAGGGATCTGCTTGGTAGCATCCCGTGGGATAAAGCCCTGGAGGGAAGAGGGGCCCAAGAAAGCTGGTTAATATTCAGGGATCATCTCCTCCAAGCTCAGGAGCGATGCATCCCAACAGAGACGAAGTCAGGCAAAAACGCCAGGAGGCCTGCAGGGATGAACAAGGAGCTCCTGGACAAACTCAAACACAAAGAGGAACCCTACAGAGGGTGGAAGCAAGGACAGGCAGCCTGGGAGGAACACAGAGAAATTGTCCGAGCCGCCAGGGATCAGGTTAGGAAAGCTAAAGCCCTGACAGAATTAAGTCTGGCCAGGGACGTCAAGGGCAACAAGAAAAGCTTCTATAGGTACGTTGGTGGTAAAAGGAAGACTAGGGAAAATGTGGGCTCTCTCCAGAAGGAAATGGGAGACCTGATTACCCGGGATATGGAGAAGGCTGAGGTACTCAACACCTTTTTTGCCTCAGTCTTCACTGCGAATTGCTCTAGCCATGCCACCCGAGTCGCAGAAGGCAAGGGCAGGGACTGGGAGAGTAAAGAACTGCCCACTGTAGGAGAAGATCAAGTTCAAGACCATCTAAGGAACCTGAAGGTGCACAAGTCCATGGGACCTGATGAGGTACATCCACATGGGCCCCCAAAACAAGAAAGGCATGGACCTGCTGGAGCAGGTCCAGAGGAGGCCACAAAGATGGATCAGGGGGCTGGAGCCCCTCTGCTATGGAGACAGGCTGGGAGAGTTGGGGTTCTTCAGCCTGGAGAAGAGAAGGCTCTGGGGAGACCTTCTAGCAGCCTTCCAGTCCCTAAAGGGGCCTACAAGAAAGCTGCAGAGGGACTTTTGACAAGGGCCTGTAGTGATAGGACAAGGGGTGATGGCTTTAAACTGAAAGAGAGTAGATTTAGATTAGATGATAGAAGGAAGAAATCCTTCCCCATGAGGGCAGTGAGGCCCTGGCGCAGGTTGCCCAGAGAAGCTGTGGCTGCCCCATCCCTGGAAGTGTTCAAGGCCAGGCTGGACGGGGCTTTGAGCAACCTGGTCTGGTGGAAGGTGTTCCTGCTGATGGCAGGGGGTTGGAACGAGATGATCTTTTAAGGTCCCTTCCAACCCAAACCATTCTATGATTCTATGAAAGATCGCATCATTTAATTCCATGCTGTCGGTAGTTAAACCAAACTAGTCACAACGGGGTATGTGCTGCTTCCCGTGCAGGCAGCAGCCCCTGTTAATTCCGGTGGCAGGGAGAAAGGAAGATGCCTCTGGTGACACATCTCACCCTGGCGTGCCAGTATCAGCCAAGTGTTTGAGACAAAGCATGGGATAATTTGCTATTTCGCTTGCGTAACTACTCTGCAACCTGGAGCAAAGGGTTTAAAGGCCAGGTCCTGCTGCTGCTGAGAGTGCTTCTGAAGTGCTAAGAGCCTCTGTCTCCCCAAACAGCGAATGTGTGACATGTTCTGCAGCAGGCGGAAATTACCAGCCAGAAAATGCTCACTCTCCCACAGGGCAATTAGGAACAATGGGAGCTGCTGGGCGCTTGATGGGCTGCAGGTAAAAAAAGCCACTGTGGAAAAGTACCAACAACTCAGGAGGCGATGCTGCTATTTTTCCTGCTTTCCGGTGTTTTCGCGGCTTCAGGTGTGATTTTCCACTTTAATGAAACCTTTGGGTTAGCTTATGGAGGGAGAGACAATTCACCTTAAGGAGTGAACAATAGAGTCACATTTATCTGTGGTTTCCAGTAGAAAAGACTAAGCAAATAAAGGGAAGCAATCAGCTCTCCTTTCCCGTCCAAACCCAGGCCCCGGGAGCTCGTTAGGTTGAAATAACGTGATGAAGAGCTAAAGTTCACCTAAGAAAATAAGGTAAATTATTTTCACCTTACTGGAAATGATTAATGGATTTAGATAAAATTTGTCAAATAGTTGTGAACAAAAAGGAACGAAAATGATCAGAAAAAAATGACAACTTTGAGAGATGTTTCTGACTTTTGTTTTCCAAATGGTGCTTTCATTTCACGGTCAGCTAAAGAATGCAATCTTGGAGGCTTTAAAGGACTGTAAAACCTAACCGGGCTGGACAAAAGCTACTAAGTGACCTTGAAATAAGTTTTTCAAATGTTTAGCAAATGAAACTATTTTTGGGGGATGGGTCAACCCAAAAATATATTTTAATGCCTTTTTCATTTACGTGCTTTGTCTACAAAGTGAAAAAAACAATTCTCATGATTTTGTAGAGACCACCAAACTGGTCCCACCTGCACCAGCAGTTCAGAATTTACTGCCAACTTAACCAGCTATATGGTGTTTAGCTTCAAAACAAAGGTTGTGGTGGGTTGACCCTGGCAGGATGCCTGGTGCCCACCACAGCCGCTCTGTTCCTCCCCTCCTGAGCTGGACGGGGGAGAGAAAATATAACGAAAGGCTCGTGGGGCGAGATAAGGACGGGGAGATCACTCAGCAAGTACCGTCACGGGCAAACAGACTCAACATGGAGACAGTCCTCCACGGACTTCTCCAACATGAGTCCTTCCCATGGGCTGCAGTTCTTCATGGACTGCTCCAGCGTGGGTCCCTCAGGAACAGACGGCTCCAGCGTGGGTCCCTCCCACGGGGTGCAGTCCCTCGGGAACAGACGGCTCCAGCGTGGGTCCCTCAGGACAGACGGCTCCAGCGTGGGTCCCTGTGGGGTCACAAGTCCTGCCAGCAAACCTGCTCCAGCCTGGGCTCCTCTCTCCACGGGTCCTGCCAGGAGCCTGCTCCAGCGCGGGCTTCCCACGGGGTCACAGCCTCCTTCGGGCACCCCCTGCCCTGGCGTGGGGTCCCCCACGGGTGCAGGTGGGGATCTGCTCCCCCATGGGCCTCCACGGGGCAGGGGCACAGCCGGCCTCGCCATGGGCTGCACCACGGGCTGCCGGGGAATCTCTGCTCCGGCGCCTGGAGCACCTCCTGCCCTCCTTCTCCTCTGGCCTTGGGTCTGCAGGGCTGGTGCTCTCCCATCTCACTCCTCTCTCCGCTGCTGTTTTCCCAGCAGGTTTTTTCCCCCTTCTTAACTCTGTTACCCCCAAGGCGCTGCCACCGTCGCTGACGGGCTCGGCCTCGGCCAGCGGCGGGTCCGTCTACCCCTGCAGCCCCCCCGCTACCAAAACCTGGCTACGCAAACCCAGTACAAAGGTACAACTCTCATATGAGCTTTTTTTTAATCCTGCTCCCTTTTTTTTGAAGCCTAGGAGGCACATAAAATGCAATTCTCAGCAGAAGGACAGTAATTGGGAGAAAATGTAATAGATGGTCCACATTTCTCTTTGAAGTTCCCATTGATCAGTGTTGCTGAGACTATTTTTCTAATCCATAACTCAGAAACATGAAGGAATTGTCACTTTATTCTTTGGGTTTATGTGGTTCGCCTCCTAATAAAATAGACTCTGGACTCCCGAGTAGCCTTTATTCAGGTTTTTCTTGCAAGATGGTGTAAAATGTGGAAGAATCAGGGCCCCAGTTGCAGTATTTTCTTGAATACAAATTTTCCTGATGTTAACCAAAACCGTAGCAGTTTTATGATTTTTTTTTAATGTCTGAATGTTGTGTAAGAAAACTACATCCCATACCTTCCGCTCAAAGAAGGTGCTTTCAGCCAGTCACGCGTTAATTAGGAAATGATTACCCCACCTCCTCTCCGCTGGAGAGGCAGCTTGCGTTGGAGAACGAAACCTTTCACAAAGAGGGAAAAACCACCTGTCCAAACAATGCTTGAGAAAGAGATTTTTTTTTTTACGCTCACGTTAGTTGACTCTACGTGTAATAGCTTGTTTTCATAATGACGCCAGTTAGTAGGACGAATTTTCGTGCCCCTAATTGACAGGGCTGTGATGGCAAACCTGCCCAAGTAGCTCTGGCCACAGCTCTCAGAAAGATCAGGGAGTTACAGGCAGATGCTCAGCCAGCACCGGGACCGTGGACACGGAAACCTCTCTGAATCGTGTATGTGCAGCAAAAATGTCCTGGTGTTTAAGGTGCCGCTTGTACTGAGGAAACAGTTTCCCAGCATGGTCAGGCACTGCCAGGTCTTGATGTCTTTGCATTTCAGTATCTCAACGGAAAAACAACCTTCCTTGGCAGGAGTTTCCAAAGAGAAAATATTCGAGACTTTGAGGATCTTGCATACGCCGCTGCTGGGGCCACGTAAGTACCTGATATGGGGGAAACCTGGTCACAGAGAGGGCTGCTGGCTTGGAAAAACCTTCTGGTGGCCAGAAACAAACCTCGAACTATAACACAGGAGCTTTCCTTTTCTACTGCCCTTCCCTTGTCTAAAACCTAAAGCAAAGCCCACGCTTACTGCCCAACGGTGAAAACAAGCCAAGAGAGGCGGCATGTGCTCAGGTTCCTGACGACATCTTAATAAGAGAGAGAGGGGAAAACTATACTCGTGAGTGAGGAAATGATGGTGATCCACAATTCAGAATAAGAGTAATTAATGAAGAACGAGTAGACTTGTGAACAAAATGAATTTTGCAAGGGCTCTGAAAAGCATATTTAAAGCTGCAGTCTGGAACCTGCACGCAGAGTAACAGCAAACGTCATGTATCTGCTCACATTAGATTTATCAGAAATTTGTTAATTAGCTACTTCTAAAATACTTTTTGCAGCTGATCTGATATTAATAAAGTGGTTTGTATCTCCCACCCCTAGAAGTTCTCCTAGGTGATGTACAACAACCCTCCCCAGGCAGGGGAGAGCAGCGCCGGGCGAGGGCGAGCCCGCCTGCGCAGAGCTGGTGGGATACCGCTCTCCGGAAGGAGCGATGCTTTCCCAAGTTTTGGCCTGGTTTGAAGGAAAAGAAGGAAAATGGTGATTTCTTATGTTCTACTAAGCTGTCTTCAAGTGGCAGGGGTTTTTTAAGACTCATGTATTTGTAATGTGTTGCCCTGTTGCTGCCCTGGTACATAGCTCTGCTTTTACATTCTCTTTGTGCCAAACACGCTGGTTCCCGCTCAGGGACTGACTAATAATTCTTCATAACAGACTTCTGGGTGTTTTTGACATCTATTTTTGCCCAGAAATCTCCTCCTCTTCTCCATTTAGGAATACTATAGAATCCTTCTCCATGGGCAGACAGTTCAGGACAAGGCGTGGTCATCGTGTAAGTGCAGAGCACAATCCAAATGGAAATGGAAACGAAAACAATTAAATATAGATGGCAAGCAGGTGTTTAGATGAGCCTAGATTTGTTAATGGTTCATTTCAACCTTTGAACTAAATTAAATGTTACTTTCATCTATTTTTAAAGAAATGTCTATTTTCGGTTTGGAGATGCCCTGCTCCATCTGTTCTTTAGACGGTTTTTACTCATTCTTAAATATAGCACCCACTGGCCGTGTTTGTACAAAGCATGTCTGCTTTTTATGCCACTGTAGATGAGGAGGATTCACACAGACCTACCCGCAAATGCATGGCCTAAAAGGTAGATTGACAAACGATTTACCTCCAGGTCTCTTTTGAAAGTCGAGTCCTTTGTATTTAGTGATGACTGATATTAATTACGCGGTGCTGGCACATTTTGCCCCATTGCACTTACGGGGTGGATTTTCAGAGCTGCTTCTTCCAGTGCACCTCTGCAGCTTCGCACGCGGCGGCTGGAAGGTATGGATCCTGTACGTACTGCTTGTACCGAAACCAGCGGAGCTTCTCGGAGCAATCAATCAAAGGACCCAGCCTGTGCCATGCTGAAAACACGAGCTCCGCTTTCGTCAGCATATATATGGTTGAGCAGCCACGATGGGAGCCGGTCACGGGGCTCTTGGCAGTCGCTCCACTTGGAGCAGCTCTTGGGAGTTTCATTCTCACTCTAAAATGGGTCTAAAAAACCCCAAACTCCTGACTTTGTGTCAGTTTCTGGCCCTGTGCTAGTGACAGGCGATCTAAATACTCGGACGCAGCACAGAAAAATCGGGAGAAAGCTGATCGAGGCTGAACGCAGAGAAAGCACATTTGGATCTTGCTGTCAGGAAAGACAGGGAGAAGGATATTCTATTTCTCTGAGCTTTCGGGTTGCCTTGCAGTCTCCAAGTAAGAATATAGCACATTTCTTGTAAATATTTAAAGACGGAGCCTGACCCACCCCGTGCGGTGCTACGCTGCGTAAAGGTAAAGACTGGCAGCAATCTTCCACGATTTAAATATGTTGAATCTGGAAACGTAGCTGAAACGGCCACAGCTGTCACAGCGGCACTGGGGGTTCTTAACTAGTATGTGACCGTTTACTGCCATATAACGTCGAGGTGGTGTTTCTGGGATGCTGGTTAACTTCATTAGTGGAAACTGTTTAGACAAACATGTGGCAGGGTTTTCTCAGGGATGACAAGCTGCTGTCAGCAGAGGCCAGTGTATCGCTAACATATATTTGTCTTCTCTAACATATATTTTGTTTGCCTTTACTTTTTTCATTCTTTTGAAGCTTGCTGTGCAGTGGCAGAGGCGTAACCGCCGTTCTGTCCGTGGTGGACAGTGACATTACGTATCACTTTCTGGCTGGAACAGTCCCTCTGAACGGAATAATCTATAAGGTGTTTTTTACACGTTACTTTGCAGAAAAAGGAAAGCAGCTTCCCATACGTTTTCACAGAGGTTGGCATCGCTTCCACCACGGTGGGCAGCAAGGCTCAAGACGCTGGGAGAAAATGCTGCAGGCATTTCTTTCTCATCTTCCTGGGCCTGTGCCGCGCCACCGATGCGCAGAGCTGACGATGAGCTTGCCTTTTCTTTTGGTCCCATCAGTGGGAAATCGGTGCTTTTTGGTGCAATCCCCGAACGTTGCTCTGCATTTCCTGTGCAGGGACATAAATACGCCCTGGAGCTGCTCTGCAGCTTGGATTCCCCCTTTCCCGCCGTCTCTCCTCGTGCTGGCCACGGACCTGGACCTGCGGGAGAAGGGAGCCCTCTGCTCCTCTTGCAGGAGTGGGATTTCCACAGCTGCGAAGTTTTGTTTCCAAGGCTGCTCCATATGTATTTTATTTTACCCACTCTGACTCTTATTATGGATTTGTTTGGTTTCTGAGGATTCTTCACCCAAACCAGTCCCCAGCAGGGCTTTAAATGATAGGAAACAAGTTGAGTGGCTGGCTGGAGGAATGGGATCTCCTGGCCAACCTTGCTGTACATGTGTTTTCCTGGAGCTGTGCAAGGGGAATAAAAGCTCCAGCGCTACTTCTGTTTCTGTTGCAGGGGAACGTGGAGGCACGTTTCCCAACAATCTCCGCGGGCAGAAAGACCACGGGCGTATCGTACGCTTGCAAGGACACGGGCTGCGTGACGGGGGCTGGGTTCGGTCTTTCTTGGCATTCACAGCCCTCCTGCGGGAGCCTCAGCGGGGAAGGGTGGCGGGGGCAGGTGGGACGCGGGAGACGGCGAGAGCCTGCGGATGGTGGGCTAGCGAGGGAGGTGGAACAGGGAGTGTGGGAAAGTGGGAAGGGAGACAAAAAGAACAGAAAATGGGAGGAAAAAATGGGAGAAGAAAAATGTAAAGTGTAGCACGTGAAGAAGAGAAAGGTATTTGCATATTCTTCACTCTTTAGGGTAGCTGGAGTGGATGTATATCATGGTTTTGTCTCCATTTGATGTAACAGGTATTGGCATTGGAATTCCGATGAAGGTTTAATGGTTTCAGCCCCTTGCAGGTGGGATGAGGGGACGGAGGGGCAGCGGTGGGACGGCCAGCTGCGCTCAGGCATTCCTCGCTCGGCAGCCGGCTCCGGGCACTCAGCAACCGCCTCGGCTGCCGCGGCGCAGGGCAGCCCGGAGGAAAAAACTCCCGTTGTAAAACCCAGTCTGGGAGACACACGTATACTTGCAGTTTACCACAAGTACGTATTGATTAGGGCGACGATGTCGTTTTGTTTTGTGCTGAACAATCCAGTGTTTGGAATTGAGACCTGTCAGGAGCCGAATGACTTAGCGGAGCAAATTGAAAAGAACAGGGCTATAAATTGCAAGGGAATTCACTTCGTGGTTAACGCTCGGGCGTGCTGTGAGAAACAGGACTGCGCACAAACTGCCCTTCCATGCAAATCCCAATGAATGTGCTGACAAAGTATCCTGCTGAACCCCCGTGTCTCACTCAATATTTCTTAAAGTAGACATAATTTAGGAGGCATGGGAAGGCATACGTTTTCACCTTAAGTGATGCATGGGTGGGAGGTATTGTGGAATTAATAAGGAGCGTATAGGTGAGCTTTGTAGCAGCCGTACTGCATTTTTTTCATACATATACTGCTAAACCATATTAAAATGGCTGTAACTGAAAAAGGACCTACTTGATATGGTATGTATAACAGCAGTTCCCTTCTCCAGTATGTATTCTGAAAAGTCAGTACAATAGTTTTGCATAAGTATAAATCCAGGAATTGCCAGAAAACTGGGTCAACACATTCGTGCAGGAAACCAGTAACCCCTGCCCCAGCAAGTTCGCCTCGCTGTGCCGGTCACGAGCCCTGTGCCAGAGTCGGGAACCGCGCAGCATCTCCGTCCTGCCGCGGGCTCCCGTGGCCTTTCAGGAGCCCCAAATCTCTTCCTGCGCTTCAGTGCCGACCACCAAACTCCGCCTGAAGGTCTCAGTTCCTCAGGCGTCTCGGGTGGGATCGTCGTCCCCTCCAACGCTCCGTACAGTGTTTGCTGCAGCTGCCACCCAGCTCAGCTTCCAGCCACCGCCGGCTCCTCTGTGCTTCAGCAAAAGGTGGTGGTTGGAGGGACAGTAGGGTTTCAAGTGCCAAAGCATTTTAATGTCTTACATCTTTGCTGTTTAGTCTTGGGTAATTAGAAAAATCAGGAAAGATGAGCGAAGGCTCACAAAAATATTTGATGTGTAGAAGGAACCTGTAAAGTATTTGGAATGGTACCGATATTGGTTGGGCTGATGGTTTGTAACAGGTCTGAGCAAGGAGGAGGGTACATTGCAAAGACAGAGCAAGGTGGCTTTGGGTACCGTTTGTTAGTTCAGCCACGCAGCACGGCAGCCAGCCTCCACAGCATTCCCGCCTGACAGCCACGCGTCGGCGAAGCAGCAGCGCAGCATCATTAAATACACAATACTAATGGGAGGGGGAGCAAAGGAAGTTACGCAGTTTAACGGAGGGGACTTTCAAATGCAGTAGATATAATTTAAAGAATTATTTAGATCCCTGTAAAACCTTTTTATCCCAGATTACGCTCCCTTAAATTACAGATTATCTTTCCGACCAGTGTGACCATGTCATGTTTCAATCCAAGGGCAATTTGTCCTTCACGTGGAGGGGACCCGTGGGTAGTCTGAAGCCGTAATTCCACCTTTCGGCTCTGCGGGAGGGGGCTTCATGCTCACGGCTCCCGGCGCTCCCCGCCCCGCTGCCGCGTGTACTGGGACTGTGCGGGAGGTTTGGAGGTGGGGGTGAAGAACACGAAATGTAAGGAGAGATTTGGAGTGACACTTGACAACTTTCCTGTTTTGTAAATTCTAGATGAATTTGAATTGCATGATATGTTTTCACTTGCAAATGTTTCAGATTTGTTATTTTTCCCTTTTCCACATATTTTAAGCTTATAGCATTGCACAATCTTTTTTTTTGCTGTCCTTGCAGAGGAACGAGCAGATAGCAATACCTCAGGAATAATTCCCTTGCAACAGCAGTCTATTTCTGACCGAAGACAAAATAATCCAAAAGCTGCTAATAGTTTTAATTTCCAGTTGTGTAAGAGCTGATGCTTCTGGAAAGGTGTGATCTTTAAACCTGTAGTAAACTCAGATGTCTCTCAGCAGAGCTCTGTGGGAGCTCCGGGTTTGTTAGAGGAGCAAAATATTGGAGCTCCAAGATTGGTTGGAAACGCAGGACTTTGTGGAAGAGCAACTGGAGAAAACTAAGCAGATGTTAAAGGACTGCAGTGCAATTCAGTCCTGGGCTGGTTTATGCTAAAAGGGCAGGAGAAGCCAAATGTTTAAGGAAGGCTGGAAGGGAATATTAGACAACAGTAGGAGACGTTTAGATAAACAATAAACAACCTGCTGAGCACAAGGATTAAGAGATCAGTGGGAGAGAGATGTAAAAAGAAATGAAGGGGAAAAAAAAAAAGACTGTAATAAAATGCTGAGAGGATCAGGTCCTCAGCTTGCGCAAACTGGATTAACGTCCTTGCGGTCAGGGATCACCAGCTCCCGGGACTGCCCCCGGCTCCCAGGGGCGGGTAACGCGCTCGTGGCCAGCCAGGAGTTTCTCCAAAGTAAAACTGGAGTAAAATTGAAACTCATAAATGTGATGGTGGGGAGGAAGAGAGAAGGAAACAGGCTTTTTTTTTTTTTAATGCCAGCTGGTGCCTCGTCTTTCACAGAGGAGGAGGAGGAGGAGAAGGAGGAGGAGGAGGAGGTTGGCTCTACCATGGGAGAGGAGGAGGATGGAAAGTTGCTGAGGAAACCAGATTTTATTTCCTGGCATGATGTGATGGGGGAATTTGATCATCTCTTGATAACAACAAAAACGTCTTTGCAAAAATTCTGTGCTATCCTGGTAAAAAAAAAAAGTCACGAGAGTTGAGTTCTGTGCCCTCAGAAGGGAACCGGGATAAACTGAGCGAGGCCTTTGAAGGTCCTTTGAGGCAACGCACGGTTAGCGTAGCGGCTCCGCTTTGCCTCCAGCCCACGGTGCGATACGTCGCAGGCAGTGACAGAGCGGTTATTACACAGGGACACTTCTCTGTTATGTTCTTTCCTTCCTCTTGGTTTTTTTTTCCCCATTACACTCCACTGCTGGAAATACTCCTACGATACTGAAAATAAACAGCATCTCTTTCCCTACCATTTACCAAACACTGCTTCTAATTTACAGAAGGCTCTGCCCTCCTCGGGAGCGAGGAGACCCGGCGATGCCACCTGCACCATCTGGTGGCTGCCGCGCTTTTGCACGTCACGTGAAAAAGCTTTTCAGTGGGAAAAGCAACATTTCCACCTTCTTCCGCTGATTTAAGCCTTCCTGTTAATGGCACGCGTTTTCCTTTCCGCTGTGTGCAGTATAAATCCAGTTTTAGCTCTGCGCGATGTTCATTGGGCTCTGTGGGCTATTGTGGAGTTATTCCACTGCTGCTGAGAGAATTTGGATCCCTCCCTATTATTTGTCTTTATTCTAGGGAATAAACTCGATGGCATTTTCTGCAGATGTGCCTCCTCCACCGAAAAAATCCCCCACAGCACCAGAAAACAGTGCAGGCACAAAAGACGGAGGTGGAAACATATTCTGAAAATGCCACGCTGGCTTTTCTGAAATGAAGGTGTTGACATTTGGCGTTTACATTATCAAACCATTGCGTGTGCTTCGGGGGGCAAAGCCGCGGGGTGGGGGGTTCGCTGGGGGTCCCCCGCGGGGCTCCCCGGCCGCCCCCGCTCCTCAGCTACCAGGCAGTTGCTGTTCCTGACCCTCTTTGCCCAGGAAATTCCTCCCAGTTTCCACTTTCACGCCCCTCTGGTGTTTTATTTAGAAAAAAGAAATTGCTGTTCCAGTGTCCGATGATGAATGCGATCCGGTCGCCGTATTTAACGTACCCTTGGATAACATTTAAATATGTAACGGCAAATCCAGGCTGTGATAAACCTCTCACAATGAGTTGAGAGCAAGCTCATTTAAAAAAGTACTTCAGTAGGAATTAAAATAAAATTTCCATTTTCCACAGTTACATTCTGATTCCAGTCGTCATTAACTTCCTCAAAAACCCATTTGGTATTTCAAACTTTAGTAAATCATTGTGTCTTCCAATTAACTCTCATACTTCAGACAACACAGGGTGACTAATTTCATTCAACTCTGTTGTTTAATAAACATCTAAACAATTCTTTATTTCTGAGTCACAAAGAAATGTGCAGTTATATTATATTGTGCACGCGGTAATGGGCAAAAGGAAAATTACTAAAGAGAAATTCATCTTGGTTCTTTGGTTTATCAGCTTCGGAGGAGCGATGCTCTGTGAGCGATGGCGCAGCCGGGGAATTAGCCGGCCCTCCCTGCCACACGCGCGGCATTATTTGCGAGGAGAAAGCGTTGCACTCTCGTACCAAGCCCCGGGATTTTTTGGCTGCCTAAGCAAAGGCACCGCGGGGGTCAGCTGGATGCTGAGCGGCCCGGAGGGCGCAGTGGATGTAGCGGTGGCTGTGAGCCGTGGTTATTTCCATCAGAGACACGTGAGGGGAGCCGGGACTCTGGAACGGCAGTGGAGTCGGGCTGGCGGACTCACACTGTTCCGGGATCAGCCGTGTGCATGCACAGCGGTCCAAGCTAAATTTAAGTAATAAGACCTATTAAAGTGACGTGAGCTAAACAATACTATTTCAATAACAGAACTAAGATGTTAAATTATTCAGTATTTAGACATCAGAGAACATGACTGCGGGGGCGCAGTGCCGATGCCGGTGTCCTCGCAGATGCTGCTGCAGCGCAGCCGTGGGCAGGCACCGAGGAGGGCAGTGTGGATGCAGAGGTTTTCTCACCAATGCTTTCTCATTCAAACTGGCAGTATTTTGAAACTGGCAGCTTTTACAAGGCGGTCAGCACGTGTGTGAAATTTTCTGCCGGTGTAATTGCAGAGGGCTCTGTGTGCTCATGGGGGGACGTGGTCCCGCACAGCTGCCGTGCCTCTCCGGGAGAGTGCCGAGTGCTGGTAGATGGCCTGTAAAAAAAATTATTGGCATTGAAAAAATGTCATTCTTCCTGATTTTTCATTTCGAACATTCTTTCCAGAAGAGTTTGAGCAGGCGTCTAATCAGGGAGGAGAAAGACTGCTGTGTAACTTACCAAATTGATCACACTTGAGCCTGAAATTTGAGCATCTGTGGCCTTCCCAGCGAGCAGAGCCTTTGGGACGAAATGTGCTAAATCCATTCCAATAGCTAGTGTCTCTGAGGAACACAATGTCCTCAAAGGATTCCCGGAGCTGAAAAGAAACAAGACTCGATCCCTTGAACGCTTTGTTAATTACTGACCTAGAGCTGGGCTGTGGCGGACCCCGAGCTTTGAGATGGAGGATTTCCGTGGTTGACATCACCCACGCGCAGGAGCATCAGTCTGAACGTGCTGTGAAAACCTTGGGGTCCATTTTATGCCTAAGAGCAAAAATGTGCGTGTGTTCATGAACTAAGGCACTGCAATACTGCCTGAGTTGTGGGAGACGACTGCAGAGGCAGTGCTGTGGCTGAACGCAAGCGGGCCATACTGGGGAAAAAAAAAAAGAGTTTATTTAGTGGTAAATAATGAGTTTATGCTCTGGTGTTTTTCTCAAATGTGTTTGCAGAGCCATTAAAAGCTATGTTTAATCTCTGTTCCATTTGCAATCTGATATGCGTTATGCTTCTTCCGCAAGGAGCGAGTGCAGGTAACGGCATGGGATGGCTCTGCCTCCGCTCTCCGGGAGGCTGCGCGAGGTCGCCGTGTCCGGGGCTGCTCTGCCAGGGGCCTCCGGGGACATCTCCGAAACCTAAGCACGGGGTTCAACGCCGTTCCATGCTTGTGCGTACCAAACGCGCATGCCAGCATTTGTGACTGAATGAAAACTTCCCTGAATTAGTGATGACATTTTTATTTTTAAGGGACTCAAGCCCAGGCAGCATTTTAAAAAATGAATCATGATTTTAGGTGATTTCTTTCTGCATGGGTGCTCAGAACTGCCTGAAAATTGTCTGCTAAAGCTGCTTCAACTTCTGTCTCTAACGGAGGTGCTCACACTCACTAAACTGTTTGGCGAGCACTGGCTGCAGAGTCTCATCCTCCCGATTATATTCTATATTTGCATTTCCTTGGATATCCAAAGAAAAAGCAAACCAGCAATGAACAGCACAGTTAGAGCAGGAATAACCAAACTGGGACAGAGGAAGAACTGCTGGTCTGGAGGCGACACAACGCACCCCAGACACAAGCCGGGCCCTTTGCGGCAGAGCATCCCGCAGCTGCCCGCCGTTCCCGGTGCCGCTTGGGACCTGCAGGAGCTGCCGGAGGAGCAGGGTGGCTCGGGCCGGTCCCCGACTTGTTCCCCAAGGAGTCTCTCCTGGGGACGCAGGGATGGGAACAAGCAGCCCAGCTGCGCACGGCTCGGGTGCAAGATGCTGTGGGAGTTTTCATTTTTGTCTTTTTCATTGATTTCATCAGAAGGATGTAAGCCAAGGTTTGCTACTTTAACACTTGGCCTAATATTAACTAGGGAAATATAGCAGATGTACTTCATTATATTAAAGATATAAGCAATCTCTAACGGTCTGTTATTAATGTGGGTAGATTGAGTGAAAACATTTTGCTTCAACGGCTCTTAAGAAATCCACAGTTCATTTCCAGTCATTACAATAATTAGGGGTTGTGCTCCGAGTACTCTACTAGGGGCACAGCTACAGGGCCAGCTGACCTCAGCGCGAGCGAGGGTGTGAGCTCGCAGCGCGTCCCCTCCTCGCCGGGACGGCGTACGCGTGTGCTCGCACGCTGCCACGGAGGCGATGCCGCGGCAGCCCCAGCGGTGCCGAGCCCCGCCAGAGGAGGGATGAAACCCAGGGGAACGCAGGGCTTAAGTAGGACTTAGGTGCTTAAACGGCTTTGAGGAGCTGGGCCCTGGCCCTGCAAAAAAAGCACATGAATAACCCGCTCATGCTGGCCCGTTTGTTTTAATGAGACTGCTCCTATAATAAAGATAGTTCCATAAACAAGTGATTATTGGATTGAGCGAAAAACAATCACTAAGGATTAGATGTAACTCATGGGATCGAGAGAAGTCCTTAGTTTTATTGGAGGCAAGGGGAAAAAAGTCTATTCCTCTTTGCTGGAACGCATTATGTATCACCTTCACTATATAAAGAGGTCTTGGAAAATGGGAGTTGACCCAGTGAGGCCCCGTTAACGCTGTTCAACTGACGTGAGGATGCGAGTTAGAAGGAGCTCTACAATTGCACTTCTCCTCCTATACTATCTTTTCAACTAGTTCTTAATCTAAAAGTCTTTTATCTTTTTTGGCAAACCAAAGAGACGTTCTTGTCATTCTGGTGTTAGGTAGCAATATCTTGAAGGTATTTCTGTAAATACACTGGAAATGTATAGAAGTCGGCTCAGGGGAATTGCTGAGGGCGTGCAAAGCTTTCCTCTGTGTCAGCAGTTTGGACCTAGGCGAGGTTTATAGTGGTAGAAGGGCTGGACAGTTTTGTGCGGGTTAGGAATGTGGCGTTAGAGCCAGGTCAGTCCAACCGCCGTGCAAAGGCGCCTCAGGCACAGCTGCTCCTGCTGCAGCACCCGCGAGAGGGCTGCAAACCCGCCGTTGCTCAAGGGGCACATAGTGGTGAACCAGGCACAGCAGAGAACTTCCATCAGCGTCTGCTGCTGAAAGTATCACCCAAAATTAAGGATGCACCAATGGCCACTTTGCATTCTTCTCTCGGCCGCAGGGCCGAGGTGCCGGGGGAAGCGCGGCCTGGCTGTTAGCTCACCTGTAACCGGGGCGGCTGCCCAGCGTGGCCAGCCGGTCCTGCTGAACCAAAACCAGGCGTGAACCAAGGTGCAAAATCTCGGTTTGCTACATGACAATGCGGGATCTGGTATGATGGTGTCCCCGCCTTCGGCTGGACCCTGTAAACATTGCTGTGATACCAAACAGAGCGAAAGTCAAGATGTAAAGGGACCTTTCGGGTAACCTTCACTGCAGTAAACTAGGAATGCAAACCAAACAAACCAAAACCAAATAATTATAATAGTCATCCACTCACTTTAATGGGAGCTGAAGAGTTCAGCTGTTTGGGTAAGTCTTCTTTCACTATTCCCTTATTTAACTTTAATAAATATCACTCATTGGAGGTTTGGAAAACTAGATTGTGAGTGTGTTAGTGATAGGAGAATAAGAAGCAATAAAAATGGCCATCGAGATACTTGTACAACGATGAGGGATAGTCGAGCTATAGTCGAGTAATTATGAATAGAACCAATGTTTCCACTGGATAAATTTATATTAGATTATTCTCTAATTATAAAGAGTATTTAAAAGACAAAAGTTACAGAATAATATACACTAGAAGATGTATCTATTTCCAAAGTCCCTGAAACCATACTTAAATCTTCGGAGTTGTTACTCACCTTTGCCATAGTTCTCATCAGCTGCAGTGCCAGCCTGAGAGCTGACGCTTCAGGTAAGTACATGATACAGTTCAGCCCTAAAGCCCTTAACAGAAAATACATCAGGACTTACTGTAAAATTTCGTGGAGGATTAGAGAAAATATTAAGTCAATAGTTCTTCAGTTATTAGGGGCTTTTAAGGTAATCAATACTTCCCAGCCATATTAGTGCCTACGATGATGAAAGATGACATTAATATCCAGCTCTTCTTTTTTTTGGTATATTTATGTATACCCTTTCTTTAGTCAGCCCTGCTAGAATCAATAGCGATACAAAGAATATGGTTATTTTTAAAATGTCATCAATATTGATTTGCTTATTACTGCCAGTTTCAAGTGGAACTTGATTTCAGGAAAAAATTTACTTTTCCATACAAAAGATTTACCAATCACCCTAAAACTTTGGAGTACCACCTGCCTTTGCCTGTCAAGATATGCATGGGTAGCAGTGTGCTAATGCAGCAAAAACTGGTTTAGGATTAATAAATCCTAAAAATAGGATTAATAAGATTAATTCTAATAATTCTTTAGAGTTACATGACATTTTATGCCCGCAAAGCATTGCACAGATGTTAATTAAATTTAATTGATATCCTTCAGTCCTGAACTTATATGCATGCAGTTATTAATAATTTAATTACTTTGTCAATGGAATAGATTCTTTGCTTTACATTCTGTTTAAAAAAATTGAGACGGTCACCCTATGTACAGCCTTTAGGCTCAATCCTTCTTATTCAGGCATCTCAGGAATACGGCCGGTCAAAGGACAAAATTTCAGATCCTTTGCAACAGCAGTGTTCTGGAAGGTACTTTGTCTCCCGCTAATCACCTGCTGGCTTTCCTCTGTACTTCTCAGGTAGGAATTTGCTTAAAAATTCTGGTGATATCTCAGTGTTCGTCTCTGCACACCCAGGTTCTTGTTTGTGAGCTTCTCATTTCCCTGCTTGTGTAGTTCCCCAAATCGCTTATTTATTTGACTGATTGCAGCTTACAGTTTCAATGAGTCCAACCACAACAACAGAAATATTACAAACGTGTCTGTATCTCTTTGCTCGTGATTGTCTTTGCTCCAGAAACTTGTCCAAGTAAGTACTCAAGACAGAAACTTCCCATAAGGAAAAAAAATCCCCAAGAATATTGGACCGTACCTGCTGGTTCTGTCTCTGGCAACAACGCCCTAAGGTGTTAATGGAAACTAACACTTTTTCTGACTCTTTTGTTGCCTCGATGCAAGGGTTTGAAGTCTGCTGCATCACCAGAACCACGGCGGCATCGGCAGCCACGCACGGCCGGTCCTCACGCGCTCCAGACCCTGGCCGGCTCGGTGGGCTTCTGCGGAACCTGCTCCCGTTTATGCATGCCTGTCCCGTGCCGGGGAGCCCCGGGGCGGATGCAGTCCTGTAGACGAGGTCTGAGGAGGGCTGGATGAAGGAGGGCAAGCGTTTCCATTGAGCTGTATCAGCTGAGGATGCTGCTGGCTGGTGCTGCCCGGGCTCGCTGCTGGCTCAGGCTCCGTTTGCTGTCCCCCAGGACCCCAGGTCACCCTCCACAGGGCTGTTCCCCACCCGGCAGCCCCCAGCCCGAGTTACTGCAAGGGATTACTCCTTCCCAGGCGCCTGGCTTTGCACGCATTCTTGTTGAGTTTGTAAGTTCATGGTCAGCCTGTTCCACCAGCCTGTTTAGGTCTCTCTGAATTAAAAGCACATTGACTAGTCCTCCGAGTTTGATGCCATCTACAAACCTGACAAGAATGTCTCCTCCAGGCTATTGCTAAAGGTGTTACATGGGACCAAGCTGCAGCTGGAAAGGAAGGCTTGCCTAACAGCTTCAGAGAGCACGACTTCGTCAAAGCACTGTAATAATTTAAATTAATGTCTCCGTCGAATGGCATCCTTTAGTTCCTCTGTAATTAACAAAATCATAAACGTTGTCATCTAATTTAGTCAAGAGTGGCTGTGAGATCTGCAGTGTTTGCGATATATATGTTACAGACCACGTGTGTCGGGGATAACTGACAGCAGGTCTGTGTCATGTAGCAGTTTTCTTGTTTGAACGTGACTTTTGCAGACTATTGTTTCCAGTGAAGTGCAAGGTTTATTTGCACACAGTGATTGCTCAGCTTCGAAGTGAGTGCCAGTGAGTGAAGAGTGGATACATTTAACTGATTATGGAATGCAGAACTGCATTATTTTGGCTAGATTTAAATAACATTGGGCTACAATTTTAATCTTGTTTCCAACCCACTTGTGCATTCTGATGGACTTAGGGACCCAGACTCTTGCAGCAGTTGCCAGCTGGAATTTCCCTTGGAAAATTAGCCCCCAGATGCCTTAAGGTCAGCAAAGCTGTTTCACATACAACTTGTCCCTTTCTGACCAATTCTAAGGCAGCTGGAAGAAGGACTCTTACTGACTACAGCCGGGTTTGAAAATGAAAGGAGCTCCTCCTTAAATATATCCCCGAATCTACTGCTCTTAGAAGCTACATTGGGGAATGTGGTGAAACTGCTCCCAAAACTAAAATGGTTGGAAACAGCAAGAAAGTGGATGCACTATGAAACCACTGAACCATTTATGCTAAAACCAGTTACTCCAGTGGGTCCCAGCACAAGGCACGAAGCACTTGATATGGAGTAAACCAGGCTGCAGCGCACTTAGAGCATTTCCGACACGGAAATCTATGAATTATCACCAACCTTTCCAAGCCTGTGCTCCTGGCTGCCAGTGTTAAAATCCTGTTGTGTCTGTAGACTATTTATGCGGAAAGTACCTTTTCCTTATGGACGGTAAACATCTCTGAAATGTAATGGGGAAGGCGTCTCCATTGCAATATTGATTCTCGTTCCTCTCGCTGTCGTGGCCGGTCTGGGCTGAATACAATTAGATGCGATCCATGCACTCAGGGGAAACAAGGCTGCTTTTCTCTAACTAAGCCTTCTTCAACTCCTAATAAATAGGACATTAAAAGGGAATTATTCCATTTTGCATTTTATAAAATGCCTAGTCTTCTTCCATTTGAGTGTCAGACCCTAATGATCAAGTCAGTGAAAACATTTCTAGTCAGGCCTCTTTTTATTTCAATCCCTGCTTATCTGGGGGAAGAGCAAAACAAAGAAACCATGGAAAACACAGCGTTTAGCTGACCTCCCACAATACCTCATCTGTATAGCTTTCGCTCCGTCTTTCCAAAAGGCCATTTAGCTCAATACTCTCTTCTCCTTTTCATTTCCTTATGTTACAGGTGCTGTGGGGATGATTTTCAAAAGAACAGTGGAATGACATTTTATCTGACTTTGGAAAGGAATTCAGTGGTGGTTCAGCAGTGTCACACCCTTTGTGCCTTAGATTTGCCTTCCAACGTATGGAACGGGTGGTAAGATACTCTCACAAAACAATAAAAAATTTAAAATGAGACAATACATTCAATTTTCTATCCTACTATGGTTTTCTAAAGCCATTAGTAAACTCTTTATATGTCTGTATTTGTAGTAAAAGATTAATTGACTAACTGCATTTTCAGAAATTTAGGCAAAGACAAAATGAACTGGCTTCCATTCTAGTTTCTTTAACTAAATGCCAAAAAAAATTATATGTACAAAAGACATTATTTAAAAAACTCTGAAAAAGCCATGCCCAGTTGTATGATACATATTTAGACACTATATATTTAAGCCCTGTAAGAACTTACAATAGTCAATTTACATGAAATAGAATGAATGAAAAAAGGGGGAAAAAAGGGTATTTAGCTGGAAATTTGGACTGGAGTTTATTAATCTGTATCTCGGTACTGGTTGTTACTATTCTTATTTGCCATTGATAATGACAGGTCATTAAATGAAGGTCAGTTCCTTGCGGAAGAGTTTGTTGACTTCTTCAGGGTCTTAAAACTTGTGAGGCATGAAATCAATGACAAATGTTGAGGAGGTATCAGCGTTTTAAAATGTAGAGCTCACGGTGATCTGGAACATTGTAGAAAATCAACTGGTTTGTGAATGGCCAGGAAAATATGATATATTCCTGAAAAAACTCCTTAAATACTCAGCCATTGAAGGCAATTAATCCTAAGTGGGGCTTCAGTAGTAGACCTTCTACTTTGATTAATTTTTCATGCTTGATAGATAGTGATATTCAACTAATAACATTAATAACCTTACTATTTACAGGTAATTATCCCTATAAATGAGCTGTGATGGTTTGAAAACATCTGTTTCCTTTTGGAATCAGTGTACATCTGCCCTTAAACAAGGTGAAAATTTGGTGTGATAACTCCGAGGACTGAATTGCTATTTTTTTCTGCAGTGCTGTATTCTTGGCAATTAGATAACAGCTTAAAATATGATTACTGCATTCTTATATATCATTGTGTAAATTGTTAGAATGTCTGTTTCCTTAACCTCTCTGCTTTATCTGATATTTTAGGCATTAAACAAATCATGGGGCTAATATGTATGAAATTTTTTAAATAATTTTTTTATTCTTTTGCTTATGAAAGCCTTCGACGGAGACATCCTGTTAATGAGGTTTGCCTTAACGACGTCCTCCTTGGAGTCTCTGGCCCGCGTTGTGTGTATCCACCCAACTTTGCCTAACACACGCACAGCCTGCACTCGGAATGCACAAACTCAATAAATAAGTTGATGCCAGCTGAATATTCAGCTAGTACTCTGAAACTACTGGTAATCAAATACCTGAAACATCATGTGCAGAGTGAGAATTTCCATTTTTCAGAAGGTATATTTCCCTCCCCTTCCCAGCGGACGTTCTCACCGTCACTTTCTCTGAAGTCCTTTAAAGCTGCTAGTCAGTTCAGCGTCTCACTAGGAGATTCTCTCAGGCAGAGGAATCCTCTTAATGTGACGATTACACTAGTAAAGAGAAAATTCTCCTCGGTAAGTAGTTTTGTACATGAGAGAGGTAATCTGACAGAGGTTTCCTTATCCATACAGTTGGCGGCAGGATCCTTTTCTTCTTTCCAACAGAGACGAAGCTGGCAGACGGATGGATTTTAAACGTGGGGCAGCAGGGGAATGTGAACACCTCTCGGAGGCTGTAACGGCACTCCCAGAGGGACTCGCTGGAGCAGGAGGACATGGCCACAGTTCGCGTGCTGGGTAATGCCGCGAGAGCAAGACTGGGATTGTCATCAATCTGCAGGGCTGAAACTGTGTGACATGAAGTATTAGCATTAGACTATAGGCTGATAGGAGCTCGGTATAGCTGGGGTGTCCAATACGAGTTGTAAGGGGAGATTCTCTGTGATTTTCGAGCTCTTTCATGTCTCCGATGTTCTTCAAAGTGGCTGAAAAGCAGGTAAAGGGTTTCCTGAGATTCCTTTCAGAGTATGAATGTTCTGAGGCATCCCACTAGGAGACGGTAAAGAACACCTCAAGGCAGACAGAAAGCACAGCTACCCTCGCTATGACTAATATACCGCTACCTACGGGACCGAGGCTGCTCTAACCTATGTGAAGGTCAAGGATGGTGGAAGTCCTGCAAAAGCAAGAGCAAAATGAGAACTGCAAAAGCATAACAGCATGTCTAGAGTGCGCGTTCCTCTGCTACCCCAAGCAGAAATCCAGCAGACTTTGGCATTTACGTCCGTTACAAGTAGTTTATGTCCATTACATATGGACATATGTATATTTTTTCCCACCATCTTTGCAGTGCAGCCACCTTTGGATTGGAGTGATGCAATACTCAGTACCACTACTAAAAAAGTTAGGGAATTATGTTAACAATGAAACTTTCAGCCCAAGAGATGGAGAAACCCTAAGTAAGCAGACTACAAAGAAAGTGTACTTACTCTCTACCAAAGTTCAGTACTTTGTCATGAAAAAAATTCAGAAAGGTCTTGGTTTCAAAGCTTTTACTGTGTCTCTTTCAGACTTTGTCAATGTTAGCTCTGACTCGGTAATCCGTTTTCACTGCCATCATCTACTGAGGTTACGTGCCTTCTTCCCCAAGACAAACTGCAGCCATGTGAAGCCAGCAAAAGCCTCGAACAGAATCAAGAATGTTTTCCCCAAGATTAAGGACAATACTGTTGTAAATGCTGCCATATTAACTTCTCCGAACCTTCCCGAGTGATTTTCCTGCATGGATAACAGAAGTAGCATGCTCTTTTTACCAGTGCAAGAAAGATAGTACTTTCAACTTATACTTAGTACTCTGTATTTTAAACTTAAGTCAGATTTATTAACTATTTGCCTCTATCTAAATGTATATAAAACCAGTTACATTATTTTACATAATACATGGGAACAATTTATTTGTCTCCATTGGTTAATATATACACGTATAAAAGCAACACTGCTCGCCCTGTGAGTAGGGATTGCTGAAGTGAGGTCTACATAAACTCCTGTTCAGGCAGGGCTAGTTAGATCTTCTTTGGCAATACTGTCTAGAACTATATATACATTGATCTTTTTGCTAAGACAGGTGCTGACAGACCAATAAGAACAATGGAGAAAGAAAAAGAAATGCTATAGCTGGTAAGGCTCGATGGCGTTACTCTCGTTAGGCTGGCTAAAGATCATGCCACCTAATTAACACAAACCGCAGTGGTTTCCAGAGCAGGCTGAGGAAGCCCTAACAGAATCTGTTTCTTTCAAGCTCTCAAATCAGCGTGGTGCAACTGGAGCTCGGGTCAACACCGCCGCTGCTTTCCTCACCGGCGCTTCTGACAGCCTCTTTAAGGTGCAGTTCCCCGCAGCCACAGAAGTGTTGGGAGCAGCTCGGGATCTGGCTTTAGGGCCCATCTTTAATTTACACCAGCAACTGTAGAGCTGCCCATCGACGACGCTGATTTACAGCTCTATTTGTACGAGCAGCAGCCACACAGGAACAGGTCTTGGCCCCTTTTCTCAGAAGGGTACACTCATCTCTAAGCTGTCTGGAAGCTCCGGATTTACGGAGAGGCAATGCTCCTAAAGGCTACCTAAAGGGCCTGGGGTCTCTGACTGGGTATACCCTTCCAGCTAGCGTTACCTAAAATGGAGGTTTTCCTCACTTTCTATTCTCTTATTGAACCAAATTTCTGTTTATAGTCGCATTTGCTTTCTATGCCATGCTGTCTGTCACTTGTGTTGGATATGGGTTTTGCACACATGCCAAATAGTTTGTTACTTGGCGAGAGTTCACTGGCAAGAGAATTTGCTTCTACGCATAGTAATAGGCATGTTTGGCTAATAGGCTCTTTGTCTGAAAGCCTTTCGCATATTCAGAGCTGCTCATTTGTCACGCCAGCCTGACCTAGGCAGCAAATATTAAAAAAGAGTCATAAATATGCCCTGTTCTTACTAGAATGCCAACTGAAGCAAGCATTAGCTGCTTCACGATAAACTAGTCATCTGCTGCTCTTTAACTTCACAAGCGTTGTCCAACCACACTTATTTCTAGAATAGTCCTCCTGTCCATCACTGATTTTTTTGCTTTTGGAATTGCCTTACTCCGTTGTCTCTGTTCTCTTAGAGTACATTTAATATTGAAATGGACAACTCCGATGATGTAGTAGTTTTGGGATGGCAAAGTTGAGAACCCAGTATATGCGAAGCCGCTAGCTTAGGATCTGTTCTGGTTTTACAATTAACAGAAGGAATTTTTCCCTCTTTGCTGGGTGTGTGTACCAGGGCCTTCGACTGGAAGCACTGCACCGAACTGCTCCGCTCAGCTGAATGCCGTGCTCCATGCATCAGCTGGCAGGTAAAACCTGCAATGCCGGGCACGTCTTCCTAATTTGTGCAACGAAGTTGTGACAAAGGCAGTAGTAAATTCAACTGGTAACTTGTGTTGATTGCCTTGAAAACCCAGGAATTTCTTTGGGCATTTGGAGATGGCAAGTGTCTTTAGTGTTGGGACTGCCTGGGTGTTGGTATGGAGATGGCTTCATGTATTTTTTGTAACTGGCTTTTTTCATGTCTAAAGTATAGATTTTCTTTTTGTCCTGCAACTGCTTTCTTACTGTCAGTATTTAATAAATCATCTAAAGTTGAGAGTCACTTTTTATTCTGAAATACTTAGACATACTACTTTGTTCCGCCAAGAACTAGCGGGTTTGGGTGTATAACAAGCCAATTTATTGGCAGAGTACAAATCAATGGCATACATACACAGGACTTTTCCTATTTTAATTAGAGTATACAGACTACTTTTTAAACAGAAGTAGTCAAAACACTATGTTGCAGAAACACACAAACACCTAATTTAAAGGGATTAGGTCAGAGATCAAACTTTTCCATTGTTTGCTGTGAATCCCCTAAAAATAGAAATCCCAAAGCTAACGGTGCAGCACAGCTGACTGACTAATTCTCACAAAGAAACAAAATCTGCCAAAGTGTATGGTACAGCACCATCTAGTGCCTCTTATCCCAGCAATATAGTGAATTAATTTAATTTTCCACTTAATACAAGTATGTAGGTGGAGAAGACGGAGTGCATTGGCTGCTTCTACATTTGGACAACTTATTTTCTCTCAACTAGTGCTGAGAAAGAAGGGAGCTGCGGGATATAAATGAGTTTTGGCATTTTACATCGCGAAGATTTTGTCAGTATAGCTGCTGTTAGTTCCTCTTCTTTTATCCTCTTACCAGTGACACAGTTTTTCCTCCTGAGGACAGCAGGGAAGTGCACACAGGAGTGCATACGCTGAGAAAATGGGAGGAAAAGTATTGCGATTAAATAGCAAACTGGCCAAATGGTATATTTTGGGGGGGCAGAGACAAATTTTTGGTAGACCATATATTCGGTTTCGTGTGTATGACTGACTGACACGTGGGAGGCTGGTGTTTGTTTGCAAACACCTTTTGTTGAGAACTGCAGCCATAATTAATGTACTTGTCTCAGGTAACCAGCACCCAAACCTTGGTTTTCTTCATCCCAAGTACGACCCTCAGCAACACCAAATGAAATTCTAACCACTGCTATGTTTTAATATCCTTTACGTTGCGGTTCTTTTCTGTGTTTTTTCTTCTGGAAAGGTGATTAACATCCTCTGACTCCAAACTACCAAGAGGTTAACCAACAGCAACTTTGCAATTAGCCGCTATTGCCAACCAGCAATCGCAAGATACAAAAGAGACAATATGAATTGGGGCATTAAACCCCACAAGGTCTGGTAGCCTGGTATTTAAATTTTGCTTCTAAATCAACGTTCCTACAAACAGCACTCCTAAAACAAAATGGAAATTCATCACAGCTGCTGTGTGTATCTTTGATAAACAGCTGCTAGAAAGAAAAAAGCCCTTCGTGGTATTGAAGTGCTCTGACTTCATCTAAATTACAGTAATTTGGGCTACTCACAGACAGATTGGCACTGGCCAGATTAACTAACATACTCTGGGATATACATAGACTTGCCCTCACCAAATTTAATAAAATAACTTGGGATTTACACAGTTGCTCTTCAGTCTACAACCTGCTGCTTTCTGTCTTTAACCCGACCCGGGGTTAATACTGCGGGAAGAATAGGAAATGTCTTCCAGCGATTCCAGTCGGAGTTTGGGAACACAGCATATGCTGGGATGGATTAAAGTGTGAGATTAATGACTCTCACACTCCTAAACACTGCTTTTTGTGATAATAAATGTAAATATTTATATGTTAAATGTATTTTTTAGCAGGTTTAGGTTAAAAACCTGAAAATTAATCCTACTTTAGCCTATTTAATAAACATCCTGACAGCAACATATAATCTAGCAAAGGTCACATATCTCAAGAAAAATCTTCATGGTGTCTTCACTATGGCTCTGTAGGAAAGGCTGGTGGATAGTAATGTCTGTAATTTATAGTCAGAGACTAAATTAGAGTTAATGCCCAATCTGGATTTAGATTTAAGGCACTAGCTAGAATTATACATGCTGGACGTGAATATAGCCCTTAGCAGTGTTAAGGTCATAAAGAGATGCAATATCATCCAAAATCAGAACTAGGGAACTCTTGGGGTTTAGAATCATAGAATCACAGAATCGTTTTGGTTGGAAGAGACCTCCAAGATCATCAAGTCCAACTGTTAACCTACCAGTACCAAGGCCACCACTGAATCATTTCCCTTAGCACCACATCTACAGGTCTTTTCAATCCCTCCAGGGATGGGGACTCCACCACTGCCCTGGGCAGCCTGTGCCAGGGCCTGACAGCCCTTTCGGGGAAGAAATGGTTCCCAATATCCAACCTAAACCTCCCCTGGCGCAATTTGAGGCCGTTTCCCCTTGTCCTGTCGCCTGTTCCTTGGGAGAAGAGACCGACCCCCCCTGGCTCCAACCTCCTTTCAGGGAGTTGCAGAGAGCGAGAAGGTCTCCCCTCAGCCTCCTTTTCTCCAGGCCAAACCCCCCCAGGTCCCTCAGCCGCTCCTCACAGCACTTGTGCTCCAGCCCCTTCCCCAGCTCCGTTGCCCGTCTCTGGACACGCTCCAGCCCCTCAGTGTCTGTCTTGGAGTGAGGGGCCCAGAGCTGAACCCAGCACTCGAGGTGCAGCCTCACCAGGGCTGAGCACAGGGGGACGATCCCTGCCCTGGTCCTGCTGGCCACACTGTGGCTGATACAGGCCAGGATGGTGTTGGCCTTCTTGGCCACCTGGGCACGCTGCTGGCTCATCTTCAGCTGCTGTCGACCAACCCCCCCAGGCCCTTTCCCGCCGGGCACTTTCCAGCCGCTCCCCCCCAAGCCTGTAGCGCTGCCGGGGGTTGGTGTGACCCAAGGGCAGGAGCCGGCACTTGGCCTTGTTGAACCTCATACACTTGGCCTCGGCCCATCGATCCAGCCTGTCCAGACCCCGCTGTAGCGCCTGCCTGCCCTCCAGCAGATCAACACTCCCGCCCAGCTTGGTGTCATCTGCAAACTTACTGAGGGTGCACTCGATCCCCTCGTCCAGATCGGTGATAAAGATATTAAACAGAACTGGCCGCAGTACCGAGCCCTTTGGCTGGTTTGGTCCCAGAGTTTCCAGTACTCATCATTTTATTATGATTATTATTGTATTTAGTGTTTCCTAAAAAAACCTCCAGCTCCTTCAGTCATGTGAATTATTTGAGAATCTCAGTAGCCACTAAAACCAAGTTCTATCCCTCAGGACTGCAAAAACAAGCTTAAAAGTGTGACTCAAGTGTACCCTCAGCAATTAAGTAAAAAAACAACAGAAATTAAAATAGATTAGCATATCAAGAGAAGCTAAAAATATTTAGTATAATGGTTTTTAATCAAATCCCAGGGTCTGAAGAAGAAATGGCTCATATTTTTTTAATACTTCAGTTTGCCAGAATGCAATCCAGCCTGACAACAAAAACATTTGATTTTTTTATTACGGTATATGTAACAGATACAATACCCTGGAATTATGTATATTATACTGAGACAATGCAGAAAAAGTTATGGAATCCTAACTTAATAATTTAAGTGATTATTGTATTCTTATAAATGCTTAATGTATCATCACAGGCATGTTTGTGATACACTCCTCGTTTGGCAAATGTGATATTGATTGTTGCTCTAAAGACATATTCAGTTCAGTATAGCTAGTGAGCATTTTGAAATTTCCCACCCATGATGGAAAGGAAATTAGACTGCTATTTATCGTTAAAATGTGTTTCTCTAAAACACTTTAATTCTGAAAAAAAAAAAAAAATAGTATTTTGCTTGCTGGCTAATCATTGGTTTACTCTGTCACTGGTCCAGGGAGAATGTTATGGCTGAACTGAAATTGGACGTATTAAAGAGAACAGCAGAAAGTAGAGAATTTTGCCATGTGGAAAAGGCCTTATTTGGGAGAGGACAAACAGGACTGAGATACTGAGGAACTGTGAAATGCTTGGGAGCGCTGTATGGGATCGAGCGGTTTGTAACAGTCTCCAAACAGTGCCAACAGCAATAAAAAGTAAGCGTTTTAATACAAAGGGAGAAATCCCAGAGCCATGATCTGACAGGTTGGTTTGTTTGGGTTTTTTTTAAAGGGGAAGGTAATGATAATAAATGATGAGACAGAGCATTTGTGTAAGAGTTGGGCAGTGCAGAGGCAGCCCCACTGAACTCACTTTTTTGGGGCTTATCAACTGGGTTTGCATCCCGTGAGCCATTTCTGGTGATCACACCAACCTCATGTCAGGACAACCATTTTAGCTGACAAGAAGTCTCAACCATTTTCTTTCAGCAGCACTGCGAAGCACAGTCTTTTTTTCTTTTTTTGGTGAGTAAAAAATTATTTTTACTAAAATCTCAGTTCTCAAAGAGAGGAAACCACTACTCGTGCACCAGCGAGGCTCAGTAAGTGCCACATCCAACACACCCGAGGTCTGGCACTACAGAAGACATTAAGCCATGGATGCACCTCAAATACTCCGCCACCCACGCAGATGTTTTTCTGAGGCACGGGTCTGGCAGTAGCCCTGCTTTTGAGGAGGTTGCATCGGAAGTCCATGCTAAGTGTTCACACAGCGGTGTGCTGGAGGAGCGGAGCTGCGGTTTCATGGCAGAGGGGAGGTGACGGGCTGGTGGGACGCGCTGGATCTTCAGCTGCAGGACGCAGATCAGCGAGGCCCAGCAGCGCCAGTTGCGCACAGGCACCGAGGTCTGTCCCACGAATAACGCAGGTCATTTCAACCCTCCCGCGCCCCAGCGTCGCAACCCTGGCTCCTCTCCAGCTCGCATTTCCACATCCGCGAGACCTGGTCTCCCTCAGGAATCTCTGCTGGGATTGCACACAACTAATCGTCGTGTTTACGGTTTCTGCTTCAAGCTGTTTACCCAAAAGGTGATCCCCCATGGATTTTATTCACATCCACCCCCTCTCCCAGAACTCAAAGACGGGGCTCAGACATGAAGCGCTTTAGAGAAGCAGCGGGTGCCACCCTGGGAGGCTCTGGCGAGGGCAGCCACGGCCGGGCCCTCCGAGGAGAGGCGGGACCTGGGAGCCCGAAGGACTCCCACGGCCTCGTCCCGCTGTCCCCTGCCACGCCCGAGCCCCGGGGACCTCCCGGCGGAGCCGAGAGACCTGTCCCTCCCTGGGGGACCCGGTGCCGCCGCCCGCAGCGGCCGCCCTCGCCTCAGCGCCGCGCTGAGGGACAGCCCCGTGCCCCCGCGCCCGTCCCTCCGCCGGCGCTCCCCGAAGCCTTTCTCACGGCCTGCAGTATAAAATAAACCCGCCGGGAGCCGGGGCGGGACGGCACGAAGTCTTGGGGGCCGGCGGGGCTGGCTGCGCCAGCAGCCCCTGCAACCCCTGCGCTCCCCGAACGGCGCCGCTAGAGGCCGCCGCGCCGCCGGCCTGGGCCGCGGCCGCGGCTCGTGGGCTCGCTCCGGCGGCGGCGGCTGGGGCTCCTCCCCCCGCCTCCTCCCCCCGCGCCGGCGGCTTCCCAGGCTCCTCTCCGGGTAAACAGCGATGGCCGCCGAGGAAGGAGGTGGCGAGCCCCATAACAACATGGGGAACCACCTACAGCTGGTGCCCGGTAATGGCCGCGGCCGGCTGGGGGCGCGGCAGGACCCGGCGGGGCTCCGGGCCGAGCGAGCGAGGGAGGAGGCCCTGGGCTGGGGTGGGCGTGAGGCGCCGGGCCGGGGCTCAGCGGGCGGGGAGAGGGCCGGACCCCGGTGCGTGGGCGGGATCGGGGGGAAGGGGCGGCGGGGAGAGCGGTGGGTCTGGAGGGAGGTTGCTTGGGAGGGGGCATGGGGCGGGGGGCGATGTGGGGAGCGGGGGCTGCCTTCCGCGGGCCTGGGGAGAGGGTGGGGGAAGGCGGAGTGGGGTGAAGGAGGAGGCCGCGAGGCTGTGCGGGAAGAAGGGGGGCTCTGGGGAGCCCGGGCGGCGTTGCTGGAGTGGCCTTGAGGTGGGTGGTAGGCGGTGCGGTGCGGTGCGAGCGTTGGCTGGCGGAGCCGCAGCCTCCCTCGGCGCCGCGCTGGGGTTGGCGCGCTGGTCGCTCGCGGCCCGGGTTGTGCGGCAGCTGCGCTGACCCGGCGGGGCTCAAAGAAGGGCGGAATCGTCGCTCACGCTGTCTCTTAGTTGATTATTTATTTTTATTATTGACTGAGTCCGTGATTCTGCGGTGGAAGAAGAGCTACTCGGTCAGTGGGTGTTTAGGCGTTGGGCAACTGATAGGTGAAACGTGCCGTGAAGTTTCCACCGCAGTGGGCAAACGCAGACACTCTTCTCTGTAAATTTGGACCTCCGTAAAATCGAACAAAGTCTGAGGGAAACGTTTGTTGTTTCAGAAAGTCTCTGCTCAATTTAAATGCTCTCTAATGCCATTAATAAGCAGGGAAGCAGGAGGTGCTGTGCAAGGGACTTGAGGGCAGTGTTGGATTCCACGCGCTGCCCAGACTTCTGCAGTTTTTACGCTAGGGTTTGTAGAACTGCCTAGCTTCTCCGTCCACGTACCCCAGCGTAATTCCTCGTGCGGATACCTATTGCATAACAACATGCGTTCTTCTGATTCAGCATATAGTGCCTCCAAACTGACAGGAGATCATACGGTTTTGGAAGCAGCTCATGCTAAAATGGGGAAAACGTTATTTCAGACTAAGCATGCAAAGGAGAACGTAGCACTAAGTCCTGCCAGTAGGCAATGTGATTTTCTATAGCAGGAAATTCTATGAGCAGGAAATTCTATGAACATTTTATGCCTGTATATTTAAAATAATACAAAAATATTTCCTGAATATTTTAGGAAATACAGCCTTAATATTTCCTACCCTGTTCCTGTTTGTTTTTTTTTTTTTTAAATGAGGTTCATATTTCCTCATTTCTGCACAAAGGTGTTGAGAGTAGATTCGGTGGTGTGAGTGGGCCAGGATGAGCATCCAGGAAGGCCTAACCTGCCCCGCAGGAAACGTGAGCCTTGTCATGCAGCGTGCCTTTGTCGCTTGCATCTCCCTTGTTTCTGTGTACCGGAGGTCTCGTTAATCTTGAAATAAAAAAAAATCAACAAAACCATGTATAGTTAAGGGTGTAAAAGATGCCGTTTCTTTTGCCGTCTCCTGTTCCTGTAGTGTGCTCGAGGAGGAGAGTGAAGACGTGTTTTTCTGACATTCACATGGTGCTGCTGCAGTAAAATGAGTCATCGTTGCTCTCTGCCACCACGCAGCAGCTAGTGTGCGTTTTTGGCAAGACCGACCAAAAGTTTGCAGGGCACAGTCCTTTCTAATCAACTGCTGTTAATTCCTTCTGTATTCAGATAAGCAAGTGAAACAGCCTCTCTCTGAAAGACTATTAAATCTGCTAATGATTGATGCAGCTCGATGAGAGTGCGTGCAAACCAGAATATATTTTTTTATGAAGTCAGCTTCCCTTCCCTCCCCTGCACTGCTGCCCCAGAACCAGGAAAAAACTTCCTACTCTTTCCCTCCATCAAGCTAAGCAAAATGCTGGTCCTTTTGTACATCTTAAACATTTTGCAGCCATTTATGGTTAGGGTTCCTAACTGAATACAGTGGAAGAGAAATTTCATATAGAAATTGAGTATTTTTTACAGTAATTAGGAGAATGATGTCTTACTGCTTTAAGTTCTGTAATTAAGTAAAACCCCAAAGAGAGTCTGTAGCCTTTCTTCTTGTGCTGGATCATTTCTTGTTGAGATAAATACAATATAGGATGGATCCGTAACATGAGTGTGTTGTGCCGTGCCTCCTACAGAGAACATTCTGTAAACTGTGCAATATTTTTAAAAAAAAAAAAAAAAAAAAAGTGAGATGAAAGAAGACCATTGACTAAACATGTTGTAAAGAATACATTTAACAAATGTTCCTGAAGGCCAAAGAGGGAAAGAAAAGGTTCTCCAGAACCAGCTTGTAATACTGTCTTTATTGTTCTCTTGTCCTCCCGCTCTCAGAAATAGTAAAATCTCGGTGAAAGAGGGTGGTGGTGCTCCCATTTCTGAAGGAAGACTCCTTCCTTCTGAGCATCTTTCTTTTGTAAGATTACAGTACCTTTTAGGTAAGATAATCACTCTACCCTTTAAATTTTCAAGTCTGGATTGTTTCTTAAGAAGAAACTAATTGCAAAGGCAGGCAACTAGATTATTGTAAAGATATTTTTATGCCTATCTTGTAATGTAATAGCTTTCAAGATCTAAATGGTGTTTTTCAGCACCATTGGGATTATCCATTACCCAGCTATTGGTGTAAGAATCGTGCAGATTTGGTTTGCAAAATTTATGATAACATCTATTTTAGGTATAACATGGTGTATAAATGCTGTTTGTGTTAAAAGAAATAGGATGAAGTAGTACAGTTACAAATGAGTGATAATTACATTGCATTTATTTTGGGTGAGTATTTGCAGGCATACATTGTATGGTAATGCACAGAACAGTCAGTGAAACCAGCATTTTAGAGATAGTTAAGTTAATAAAAAAAATATACCTATGTTTTTTAATTTATTTTAAAATATCTGTACAGATTTTATACAGATAAATGCACTATTCATGTTTCCAAAATAAAACATACTGATAATTCAACTGTCCCCTTGCCCGAAAGTAATTTTAGGATTGACAGTTGGAACTGAGAAATGGGAAGAAAGCAGTAATTTTTAAATACTATTTTGTACCTGAAATCCCTTGCAGAGTCATATTATTTGCTTCCTTAGTAGTTGCCTTGCTGGGTTTGTGGGTGTGCTGGGTTTGTGGGTGTGGTATACACACAGAGAGGCTGACAGCAGTGAAGTTGTCTAAAATACCAGCAAGAGCCTTTGCATGAACGTAGAGCTTCAGATGACTTTTAACTTGCTTGCTTTATGTGTGCAGTTACATCGTTCAGGTTCATACTACTTCAGATGCTGCATTCAGCGTCCTACAAGAAACTAAGTTATCTGGCATCCCGGTGTACGGGCAGAAGACACTTAGAATTGAGATAAGGAAATACTACTGCAGTGAAAATCTGAACTGACATGATTTGTTTAGTATTTTCTTTCAAGAAAAGTTGTTCTTTAGCCTTTCAAAAACCATTTACCACCTTTTGACCCTTTCTGTAGAATGGTGATGTTGCTGTAACAGCAAGAAAATGACTTTTCACAAGTTTACAAATACGAAAGTTGCTTCCCCGTGAAAGGCAGCAGCCTGGGAATGTTGAATGCGTTTTTGTGATTCTCTGATTTTTCTCAGTATCTTAGTCTTTGCTGATTGTTTTCTACACAATATTCTGTATGCGCTTATTAGCAGAGAGCGAGGAAGAGGATGACAATGAAATGGAAGTTGAAGATCAAGATAGTAAAGACGCTGAAAAGCCAAACGTCATTAATTTTGATACCAGTTTGCCAACATCACATATGGTATGTTCTTTATATATTGTCCATTAAATACGTCTTGAAGAGGTTTTGATTGTTTTTGTATAATTCTATTGTAATATTCTTAAGCCAAAGACCGAATTTTACTTTATCCTTGTAAATCGCCAAAACCTCTTATACTACCATCATTTCCTTACTGTTTTCAGTATTTAGGTTCTGATATGGAAGAGTTTCATGGAAGAACGGTGCATGATGATGACAGCTGTCAGGTGATTCCAGTGTTGCCCCACGTGATGGTGATGTTGATTCCTGGACAGACGTTACCTCTTCAGCTTTTTCACCCTCAAGAGGTTAGCATGGTGCGGAATTTAATTCAGAAAGACAGAACGTTTGCTGTTCTTGCATACAGGTAAAATACGCAAGTGGGTTTACTGATGGGGTGCAGCATGTATTTTTAGCACAATTTCTTTGGATGCTAAATCAAAAGCAGATGGTTGCATCACTTCTGTGGTGAATAACATAAGTTGTGGTTTGAAATTGTTTGACAAAAATTGTCTTCCAATACGTAATGGAAAGGTTTTCGTGTCGTACTGGGTAGCTGCATGACAGTATCACACGTTTGTATAGAGAAACAGTAAGCGTTGATCTGCTTTCCTTGTTTGAGCATCCTCTTGATTTCAGTAACTGTTTGAATGCACTGCTCCATTTTGCTTAAAGAATAAGCCGTGATCTGAAATGTAAAAATCAGATTCTTGTTTTGAGAACTGTATTGTTGTAAAGATGCATTTGCTTGTTTTGTGTATAAGTTAACAAGCACAGACAAATGTTTCACGATAGAGTTGAGAGACAGGAGGTGATGGAAAAGCAGAAAAGATAAAGGCTAATCTGTGCCAAAAGAAGTTGGGAATATTCCTCCCTCTTCCCCCAATTTACTATGGTTTAATTGTGCAGGAGGTGGGAACAGTTATTTTTAGAAAGTCTATCTAAAGAATTTTGGTACTTTCAGTATCTGCATTTCAAATGCAGATACATTGGTCATCCCTGTGTTCCCAGAATTTCACCTCTAGACCCTAACATAAAACCAAGTCAACTGTCAAAAACCCCCAACCAAAGAAAACATGAGAAGTTGCTTTTAAAATGGAAAAATAATGATTGCAATTAGTTGAAGGTATTTTACCAAATTTACTGTTTTGATAAGACTAATCATGTACAGTCAGTGCAGGTAGACTAACTTCTGAAATCTGAATGAACAATGCTGTTAGGAGGGAAGGTAACCTTTTTAATTCTGTTACTTCTAGTAACGTACGTGAAAGGGAAGCACACTTTGGAACAACAGCAGAAATATATGCCTACAGAGAAGAGCAGGAATATGGAATCGAAACGGTCAAAGTGAAAGCCATAGGAAGACAGAGGTTCAAGGTGCTTGAAATAAGAACCCAGTCAGATGGGTAAGAAAACTATGTATTTAATTTTACATACTGCAAATCTTGTTTTGCCAAAACATTTAAATTTTACTGCAGGTGCATCTGCCCTTTCAGTCACACAATTGCCTAATTAGTATAGATATTAATTGAATGCTTAATCAGTAGCTTCTCTGGTTATTAAGGACTTCTGACATTTCCTGTTCTAAGACTCATGTTTTAGTTGTTACTAACTTTGCAATAAAATTCTCTAAAGAATGTCTACCTGTAGTTTGGTTTGATGTGTGTGAGAAAACATCTGACAGAATGACTTTGTTTCTGAAAATTAAGTCAGGAAAAAGATGTTGATTTGCCTGCATTATAAGTTCTAAAGCTTTATTTCAGTCTCTCATATCCCTGTTTCAAACCAGATGTGAAATGACAGGATACAGTACCAAGCGTGTGCCTTCTGTTCTCTTGTGGAAAGCCTCCCTGATAGCGACCAGATCCATTCCTTTGAAAAATTCTAACTTTCATTTTCTGAAAGGAGGCATTTCTAGAGATGGTCTGCATTGGACGTGTTCCACTTCATACCTTTATGTGCAATTGCAGCTCTGAACTGCTGCAGGCAAGGGTCTGACACTAAAGCTAATAACAATATGCTTGTCTGTTTTTGTACTTTGAGTGATCTTTAACTACTGAGCCTCCACAGCACGCAGAAGAATTCAGCTGCATGATTCTGATAGGGAGAGGACGGTAACTGTGCCCAGAGGGGTGGTGGTTTTCATGAGAAGCTGCCCATGAAAGGGGAGGACTGGAGTCTGGTAATAATAATGGAGAAACAAGTCACTTCTCTTGTTCATTTTCCCCTTTGTAAAAAATAAAAGCGCACTGAGATTTCTGGATAAATACTTGAATATGAAAATAGGTTCTTGATTTTTGCTAACTACAAGCAGACCATCATTTTCAGTTTCTCAAATACTAGATCTTGTTTATTTTAACCATTGTCACAGTTTAGTACATCCTTACCTTCAGCAAGTCTTACCTCTTCCTTTCAGACTGTTCACTGATACTTCACTGATAGAAATGTGCTACTTTGCCGTTATTGGTTGACAATTCTCTTCGTGTACTTGTCAAACACACTCAGATCAGCTTTGATATGACTGTTCTCTTCTATATTCTAGTCCTGTTCTTTTCCGTATTCCAGTGTGATACCTGTGATATTTAGAGGCTCCTCTTCTAGCCAGTTTTATCATACTATGTAATTAATACCTTTGTCCATTTATAAAAGCAGCTGAGACCTTTAACATTTAGTTAAGAGTATGCTGAGTCTTCTGTCATTTTCAAGTTCTTTTTGACATCACTGTGCATTGCCTCTGTCAGCATCACTGTCCAGAGATACAGGCTCCAGATGCCGATTCTGTCAGCATGTGACAATTCATAGCACAATTGCTAGAGGTTTTTGTAATCTTTTCTGCAAGGCATATAGCATCTTACTCCAAATCTGTGAATCTAAAGCTAATTATCTGTATTCTGCTGCTGTTCAATATAGTGGCATTGCTTTAGAAAGAGGCCTAGGGACAGTCAGAGCTCAGTGTTTTCATATGCTTTTATGACTTGCAGTTGAAGAAGTTAAGTATATGTGGGCTACTTGCTATTTCTCACTAGCTAACATTTTGTTACAAATAATACTCCAAATTTTACAGCTTAGAAAAAACATTGCTTGAACACAAGATGGCAGTACTTGGACAACTACAGTAACAACAGTATTGTTATTGAGAATTCAGTATCCAGAAGCGGTTAAGATGTACGGTGATTTTGTTGTGCTGCTAAAGCGTTTTATTATGATGATTTTATATCTTCTGACTAGCAAAGATCACTTTTACACAGTATGTTCACTAGTTTTGTTCATAAATACAAATTTTTAAATGTATGAAATAAAAGAGGTGAGATTGATGTTTCTCATCATGGCAAGCTCTAGATTTGTTGGAATGACTTAAACTTTACAGAGTTAGTCTGCTTTCAAATACTGCTCATTTTGTGGGTTTGAGGAGTGATTAGGGAACTTGAACCTCTTAGCATTGTCGGTGGACTTTGGAGGCGTGAGCCTGTGTTCTTCAGCTCATCCTGAGGAAATGGTCCTCTCTGCAGGTTGTGAGATGCTCTCCAGACTCCTGTGCCAATGTGGTAACTCTTTCTGTGAATGAGCCTGGTAGCATGGCAGTTTGCTGCCACTTTTGTCTGTACATCGGAGGGACAAAGTAGGGAACTGCACAGAAGAAAGTAATGTTCCATCTGTACAAATAAAGCATGTTCATTAAGATCATGTTCCTATTTTTCATGTGTTCAAGGCAACTAACAAAAGAAACAAGCATTACCATCTAAAATCCTTTTTGATAAAGAGGGAAAAATATTGAGCTTCTTAGCAAGAAGATTTCCGTAGTTCTTGGTGTTTCTAATTACTAAGTGCTTACAGCAAAACATCATTTTATAATTTATAGTAAGTTAAGAGCTCAGTGTTGTCCCTGTAAGTAAAACTGGAAATTTGTAATGACATGCATTTTAATATTTCAGGATTTCTGTTGCATAATACTGTTAAAATGTAAAGTCCTTCTGCTAGACAGTGTTCTTAGTAGCCCCATAACTGTTGCTGAACTCTTCGCGGAGTAGGTGACCTGGTTGATGCTTGGATATTAAAAGATGATCAGAGTCTATATCCTATTTCTGCTGATTTTGAATTCTAGCTAAGCACATAAGCTTTTGTGGTTTGAACATAGCAAACTGCATTTCACCTAAACTTCTTTTCTGAGGATTTGATATGTAATAGCTGACTATTAGTTTATACCAAAAGTAATTTGAGGAGACAAAAATCTAAAAATGCAATGCTGAGATGGTAGAATATTCTGCTGTGTTGCCACTGCCAATCTGTCTTTAATTCTGTCCACCACGATCCCAATGGATACCTAGTGCTCTAAAACACAAGGACAGCTTGTTGTATCCCATGGAAAAAGTAGCTAACTGTGAGGGGGTGGAACAGCAAAGAAACTTTTGCTGAAAAAGTTAAAGCAGTGATCTTTGTAGAGTTCTGTATGCCAGTGCAAAAAAATACTTGGAAGTCAGCTAATTCTGATTTTTAAAGGAAAAGGAAAAATAGAGATTGCTTCTGTCTTCAGTTTAGGTATACCAAAGTCGAGTCAGCACAGTGGCTTTAATAATTTAGCCAAGGGCATGAGATAGTCTGTGTTCTAGAATAGTATGTGTTTGGTTTGCTACAGATATGCTGTATGTTCCCTGAGGTAGTTTGATTTAGTACATTAGTAAAACTTTAAAAATCTGATGAAATGGCTTGCTGCTTAAATTCTGTAGTATTAGGTAGTGATTATTCTATTACACAAGCCTATGTTTTTATAAGCAGTAAAATACGGGTTTTTTTAAACTCTTGTATATGTGCGTATCTCATCTTTTTTTTCTTTTTTCAGAATCCAGCAGGCTAAAGTACAAATCCTTCCTGAGCGAGTGCTGCCTTCGACAATGTCAGCAGTACAGCTGCAGTCTCTCAGCCGATGCCATATATTTCCTTCTTCGAAACCTACAGCGTGGCAGGACCGAGCTATACATCAGTGGTGGCAGAAATATCAGAAGGTTAGAAGCTAGTTGTGGTGGTGTTTTTCTTTACATTTTTGATGGGATTTTGAAAATCAATATAAAATTCCATCTGTTCACCTTTAGAGGAGGAAGCACAACTGGGATGCTAGATGCCAACCTCCTGCTTTTGTCGCATATTGTGTGATGGTTCATCAGCCATCAACAGTGGGGAACTACATGTGTTGTATTACGAGTTCTCTTTGTTTTTAATTACAGTATTATTTGATTAATATTATTACATAATCATGTAATATTACAATTATTTTTTTACATAATCAAACACCTCAGAGAGTGCTGGTTGGTAAAGCTTGTAGATGATGAAGTGTTGGTGGAAAAAACAGTAAGCTTATAGAATTTAATTTGTAGGCAGGTCAAAGAAGCATCTTAACTTTTACTGACATTGCTTTGACAATAAAAATATTGCCAATCAGTGCTGACAGTGCCAATGCTCTTGCTTTGTACTTGTGTTAATGGCTTGGTTTTGAAAGTAAGGAGGCTTTTGTAACTGTTCTTCTGTGACTGTTTGATTTGGGTAAAAAAGGTTTTTAAAGAGCAGAGGTGATTTAGAGGTGACTCCCAAATTTCAGTGATGAAACGGAAGACCTGTGATGTCTTGGAATTGTGATTTCAAACAACTATTTGCTAATTTTGCTTTAAAACCTGCAGGATTAACTTCTGTACCTGCAGTTACTTGCTTACAGAAAATATGGGTCTGCATTAGAATGACAGACTCAGGGTTTTTAACTCAGACAAATATTCCCACCCAGATGATTGCTGGCTAACAAGGAGGCTGTACTTCATAGTTTTGAGCGTGCTTTTGTGTTGCACTTTCATCTTGTAAATTTTTATATAACAAACATGTATCTAAAGTTCTTGTTGACTTTTGTGCTTAGTTGTTATCTTTGTCACATCCCAGTGTTTCTATACAATCCATTTATTCCAGCTAATTGCACATGTATTTCTAACTGGTTTTTGATTTATTAGTATTTGTTCAACAGATTTACCTTCTGGGATAGTTAATATGTAATGTCCGTGTGTCCCGCCCCCCCCCCCCCCCCCCCCCCCCCCTTTTTAAACTGAATTTAGAAAATTTCTTAAATTTTATTATGATATTACAAATGACAAGATAGGAGAGGGTCATAGAAATCTCTAATTTTTTTCATGCACTCTGCATATGTTTACATAGTAGTTATTAGTGGAAGACAGTGCTTTTACACACAAAGAAAGTGGGTGAATTAGTAGTTCCATGGTCTTACCAATTTTATTTCCTAGAGCTTTTTTAATAAGTATGCAGACTTTACACTTCTTCAGAGAGCTTCCAGAATTCTATTTACTTGACTCTGATTTAAAAAAAAATTAAAAAAAGGTAGAAGAGAAATAATCATTATCAAGATGTTGGTATTCTCATTAGGGAATTAGGTTCTGCTTTCCTATTTTTGCTTCACAGGCACAAATTCTGTCTTGCTTGTTTACACTACTTTTGCAGCACTGCAGCTGTGACAGTACTTGGAATCAGGAGGGAATTCACGCTGAGATGGTAGGGCAGAATTTTCAAGACTCCTCAATGGCTGATGCCAGGCCTAAGCTGCAAACTTTTGCATTGCTCAGGAGAATAATAAGGTGTGATTTGTGCTAGAGACAGCTGTGCTGTTTAAAAGGTGCTAAAAGATGCATTTATACAAGTGAATGTGCACTTTTACCAGTATACAGCGTTTTCCTTTAGGAGTCTGAAATAAAATGTACTGTCAAAAGGATAATTTTGCTGGAATAAATTATGTTTCCCATAATAAGCACCGTGCTAGCGTATCGTACTAGCATAGTTATACCAGCAAAAGCCTTTCAAGTGTAAACCTAGCTCATTCTTGGGCACAGCGCAGGCTTTTCAAAGGCTGTCATGAACAGTGGACAAGTATGCACGGTAAGGTTAATGGGACAAGAGTTAGTGCTGAGGTCAGTAGGGGAGGATGTGGTGAAACAGGGCAACCTGACACTTTCCAAAAAACTAAAATTGTGCCTTTTTTATTTATTTATTATTTATTTAACCCGCTGTTTTGGTCAGTGCCGTGTAAGAGGAAAGATACCTTGACATCTTCTGTATCTGTAGAGATCTTTGGAACTACCTCTGGAAATTAGTAAAGAATCCTAGTAACTTTCCTTACTGTCAGATGCAATTAAGGTTTGGATTTGGTTTTTTTTCTTCAATAGTTTTGAACTCTGTAGCAAAAAAAAGTCATTAATAACAAAAAGCTATTGATTCTCAGAGTTCTTGAGCAAGTTCATCTATGAGTTAACAAGCCCAGAAACCCTAAGCTTAGCGGGAGTGGAAATGCCCCTTTCCAAGACTGACTCTGTCTGATGGCAGCTGAAATGCAGCGCACCCGCTCCGAGAACATGTTCTGTGAATTGAGATACAGATCCAGAGTAGGGGCATTGTCCTGTTGACCTCCGTTGCTCTATGGATTTTAGTAGAACTGTGACTGTTTCCAGTATGACAGGCTGTACCTCTGTATGTTTACTAATATAATGAGAAACATCAGAAAATGGAAGTTGCATTGTAAGAACGGTTTCTGTTCCATACAAGAGATGACCACCTGTCAGCTGGTACAGAAAATATACTTGTTAATTAAAACAATAACTTGAGTTTCGGTGTTCTTGAATTCTTTCTTCAAAGTACCATGTATTTGCTATGGATCTTAGTCTCTATTGCCTGTTTTTTCTCATTTGTAAAATAAGGATAGTTGCCCCCAAAGGGAAGATGAAAATTTAATTTGTAAGTATTTATAGAACAATTTGAGATCCTCTTTTGGAAAGCAATGTGGTTATGCAGTGTACTGCTTTTTAGGTTTTTATTAACCTAAATGTAAGTGTTCTGGAGTCACTGTAGAGAATTGGTTAACTAAGCAAATAACCTTACACTGCTGGAAATTTGGTGGTTAAGGAATTCAGTTATAATCTAGGTTTTCTTGTCTGCAGGATACGCGCAGGCTACACACAAGCTGAACATTTTTTAGAGGTGATATTTGTGGCCATTTGTATTTTATTCCTCCAGTTCTGCTCTGTATTGTTGTATAAATATTTTCGTACACAATTCAAGTGAATGCGTTAGTCATATTCACAGGGAAGTAAGATACAGTAGCATGGGCCACTCCTATTAGTAAAATTTTTATTTTGAAAGAATACCCTTCAATAAAAAATAGCTAGGAGACCATCAGGGGATTTTCTTTTTCTGTTGTTTTTGTTTTCCTCCTCCACATTTGTTTCTTACTCTGTGCTCTATTTGGGCCTGAATTTTTCTTCATAGGATGTTGTTAGGTGGATATAGTACAAGGTTTTGTTTGCTGTCTTTGGGTCATTATAATAAAGCTGTTTAATAGATTTTCAGTAGGCTGGCACAAATGCTGATGCTCAGTAAGCCTTTCTGAAAATATGATTTCCACTAAAAATAGATACTAGAATGCGAGTGGATAGCAATATATGATTAAACATCAAGTCTACCCAAGTTTTCTTAATCAGTAATTGTTCTGCTATGAGAAAGCATGCTCTGGAACTCCTAACTTGCATGTTGGTATTTTTAGTTAAGTTTAGTTAGTTTAGTTTTTAACAGATTAGTTTTCCATTTAAAAAATACTATCGTATATCCTTTGAATTTATATGTGTCAGCTTAAAATACCTGATATGGCCCATTAATCTCCTTCTTTCATCTTATTTATGCGTTTAACTAAATTGATAGGAATAGTTTAATCACCTTACATAGTCGTTTGCTGCAGTTGCTGAAGTAGCAACAATTGATGGAGACTAAGGAACAGCTGCACTATCTAATGGTACTTAAATTTTTTGAACTGTCTAGATTTCAGATAGATGCTCTTTTGAAAGGCATAATTTCTTATTACTAAACATTACAAATGCTTCAAATGCTGAGACAGGTTTTCTGAGAAGATCCATATATTGTCTGTCTTGTACAGAAGTCTTAGCTCTCAATGCATTTGAGAAGTGGTTTGGAAGCTTCACGCTGAAGTACTGGTCCTGATGATGATAATTTGTATCGTTAAATAATCGGGTATCTCTTCTCTGTTTTCTTTGTTTGAACAAGAACTGTCCCTAAAATCAGCTAATGTTAAAGAACAAATATTTGTGGTTTTGATTTTAGAGGAAGTTCCACTGTGCAAGTTTGACATCTTGGCCTCCCTGGCTCTACTCTCTATATGATGCTGTAAGTTCACCCTATGTATTACCAAGTAATCTACAATTAGTTTTGTATGTTTTAATATCTAATGATTGGGTAACGTAAAAGCTTTAATTTTGTTGGCTCATAAGTTACATTTTAAAGAAGTGTATTGCTTTCCGTTTACTGTTAAAAGAGCAGGATAGTTGGATAGTTGGATAGTTGTTCCCTCGTGCTAGAGCATGTGTCTGGGGTGGGTAACGGAGGTTCAGGTTCCTGCTGCGGTGTCTCAGAGCAAAAACTCGATCCTCTGTCCCCCATGCTCCAGGTGAGTGTCCTAACCACCAGGGTGCTGGGTAGCCTTAGGTCTGTCTTTCCTGTTGGAAAGACTTTAAAAACTACATATTTCTTTATATATATATATATGTATATTAGAACATAAAGTAATTGGTGTAAGAGAGGCAGGAGTAGGGAGGAGGCTAGCCCTCATCTCGTTTGTACAGTTCTGGAATTTGAACGGTTGCCTCCTTATCTCAGATGAGAGTTATAACCACCTTGGGCCATTGGTTCATTTTGGCCCACTTCCCATCCCCATTTTGCTCTTAGTTTAACATATGTAGATACAAAATGAGTCTGTAATTATTGTAAGTCTTGAAAGCTAATGTCCACTTAGGGAAAATAGCTTACTCTACGTTTTGCTTCCTTTTTTTTTTCCTAAGAAAACAGAAATACCTATGTATTTAAACTAGGCTTTTCTTCTAACAAAAGGAAACCTTGATGGAAAGAGTCAAGAGGCAGCTACATGAATGGGATGAAAATCTTAAAGATGAATCTCTTCCAACAAACCCAATAGGTATGATGTTGTTTAGCTTATGACTCAATTTTTAAATTTTTTTTTTGTTTCCTAAGAAAACAAAGGTTAGATAATTACCTTTTATTGGCAGTCCATCCCTCACTTCCAGTTTCCAATAAATTTTGATGATTTACTTTGACAAAAGGATGATAGAGCTTTTAAAGACATAAATATCCTCCAACTATGCGAACACATGTTCAGTAAAAGAAATAGAACTCTGTGCTCCATGGCAGGAGGAATGTGATCTAAATGTGTCGTAAGAAAACAAGAGCCAAAAGCATACTAGACTTTTAAAGTTATTTTTACGGAAGTCTAAGTGTTAGTGTATATAATCTCTGTTCTTACTTCTTATTACCTCTTACCAGACATGAGGGAGAATAGCACCAGAAACCTAATCGCAAAAAAGTTGGGATCAGATTTCATGCCTCAGCCAGCACTGGGGTTATGCCCCAGCAAACAAGTCTCGTCTCTCTGCGGGTCTCTAGGATCTAATAAGATGGAAATTTCAGTTGAAGCCTTTCTAAAGGGAAAAACATTCTTTCCTGTGCAGACTCTCAAATGGCTAATAAGGGGGAAATTCAAACTGCAGCCTTCGATTATTGAAGTCAGTTAGGCACCAAATACAGGTCTGGGCTCAAGAGTTTTGATGTACATGGAACTCTCGTTGCTGATTTGCCTAAAGTAGTGGTTGAAAGGACTTCCCGTCTGCTTTGCCCAGAGTGCTGCTTAGAGGGCCGTATATGGAAAGCATATGAAATAATCTGAAAACAAACCAAAAAATCCAGTATTTTTTTGGCATCTTTTCTCATGATTCACAGCACCCTGATATTTTGCTAACTTAAATTTTCAGCTTTTGAATTCTTTTACAGGCTGTGAGGAATGGGATGATTTCCAGCTTAGCAAGGTTTTTGTTAGCTAAATTAAAGAATGACTGTAGTAAAGTCCACTACCTTTTGTGTTTGTGCCTTTTAATACCTGATTGAAGTTGCTGCCTGAGAATTTACTATCATGTTAAAACTTTTTTTTAAAAAAAAAGTCTGTCTTCTTGACTGAATATTTTTGGATCTAATTGTGGTCTGCGTTCAAATGTGGAAAACCCCTGCAAAACCTCCAGAAGGGAGTGTATACAGAGTATGTTTCTTTCCTTCTCACAATATAACAGTAAAGAATACTCTCTTAGTACTAATGTGAGTAATATAGCTTGGTTGTAATTTATGAAGGAGGTGTATGTTTGGAGGTGTTTTCTTTAATTTTTCTTTCTGTCATAAAAGCATGTCTGTCTTTTTGCCAAAAAAAGAGGAAGCGCAGGCGTAAAGATAACCACTGGTGGCTGGAAAACTCGGTAATTCACTGCCAAAGTGGAAGTCTGTATCAGACAGTGTTCTCCAGATGTCTGTTCTGGTTTTGGAATACGTTACCTTACCAACATTGTTCAGTCTCCATCTCTGGTGATCCTTAAGTGTGGATTAGACAAATATCTTACAAGAGGTTTTACATGTATGTGATCCAGCCTTAGGGCAGAAGGATGTACCGAGATCACCTCTCAAAGTCTGTTATAAACCTAAGTTTTAGCACTCTGTCTGTAACTGAGTAGAAGTAGTAGGTTTTATTTCTCTCTCAAATTCTAACAGGCCTGGTACTTTCTCATTTCTAGATTTTTCTTACAGAGTTGCTGCTTGCCTGCCAATTGATGATGCATTACGTATACAGTTGCTTAAAATAGGTAGTGCTGTTCAGCGACTCCGGTGTGAATTAGATATTATGAACAAAGTGAGTATTTTTTCTTTACATGTCATTCAATTGTTCTCACAAAAAAAAAAAAGGAGTGACTGTTACAATCTATAACAAAAATGTATGAAATTTCCAAATAATACTTCTCGAGAGTGAATTTGGGTGTTCTTTTATTTCTTCCTTCCCCTTTAAAGGTTTGCTCAAGAACGAAAATGCTCTCTCTCAATACTAGACTTTGTTTGGCAGCAAGCAAGAAACATACAGTAATATTTGTTTTTGTTAGAAATCGTATTTCAACACCTCGCAGCACTTCTTTAGCCAAGAGATGGTGCTAGAAGTCCAGTGTTGCTCATAACTGTCTTATGAACATCATAACCCCGCGTTGGCAGTATAATACGCCACAGTCAAGTAGCATTGTGCCATGAGAACTTGTGGATTTTGTAACCAAAGATAAATCTTTGTAGTATTGAGCTATTAAGTATAAATCTAAGTATTGGACTGAGAGGATTTTTGCAAGAGGTATGTATTCACTTGGTAGGCAATACCTTTTTAAGGTGTTCAAAAACTTGTCTTCACTTCCCATCTTTCCATTGCCGTGGCCATGTAACACTGTGGATGTTGGACATTAAAGTTTGTGGAAAGTTTTTACATAGTATGTTTCTTACATAATATTAGTTATAGTGTATATTATTATTATAACTGATAAAGCAACTAAGTATCAACCAACCTCATGTTGAATCCAAATGTTTTAGGAACAGCATTTGCCACATCATCGCCAACAGCAGTTCAGATGGCCATGCGCTTTCCAAAGAGAAAACACTGGAGGAGTTTTACCTGTAAACTTGCTTGTGTGTTTGATAGTGTTAGCTGGAATATTTACTATTCAATTTTTGAATGGAGAGACAAATTAATATCAGAAAGAATAGCTGTATACATCCTGATTGACCCGCACCTTGCTGGTTGTAAGTTTGCTGGGGATACCAAGGTACTGTCTCAAACATTAGTATAACATAACCCCAGCCACTGGTGTGTTTGTCTGCTGGTTACAGAGCAACGGAAACTTTGCCTGTTTGCCTAAAAAGTACTACCTGTTTCTGGGGAAAAGAGAACCAGACTGTCATTTTAATATTGTTCCTCTGCCCAAAGTTCATACACCCAAAATCTAAAAGAGACTATACAGAGAAAAGGAGACAGAAAACACCTCTTCTAGATTCAGAGACAAAAATGGACATCTTTTTGTGTGAGGCTTTGTAATCAGATTAAACTTCATTTGTCTTTCCTGAGTCAGAAACTCCAAAAATATTCTGATATTCAGGTACTATGAAGAACTGTTCATGTTCAGTACATGAACACCAGTTGTATATTTTCTGTAAATCCCAGAGAGACCAGAGGACTTAAGTTATCCTTATAAAATATAAGGTCAATTTGATTTTTAGCCTATACCAAAAAGGTGTTTTCTTCATCAACATGTGACATCTTATTCTGTAAATGTGTTTGACTGTTCTATATTAGTGTGAGAATGGCAAGTGCATATGGCTTTTTACAGTTTCTGAGCAATGTTTATTTTGGTCAGATGCACTCCTTTTAAGCCAGGGTTCTTTAATGCCAAGGAGTGCTCTGGCAACATAGCATGTATTTTGGTTTACTTGAGAAGGATGGATTTAACGCATTTCATTGTTCAGAATGTAATTTACAGTAATATAACTGATTGTAAGACCTGATCCATTTTCTTTTGTCTGTGGTATCAGTGAATTGTTTTGTACTTTTAATAGCTTTTTTCTGTTATTAAAAACAGTTAGCTGTTTCTGTGCTTACTTTTTAAGGAATGTACATCACTCACAGGTGTAACACTTCTGTGAATTCCCCTTGAGAGTGCTAATTGTAGTAATTAGATAGGTTTGGAAATGGAGGGATGGAATTAAGTAGCTGTCTAAATTGGATTCTAAGAGGGATATAGGAGTGTTAGATTATAATCTATAAGGGTGATTTAAAAGAGAGACTGACAGTAGGCATTAAAGGTCCCTGGTAGGAGGGAAAGGCCAAGTGAGCTTTAAGAAGGGAAGTGAAGAGAACTGGTGTATGATAAATAGTATCTGTGTAGTAGAGCAGTTTTCCTCCCTCCGTCTCCAAGATCAGTAGACGGTGTGTTGAAAGTGTGGGGCAGAACCCCTGTCACCTGCAGGAAAGGAGCTGGAGGAAGTTGAAATGCAGCAACAAGCCCAGAGCATCTGAACAGAGGAAAGGAGAGAGTAAAGACTGACATAAGCCTGTGTAGTATCATGTGAGTGGTGTGCAGGAGTCAGAGCTCAGGGAGACTCGGAAGCACAAGCAGTGATTTACTCCCAAGTTTTAAAAGGAACTGTGCTCACACAGGGGCGTGTCCAAGAGAAGATCCTAGATGCAGTGTTTTGTTCCGAAGTATAGTGGATAATTTTTTGGGTAATTTCATATACATTACCCTTAAAAAGAGGTACAAGTAATGCACCTCCTGCGAATTAATAGTAGTATTCTACTAAACTGATTTAAATGCTGATTTTCTGGGCAATGTCAGTGATGAATTGTTTCGTTCTACTTTCCAGAAATTGTAGGAGATGGGTTAATCTGTTATAATCTTTAAGAGAACGATCAATACATCTTACATATTTTTCTTGAGGAAATGAAAACCACTGATCTACAGTATTCTCAAATTTTAGAAAAACTCAATGGTTGCATTTGTACTCATTTACCTTTTCTGTGTTATGTCTTAGAAGAGCAAAGGCTTTTTTTCTGAATTAGCTTTTAAAGACCTTGGAAGATTGACTCATTTGTTATCTTTGTCTACTCAGATCCTCTTCTGTGTGTGGATGTTTTTGGGGGGGCAGGGGGAATACGTTAAAAAATGTTTTGTCTTTTAGATAACAATTAGTTTACCATAAATAAGTAAAATGCACAGAAAAATTTTTATCCTTTGATAGGAAGAGAAAACATAAGTGACTGCTGCCCAGATAAACAACAGAATTTGTGCAAAGTCTATTCTGAGGGAAGGGGAGAGACATGTTTATTATTTGCCGCCTTGCTGACAAGTGTCTGGAAATGAATGAAATTACCCTCTTTTGTTTTTCTTTCCAAGTGCACATCTCTTTGTTGTAAGCAATGCCAAGACACGGAAATAACTACCAAGAATGAAATATTCAGGTGAGTTTATTGCTCTTCGTGTTTGGGAGGTTCTTGATCAGAAACATTGGCACAGCAAAACAGATTAAGCTAGGTTATGTCTTACAACTGTTGTGTTTTCCACAGCTCTAGTAAAATTTAAGTAAGTATTTATAAGGGATTTTCTTTACAAAACAAAACAGGTTACTTGAGCTTTTTTAATAAAAAGTTAGTAAATCCAGACGTTGCCATGTACATTGTAACGGAAGGTGGTGTGAAAGGCCATGTTATGTCACCTAGTCCAGCACTGAAGAATTACGCACTCTGCGGTGAGTTTTGAAATATAAATTTGTTACATAAATTTGTGATCTCATGAACTTTATTTGGAAATAATAGGACAAAAATTTCTTTCTCCACACTTATTCCCAACTTCTGTATGTCAACAGCAGATTAAAGTGCACTAGTTGAGTGGTATAGATGGGCTCCCAGGATGATGTCATGTAAGGAAGCAGCCTATTTATGTCACTAAGCATTGTGATACCTTTTTATTTTAAGAATATAGAGTTTAATCCTAACTGCACTAGGCAGTACGTTCCCATTATATATTTGACCTATACAATATCTTCCATATTCAACAATAAGACCATACATTTTCCAAATAATTGCTGGCAGTCTTGTCACTATTTTAATCTTGAATTATAACTAATATCTGTCTATCACCTATGATAATGTGAAGGTTACAAGATGTCTTGGTTTAACAAAACAAGACTCCCCACAGTTTTCCTGTATCAATGTGATAAGAAGCTGATGTGGTAATTAAAAGCCATTTCTTATCTTCTAATCAAATGATGGATTCCAGAAACAGCAATTCCTGCTGTGTCGATACGATGTACTTTAACAGAAGAATGATGAGAAGTTAGTATAATGAATGAACATTTTTGCTTACTTTTAAAGTTAGATTTAAGGTTAGCAGTATAGATGTTGCTTGTATTGGAAGCAGCAAGTAAAATGAATGAGTCATGCTTTTTTTTTTTTATACTGAGCTCTAGGTTTTTGAGGGAAAGATTAATAACTGCCTTAAATGAGGTAGTTTCCATAGCATCCTGTCAGCATCTTCTAAGTAACTTGTCCCATTCTACAAACAGCTGGGCGAGGTTCATCTGAACACAAGAATATTTTAATCCTTGCTCCCGATAATATGTTTTTAAATACCTTTTCTGAAGTAGGGACTTAAGTAGGTAACATGAATAATTTATGTCAGTCAGGAATGCATTGGATTTATAACGCTGGACACTTTCTGAAATTATAAGAAAATTTGCCCAATGACATTTTACATTAGTATCTGTTTTTTTTCAATTTTTAGTAATAAAGGTACTATTTTTTTACAGCCTAAAGTGTTTCATTCGCTATGGAAAATAGTTTTAAGCATGGTTGGCAGTTTTTCCTCTGTTTACATTTGACAGCCTTTGGTTTTTGTTTCTTCCTTGAATTCTGACAAAATTGTTAACTGTCTGTTGTAGTCTGTCCTTATGTGGACCCATGGCAGCATACGTGAATCCTCATGGATACATCCATGAAACCCTTACTGTATATAAAGCCTGCAACTTGAATCTCAGTGGACGATCGTCGACAGAGCACAGCTGGTTTCCTGGGTAATAACAGTTAAAAAAAAAATTATTAGTAAATTACAGAAATTTGGTTGTAAGTGTAGTCCTGTGATGGTGGAATAGTAAATGTCATCATTTTGCACATATGAAAAATAAGAAAGTAAATTTAGACTTTTTCAAAATACAGAATAAAATGGAAAATGCAGATAGAATGTTTTCAGAATGTCTCTGTAAAAAACATGAAAGTCTTAAGATTTTAAAACATAGTTTAGCATCTGAGAGCTATAAGCAGAACACTGGTTGTCTGGGAGTTTGTTTGTATGCAGTTTTGTATAAGCCACAACTAATACCGTAATTGTTGTTTCAATGCAGCTTTCTTTGATCATAAAGTAAATAAGGTACAAATGGAAAACAGAATATATAAATGGAGTTATCCTACTGAGATACTTTTTTTTTTTAAATCTAAAAACTGAATAAATGTTACATTAATTTAAAAATTACTAACATTGTGATCCGATTACCGTTGATTTATCTGAGGGGTTTTTTTGTTAGTCTTGCTCTCTGAAACAGTAGCAGGATTAACTGTCAAGATATTAAAGTTTGCCTAATAATGAAGGGTCTTGCATCAAAATGTCACCCCTCTCTGGTAGCTTAAATTTAATTTTTGTGGCTAGATAAGCGTGCTTCAGGCACTCATTCAAAACTTTGAATAGTTAACTCCTAAAAATAGCTGAAATGTCAAACTATATTTGAATTTTAGTTTCACAAAATATATTTTCACCAAATCACTTTTCTGCGTGGTCCTTTCTGTACTGTAGTGTCAGCTGTCATTCTTCTGTCCCTTTGGCTGTTCGTGTTCTCTTGTGAAGCAGCATAAAATAATACGTTGCTATATTTGTAGCCAGTCCAAGGTTCTTGACTAACATATGCACGCATTTACTCTTCCATTTTCTTCTGTTGATTGTGTGTGGTGGTTTTCTTTTTTGGATTATCACGTAGCCCTGAGTAATGACTTGGAGGGTGTATGGCATATCTGTCACAAGACATGCACGCTTATAAAGGCTCCCTGAAGAAAGCTTGTGGCTTATAATATCTGGAGTTAATTTTTCTCATCCTTATGTGTTTTCTCAGCTCTTTTTCTTCTGTGAGGGTTTTGAAATATTCATGTTCTGCCTTTTAAGGCTGTTAAAGAAAAGCTCCGTTGCTCTGGGAAGTGCAACTCCCTGTTAATTTAGGAGCACTGCAAAAATCACTTTTATTTCTGTTAAGTAACTTACTCTCTGAGAACCATTTTCTGACTGTTCTTTAAGGCACACAGCATTTCATCATACTTTTGAAATGTTGTGCTAATAAAATGCTTTAGTTGCTTCCTCTACCTGAAAGCTGGTGTGTTGTGGGTTTTTTTTTAACATATGCAAGGTTTTTAGTTGAGAGCTGAGCACCTTGATTCCTCAAGATTCTTTGACAATCTAGTTTGAGACTAGTATTCCCTTCTTACCTGATGAGTGAGCTGTGTTGCAGTATTTTTAAAATGTATTTTCCTCACCTGTTAGCATCAACCTTTTGTTTTGTTTTTCGTAGGTATGCCTGGACTATAGCCCAGTGCAGAATCTGTGGGAACCATATGGGATGGAAGTTCACAGCTACCAAAAAGGATATGTCACCTCAGAAATTCTGGGGATTGACACGGTCTGCTCTCCTGCCTCGGATTCCAGAAACGGAGGAAGACTCGGGCCACGATAGATCGCCGTTACTCTGCCTGTAATCTAGTAACCTGCTTTGGAGATGAACAGGCAGTCGTCTGTCTCTTAAATGCATCTGCTCAGTTCCGCTTCTGATGCTTACTTAAACTTAAAAAACCCAAGAACCCACACCCACACACAAAAACCAACCAAACAAGCAGGCTCCCTACACTTGGGTTTGGTGTGTATCCACATTACTGTTGTTTCAGAGACACTGAGAACTGAAGGGTGAATCTTTAAAATGACAGCTGGGGAGAGGAGGTGGCATGAGACACCAAGAGATCGATCTGATCCATCCGGACAGACTTGAGACTGAACTTTCTCCTTCGTTGTATAACTTCAGAAAATGTTTACTGCTATCAACTTGTAGTGAAAGAAGGTGGGGGGAAAACTAAAATTACAGATAAACAGAGTATAATTTATGCAATATATGTATGATGGTAGATACCAGTTACTTGCTGCGGAGTATTTTCCATAATACACTTAAAAGTGTTTTTGCTGCGAATCCCTGTTTCTAACTATGTGGAATACTTTAAATTTTATGCTCATGCTGTTTCTCAGATATTTGCTGAATAACCATCGGAGAGAGCACAAGACCGGAGTGTCTCTTCTGACTGATGCTGTGTTGGTGATGCCGGTGGCAGTGCTGTAACTGGCAGAAGCAAGAGCTTCCTGCTGCCTGCAGCTGGGACAAAGGCAAGGTGCTGTTACAAGGTGCCCTTTGAAAGGAACCCATGTGAAGTATTCGGTCCTTGCAAGTTGTCCGATCTATTTAGTCTATTTGGCTTCAGAAGTCTTAAATTTTAAACTATTTATATGAAACATACAGGTCGGTCCCAGAACATAAACTGCATTGTCATTTACTGTTGAATGTGCTTATATTTACTTCTCAAAATTATTTCTGTGAAGGTTAGTTTACCAGCACACATGTCCAGGGTTCTGTGAAGTACTCTCTAAAATACATAACTATGGAGATTTTTCAGTAGTATTTATTTTGGCAAGGGGGAGGCAACATCTCTCTTTAATTTTTTTTTTCTTTTACGCTTTCATATCATAAAGTAACATTTCACATTATCACCCTTACCTTACAAAGAGCAAAAGTTTCCAAATAAAACAGAAATAAAAGGCAGTGCTGCCTTTTTTTTTTTTTTTTTTATTGTCTGAAGTGCTGTCTATGCTACAGAAATCTGGTGCCAAAATGGGGCAGCTTTTGCCACTGATTTATTGGGGTTTTTTCCCTCAGAATGCACTTTGGTGATGGAAACTGAAGATTTCTTCAGTATGTCTGTGTATATACACACTTGTTTTTCTTGTGAAGCTTTATCATTCACTCTTTATTTCTTCACAGTAAACCTTTGAGAACTTGCGTTGTTAAATGTAACGACACAAAGCTACTTAAGATTTAAGATATCAGCCACTACTTGCTCGTTCTCAGTCACGCCCCTGCATCGAACGCGCGTAGCATGGACAGGTAACCGCAGTGAAAGGCGAAGCCAGACCTCTCTACGAGACAGGTAGCTGATTGACACGGTGACGTGGTACCTCTTACAGTGCAGCTGAAAAGATACCCAGATGTGAAAAGACGCGAGATGCTGAAAGCCTGTTCGGGTAGTTTATTATGCTAGGTGTGTAGAAACTAATGATTGTGTAACTCAGGTTTAGTTCTTTGAAGCCTTCTACCTCTGTGCTTCTGTGATAACTTTTGTTCTCGCCATAGGCATCCTCGATACCGTATTTAATTTCGTGTGCAGTGCTCTGACTTGCCAGTGAACTGTGAAAAGCAATACTTCTTTGAATATCATTCTGAACAAATAGAGGGTGAATGATGGCTCATTTTCTTCAAGAAAACATTCTGTATTTTGATGATGTTTCTATAATAAGCTTTCAAAAGGCTGAAATGATAAGCACTAGTGTGAGAGTGAGAGACTGTGAAACCTCTGTACTTGGATAACCACTGAAATCATACTCTGCTTTCCCCTCACGTCCTGCACACGCAGATGTACACCCAACACACGCTTAGCTGTAGGCTTGGTTTATCTTTTCCCTCAAAGATACCTACTATCTCTTGTTCCCGTTACCCTCAGCAGGGCTTGCGGGTGGCAAGAAGTTTTAAGTGCTTTAAAGTACCTTCTGCTGCCATTCGGTTGAAGTATTCATCGAGGGTATGGTGAGTGAGGTTTTCAAAACGCTTGTTTTCACAGCTATCACTCAGCTTCATAAGGTCTTTGGGTTTTTGGCCGAGTCTTTTGGATTGCCTCAACTAAAAATGGCGTTATGTTGGCAATGTTTGAATACAAAATAGGCATATTTTTGGTATTGTGTATATATAGTCAAATGTAAATTAATATAATCAAGTGAGGTAAGTCAGGAGTAAATTTAGCGCTAATTTAATTTTATTGTTGATGATGCTGTTCCATCTGCCTAACCACCTGTGTAACGTTCACCCTTCCAAAGTCCGTGACACTTCCCAGGTTTAAAACAAGCGTGATTCAAGTTGCCGCGTAGAAGGTGAATCCTGCCGTGGTGGAGCTGGCCGTTACAGTGCTACGCGTGTAGGAACGCTCAAAACGTGCAGTATGTGATTTACAGGGTGGATGTGGACTCATGGATGTTTCTATACGTTGGTTAATATTGGCTATGCTTCTTTTCTCCTTTTTGGAGAGAAAACTACTAGTTTGGGATTGTGGAAAATTATTACTGACAAATGGACATCTTATGCTTTTGAGAGCTAAATGCAAAGGGAATCACATTTTACGATAATGTCCTGTATTCACCACGTTCGTTGGTTGGCGTGTAGCCTCATGCGTTAATTAATCCGATCCACTTGCTGGCTGCTGCCAAAAGGGATCATTTTTCTCTCCTATCACAATCTCTGTCCTTCTCAGGCGAGATCTAGGAATTAGGCAGCTGCAGGGTTGGTGTCCTGGCTGTGTGGCCGCATCCGCGTCAGGTCTGACGGAGGGAGGAGAGACGAATGGACGTCTTGTAGGGACAGCTGCCCTGCTCAGCTGCAGGTCTCGGCTGGATTGGAGACAGGTAGCATAGACCCGCTCGTTTTCAAGCTGTCGTTGCAATAGCATAAAGGTGTCATACAATCGGAGCCTGTAATATCGCAAGTTTTCTTATGTTTTAGTTTAGTTTTGATGAATAGGTAGAATCACATAGGACACTTGCACATTTGGTCTAAAACATGTTCAAATACTCAACCGTTTGTTTTCTAATAATGCTATTTTTGTATGTGCTGCAGTTCATTTTGTTCCTCTCATTGTTTTTTTCACCTTTAATTGCTTTGTAAAAGCTGCGGAAAGGGTAGCACATTGTCCGCTTTAACTCTTCCTCTGCCTTTTGAGACAACTTTTCAGAAAAATCTTGTTGCTTGCAAACATTTGCAAAGAATAAAATTCAACTTGTTTCAAAACTGATCTTTTTTTGCTGATTGTTGGCATGGGAAGAAAAATGTTTGGGTTTACATTGTGGTTTAAACTGTTAGCTTTGATGCTAACAGTTACTTTTATTACATACTACTTTTACATATTACTTTTCAAAAAGTAATATGTTCAGTAGAGTTTCAGCTTCAAAGAATGTGCAGGCTTGATGGGCAAGGGACAGAGAAGGTAAAAAATAACACAGAGAGAGCGTAGGTTCATTCCAATGAATAATCAAAAAGAAGCATTAAGTCCTTCATCTCGAACTCTTTTCTCTCTCTCATCCATGCACTTATTTGCTTTAATCCACCTGAGTAATTCTAAGCTTCAGTCCCAAATTGTTTCCTTCTGTATTAACTTCCCGAGGTCTAAGAGCGCTGATGATGGCTTTTCCAGCATCCTCTTTATCTCGTTTCTCCAACAAAGAGAAATTAGTAGGTAGATTCATGAGGGGGTTAGGTAGTGAAAGTATGGAGGAGATGAATCTGGAGACACTTGGAGGAAAACGAGTCAGAGGCTTTGCAGCCAGGCTCAGCAAAAGCACCCCAAGGGAGGGAGGGAGGGAGGGGGTGAGCGGCGAAGCAGCGGGTGCTGGTGTGAGGCCGCAGCGAGGGGAACCGGAGGTGCTGGTGGAGAGAACTTCAAGCTGTGTAAGCATCTGCTGGAACGGGCTTGGGGGAAGCCCACGTTACCTCAGTTTCGCACTGCGCTGGGCTCTGTATTGAGGACAGCTTAACTGGGAAAGAAGGGAAGTTCAGATTTACAGGTTACATCCACGGAGCTGACGGTTCACGTGGGGCTGTCCCGTCGTGGTTCAACCAGCAGCACCGGGAATGCATCCCAGTAATCTGGTTTATTCATCAGTTTATTAGGAGAATGTTCTCTGGAGAGGGCTGTCAAAAGAATCAGCAAGATGCAGTTTGAGATTAACTGATGGTGCCAAAATCTAATTTGCTGTTACAAGGCTTAAATTCAGCGTATGAAATGGGCTTAATCCTGCTCTGGGGCTCAAAACACCACTTTCTTTTTCCTATATGACTGTTTTCCAAAGGTCCTTCTTGCTACCTCATAGCTGAGCTGATGGTGTCTCTTTTGCCTTCCAGAGGGTGGTCACAGTACGTTCAGGAGCGGTGGCTAATACTGATCTCCCGGGGTGTTACGGGAAGGGAGGATGGTGACGCGTGGCTGTCCCAGACGTGGGAGTCTACCTGCCTGCTGTCACGCAGTTCTTAGTTGACTTGCTAAACAGTTTAATTTTTGAGTAAACTCCCTGTTTTTCTTGTTTTCCCAGTATTTTCAAAGCAGACAGACCCTGCTGTCACGCAGTTCTTAGTTGACTTGCTAAACAGTTTAATTTTTGAGTAAACTCCCTGTTTTTCTTGTTTTCCCAGTATTTTCAAAGCAGACAGACCTGAGGTGGCTTAGCTGGCGCCTTGGCCTTTCTCTGTGCCAGAGGAAACCTCGCAGGGATTTCCCGGGTACCTGCCTTGTTTGCAGATGCTGTTTTCCGCGCAGACGGCACTGCTGATGCAGGACGTTTTCCTAGTGCAGAATTTCTTGCTCTCGCTGAAGCTGTGCAGCATGCCATGGGCTTTCCCTTTCCTCTGTATTTTGTGTCTTCTGAGAGCTTAGGATCGCTGTGTGATGATGTCCACCCCTACAAACGCTTGGGTAGCGTGAATTTGGGCTGGTTGCCACTCCATTGGACAAGTCCTGCAGTTTTTTTCTAAGCATTATACAAATATCACAAGGACTTTGACAGCAGTGCAGAGTGTACGATGGGCATTGCCACATCGCTGCTCCACAAAGCCAGAGGCACGGGGCTGTGGGAAGGCCGCGGAGGACAGCTTGCTTTCTGTATAGCTTTGTCTGGAGGTACAAAGCCTAAATGAGGCTATAGGAGGGGAGTTTAGGCAATATGCAGGTAGTGGGGCATGCTGAATTGAATTTCAGACTCTTAAACAGCTATTGTCTTACCATGTTATAAAGAAATTATCTAAAATGTCAAAGCTTTAAATCCTTGTCCTCTTGCAGAGCCAGATAATGAGGGATGCTGTTAGTCTCTCCACCACTAACACTCTGCCAAGGTAACAGAATCTTTACTGTCCCACTGGAACTGGAAGCAGCTTTTTAAGGGAGGAAAGGTATTATTATACCACAGGCAGCCGTGCTCCGTGGCGCTCTGTAGGACTGGTTGATTTATTGAGGCTTGTAAGAAAGGTCACCCACCTGAACGTAAGCCCTGGTAGAGCACTGGGTACCTGAAGACGTCCCCGACTGTGTAGAATCTACAGAGAAATTACAAAGGCTGTGAAACAGGAGCCAGCTATACAACTTCCTTAACCTGCGTGCTGTCCTAGAGGAGGTAAATATAACTTTTAGAGTACTTTTAGAGGACAAACTTCATCTGTGTCTGAGTATCGTGGCCCCCTCTCCATAGGGACGCAGTTTGCGTTTGATGCTCTCTATACATTTTTCCCCACCCTCTAGCACTGCCGGTTCCTCGCCTCGTGCAGAGGAACAGAAGGGTGGTGTTGCCGTCAAAAACTACTTGAGCCCTAATCCCTCGGGAGTCCCCTTGAAGTTAATGAGCCATTTATGTCTGTACCATATGGGGAAGTAAAACGAGGATAATAATCCTGCTTTTATGTTCAGCCAGATGAATTCCCACGTACGACTCCTACTTATTGTGCAAGCTGTAGATACGGGAGGCATCACTCTCCCCAAGCCAAACTGAGGCAGGGTCTGGGGGTGGGTGAGGCATCAACTTCACAGCCTGGCACAATTCATGAACGTTTGGGCAGCAAGGAATAGTTCCCATGTCTGCTGGCGATGTTTCTGGGTGAACCTGCTCTGCTGTGCGCTCGGGCCCAGGGCCAGCCCCGGGTGTGCTGGGGGACAGGGACAGGACCACAAGGCACCTCCAGGGCAGCAGAAAGTCCTTCCTATGGGAGCAGGGGAACCGAGGCAAAGAAAAATGGAATGGTTTTGTGGCTCGCAGCCATCCACTGGGGAGCCCAAGGGTGGAGTGATGTTTTCCTGACTCTTCCCAGGTGCTGTTCTGAACTGTCCCGGAGCAGCCTGGCTGGGTGAAGCGCAGTTGCGGCATCAGAAAGAGCAGCAGAGGGCTGACGACCACGGCTTGCCGCTCACCCGGACCCGCGAGCTGAAAGCGTCCCGAGCGCTGCGGTTGCTCAAGCGCCACGTGAGATACTGATTTATTTTATTTTACTTATTTTCATTGACAAAACGACTAGCCAAGAGTCAACCCAGAGGCGGGAGAAGCAGAGCCCGCGGGGGGGCTGCGCTCCGGGGGAGCAGGAGCCGGCTGGCACGGTGCCGGGGGCTGCCCCGGGAAACTGCGGCTGCCCTTACCTATAGACACATATACACACCCACCCCACCCTCTACACACACACCTATACATACATACACCCCTGTGTATAGATACACACATCTCTATACTCACACCCCTGTGTGTGTGTATATATGCATGCCATATATACATACACATCTATGTATACATACATATGCTTGTAGATATATACTTGTAGTATACATATATATCTACATTACACACACATCTATATACACCCCCGTGTGTGTATATATGCACACACAATCTATACATACATGTATACATAGATATACACACCTTCCCCTCTCGCTACACACACACAAATTTATATATACATGCATCTAGCAACACCCAATAATATATGTACACACATACACACATGCATACCTACCTATCCCCACATATATGTATATACACATGCACGTATAGATACACAGACATATCTATGTACAGTACACACATGCCTCCCCATTCATACACACCTATATGTTTACCTACATGTCTATGTATACATAAGGATACATCTATAGATATACTCCCACACACACTGCATGTATGTATATACACGTGTATACACACTTTATATATAAAAATATATACTATATATAAAATATAAAGTTTGAGAGATATATTAAAAAAATCTATATCTTATACACCCCCACTGTACATACACACATATATAAATTTTTTTTTGTATATGTATATCTATAAAAAGTTTAGGCACCATAGATGATAGATAAATAGATACATCATATATGTGTATGTGTGTACAGTGGAGTGGTTTTATATATATAGTATAATTATTATATAAATATATATTTAATATGTATATTTTTTATATATATAAAGTTTAGGAGCCATAGATAAATAAATCATATGTGTGTGTGTATGTGAGTGTGTCTGTACAGTGTGCGTGCCTGTGTGTGTGTATATATATATATGTATGAGCACCTCACACCCGCCCGGGCAGGCCGGTGAGGCCGCGTGGGGGTGGCAGGAGGGGTGCTCGGGCACTGCCCGTGCCCTGCGCCGGGGCGGCCGAGCTCCTGTGCCTCCCTCCCCACTGCGCAGGTCGTGGGGCTCGTCTTGCCTTCGCTGCAGCCCCCGGGTTACGGGCTCTGCGGGGAGAATCACCCATGCCCTTGCCCCTTAAACCGCATCCAAGCCCACCTGGCCTTTTAATCATTTTTACAGGTCATTACATCTTGAGAGAACGGTAAAAACCTTCATTAACCCTCAGGAGCCATCTGTGAGGGAAAGCAGTTTGTGTTCTGCGCCATTTTGCCCTTCACACACGGCTCCCCTGGGGTGGTGAATGTGGGCAGGCGCAGGGGAGCCGGGGGGCCGTGCCTGGGACCCCCCGAATGTGCAGGGGCTCTGGGCCCGGGGATGCCTCGCTCTGCCTCCATCCTCCTGCTCCGCACTCCAATTGGAATGAGAATTACCTTCACCCACAGGAGAAAGAGCTTGTTTCATTATTCTTTGCAAACTTTTGGGATATCTCCCCGCCAAGGAGAACCGGGTGGGTGGGAAGCGTTGGTCTTTTCTTTTTCCAACAAAGCCGCAGAGCGATGGACTTCGTGTCCATACTGGCAGCCAGTTTGGGAAAGGGCCGTCGCACTGGGGAGCCGGGAACAGCTACCAACAGCAAAGCCACAGGGGTTTTTCTGCTGTGTAACTTTAATTAAACACATTGTGAGTGTCTAAATGACACTCACTAGTGGAGTAACCTGTTGGAGAAGAGCACTTCACTTGACCATGTATGTGTCAAACTGCTTCATCTCTTCTCTCCCACTTCTTTGATACTTAACTAGTTCGTACTCTAGTGTTTAGTCAAACACATCGTTGTTCCAGAACTCGAGCTGCTTGCTCAAAATGTGCTATTGTTCTGATTTAATGCAGTTTCATTTTTAACAGGGTTCAATGTCTTTGAAGTATAGTAAACCAGAGACGCGCAACAGACCAACCCTCAAGCGTAACGCGATTTTTAAATGAGCTATTTGAGCAAATGTGCTAACCACGCTGAATTCAAAGCAGGACTGTTTAATTAAGAGGCTTTCAGAATAATCTGTTTGTGCTGTTTTTCACAAGCGCTGGCGATTGTAAAGGTTTCAAGCTCCTGTCCTTAAAAATCCTTCTTCGACATGGAGTTTGACCCTGACCACAATTTTGGGTAACATAAAGCATAGCTGCTAGTATTTTACCGAAGTTGTCTTAAAAGATGCGGTTTTGTGAAGCATTCTTTACAAGAGTCTACTACAGTACTACATTTTTATACTTGTCTTCCTCCTAAGATTTCAGTAGTTCAATAAATTGCACAAGGAGGCTTCAATTTAATTACATAATTAAATCAAACACCATCATGTTCTTATGAGATCTGCCTTATTAACAGAGAAAACCAGCAGTTTTTTCCTTCCCTTGCTGCCTTCCCAAAGTTCCTAAGTACCTTCAGGATAATTTATTTGAAGTAACTGACTTCCTAGGAAAAGAAAAAGCAGCTGGGAAGTCACCCGTCTGAAGGCAGGAATTGCTGGTGGCTGTGGCACTGCTCTGGCATTATTGCCACCTAGTGCTGCAAAATGGTATCTGAGGAAAACGAAATTAAACCCTTTTATTAGTTACCATGGTTGTGTGGGAAAACTTAAACCTGCAATAAAATTTATATACACAAGAAATTCTCTTGGCTACAGCTATTTTTTTTTTGTTTTTTAAAAGCACACCAAAAAAGCCAGGGATGCAAGTACACGTTCATGAAGACGAGCTCTCCTAGGGACAAACACCCCCTGGATTTTATCTACAGGATAGAAACACCTTTTTTTTTTTTTTTTTTTTGGTTAGCTTTTTTTTTTAGATGTAGCAAAGTCAGAATGAGAAAAATCTTGGTGTCACCTCTAATGCCCCAGAGTCAAGATAAAGTAGTCAATATTTATCATCAAAATACAACAAAAAGAGGTAGAGAATGTGGAGTTTGGCAAATAACTTTTTACATCATTACTACAAAATTAAACCTCTCCTCGCAGAAATTATGAATTAGTAATTTCAGTGCTGTCTGAAGATCCTGAATACAACAAACGCTACATTGGCTGCGACAACACAGACAAAATATTTACTGGTGTCTCACTTACACAACCAGTTCTCCACTATTATTCAATTTTACAACTTCTTCAGGCAACTTAACAGTTCTTCTTTATCCATGTGGTATCCACTCTTCTTCCATTCATCCCTCAACTGCTGCAACGCTGTCCCAATTTCCTTCCCGGAAGACACACCCATTTTTCTTAAGTCATGGCCACTAACAGGAAAAGAAGGAACAGTCCACTGCTGCATTTCTCTTAAAAGATGTTCTTCTCCTTGGTATTTTAGAAGCTCACAGATCTTGGAATTTGTATTAGCTTCCCTAGACTAAAAGAAAAAAAGAGAGGATTCACTATGAAACAGTAGAAAACAGCAGAAAACAGCTCAAACTGTGCTCAACATGGTGTTATTCCCTTGACATCTTATTAAGCAACACCTGGACGACGAGTTGGAACTATGAAAGCGAGGATCTCTCCTGCCTCACAAAAGTTTTAAAACTCCATCCTAACTCCGAGGCTCTAGGAGATCCTTGGAGACGTCCTGAATTCCAGGCAATAGCTGTAACCGTTACCTTCGGCCTCCAACTGGAGAGGAACTATTACCTTTCCTGGGGGAGACGGGCCGCGCTGCAGAGACTGCCGTCTCTCGCCTTCCGTCTCAGGTACTGCGATAAAAGTGCAGAACTTCACCTGAAAACTACTTGAACTTCGCTGTGGAAGAACATCACGGGTTGCCTACTTAACGGTACTCCTCGGGAAGAACACACACCGATGCGCCAGGAACTGCTTCGGCTTTCAACACATGACTCAAGGAGCTGAATTTCACATAAAAAGCTGGAGTCTCTTGAGCTCCAGATCCCGCCTCATGTTTTAATGCAGGAGGGGAGATCAGCTGGGACAGTGCAGTGAACCGCCAGCCCCTAGGTGTGTTCACAGGGAACTTCTGCTTCAGGTGATTGCGTGTGACGTTTTTCAGCCTGCCTTTACTTTTAAATCCAGTAAAAAATTGCTACAGAACACAAGGTGCTCAGAACTGCTAAAATATCCTGGGGTTTTCCGTTCATTTTAAATACTTCCTTAAAAATTAATTTAAAGCCTCAGTATTTTGGATGGGAAAGAAAAAAGCTTTTGAACCCAAGTAGAAATATCTGCTATTTCTCCTCTTGCAAAACTAAACTCTACTAAAGGAAAAGAAGTTTTTTATACCAAAGTTTCTGCTTTATGTTGCAGAGACACACCAGGACATTTGCAACAGCTCTTGGTAATTTCTGTTCCCCTCTCCAGAGGAAAAACAAAGGGGAAAACCAAACAAACCCCACCTTAGTTAACTGGAACTGGAATCAGTAATACAGAAGGATATTCTTCCAGTTACTGTGACGATATGACACTGGGAGCAGGCCAACTTTGGCTAATACTTTTTGGCAGTACATCCCATCTTTCTGATCAAAGTATCATGGTCTTTCAAACCCTGGCAACAATTTGCCTAAGACCAATAAACAAGCCTGTCGATGAAATGGCTCTTACTGGACTCTTTCAGGCCCGCCCTTTCCACCTGGCATCGTCATCTCTGCTACTCTGTGAAGCTGGAAACTCAGTCTACTGTGAAGAACAAAATAAAGCAACACGAAATACACTCACATCCATTATGAAGTCCTGATATGGTCTAAGTGGTTCTGGACCCACAGCCTTGGTTAGCTCTTGCCGGTGCTTCACTAAAAAAAGGCCGAGGTTTTTTTCTTCTTTTGAGATTTTCAGCCTCAGATCAAGGTTTGTGACATCATCCTTCACCCTGAACAATGACGTCAGAACAGTCATCGGTTTTGGACACAGATTTTCAATATTTTTAGTGACTCTGTCAAATTCCTCTAAGTTTCCATCAAGTGGTAGTCCTAAAGGGATACACACCAAAAAAGTGCAAGAAAGAGCGTTAATAAGAAATGTGGATGTTAACACAGGGGAAAAAAAAAAAAATCTAATTTCTTTCTGGGTAAAACCGAGTTTTATCGCACTTTGCCATGCTGCAGTTCTGTTTGTATATGATACAGGAGTAGGAAATCAATCTTCATTTCACTTTACCTATGTATTGGGCAATATCCAGCTCATACATAAGTCGAACCAAATGATTTACATGGTTTCCAAGAAGAATTTTTTTCAGTTCCACCCAAATTCTTTCTCCTGATATTCCAGCCAAACCTTTGGCATTTTCTTTAATTGCTTGCAGTGTACTGGGTTCGTGATCACCAGGTTTTTCTGAGATTCTTCCATAAAACCTGCCCAAATAAAACTTCTGTATGTTAGATTGAGAACAATTATTCCATTTATTACTGCTATTCAGAGAATCAATGTCATGACAGTGTTAAATACTCTAATTTATAATACTAGAGGAAACTTAACAATATCTTACAACTCTTTTTACATCACCGATCTCTTTTTGCATGTTTCTGAAACCTTCTACAATGCTTACTTCATTTCTTTATCTAGGAAAGGCAAAACCTAGTACCTGAAATATCTTAGGATTCGTAAATAATCTTCTTGTATTCTCTCACTTGCTTTTCCTACAAATCTAATTTTCTTGTTTTTCAAGTCTTCGTATCCATTAAAAAAATCATACAGCATCCCATCCAAACCTAGAAAAAGAAGAAAAAAAAAGGAGAAGAATATGAATTTACAAACACGGTTGGCACCATTAAACACTCTCATTTGAAAATACAGACGACCAGTTGTGTGATTTGACTTGGTTTGTCAGATCATCTCACATATTTGTGCAGACCTTTCAGCTGACAGCAGTACAAACAAACAGAATTGAAACAGACAGAGAGAATTTACTGGCTTTATTTGAAAAGCAGTGTTTCACCTAAATATTTGCTTTTGAAAGAATTTACCTAAAAACATGGAATTGACAGTCAGATCCCTCCTTTCAGCATCCTTTTGCCAGTCAGTGGTGAATTCAACCTCTGCATGTCGTCCATCGGTGACAACATCTATTCTAAGAGTAGTAATTTCAAAATTCTGTTCATGGAGCTGAAAATCCCACAGACATTGTTACTTCAACACGACCATGAATATAAATATAAAGCTATACATTTTTTCAGCCTCATGTTTGTATATAGTTAGTGCTCAAGCTGGATACACGCAAACCAACATGTTTTCATACAGAGCAGAGAACCAAGAAACACCACAATCCTTGCATTATGCATTTTCTAGATAGCCTGCAGAAATCTTCCTGCAGAACACAGAATAAGAGGCAGAGGAACGAGCAAAGTAGAGGAAGCAGGACTTGGGAAATCAGGAGCAGGAAACACTAGGATCCACTTCTCCACATTATCTGAAGAAGTGGGTGGCCTACATTATCAAGTGATGACACTGCAGCACAAACGGGTTATGCAGAGGTAACAGGCATGAAAATATGGTAATTAGCTGAATTCTACAAAGAAAAAGTAATCAAAAAGTCACTCTATACTTTAAAGCAGGGTCTCATGTGAACCCTTAGCGTGATACTTTAACAAAGGAGTACACTACCCGTTTTCTACTGGATATGCTGCACATTCATAGATACAGTTAGAAAAGATGCAAGTCAAATCATAAACCAACCCTGGCAGTAATGGTTCCGTGTTTTTCTCCTTTGTTATTGATCAGACGAACACCAGCAGATGTGAACATTTCCTTCATCTCTGCTGGCGTAGCTGTAGTGGCAAAATCTATATCTTGTGGCGTCATTCCACTTAGTAAATCCCTCACAGCACCTCCTGCTATTCTCAGCTCATAGTTCTTCTTCTCAAACAATTCTGGGAAGGAAAGGAAAACCATAAAGCAACTCTCTAAAATAAAAACCATAGCACACTGTCAGCCGTAACGTATCTTTTCACAAATTAAGATGACAGATGCGGGAATACATACTCAAATATGCAGTAAGCAGCAAGTATGTATGTACCTCACAGCTTCATGTAAAATGCACAAATTAGGTACATGACTGAGCACCCACATGTATCTTCCCAGCCATTTTGGATATATTTTTTAGGGGTATTTCTGATAATCTAAATATTAACAGGTTGCTAATTGATGCTGGGGGACTCTGGGCCGTGGAACATTTTTAGGGGTTAGCTGACAAGGGAAAAGGGCTTAGTTTGCTTATGGCAGCGCACAGGGAACCATGAATCCAAACTTCTTCAGGACCAATACCTGGCAACAGCTGGTGCACGCCGAGCCCCGCCAGTCCCCGGAGTCACTTTGAGGCCACAGCGGCTAGAGCTGAAGAGCGGCCCGCACCTCCCAGAACACCCCGGCTACCCCGGCCGCCCTTTACCCCCCCGCGACCGGCCACAGGAGCCCCCGTCCGGTTCCCTCGCAGGGGGGTCGGGGCTGCGCCTACAGCAGAGCCGGGAGGCGAGGCGCAAAGCCGGCATTCGCCGCCCTGGCTCCCCAGGCCGGCGGTTTGGCCCTCCTCACCCACGGCAAGCGGGGACGCTTCCAGGGCCCCGCCGTGCCGGGCCGCACTCACCTGCCACGCTGCGGAGCCCCGGCGTGAAGAGCGCCTGGAACTGGGGGGACTGCAGCTTCATGGCGCCCGGCGCTCGGTGCCGCAGCCGGAGCGGCGGGAGCAGCCGCAGCCCGGCCCTGCAGGGCAGAAGCAACACCTCAGCCCACATCTGGGGAGAAACACCGACACGACGCGTCAGCCGCGCCGGGCCGGGCCGCGGGGACCGCGGCCTCCTCCCGCCCCTCCCGGCGCGCCCCAACCGCCGCGCGGAGAGACCCCTTTCCCCCGCAGGCGCGGGGTCCCCGGGCCGCCTCGCCGCACCCACCCACCCGCGGGGCTCCCGGCGCGCTGAGGCGGCGGCACTAGGCCCGACGAGCCGCTCCCGCCGCCCGGCCTTGCCTCGGCGCCGCGCGATGAGCTCAGCGGCGCGACGCGGCCCGGCCCGCCCCTTCCCCCGGCGGGAGGCGCGGCCCGGGCCCCGCGGAGGGGCGGCGGGGGGCGGAGGGGAGGCAGGGCCGGGCCCAGCCCACCGCCGGGGCGGGCTCAGCCTCCCGCGCAGGCCTGGACCGAGCTGGCGCTGGAAGCGCGGGTGGGTTGTGTCCCCGGGCGGTCGGGGCTTGGCAGGGCTGAGGCGCCGCGGTGAAGCCCTCAGAGGTCTGCCCGCCAGCGTCTTCTGCTGCGGGAGAACAGATGAGTGTCCTGTCAAGAAATACAGCCCCAAAGAAGGGAGTTACAAAAGAAACAGTACGAAACATAAAAGATTTACCGTGGCTTGAATTCAGTTTAGAGAAAAAGAGGATTACAAAGGGAAAAAAAATAAATGTATTTTGATAATGACACAACCGTGACAAAAGAAATGGACTAATTACCCCAACGCACCGCTTGTGAGATGGCTTCAATGGCCACTGAAACAGCCCAACGCCGGTGTTAGGCTTGGCGGCTGCTGAACTGTGTCCATCAGCTCATAGCGGCTGAGCTATGAGAAGCAACTCGGTATAGCTTAAATACCAGGTTTGTGTGAGTCAGCCTGGATTGATTTGCGTTCTCTTTACCGTGTATGGACACATGGAGATGTATGGACAAGACAAGATAACGTCAGAGTCCTGGGGATTTGGTACAGTTCGGGGGGTCAGTCTTTTGCTCCTCACAAGTGTAACTTCACGGCTGTGGAATGATGGAAATTCCACCGTGTTTGGCCACCTGCACGTCCCAGGGCTCCGGAGGGCCACGGCTCTCGTCCCTCCTCCCTGTACTGCTCCTGCGAGGAGGCGTCTCAGGAGGGTTGGAAGGAGTGGAGCCTGCAGGAGGAGCTCACCCAAATGCGAGTTCATGGGGAGCGTGGTTCCCTTTGACGCCTCAGTAAAACCTCTGTCTCAGCAAAAAGTGCTACAGGTTTCTTGGTAACCGGGAAGAAACGTTACAGAGATCTACCCAGCCTTTAAGCACCTAACAAATCAGCACCTCACTGCAGAAAGGAGAATACTTGCAAGCACAGAAGGTTTTTTGGGAATGACCTATTCCAAAAAAACAGATCTACAATACTGTAGTCAGGCCTGTGTAAGAACATATAACCTTTTCTTACCCTTTTTTTCTGACTACTGTTTCTTATTAAATTCCTGCTTCACTTTTAGAAATTCTCTCTTTTCTACAGAAACATTTCACTGTACATGTCAGAGCTCTCTGCCCAGTAGTTTTAATTTAATTTTTTAAGCTATTTATTCACAGACATCCGGGCTGGCCAGGCCTTAGGAGGCCACCTAATTTATCTCTGTGCCTGATGGCAGGACATGATTCCGACTCTCAATCCTGGTTGATGTTGTTTGTCTATAGATGCCCAGTGACAAGGGTTTCTTCCAGTCCTTGGGTGCCTGCTCCACTGCCTCCCTGTCCCTGACACTGAAAGCTCTCCCTGCTATCTAACCTGAATTTTACTTGTCAATATCTTCTAGTCCCAGCCCAATGGATTTGGAGAGCATGTGGAAGCTTAAATGTGTCACATTTCTGCACAAGTCTTCCCTTAACTTGTGTCCTCACTGGTACTTTTAGGCTCTGGGAGTATCCTCTGCTGTGTCCTGGCTTCTCTTCGTCTGCTCCATGGCTTGCTTAAGTGCAGTATCTGAGCTGGGCACGGTGCGTGTGAGCGGAGGCTTTATCAGCACTGTGCAGAGTGGAAGGATTACTTCATGTGTCTTGCAGAGGACGCGCGCTTTTTGCTGACGCAGGGTGCCTTTTTCACAAGTGCATGACATATTGCTTATCCCCCTTCAGTTTATGACCCTCCAAACCCCCAGATCCTTTTCTGCAGAGCAGGTACCTAATCAGTTGATAATTGATTATTTATAGCTAGTAATTTACAGTTGATAATGCCTAAATGCAGTTGAGAGCTTGTCCATATTGAACTGCACCCAGTTTCCACCAATTTGTCAAGAACTTTGGGAATCCTAGTCTTAGCCTCCAAAGCACTCGCCTCTCCCACATGTGTCACCTGCACATTTAATAGGGTTCTCTGTACTTGCAATCCAGGTTGTTAATGAATGCAAGTCATTAGCCCTCTTCTCGTCCTTCCTATAACTCCATTACATATAGCCCCACTTTCTGCAGGGTCTTCTCGGGGCCCTTGGGTTGGTTGCCGCTGCTTGTCCTGCTCGGGAGCCTGTGTTACCCAGCCCTATGGATCACAGCTCGAAGCTCTCAGCACGGGGTTAGGAAGCTGCTCTTGCTCTGGTATGGGTAACTTCTCAAAATACCACTGGTGTCCACGTGGCTGTATGGCAAGAGCGTCGGACACGACGGTGTGAAACCATCGGACAAAATCTGCACAGTTTTCCAGCAACGTTTGGATTTGATTTTCTAGGGGAAGAACAACTTGGGATATCAGCAGTGGTCTGTAGGTAGCTGGCTATGGGTTATTTCTTTGCAGTCAGTCATTAAACATTGCTGCTCTTGCAAAGTTATTAGAGAATTATCAGACTATGGTATATAATTAACCCTCAATAAATAAAGTAAAACCATTTCTGGGCTAAACCGTGTGCTTGTATGGAGCCTTCCATCCTGTGGTTAAATCTGTAGTTCCCTTTTTCACGGCATGCTTGTCTAACTTATCATCTGCCATCATTTCTGAAGTACCTATCACATTTGCACTTGAAAGGCAGCAGTTATAAAAGAAACCCGCAGGGAGATGACCCAGAGGAGGTTTGAACAAACGGAGCAGACTCTTCACAGGACTTTTGAGACTCCGCAGGTAACCTCCTGGGATATCTGTTGCGATTTGTTTTTGTCTTGTTGTGCTTTGTTTGAAGACTGCAAAGGTCCCGCTTTTCAAAGTCAGCTTTGCCTTACGCTGGGAAACGCGTCTGGAATCTGCTTCTGACCAGTTGCCTGTGAGATAGTGGGACACGTCAGCTATAAGTAAGAAAATCATTACCTGTTAGAGGCTTTTTTCTATGGTTTGGATCTCTACTGTCCTTTAAGAAGGAGTATACCCTTTACAAAGGGAATGTATCCTTTACCTTCTGCTTATTACTTTTTACCATATATATCCAAAACATAATATAATCAAGGCTTTTATTTGTCCTGAGAACTTACTATATCCATTTTTGTGAGGAGCATAATCCTCTTGTTGATTTCTAATTAACGTCTTTACTTGAATCCACTTTTTTTGATTCCCTTTTCAGTAATTTCTCACATGAAACACACAGGGTATCACAGACTGCGAGGTGTTCTTATAGGTCGTGGTCTTACACAGCTATGGAAATACCTCTTCCAAAAGCTGTATTCTCAGTCTGAGTCTGATAGCAAGAAAAAGAAAAATAGCATTTTTGAAAACAAGGCAGGAAAAGATAAACTGATAAGAAAAACAGGGATAATAATTGAAAACTAATCTGCATTACAGTAACATTTTATATCCAGTTACAAATCAGTAAACTGCTGCTCAGAAAATGTTAGATCTGTGTCTAATACGTGCATGCTTTTAGGCAGCAAAAGTACCTTTGGAAAGTTGATCTTTAGGATCTTTTGAAAAGTGTAGGGTGAAGAATGTGCCCAGGAAGAATCAGAATCCTTATTTTTTGAGGACAAAGTAACAGAATCCATAGGTAGCCAAACCCACTGTAAGTAAACCCAAGAGAGAGATGGCATTTTTAGCTGTGCTAAATGCCAGCGCAGTCCTGAAGCCAACGTACTGACATTACTCAAGTCAGTAGATGTGACTCCCAAGCAGCTGTAAAACATGAGGCTTTTTAAAGATTCTTTTTTTTTAATAACGTACTGAAATGATTGCTTTTTTTTTTTTTAAAAAAAAAGAGTTCTCTTAGCAGTGGAACTAATGAAGCTTCTTTCCCAAAGTCTTGTAGTGGTACCCGATGTCTTATTTCATTAAGGCTTTGACTGGAGCTGGGGAAGCACAGCCTGTCCCTCCGTCTCTCTCCTGTGCCCGTGGAATGCCCTTGGGTGGCTTCTCGTGTCTTTCTCTCTGAGGTACCTGGTTCACATCACAAGAGCTTAATCCACCTGAAACTGCTTCTTCGCGGCTGGCTTTGGCTGTAGGTGGTCGGTGGGAGAGCTGCGATGGACGTGGTGGGTGCTGCTAATAACGGGAATGCAGAAGTGCACGCATGCATGAAAGCACACGCACACGCATCTGTGCGGTTCAGAGTTGCGTTCTTGGCAGAGTCGTGCTGGGGTTATTGCTAGCATGAAAAAGACAAGCTGGTTTTTATTTTCAGAGACTTGAAGTTAGTAAATTTTTACTTTTAAATAGAGAAAAAAGTTATTAGTGTATTTAATCGTCTCATCAACGTAAATGAGCTATACTATGTTTTTTGAAGCAGGAAAGAAAGCCTGATGCCAGTAATTTGTACAAAAACATACTGGAAATGTGTGTCACGTTCTAGCAGGGTTTTTTTTTAATAATTTTTTATCAGATAAAGCAGTATAGGTGTGGTAGACGTGGTCAGAGATGAGTGTTGTTTGCAGATGCCATTGTAAACTTGTGTTTAGTCCACTTAATGCCCTCCAGAATTACATCACGTTGTGAAGCAGAGGTCTGGATGGTATTCAAGTCAGAAAATCTCAAAGAATAGACTTTTCGTGAATGGTAATGCAGTAGGAAATAGTCTCTGAGGCATTGTGTAGGCATAAATGTACAGTGTGAATAATAATTACCCAATTCTTTGTTGTTCACATATAAATTTTGGAAGAACCAAAATGTCTTTCAATAACCCAACATACGTAAAAGCAAACCCCGGCTCCCCAGGAATAATCCGTTAGCAAACTCCAGAGGTTCAATTAGCCTCCTGCACATTTTGGCTAGCACAACAGTAGCTACGCACAAAATACGACTATAGATAATGAGTGGACTTGGACATTAAGAAACACGCTGTATTGTAGATTATGTGTCATTTTAATGAACTCGGCGTTCATACACCATTTTGAAAAATAGTCACTGTATAGCAGAAGTACTCCAACTGTGATCAATTGGAGTGCTTCCAGTCCCTGGGTTATTTATTGGAGGTTCAGGGAGAGCTGATGGGTTAAAGATGCTTTCTCTGCTCATTACCATCTGAAAATATTATGTTTTCCATACACGCAATTGCTGTAGTGCCCCAGGGAAGGAGTGCGATTGGGCTGGGAGGGCGTATTTCTCTTCGGTAGGAATATTTTGGAAAGCTGCTGTTCTGTATTTCCATGTTGTTTATATTAGTTTATACATGAATGATTACACACAGATTTTTTTTCCTCCCAGTACTTCATGAAACAATCTGTAGGAAGCATAAGAACATGCTGGTTTTAAGCATTAAAAATAGTCGTTCATTTAAATTAGAAACAAACAAAATAGTTTCTCTTACACCCAATAATTAACACTGGAGAATTAGCCTTGAGGTGAGCACTGAGACTGCTTCTTTAGCAAGCTTTATTGAAGTAGAAACTGGAAAGTAAATTCCAGTAAGTAGCCATTTTATATATAGTGGCAGCTAAAAATACGGTTATGATGTCGGTTCTTGGAGTAAATGGCACTCTACTGAAAGCCAGTATACCTCAGCCTGACTCGCTGCTCTCCGTGGAGAGATGCTCTAAGTCCGTGACTGCTGCTCTGAACACCCACACGTGACAGTGTTTGAAACCAGTGGCGTTTTCGAAGACGGCTGGCAAAAGCAAAGGGAGCAAAATGAGATGTGGCTGGTGGTACTTCTATTAAATTTAGCTATGACAAGATGCATTTTCGTGCAAGGAAAGGAGAAGAGTCTGTCCCCTGCAAGGCGGCAGTTTCATTCCTTTGATCACGTGGATGTACCATGCTCCATGGTTTGTGTGCTTAACGCTTGGGATTGTGTTCATTTTTAGCTGTCGGGCCTCTGTAAAATGGTGACAAGGCACATACGCTGATACACGGCCGTTCTCATTTACCATCTAAAGATTGTGGCCAGCATGATGAGAGTTTTCCTGATCCTCCTTTGGACAACGAACTTGGTTCAGCCAAACGTACCTCAAGCTGCAGGAGGTAAGGCATTTTCCTTCTACCAGCGTGTCGCTTTAGCACCAGCGGGTGACCGAGGCCCCTCTACGTGTTGCTCTACACGTGAATAAACGAGTCCGTGGCATGGCATGAGTGCAGGACCGCAGGCGGCCACGCTGTGCTAACGTGCTGCCTGGGACAGGCGTACCCTGTCTCACTCAGATTGCTCCCAGCCAGTGCCTGAGGACTGCTCTGCTCCCAGAGGGAAGAACCATGAGGCACGTAGACACAAGCTGTGCCGTGCCGCTTGCCCTCTGGGCTGGACAGTGGTTCCTGGCCTGGTTTATTCAACAATTTAATCCAGCCAGAGCAAAGGCATTATTCCAGCTAGCAATTTTACTTCCAGGAACAAAATTGCAGTTAGCTGCAGAAACACGACCACACAAAGCATCACTGGCATAATCCTGGTGTATCAGCGACCTTAATGGTGACATTTTTTGTGGGCATCTCAGCAAGGAACGTTTTAAGGGAACCAGTTCAGGGTGGTTTGTGTTGGGGTTTTCTGAGCCTTCCTGAGGCAGTTTTCCTAATGCAAGGTGTATGCTTGAACTAGTGGGCATCAAAGGTTGAAATCATGGGAGAAGTGGGGACTGACATCCCTCAGCTGCCTTGGAGATGGTAATTAAGGGAGGACAAGCTCTGAAGAACTCTAGAAATGGAGGGGAGTAGATTGATTATTTCATTGCCTTGCTATTTATATGCTAACATTCTCCCCCAGCATGAGATCTTCCTCATTTCCATATGAGCTCCAGGAATCCCTCTCGCCCTGTCGTTTTAAATGATCATTCCCATCCTTCTATGTTTTCTTCCATTTGTGCTTAATTCCTTTGTTCATCATTTTGTTTCTTCTCTCACATATAACTTCTTGTGGCTGTCAGCCTTCTCCTAGCAAGCTCCCACGTTACGCTCTTCTGCAAGCTTATGTGGGCGAGGATTGTTTGTACGGTTGATCACTTGATCAGCCCCGTTTCAATACAGATGCCCAGTGCCTATGTGGCCATGAGGATCAAGTTGAAAAACCTGAACCTAATTAACAAGCCAAATGTAATAGATCATTGTCATTTTCAAGTTGAAACTGTTGTAAAAAATCATTTTTTAAGCTAAGTTTTAAGTACTCTTATTTGATGAAGTTTTGGTTGTTATTTAAAGATATTTTTCAAATATTAGAAACATTTTATAAGAAGCTGTTGAGAGAATATAATATTGAAATGAAATTATTTGCTTGTATTGCTCATTGCTTGTAAACAGCTATTGCTCTAAACAATTCACTGGATTACTATGTTATGAATATTTTTGTTTCCTCCCTTACAGTTCAGGTTTTCCCACCTGTTAACTTCACCCTTACAGTCTCTGCGTTAGCAGAAGTACGTTTACACTGGAAACCAAACCCTAATCAAGAACAAAGAAACTACACTATTAGATATGATGTGAAAATCCTAAGCCCTGTGCCTGAAGAGGTAAGATAAAAAATCAGTCCAGCATCCTAAGAAGGTTAAATTCCTGTTCAGTTAAACATGTTGCACCAAACCAAGGTGCAGTAGGCGTGATACGTCTCTTGAGCAATTGGCATATTGAATCACTTATTCTCTTATATCATAAGGAAATCCTTTGGGCACTGGGAAGATTCCCTTTCAGCTGCGCTTATGGGTACAGATCTGCTGGGGCAAGGGTTAGCCTGGGAATTGCCAGTCTCTGCAGCGTTCGTCTTGTACATTATTGGTACACTTACTATAACCAGCTAAGCTAGCTGGCCGGTTTGCCTCTTTGCAAAGACTGGGTCAGTCTTGGCAGGTCCCTTAATTCGGCTTCCATCACGTGTGAGGCTTATTTGATTTGTTTTTTTCAATTTCAAGTACGATACAAAGAAGACTCACAGTATCCGAACAACTGCGCTTCACAACGGTTTCTCCGCGCATGTTCGGACGTTACTTCTCTATCATAATGACCTTCAGATGAGAAGTGACTGGGTGAAGGAACAACTCCTGCCTCCACCAGGTAAGAAGTGCAGGGGAGGTCTGAATTTTTATGTTCTGCCCTGGTCTGTGGACTAGACATCAAAAGATGACAGGTTTAATACTTTACAAATACAGCATTTTCCCCTCTACCTGCTGCACTGATCTTACAAAACGATTTAGTCCAGGCCTTTCTCTACTGCTGTGGAGCCTGGAGTACAACCTGGAGGTGCACAACATGGATAACCCATATAAAATTTTCTAAAAATTCCTCGCTAAGGCTAAGATAACTTACTTTCATACACTCTAGGATGTTAAAGGATCATGTTGCCTTGAAGTGCAAGGTGTACAGGAATATGTAATGGTGCTGTGTGGTACAGCTTTACTTACACTGTTTGGGAATCTTCATCCATCCATAACTGATAGACCTGTGTGATAAGAAAGAGAATTGGGTACAATAGACATAGATATAATGGACCAAAGACTGTAATCAAAGTGTTTTAGCAACATGAATTTCTTATGACTTTTTAAATAAGATTTTTCTTTCTGCTTTATAATTCCTTGACTCTCTAGGTGCTCCAGAGACATCTGTCACTAATTTGTCCTGTGTTACTCGCATCAGCATTTCTAGAACTGTTTCTCTCCATTGCACGTGGCTTCCTGGCCAAGGGGCACCCGAAGATACACAGTACTTTCTATTTTACAGGTTGGTGTTTTCTCCCATTTTACTCAGCAGTGAATTTCTTTAAGAGCATCATGTCTCACAAGTATTTTAATTTAGGTATGAGATGTACACTGAAGAATGTCAAGATTATATGAAAGACAAGTGGAACAGGAATACTGGGTGCAGATGTTCAGTGACTCATATTCATCCTGAAGAGGTTGACAATCTCATTGTGATACACATTAATGGGTCTAGCAAGTATGCTGCAATCAAACCTTTTCAGCAGCTATTTAACCAAAATGCCATTGGTGAGTAGAAATACATTTTTTTAAAAAAAAATTAAAAATTTCTAGCGGGATTCTCAAAAGATTTGTGAGAATATGGCTGGATTGAATGGTTCTTGATGCAGGTGAAAGTATGTGCTGGTTTTGCACACACATCTTAATGAAATTGGAAGAGATTATAAGACAGAAATGGATGGTTTTAACTAACTTTGATTTTAATAATTTACTTTGAATTATAGAATGACGAAATTAAAAAGACTAGAAAAGACAATTAGTTATTGTTTGTTAGCCAAAGCATTATTTCCAATATTCATTTTCAGTTGATTTAGTCCATATACCTTCAAGTACAGTTTTTACTACCTTTGTTTTATAGCCTTTCTTTAAAAGGAAAAAGACGCATAATGTTCAAGATAACCATGTCCTTTTAAAGATAGGCATTAGACTGTCAAATAAAAGGTAGTATCAGCCATGACTGTCTATCATCTTTCATTCACCCAAGTAATTTCTTTTCCTTCATTAATTCCATGCCTTTCACTTTTTCGTAAACAGAAAACATTTTTCGTGGCTTCGCTAAGATAAAACAGTTGACATACTTTCTTCTTCGAATTCATCCCCCTAATAGCTGCTGATCTGTTCCTTTGAATTTGTTCCAGTTTTCAGTAACTTTCCTGGTTACATCTGTTTGGTTTTTTTTTTTTTCCCCTGAAAATAAGTTTTTCTAACTGTTCTGTCATTAATTTCATGCTTTTGTGAAAATTAATTTAATAAATTCCTGACCCCCCGTAATCTAGTTTTCCAAAACTTTTAAGTGGATTTTTAAAACTTTTCCCTTAACTATTTTCTCCAATATAGTTATTCCTCCTACGTCCTTATCTTTTCTGTCCAAAATGTGAAATAAATTCAAGGATTATAGGTCCTACTTGGAAACACTATCAGGTTATAAAGTGCTCCGATTGTTAGTATTTAAACTTTGCTCTATAAATAACTTACCAGTACAGTTTTCTTTTTGTAGAGAAAGTGAATGTTCCCAGAAATGTCACTGTATTCTTAGAGCAAAATGATCTCCTGGCCACATGGGAGAAGCCAATTTCTCCTTTCCCTAAAGAATGTTTTGAATATGAATTTTACCTCTTCAACTTGAAGTCAGGTAACAAGCAGGTAATTGCTTCTCGGATGCCCCAGTGTTACATAGCGTTCCTGTCTCTGAGCTGGCTGTCCTATATAGAATTTGCCTTTATGCAGCCTGGTGAAAATGTCTGCATATTCGTGGATGTGTTACACATTTATAAACATTTAAAATAAAACCTACTATTAGTACAGTTTTGAAACTACGGACTTTTGGTGAAACTTGTGTTCCGTTTGTGACTAGGGTTCAGCAAAGCCAAAGTCTCATCAGTTTTCATATTTTTCCTCTTTTTCTGGACATCATTTATGTCTGCCAAAGCGGGCGTTGTAAAACTGCACCTTGATACCAGCTGGCTCTAAAAGGTTGTTCACAAGTGTTGCAGTCAAACAAAACTATCCCAAAGAGACTTAGGAAAGCAGAAGGACAAAAATTGGAGTTACTCGGTTTTATGCATCTGGGTTCAGAACAGTAGGAGGATGGACAATCCTGCAAATACAGCATTAAGTGTCTTAGGGAAGAATGCAAAAATGAGGCATCTTTCAAGAATTTTCCCTGAAATATTGGTGTACTATGAGAGAAATTACACCTATAAAAACAGAGATCTTACTTCAAACACAAGGCCAGATGCTCACTGTTAATCTAGTAAAGGAGTTTAAAAAAAAATAAAAAGATAAACATTATTAAAGTTTGTTTTCTGAATTGTTTAGTCTTAAGTAATCTATAACAGTACAATATTGTTTTCCCAACAGATACTGAAAATACCCTCTAACGACTTCAGATTACGGATTGATGTTACCAGCAGGTATTCCATACAGATAAGAGCTAATCATCACATATGTTGTAGGAGAGGATTTTGGAGTGACTGGAGTGAAATTATTTATGTTGGTAAGAATGACATGCTTCTCTCTTGTAATGAATATTATTACATTGCTGGAAAGCAAACGCTGCCTAATCATGAGCGTGCACAACACCAAGTCATTTTAACAGAAGCCAGGAAAATAGGTATTTGAAGAAAGAAACTTACTTGTTAATGCCAAGGGGAGTTAAATCTATGTTCCATTAAACATAAAAAAAATCTCCCAAGCAAACTTTCGGACATAGGGAGGGTTTTTTGAGACAGGGTTTTGTTTTTACATGCTTATGTTTTCAGAGACTGCTTTAAACTAGTTTAAGGCCTACGTTCTAGGTAAGGCCTTTTAATTGCATTACTTCTTTAGTTTTTATATGTGTTTCCCTGGCACACATCGTGATGCTCATGCTGGAAGTTAATATGAGTGATCATGTCAACTATTACTTTACTGGAGCTATCTGAACTCTTAAATGTTGTGGGGAAAAAAAGAGCACGGTTTTAGCATCTTTGGAACATGATAATTTGCCCCACTTTATTCTGTAGTTCCTGCTTGCTGAACATGTTTTTCTGGAAATAACAGTTTCCTTATCACGGCACGTTATCAACTGTTTCTTCTTAGACATCCTCCTTTGCTCTTATCTTTTGAGTTTCTTAACTTCCTGGTTTTCACTTAAAAAAAAAAAAAGTCCCTTACACTCTCCTGTTTACTATACTTTTCCCTCTTCTCTCTATTTGCTAGTGAATGCAAATCTGCTGGTGTTTTGCCTCCTTACTCTAAGGCATCTCCTTGACCTTCCCACCTGGCTCCATGGCACCGACGAGCCCTTGGGAAGAGAGGCTCAGCAACTGGGGCAGGGGGGGCTGACCAAACATCTCACTAATTAAGAAAGCTGGGCCTGTTTATTAGCCTCATGCACCTATCTGTGAAATATTCTGATGAGACCAACTTTAAGACCAGAAGACCTCTTCTGAGCCCATATCCTGAGAAAAGCACTGGCCGAGGCTGCCCATCCTGTAGCAGCAATCCTCCAGCGTTGTTACAGACTAAAACGCAATTTGGATCCTTTTCTTGGGCTGTGGTGATCCAACCCTGGGAGATGCAGCCACGCGCTGCCAAAGTGGGCGTTGTAAAACTGCACCTTGATACCAGCTCTCTCTAAAAGGTGGTTCAGAAGCGTCGCAGTCAAAGCAAGCTAGACAAAAAACCATGAGTGCAGCCGAGTGGGCTGGACACCCTCATGAACTACGCACGGCAGCCTGATAGGAATCAAACCTGTGAAGCTGTAGGTACGCGTGAACAGGCACTGCCAGGGTTCATAGATTAAAAGATCCACAGGTCAAGTTTGGGGCTGAGAAGTACCTCACAGCCTGTTTGTACTGTCCTGATTCTGCTTTCCCAGCAAGGCTGAAAGATTGGGACTTTTGGAGCTGTCTCTGCTGCACAGCGTGATGATGGCTGAGGAACCTGGGAACGTCGCTCTTACGGACGCCTCTACTCATGCACTGCACATATCAAATATGGAACGTTCATTCTGATGGTAAAAAATACCAAGAAAGGTCGTCTTCCATAAAAATTGACTAAAATCTCAAAAATATCCAAGGATAGGTCCAATTACTTCAGTTTTTCTTACGAAAAGGGGTTTTTAGAGGCTTGTTGCAGTTCATTGGCACAATCCAGGTTACTGCGTGAGTCGCTGGGTTTCAGTGCGTACTTCAGCCAGTCTCGTTAGCCTTGCTGTTAACTTGCTCTGTGGCTCTGAGGAAGTTTCATCTGTTCCGTCCGTTTCGTGTATTATGTGGACACCTCTCACTAGGCTGGTACCTCCGGGCATGTCTCGGAGAGAAGCCCGAGGAGGAGCGCCCCGGGCAGGTCCCCAGAGCCACAGCACAGCCTCTGCAACTGCTGCTTCTCCTGCACCTTACTCCGAGTTGCAGTGCCTGATCATGCCTTTTTGGGGCCATTGCCAATGGACATAAGACGGAAGAGGCTTAGGCCCCTTCCATTTCTGGTTTGGAAGACAGAGACACTTCCTAGCCTTCACGCTGGAAGGCTTAAAATTGGTCTATGAGACTTAACCGTTTTCCACCATTTGCTGCCCCAGTCATCCTAAAGACTTACACGAAGCATAACTCGTTGGCAGTTACATCCTAAATCTTATTTTCTTGAAAGAAAAGTGGTAACCCTTGAAGACAAAACAAACCATCCTAACCCGTTTGTAATTGCAAGGTTGACTGTGTCCCCCCGTCGCGGTGGTACGAAGGCACAGGACGGATCACACAGGCCTGCTCATGGCATCATCCACGCGCTGCTCTCGGGGCTGCCACGCAACCACAGCCGTCGGCGGAGACAGCAGGCTCAGCTCCTCGTTTCTCAGGAACAAATCTGGCCACAATTGAATATGGTTTTGTCTACAGCGCCAATAAACCCAACACTCCTGCCGCTGGCCGATTTATGTCCTTTCGGTTACCTGTTACCGGCAGCGTTGACACCTTGATGCATAGGACAGGTAGTTACCGTAAGCACACACGGACTCGGCAGCCTTTTGCAAACACAGTTCAATGTAAATGTTTGCGTTGCGTGGCATAATGTGGCACAAAGTAATGGCCGTGGTCACTGAGCAATGCCTTTTCAAAACAGAAGCCGTGGCCTTCATAGAAATACCTGTGTCTGCTCACAGGCAGAGGCAGTAGAGAAATTCTTCCTGAGGAAATGTGTCAGCCGCCATTTCACAAGAAAAACGGGGGGTTTCAATGTCTTTTTTACAGGCAAGTTTATGAAGCCAGAGAAATCCGGTTCCTGGCTATAAAGGATTAACAGAAATGAAGCTTAATGGAAAGCAAACAGTTTGCGCCCGAGATCATCAGCAGACAGTGTCTTTGTGGAGTACCGGTCGTGCGCTCGCTGCACGGCATTGCGTGTCTCGGGACGGCGGCTAATGGACCGTATCATCTTAGTCGTGCTGGTGGGCCTGGCTCCTCACGCTTCTCGGCTTGTTCTCGCCTTCGCGTTAAAATGAAAGAAATTTATTGTTGAAATTAGAAAGTCGGTTTCATGGAAATTGTTCTTGAAGCTATGCGTTTCGTTTCTCATTCTAGATACCAAGTCTCCATCGTTTGCATGTTAATTTGTGATCTGAATATAATCATGTAAAACAGCTGATGAAATCTCTTGTAAGAGTTTGTAAGTTTAAAATAATCTGCACTAAAATAATATATTTAATTTCTTTTTTTTCTTGAAATTCAGGGCAAAACAAACTGGAGAATTCCGTAGCCTGGATTCTTGCTGTGCTTTGTGTGTTCACGTGCTGCACATTCCTGCTTGTTGCTGTAATATGCAAAATGTAAGTATCATCGTCTTCTTTTTAATTACAATATAACTAAGGACTAGGTGTTCAACAGGCGTGGGGGGATGTTACAAGTTTTGCTTAATTTTAAGAAAGGGGATCGAGTTTGGTACTCAAGCATAATTATTCAAAGCAAAAGTACTGAATAAGTAATAATCAGCCTCATTAATTATCAATAATAACATTCAGCAAAATTAGTGGGGTAAAAGGGTTATTCAGTTTAATCTTAAACAACAAAACTGTATACTGAGTGAGGCGAATTTGTTAAAAATCTATTTGTCCTTATCTCATTTCTTCACTTAAATGGATCTGGTTGGGTCAGTGATTTCCCCGGGAGGACTGTAAACCCTGGTGAAAGCTGCTGAGAGCACCTTTCATGGCTAAAATGTACAGACGGGTATTTTCTCAGTCTTGTCGCGTTCAGCCTGCAGACCTACACTCTCTATTGGCCCTGGGCATGTAGTCTGACTTTCAGTTGACATCAGGGAGTGTGGTAGATGCCCTGAAGAGGTAAAAATTTGGTGCTTTTGTGCTTGCTGCTCCTCTTGACCTCTTAACAGGAGCAAGTGCATTGAACTGTTGTTTGCTTTCAGTTTTTGAACTATTAGTTTAGTTTATTTTTAATTACTACAGAGGCTCTGGATGCCCTGTAGTAAAACCAGGTGCCATATAGCCAAACTTCCCAAAATGTACTGTGAAGAAACCCAGATACACTTTGGATTTCTGTAGCTGGGACTAGTCAAATCATAAGTGATGAATTAAAGAATCAATGTAATTACAAGCTTCTCCCCTGAAACATACATCAAGCAGCAATTATCAGTCCACAATAAACACAGCCCCCAGTAATGTAAGTGCTGTCCTCGACTCTGCTAATTTCTCATTCATTTCTTTAATGCCTTTTAATTTATTGGTCATCCTGGTGTGTCCTTGGCTATTTTCCTTTCCATACCACGTTTCCTTTATCAAATAAAGGTCTTGTCTACAGGAATGTTATATTAGAATAACTGTTATTAACTCTCCCTAAACTGTCTGGTGTCTGATAACCTGTTCTTCGGTCAATTTAATTAGCATAGCAGGTCTCAATAAACAATCCTTTTTGGAACAAGACAGATTACCTCCCCAGAGAGTTTATTCATGTTGTGCTTCGTACGCACTTGTTCCCAACTATGCAGCCTTGATGGAAATCCCCAAACCGCTCTTACTCACGTCACTGATTCTTTTACGGATTGACCTGTCCGTGTAGCTGTAGGTCCTCCACTGCTCCGGCGTCATCTTCATCAGCTCTCTCCTCTCTCTTTGGGACAGCAAACCACCACCAGCAGTTAGTCCCAACAGCAGTTCATAGCCGCCGTACCGCTCCATGTTTTCCTGTAGAGTTCTGCAAGTATTTGGATATTACGCAGTTACCCCCTGCAGAGATCCTGAAATAGATGCAGGGGAAGAAATAGGTATAGGGGAAGACTTTTACTCAAGGACCAGCTCGAAGATGCTGTACTAATGCATTTTATGAATTTTAATGCATTAGGCAAATTTAAGCTAGCTTTTCCAGGTTCAGCTGCTCGATGCTACGTTGGTTGCTTCCAGGACTTCCTCTCTGCCTGGCTAGGATATAATCCCCTAGCACCCAAAGGCTCACTACCTTCCATCTTTGCCAAAGTGATTAAAATTTTATATCATCTGCCTGCTGCACTGAATTTCATGAAGTTGCTAGCTTTACTCCACCCTTCCCAAGCTGTTTCTTGCTCAGTGTCCTTGCCACTCTCTAATCCTCCAGCCTGCCCTGGGAGGAGGTGGGAAGTGTAGGAAGATGAAACACAGTGCTTAGCCTGCTCATTTCTTCTATCTGCAGATATTAAAAAAAGAAAAATAGAATAGGTTCCCTACATCACAGTTTCATTAGTACTCTCAAGTTTCTACTGCTCTTGAAAATTCATGAAGTGTACCGTGCAATTCAAGCCACAGAATCATTTCAAATTTCATACAATTTGAAGCCATTATAAGGAATTTCATTATAGCAAAGAGTTCCATAAATTTTTCTGTGCACTTCCTGGTGATTGCAGGCATCAGAGATACAGACCACCGTTGGGGAGAAATGCTACAAGGCAAAGTAGCCCTCTGGGACTGTTTGGATAGTCTTTTCCCGTCACTTACTTGCAGTAGCTGATGGGGTTACTGTCTTGATGAAAAGCACAATTGAATGTTTTCTTGGTTTGCCCTCTGTCTTTATGAATGAGCATCTTCTGTGCTTCCTTAGGCTGTGCCCTGGAATAACATTGTCTCCTGGAGGTGAGCCCACAGGAGGATGTAGTTAATAACTTGCTCCCAGCTGCTCTCCGCTTAATTGACATGAGGCCAGTCAGTAGCCCTCCACTCCCTGAAATCAATGTGGTCATCCCGACCTCCCCCAGGCCCCCCTCCCTCCTCTGCACCGCACTCCAGCCCACGACCAGCAGTCACCAGCCATCTGCTACAGGGAAGTCGTTTGGAAAATGTCACGGGGAATCTCGGGGGAGGCAAGACACTAGAAAAGGCACTCTAACATACTGTGAAAACAAGTGTTTTATCAGTCTCATCGTAGCGGATAGAAGAGAGAAAAGAAGAACTTGTTCTCTTATTTCTCTTTATTTATCTTCGGCCTTTTCATGTCACAGCCTGTGGGAAAAGTGGCAAATTTCAGACAGACAGACACAGCACAACAGCCAGAGGCCCCGAAACGCTGAGTTAAGGCACGAGGGTCCCGTGGGGTGTTTCCAAAGCCTGAAGGTCCAAGTAGCGCTAATGGAAAGGGCTGTGCTCTAACCCATGTAGAGACAAGCAGAGATATCTGGAACACTTTTTGTGACAAGATACTTAATCACGTAACTCCCACTTTTCAGTGTCCTGCAAAAAAGAACAGGACCGTTCTGAGGGCACCACTGTCACCACCCCACCAGCGCCTCACTGCAAAGACTCTTGCACCTGAGGGGCAAGCAGCCCCCACGAACCCAAGTGTCCTTCTGCCTCATTTCTGTTGGGCGTTTGTGCACCCCTCCTTAAGTGTTTCTATTCCAGAAGCAACATGTAACTTCTGCTTTTTGCTGACTCAATAAATAATTTTTATATGGCTCCATCAAAATCTTTTATTGACAAACAGCACAACTAGAAACGCGCCAATTCCAAAGAAAACCAAACCTTGTTGGTTACGTTGCACAGCAATAGCAGAAATCACCCCCCCACTCAGAGCTGAAATGAGGTGCAGGTGAAATCATGTGGCCTCCTGGGCTTTGCTCCTGAAGGGCTTGGGAGACCCGATGGAGTGAGTGCAGGAGCCGTGGAGACAACAGTGCTTGCAAAGCTAACCTGGGTACGGTCACAGAGCTCTAACGCTTAGCAGGAAAGCTGGGAAGAGCAGAGATGTTGCCAGGCACTGGAACGTTAATATTGGCACTCATCCCGGTCCGTTCCTGAGTTACACCAGCAGCCACGTTACTGACCCACTCTGCTGGCGGTGACCACGCAGCTTGGCTTGTCCTCTGCAGCCAGCGATGGCTGGATTGCGTTCAGCGTTTCAACAAAGGGGATGCAAATGTCTCCTAAAAACAACTCGCACCCTGCTTTTCCTCCCCATATCCTGGCTGTACACCTCCGTCACAAACCCTCGGCCGTGCGCGGCAGTAGCTTGCTCGGTCAGGTCTGTCGTGCGAGCAGGGGTATGTCCCTTCCCTTCCCCTAGTAATTAGTGAAGCATCAGTCTCCTTCAAGGCAACAGCAGCTCAGCCAGGAAGGTTTAGCTCCAAACTGATAGTCAGAAAATATTGTTCCTCCTCGCCTCCCTGGTGAGGAGGAATAATAGGATAAAAGAAAACTTGACAGAACTCAGAAAGCTTTTGGAAGAAGAATAGTCATAAGAACATAAGTGTTCCACTAACCAGACGTCAGCCAGGGAAACTGCCACAAAATAAATGGGGCAGAGGAGCAGATCTGCCCTTGGTCCCAGCACCGAGGGTACAGGAGGGGTGGAGCTGGGGCTCCACCTTGGCCACTTCTCTGCTTCGTGGACTTCAGGCTAGCTCCGCAGAACAGGTGCCGCATACTAAATCTGGGCTAAATCCTGTAATCTTCACTCAGGCCGAGTTCCCATTAAAATCTGGCCCTATCTGGACGTCGTGCTATCCAGGGGTAGAGATCGTGAATGCATTTTAGCGGTTGAAATGTGAAGCTGTACTCTGGGATATATCAAAGACAAGAAAAAACTCACTCTGCAGCACTTGCTATCACAAAAATACGTATGCCTGTTTGCTTGAGCCAGACTAACGAGTGGCAGGCAGGAAAGGCGTATCAGGGGGCGTTAGCAGGGTGAGTTAGGACGCTGCTAAGCAGAACCATTTACTGTCAGCCATCTCTGGTCCCGTTCCTTGCCTCCTCCTAGTTCCCTCGGCACACAGTTATTTGCAGTTGCTCTCCCGCCACGAGACATGGGCACATTATGTCCAGAACCCAGAGTCTGAGCGAGAGGCAGCCTGTCTTGAATGTCCAAACGAAGTAGGTGACAACACAGCCCGTGGGAAGAACGCGAGTGCAAACAGACAGATCAGAGCAATTAACTTCTCTCCAAGACAGGCCTGTTGCTGGCCGCTGAAAGCCGCGGCGAAGCCCCCGTGGATCGGACCGTCCAGCCCAGCTCTCTGCCGCGGCTGCGGTGGGAGACGCTGCTGAGGGAGAGCGTCACCCACCGCCTCTTTGCCATCCGCGTGTCCCCAGGGCCCAGAAGCGTCCTGGGAGGAACGGCACACCTGCCCAGTCCTCAGGGTCTCCGCTGGGACCGTTACCCATTTCTTTGACCCTTTTCGAACCTGCTGCTGCCCTCAGATGCTGATGACTGAGTGGGAGGGGAGCAGGAGGGCTGAGGGTGCAAGGACATGTGCCTTCTCGCGGGGCTAAACACATGCTGCGTGTCGGATACGTCATCCGTCAGAAAAAGCAATTCTTTCACATCGCTCCACCACTGTTTTTTTTCAGAAACCACGTATGGCGTAAACTGTTTCCACCAATTCCAACACCCAGCAACAAGTTCAGAGATCCCTTTCCAAATGACTACGAGGTAAAGTAACATTTTAGTCACTCTTTTTTTTGTTGTTTTGACTAGAAGGAGCCCTTGTGTTGGCGTGCTGCTCTTTCCCTGCAAGGCTGGGAGCATACAGCTTGCTACTGCTCAGTTAAAGCCTTTTGCCCTCTTAGAATTTCTAATGTCCGTACTAAATGTGGGCTACGTTCTCAAATGTGTTTTGCAAAACATGCCAAGTGGGACATTCGCGGGTGTGGTTAACGTACGGATACGCACAGCCCTGACTATGAGTATAACATCGAGTTAGCCATCGAATTTAGCAATCTGGGAGGCTGTTCTTGCAATCGGAACTGCTGTGGCCGGTTCTCACCTGGCTGCGTGGCCACCTCCTCTGCCGAGCACAGGTCCCCGTCTGCAGTAGCTCTGGATCTGGCCTTGTTGGTAGATGAAGTATTTTGGGGGGGGGGTGGTTTAAAAACAAACAAAAGGATTAAGTGCTATTGTCAAGTGCTTTTCTAATACGCAAGGAATTTCAGGCACACGGGGCCGTACCTGTGGCTCTGCCTTTTGTACGGGGATGCAGTTGCTCCTTCCCCGGGCGGGCAGGTAGCCCTGCCTTGGCAGGCACCGGAGGTTGGCTCCTGGGGAGCTGATTTATTTCGTGAAACCTAACAAGGGGAAATGTTTTGGTCCTACTGTTAAGCTGGTCTTAAGCCTTATTATGTTTGCTGTTACTGCCTGATAAATACATTTGCCTTACAGAGAAGATAAAGCTCCTCATTGTCTGCTCAAGGGAAGTGTTGCTCAGTAGCTTGATTTTAATTTGTCCCCTTAGAACAGGGGTTTGATTTTTTTGGGTATTGCACTTACTCCATGGTCTGGTCAAGGAAACAGGCTTAAAAGATTATCATATAATGTTTGTTTTTAATTAAAGTCACTGGTGTAAAATAACACGACTTAGGGTATCACAAATAAGAATATGAGAAATAGCAAATATTAACACTGCAGCTAGAAAATGTGAGCTTACAAAGGCTGTTTCACGTTATCAAAAGCAGCTCTGCCTTGTCTTCAGCTGCCTCTTTATTTAAAGCGAGCTCGGTGCGGGTGGGTGATACCGGCTGGAGGCTCGCTGCTGGCACGGCGGCCGCGAGGGCGGTGGCACCGGCAGGGAGAGGCGAGGACGCAGCCCTGGCCTCTCCGCTGAGACCGCCCGGGAGAGCGAAACCCCCGGCAGCTGTTTGTTGTGCGCATTCAGTTCCTGAATTCATAGCGTCAACGGCGGGGCGAGGTGACGAAAGGTGGCCCGTGGGAACCGCGCTCGGCCCCGGGAGCCGCTCTGCCCCCCGCCGCCCCTGCCGCTTCCCAGCAGCTCAACTACTGCTTTCTGCTTCCTTCTGCCGGCCGCCCCGTCCCCGCACGCTTGCTCGCGCAGCTCTGCTCGGCGCCGCGGGCTCGGGATCTGGCCCCGCACATGGGCTTCGCTGCTGTGGGTGCAGAAACGTTCCCCTGCCTTGTAACACGCCCTCCGGCTCCTCCCGGGGCTCTTCGGCCCCCGCTGCGGAGGGCTGCCTGGTGGGCCGCCCCGGGCGGCTGTGCTGTGCAGGGCATGCCCCATGGGGAACTGGTGGGTGCAGGGGGCTGTGGCCCGAGCGATGAGCAGACCCCCGAGAAACTCATCAGGAATGAAATTCCTGCTGAAACTCTTCTGTGGAACCCGCTGCTCTTTCCCGACTCTCACCTCGCTAAACGTTTTGGGTGAATCTCTCTTTAAATGCGCCAGCTTGAAACACGGACTTCTGCAAAACGTTGTTAAATGAGGGCTTTGCAGCATTTGTTTCGTAACGAATATTCCACGCAGGCTTAAAACGGCATGTCGTGACTCCTCTCTCTCAATTAGCACAGTTTAGTTGCTAACCTCGGTTTACCTCCCAGCTTGCCAGCTAAAAGCGGTGTTTGCTTTCCAGAGAGCACGTACCTGCACCAGCGAGACGGAGACCGAGTTCGGCAGCTTCGCTGAAGATCTCTACTGCAGCGCCCTCGACGACGCTGTCTTCTGAGAGGCTGCGGGGCTGGCGAGGCTGCGCGGCCCCGGCACGTCACCCAGCGCCGCCGGAGCGGGCATCGAGTCACCTCCTCTGCGGTGGCATTTCCAAGGGGCGAGGAGGACTTGCTTCCACGAGGTGCCTTGTGTGACGATGAGTTACTAAACAAGGAGTCCCAGTTTAAGCAGGACATAAGCGCATGGTACAAGGGCTGTGTAGGAAAAAAGTTCTGGAAAAGAGCTAATGGCTTTTTTTCTGGTTGACAGCTTAATCTTTTGGAGTTTTGTTTTGTTTTAAATAACTCTGACCACTCGAGATGCAAAATGCAAACCGGGACTTGGCGCAGCCCTGTGTACGGCAGGAAGGTACCCAGCCGTGGTCCCTGGCCGTGACCAAGGTGGGTCAAATCCTAGGGAAGGGGTAAAACAAGCTGTAGAGCCCCCCAATGCTGTCGTCCCCGGTGCTGCACGGCTACCGCACAGCCATCGTGAGAGCAGGGACTCACGCTTGGCCTTCACCGGTACGCTTTGTAATGAAACAGTGTGAACTCAGCAAATAACCTGCATGATCTCCGTGGGAATGCAATTCCTTTGTAAAGGGAGCGGCTGTGTGCTGTGAGCGAGCTGTGGGAGTGCAGCCAGACCGCTCCTGCCTGGGCGCTGCCTCAACGGTGCGACGGCCGGGCCCGCCGCGGCAGTGTCCTTCTTGTACCGCGTGAAATACTTCTGTCTGGCTTTCTAACTAAACACGGCGCCAGCCTGGGGTGTTGGGAAGCGGCTGTCTCAGTTGCAGGGCTTCATAAACTCCGAAAGCCTCTGGCTTTTGTAGGCTATTTAAGACGAGGTTAGTTTGCTCACGCAGCTGAGGTACAGTCTTGTTATCTTTGTGCACGCAGCTAGACCTCGCCTGGTGACTTCGGTACACGCAGGTAGCACGTTGCCTTGTTATTTGTGTGCGCGCAGCCGGTGCCCTGCTGCCGCAGGCACAGCTCCCGAAATCCCAGGGTCTGTGTGCGTGGCAGGTTTTGCAGGTGGCCTGGGGTGCTGCACGGGCTGCGTGCGCTGCAGGCCCGCGAGGAGCCACAGTTAAACTTACAGTACATTCACAGCCTAGGAATTGAAAACTATTTTGGGAAATAGCTAGGAAGCACTGCAAAAAACTGACAGGAGTCTCCTGCTCACGAGCCGCTGGCAACTGAAGAGCCCTTAGCAGCCGCCCTCCGAGTCCCGGCTGGGAGCACGCTGCCGGCTCTGCCTGCGCCGCGCTGCCGGGGGCTGCCAGCCCGGACCCTGCGGCGCCAGGCACACGGTGAGACCTGGGGAGGGGAACGGTCCTACTCCCAGATTTTTCCTGCGAAGTTCCGAGATATTGGTACAAATGTCTACTCTTGTGTAGTTTTGCTGCCACGTGGACAGTGACGCTCGACGAAGGATGCCCGGATGCCCGCTGCACGCCTCTCCTCCTGTGTCCGGGCTGTCCAGCGCGCAGAGGAGTCCTTGCTGTTTATTCTTCTCCTTGCGGAAGTTTATTTTTTCTTCAGGTTATTTTCTTCCTTCTTGCAAGATTTGTGCAGTTTGCAGAAGGAAGTAGGCATTTTTAGTATCTCGGTTTCCCTGGGGCTTAAACCTCCCCCGCTTCTGGCTGCGTGAAGCCGGTGGGGGTGCGATGGCCGACGCCTGCGCGGGGATCACGGCGGCCGGCCGAGACTGCGGTCTGGGTGCTGCGAGACCCCGATTCCAGCATGAAACAAGAGCTGTACCTGTGTCTCTTACGCTCCCTTCTCTTGAATGAGGGAATGCCGCTGGGATGGGTGGGCTCTGAAAGCCCCGGCTGCCCACCCGGGGCCGCGGGCCGGGGGAGGCACGGGGGGCTCGCAGTTGGCTCGTGTTCAGTCCAAAGCTCCTTCGCAGGCTCTTGCCTTTGACATCCGCTGGCAGCATCTGCAAAAGGACAAGAAGGATCGTTTGTGCTTCCTGGCACGAGAGATTAAAGCTTAAGGGGGAAAAAAACAAACAAAAAAATGTCACAAACTGATAAACTTCCTGAATGGCACCTACAAAACGCAGCACAGCCTGGGAATGCGGAGTTTTCAGCTGCACAGTAAGTAAAGAACCGTGCCAAGGACCTCTCGGTGCTCTCGAGAGGCTTCCTGAGCTGCAGGAGCCGGGCTGCTCCTTCGGGTGCCCCTTCAGCCGCCTTCAGGTCTTTTTGAAAACCCAGGCCCCATATTGCAACCCCTTTTTCTTCGCTATCTGTTGTTCCATCTTAAACGAACTGAGTTTGAGAGAGCGCTGGTTTCTGTTTGTGATTTGTTTACTTGCATTGTGTAATCCACCACGTGAGTTACCGAATAAACCTCCTGCCCGAAACCGCTTGAACAACCCAGGCTTTGACCTCCCTGGCTGCGACCCACGGAGCCGTCCCGGTCCTGCGGAGCCCCTGCTACTCCGGGGAACCTCCTGTCCGCCGAGCAGGCCAGGCCTGGGGCTAAGGACATATTAACAAAGAATAAAAAGAAAGATTTGACCCCGCGAGTAAATTGTTTGGAAAGTGCCAAATGTAACGGAGTTCCCGGGTGCTACAGACTAAAAATAATTACAATAAATGAGCCAGTTCTCATTTGGGGAAATAGCATGGCTCCATCAAAATTAATGTAGCTCATTAATATAACAATGTTTGTGCCTCAAATGTCTCTCCTGCATGTGATTTTAATGGATTTGAGGTGCCCAGCTTTAACAGTCCAAAATCAGAATTTCATTCCTAAAATCCTGAAAATGAGGCTAAAGAGGATTCATGTACTGTAATGTATTTTAGATCATGCCTTCAAGTGGCCTAATAAATAAGATTTCTAAAAAGAATTTCATTCCCCTTAATGGCAAGATATTGCAGAGATTAATGCGATCTATTTAGGCGCGTTTTGCATTTGGGCTGCACGTTGGGCCGTGTGAGCGCTCAGCGCTCCCTGGCGAGGGCAGCGGCAGCCGGGGCGCTCCCGGGGCGCGCGGGCAGGTACCGGCGGGGAAAATACGCTTTTCGGTGGCGCTGAGGACGACGTGCATCGCGGGAAAAACGACGCGAACAACTGCAACGAGGCGGCGATGACGGGAAAACCCGTTTGGATGTTTGCTCAGCAAGGGTGCGGCAGGTCCTCGGCACTTCCAGGGAGGACGCGTTCCCTCGGGGACGGGCCGATGGCTTCGAGAGCCGGCAGGTGTGTGTTACACTCACGCTGGTGAATGAAACTGAGCTGGTGTGAAGCAGCAGGAGCATCGTCATTTCCCCAGCCGGGCCGTTGGTCCGGCCCTTCCTGGCAGCCCAGCGCTGCCTCGTGCCGGGGTGCGGTGGGGGAACCTCCCCGCGCTAAAGATCCACCCGGCAGGACGAGGAAAGCAATTCCCGGCAGAGCTGCCTCCTCGCAGTCGTCACATCCGAGCAAACGCTCAGCATTTCGGGCAGCAGGAGAGAAGAAAGGAGCACGTTCGGTACCTCCCAGGCAATTTGCTCTCGCTGCCACGTGCCGCCCGCGAGCTCCGCAGGGGGAACGCGAAGCGGCCCGGCCACGCTCAGGGCTGCGTGTCACGTTTTGCCGGTGAAGCTGCCCCGAACTCCCAGATCAGAGCGCGGACTTTGTGCCCGGAGCGCACAGAAATACTTACCGTGAGGTTTTTTCTTCTTCAAACCCAGCTGCCAACCCAGCGCGTTCCTCCCGCTGCAGCTTCTCCCCCCGCCTCCGCGAGAGGAGCCGCAGGAGCGTGCCCCTCGCCCCCTCTGGAGATGCCGATTTCAAATTTGATTTTAAAACCCGACGTGTTACCGAGCCATTTTATTTTTAAGCTTCATTGACTGCAAAGAGCAATATCGCTCCTCTGAAACGCAGCGCCTCCAGAGCGGCACGATCGCACGACTCCTGCGCTGCCACCCCCGAAAGTCAGAATTAGGGAAGCGGGTTTGGTGGATTTAGCGATTTTGAGCAGCGCTCCCCCAGGTCCTCAGACACACACGAGGAGCGGCCAGGGCAGCGGGGGGGGGGGGCTTTGCCCTGGGCGCGGGGCGAGCGATGCTCCGCTCCCCCGCGCCGCCCCGCAGCTGGCGCGTGGAGCCGCTGGTGCCCGTCCCGCGCCCGGGCGGCCGCGAGGGCGGTGATGCCTCCGCGGCCTTTTTGTTTGGTTTCTCCCGTTCTTTTTCACTCCGAGCTTCCCCGGCTGCAGAGGCTCCGCTCCGACAGCGCCAGCCCACGCGAGCTCGGAAGGGCCATGACTCTACATAAATAGACGTTCTCACCCCAAATCCACCCACGCAGATTTTTTTTTTTTTGCCAGTTTTGGAAGCAGAATTAGAGCAGAGATGTACAAATAGGGTTTTTTTTTTCTGCCTCCACAAAGTTTTGACTGAAACCAACTCTGCTGTTGTATCTTCACGTCGGTGACAACCTCAGCAGGCGCTGCCTATTGCCGCGGTGAAATCTGTCACCGGGTAGAACGAAACGTGGAGGAAAAACGCTCCTGGAAGACAGGTATCTTTACAAATGACAGAATATTTATTACCAATACCTTTAAAAAAAGATTACATCTGCTAGATCACTGATAAATATCATTTACACTGGGGAGAAAACTACAGAAGCTTTTTTTTTTTTGTTCCATTTTTCTTGGTTTTGTGTTTTTTTTGTTTTTCTTTTTTTTTTTTTTTTTTTTACATAGAAGTAACCATATCAAACTAAGAAAGGAACACAGCTTGAAATACTGACAATATTTCTCTGGTCAACACCCCTGACTTTTACACAAGTGGAATCCTGATTATGACTTACTGAATAAATATATTTAGAAGGTCTAAAAGTTAACTGTATTATTTTGTAAGCAAAAAAGACAAGTTACAGGCAAATTCAAGCTATCAGGAAAAAAAAAAAAATAATCCACTGCAGCGCATTTAAACTTGAAAATTTTATAGAAAATTCCGTTGCCTTTTACTAGCGTTACCCCATCTGAGTGAGCTTACAAAAGTACCCCGTAGTAACAAACAGTCCTTCTCTTAAGAAGAATTATTCTGCTGTGGATATTGTCGGTTTCCGGCGTGACGCTGTTTTGCCTTCGGGCGTCTAGGAAGCGTTTCCGCAGCGCCGCAGGCTGCAGGCGGAGAACGGCTGGGCGATGCCGGCCGCCCCGCGCGCGGCACAGCTCCTCCGACGCTCCGCATTCAGACCAGGCTTCCGAAGCGTTTTCTAGAGAGTGGAGTGACGAAGGATGATGGGTTATGTTCCGATGCGGGTAGAGAGCAAGCGCGTGTTCAGACCACGAACCCAGGGCAGCTTCACGTCTCGGAGTCGCTGTATTCCAATTTCCTTGGAATAAAATCCCCCAACGCGAGGCGGATTTACCCGGGTTTACACCCGAAGGCGAGAACCGCATCGTCCGCTCCTTCGGGTACCCGTCCCTTTTTGTCACTAGAGGCAGAGATCGCATCTTTGCAGTGTCTTCACTCCTACCCAATTTAATGCTAATTATGAGAAGGACAAAGCTGTTTCAAGACAGTAAAAATGGACCCTTACTCGTGACGCCCGAGTATCAGCTACATGTCCTGTAGTCCACAACCAACCAAAACTCATGTACTTTTTCAGATTATCGTGTTCTTACTGAGTATTTCCAGTTTGTCTCGCTTAGATCTCTGAATAAAATGTAAAATCTCGTGTGTTATAAGCACTCGATTTAACACAAGAATCATCGTAACTGCCATTAAATACAGCCGCATTACGAACCCAGTCCGGAACAGTTCTGCCTTGCGTGGCCTTGGGAAACTGTACAGTAAAGTTGCAGCCAATTTACTAAGAACAACTTTGAACTCTCTGTCACAAAGGAAAAAATTCCAAACCATATTGTCATGATCATGTCGTCCGTAGCATTTTATAGCAGAGGAAAAATTAATATCTACATCATATGTTAACTTTAAAAAATTCTATAAAACACTAAATATATAATAAAAAATATGCATATAAGGACATATGTAAACTGCTTTGGTAACATCATATTACAGATGTTTTCAGTGCATTGCAGAGTTTCCAAGGAAACTTCAGACAAAGCTATATTTGCTTTGAGGAAGTACTGTATAATGCCATTCCTAAAGAAGCATAAACATTTTTCCAGTAGTAAGATGTACTCAAACCACAATATTACTTAGTACTGGGTGTCTTCAAAACAACTAGCTAAATGTTGCTTAGATTATAAACAAGGAGTCCGTTATGTCATTTTTGTCATAAACTGGACCGAGCTGTGAGCGATATCATTATCGTGCTGATGGCTGACAGGGTACAGGCGTTGGAGGTCGAAGAGCCGGATCCTCTCGCGTACGCATCTGAGCAAAGGAGAGAGGGAAAAGTGAGCGGAGAGCGCGGCGTTCGTTAACCCAGACCTCTCCCCCCGGGGATTTGCCGCCGTTTCCCCCGACGCAGCGCGGCGGAGGCAGGAGGCGAGGCGGCTCCGGGCAGGTCGGACTCCGCGGGTGGGATGCGCAGACCCCGGGTCTGGTCGGCTCCCTCGGGCAAGCGGCCGGGAGAGGGCCGGGCTGTCGGGGCGCGGGGGCTGCCGGCGCGGCGAGGCTCCTCGGCCACACGCGGTCCCCTCCTCCTGCCTCCGTCACCTCCCGTTCAGTGGGTTTCACCTCTCTAACAGAGTTTTTGGTTTAACTTGAATTCCCGCCGCTGTTGCGTTGAGGCTGCTTTCGCAATTGTGTTACTTCATGGCCTGTTTACTTATTATTTTATTTTTTTTCACCTTTGTACTATACTGAAGCACCAGCCCGGCCCGATCCAGCTCCTGGAGGAGCTGCGTACCCGCTCCGTGGCCCGCTGCGCTGAGCCAGACAGAACTGGCACGTGGTCCTGCCCTCCTGTGTCTGCTGATTAAATTCTTCTGTATGGTTTATAGAGCCACAGTGTACAACTACGGGGGAGATAATTCTGATCTCACCCAGGGTTTTCTACATCGCTGTAATTTTAATGTCATATTCCTGCATTGCAGAGGCTCCTGATTTAATGCAGCTTATAAAGTGAGGCATTATTAATGGAAGATGGGGCATGGAGATTTTGCAAAAGCAATGCTGTGCAATAAAATACTCCCTTTTCTGTTTGTTCTTCTACAGAACCTCATTTCCCTAAATAAATATTTATGCATCCAATGCACAGTGGAATATGGCTATACAGTAGCCTTATAAATTTAAAAGCCTCTGAACACCCCATTTTGTATTTTGCTATAGTGAATTGCAGTGAAACAATATATTCAACATATATATGGGTGTGGAAGCAAAAGAGGTGGGAGGTGTCTAGAAATCTTAAATACAAATATAACGACTTATGATGGCGTTTCCTATGGTTTAATCTCGACTCAGGATGAAACCAGAAACGTGGGCTGGCGCGACTCCTGGTCCCGGGCAAGCCTGGGTGTCAGCTCCCGCCTGGGAGACGGCAGAGCCGCAGCCTGCCCCTGCTCCGCTGCGCGGCTCTGCCTCGTCCCCGTCTGCAGGCGCAAACGCGAGGAGGAGAGGGGCTGGGGACGCCGGCTCCCCGCGCCTCGGCGGCCGCAGGACCACCACGCTCCCTGGTTCCTCCTGTCCTTACTTGATATCTTTGGAATTCGGATTTGTTCGCTGCTGCTGCCGTCGCCCCCGTCGCTGAACGGCTTGATCTCTATGATGTAGTCCTCGTCGAAGGGCAGGGAGAGCTCCACGGAGGTTTTATTCGTTTCTATTACGGACGCGCTGCTCTGCCTGTTCCACCTGTACAAAACCTGCAGCGAAGGGGAAAGAGAAGAGGGGGCAGAAACGGCAGAGACGTCCACTGCCCTAAGGGCGTCCAGGTTTGCCGCTCCTCTTTTCCCGCCCCTGATGCTCAGACACAGGGTCTGGTCACAGAGTGACCCCTGTTCGGGCCCCCACAGGGGTTTTTGTGGGGGTCCCCCCAGCACAGCCATAGAATCATAGAATCGTTTTGGTTGGAACAGACCTCCAAGATCATCGAGTCCAACCATTAACCCAGCACTGCCAAGGCCACCACTAACCCATGTCCCCAAGTGCCACATCTCCACGTCTTTTCTTTCCAGGGATGGGGACTCCCCCACTGCCCTGGGCAGCCTGTGCCAGGGCCTGACAGCCCTTTCGGGGAAGAAATGGTTCCCAATATCCAACCTAAACCTCCCCTGGCGCAACTTGAGGCCGTTTCCTCTTGTCCTGTCGCCTGTTCCTTGGGAGAAGAGACCGACCCCCCCCGGCTCCAACCTCCTTTCAGGGAGTTGCAGAGAGCGAGAAGGTCTCCCCTCAGCCTCCTTTTCTCCAGGCCAACCCCCCCCCAGGTCCCTCAGCTACTCCTCATAGGACTTGTGTTCCCGGGCGGGGAGGTGACACTGGGGTGATGCCGATGTGCAGCACCAAACGTGGCACTGGTACCCGGTGGAGCCCCTCGGTGAGACCTTTAGCTTCGTGAAGCTAAAATAAATCCCACGGCTTATTTAGAGAGGTCAAAACTTCTTATTGCATTTCTTCAGGAAACTGAGTTGGGGTATTTGATGCAGTGTCCTGACCAGCTTCTCAGAATAATTGACTTTTTTGAATTATCTTCTAAGATCTGGGAATTCTACTAATTTCGATTATAAATCATGACATATAAGATTTCCAGGAAAAAAAGAAAAAAGATGGGCTGTGATTCAGGAAAGAAATCTGGCTGTGTTATCCTAATGGTAAGTTAAAGGAGGACTTTTTAGAGACCCGCTAGATAGAGTTTGCTTTTTCAGGGTGATGAGTCTCTCTCACCCTCTTTCAATTGACTTCTTCATTTGCATTTCAAACCTAAAATATGTATCGAAAAGTTGGTCCAAACTGCTGAGGTTCATCTGAGGTTTTGACTAAAAACCCCGAGGAATCACTTATTTTTGATAATCTGATACAGTGCACCAAAGATACTTAAAAGTTAGTGCAGAAATTTGGGAGAGCTGGCACAGGCTCGCAAAGCTGCCGCCGGCGGCGTTTCAGATTGTGAACAAAATACGAAGCATGTCCAGGTTCTTCATCGTTTTAAGCTCTGGTGGAAAACATTTGCACAACTCAACCCTCAAGGCAACGGCTGGCAATTGCACACCAATGTCTTCTTTGGGCCAAATTAAACCCTTGTGTAAGGTGATAGAGCTGAATTCTTCCCAAGATTTCTCTCTAGTTAAATTATACCCTATTAAAACTGCTACTAATGAGGATTCTCTTTCTTTTCCTCTTGGCTTTGCTTTCTGAAGAAAATGGGAGCTATTAAAAAAGCATTTTATTTATCTGCAATTAAGGAGTCAACTACAGCCTTTGGAAGGTTTCCACCAAAGGCAGGAGAGCAGCCCTGCAGGCGGGAGCTTCAGAGGGAAGGAGCAGGTGAAGGTCCGTGGGCTGAGACCCCCGCGGGTGCTCGCAGGGGTGAGCATCACTGGGGCGAGGGCGAGTAGCCAGCAGAATGTGCTCACTCCGCACAGGTATGGCCTCCGTTTCTGGGGGAATGCTCCAGTTTTAGCCTGGAAAACCACGTAAGTGCCATGAAAAGTTCCCTACAGCCCAATACCAGAACCCAGCGACAGGTGAGGCTTAGCGAGGATTCCCGGCAGGGCCAGGGGGTGGTGAGGGAGGTGGTGCGGGGCTGTAGGCGTCCAGCTGCCTGTGCTGACAAAATACTCACTTTGTAGCCTCTCACTTCTGACTCGTTGTCCAGCGCTTTTACTTGGTCCCAGTTCAGTATGATCTTGGAATCGGATGAATTCCATATGATGTTCCCGGGGGGCTGACTTGGTGCTACACCAAAATATACACAGCACTGTGTTACTAAGGAGCACCGTTTCCCAGCTGGATCCCTCCCAGTGCCAACGTGGCTTCCACCACCGGAGCTGAGCGTGCCCACAGCCCTACCGCTCTGGGCAGCTAATGAGCCGTTTTACCGATCTGTGTCCTCAAGGTCACAGGAGGTGTGACACAACACAGTGCTCTAAATGAAAAAAGGATTCAGTCAGTTGCTCAACATGCCTGAGACTAGAAGAAAAAAGCCCTCTTGAACGATGAGATAAATATTTAATTTTCCTGCACAGCTGTGATTTCAGTTTCGCATGCTCTGCTTACTTAACATGGGGAAGAGCCTTACAAAAAATAAGAGAGGCTGGTAAGTCTTCTGCACAAAAACCTGGCAAAGAGAAGCCTGACAGCTCTTTCAGACTCGAGAAAGCTTGAAAACGAGAGAGGGGAGAGCTGGCAGAAACCCTTCCAGGCAAGAGCCCCCCGTCCTCACAAACACTCACGTGGCTTTTTGGTTGTGACGTTGACCGCGGCACTGGAGGGGCCGGTCCCAGCCGTGTTGTACGCCCTGACTGCCAAGTGATACAGCGCGTTGCCTCTCAGGTTGCCGACTTTTGTGGATGTTTGATTGCCGACCGTTCGGATCCTTCTTGCGTTTTCTTCCTTTTCGTCGTGTCTCCAACACCTGACCTGAGAAGCAGAGCCAGGTACGTGTTACCTCCAGCTACGGGCTGGCAGCACCTGGTCATTTCCAGCGCTAACTCTGGCACTTCTGCCTGACGTGCAAGTGCCACAGGGACAGATCCTGCACCCTGTTACAACCCTCCTTGTTCCCTGCTAGAAACCAGCACGGCTGCAGCGCTCCCTCCCCAGGACCGCAGGTGTCGGCTGGCCAGGGAAGCACACTCACACAGCTTTCCCCAGCAAGCTCTGCTCTCCATTTTCAGCCAGACTACACGCAGAAAGATATATAATTGTTTACCATGCGAGAGAAATCTCCACGCACTGAAGAGATAAGGAAGCAAATATGCCACAGGAACCCACCCGCCCCACGGCAGGCAGGAGCAGCACCACAACGGCTGCCCGTGACGTAGCTCCGCGTCTCCTCAACGCGTAGTTTCCATACCTCATATCCCTGTATTCTTCCTTTGTGCTGGTTCTCCCGAGGGGGAGCCCAAGAAACTTCAACGTCTGAGGCAGAAACACTTCTGGCTAAAACGGTGGTTGGGGCTTTCGTCGGCTCTGGGCAGAGGAGTTAAAAATAAAATTAAGAGTTTTCAATTTTATGTTCAATTAGTCCCAAACTTCAAGGGATTAATTTGCTTCGTTGCATGAGAAAAGAGGCACGCGACCAAAACAAACTTCCACATTTCAAAACGATGGCCTGTCAGCCTGTGCCAGACGGCACCGCTCCTCCGCCTAAGAAATAATAAGATGTCATTACTAAACTCAACCCAGGATACCATGTACTGTAATTAGGACAAGAGGGAACATTTTCTAATCAGTGGACATTAATTCATACTAAATCTCAGCAGAATTCTTTCCAGATTACATATTACTTTTCCATTAATATCAAAAGATTTCATTACAATTAATGTTATTTTAATGACTATCAAAAGAATTAATCACGGCACGCCATTTATTATAAATCAGAGCAAGGATTAGGTATCAAAGGATATGTCAAGGTGGATAATAAACCCTTTCAGACCCGGTCAACGCCCTCGCGTCCAGGGGTGGGGAGGAGGAAGAGGAGGGGTGGGCTCCTGGCTCTACCTTCCTCTGCCGAGTAGACGACCGTCACGGGGCTGAACGACCCTTCCCCCTTGTTGTTGTACACCCCCACTTTAACTTCGTAGGGGGAGAAGGGCGGCAAGGTCTCGTTGCGGAAGACGTATCTGGCGGCGTCCGGGGAGGCCACGACGGTCTGCATCCAGCTGACGGTGCCGAAGGGGCGGAAGGCCACCACGTACCCGAAGCCGCCTCCGTTCTGCAGCTCCTCGGGCACTGTCTGGGGGCAGGCAGACCGCGGGAGAAACGGCACTGTCAGCAACGGCACGCATTTCTCTCTCCCTCTGCATGCTGGCTATTGCTCTCCGTCCTTCTAACACTACTGTCCTAAACAGAGCATTAGAGACGGGAGGCGGCTGGAGTCCTACTTCACACCTAACCTGAATTCATCCCGTCCTGACTCTGCTAGAGCCTTGCTGCTCCGCGCGCTCCCTGTAGCCAGGGGGGAAAGCAGCATCTCTGCAAGACACTTCGCCTAAGATTTAATTCATCTTTGTAGGCGCCCATCTTCCTTCACTGACTAGATGGAGCCTCCAGTAACGATGCGAATAATTGCAGGCACTGCCATGACTAAGAGGCTGAGGCTTGGTGGGGTGAACCAAGGACACGGTTCCTGCTTTCCAAATACACGTGCAGCTGCTCTCACGTCTTTGGAATCGCACGCGAAGCCCTGAAGAACATATCCTGGCAGTGTCCCAGCCAGCGCGGGGCTGGTGGTCCCTCGCTGGCCCGTGGCTACAGAGTGACCCAGACCAGGTCAGCCGACTCTCCACATCCCGTCGGACGTGACCTGTTAGAGTCGCAGGGAGCGACTTGTCACAAACGTGACGGAGGAGGGCAGGTAAGTGCTAGGTAAGAGCTAGAAGAAACAACCTGTCACCTCCAGGTCACTTCTGGACACACTGACACTTCCTACTCTCAGGCTTGCAGCCCCCTAAAAGCTGCATCCAACCCCAAATCTTCTACGTATTAAAATGATCTGTGATTATGGGCCACTCTCCCACAGATGTCCACGGTGCTTGAGCACGTGCAGGGGTCACTTTTGGTGACTGCTTCTTATTCTGTATTGTAAGGCTCAAAAAATACACCAGACCATAAAGAAAAGGCCTCTGGACATTTAAAAAGAGTAAACTGACTGTTCTATCAAAATACAAATTATATTTTGTGCAAATTACGACTCAATGTCACGGCTGATGTTCTTGCCATGTGTGTTTTTGAAACATATTGCAGTATCTTTAGGAGACACGGCGTAGCTAATTAGTCCAACAGAGGAGGAAATTTAGCACATTGAGCTGTGTGGTAAGGACAAAAACCCATTTATAGTTTTTTAATAACCTTAAAAATATCTCTGGCGATTCATTCTGCCAGCTTGGTCAGAAATAGTGCTAAGTGGAAGTGTTAGCATGTCTAGTGGAGTTCATTATTAGGAAAAATATGCCAGCTGCATCGCATCATAACATGAAAATATGAGCAGACAAATGACTAAAGTTCTAACCCCGACTGCCTTAAGGAATATTAAACATTTTTCATCTCTGTATCTCCTCTTGCTGGCTTTCATTAGCAGCAAGGACAGCCAGCACGCAATGCGTTGTGCTAACTTAACTATTTGCTGCCGTATAACGCGGTGCGGGGATGCGGGCTGGAGCTTGGGAGCCAGCCACAGGAGTTCGCAGCCAGGCCAGGACGTGCCACGCCTGGCCTCACACACTCTGTTGTATCCCTCAGGTGGTTTCTGCCCACCCGTGTGTTGCCGTACGCGTACGGATGTGCTCCGGGGGAGCTGAGCCGGTGTCGAAGGAGCGATGCGCAGCCCATTCCCCACGGTCCCCTGCGCAGCATCCTCTGCTGGCTCCCCTGCACGGGGGCCTGGGATGGGGAAGGGCTGTAGCTCAGTTCTGATAGCCGGGCTGTTTTATCACACAGTCTGGGCTTTTTTACCACAAAACATTTGAAATCTACAGAAGCTTCACTGGGGTCTGGGGTGAAAGGGTGCATCTAGATCAGGACCCTATTAATTTTCCTCTCCACGTACCTCCCAAGTAATGACCAGCTCAGACCTGCTCCCTCCGCCACCACTGACGTTAGCCGGGGTCACTTCAGGAACTGCAACAAAAGATGCAGAAGATGCACGTGGCGACGTTAAGACCAGAAAAGCGCATTGAAATGGAACAGACCTACACAGCAACAGGACTCTGCTGGCCTTCCCCTGCTGGGTACCAGAAACGCTATTAGGAAATGACTAATTTGCCATGGCAAATAGCATATTAAAAGTCTGTCAATAACAGTATATTAAAAGTCTGTCAATTAACTTGTGTATTCAGTCACTAATTGTTTAGTTTAAACATTTATCTTCCATAAAAAAGGCTTTTATTTTTTTTCTTATTTCATATTCTGTTCCATTACAGGCTAAAACAGAACCGAGGAGCCACCTACCAGGGGTTTCCCGTACCAAGGCACATATCCCCGCAGCCACCACGCAGAGCCTACGCCTTGCCGTGACCCCTTTCTGCCAGATCGAAAGCCAGGGACAGCAGCAAGGAGCGTTAGAGCTCTCAGGGCTTGTAGGTTGTGCCGAAACCCCTGAACAGCGGCACGGCTGAAGATCACCGTGCAGGTGTGCCTGCGCCAGCCTGAAGACGTGGTGTGGTTCCAGGAGGCAGTGGTGTGTTTGGGAGAGGGTCGCAGGCCATGATTAGCGTCATACAGGACTACAGACCGCAGAAATCACTATTTTACCGAAAATTCTGAGATTATACAAAGTTTTTAATCCTAGACAAAAACGAAGGCGAAGATGATATTTATACAAACCAAGGAAAACTTAACGGCAATTTCCTATCCCACCAATTGCTGTGCTGGCAGTTAGGCAAGCTAGCTGGCCACGTCTGAAAGGAGGTTGGAGCCAGGTGGGGGTCGGTCTCTTCTCCCAAGGAACAGGCGACAGGACAAGGGGAAAGGGCCTCAAGTTGCACCAGGGGAGGTTTAGATTGGATACTGGAAGAAATTTCTTCACTGAAAAGGTTGTCAGGCCCTGGCACAGGCTGCGCAGGGCAGTGGTAGAGTCCCCATCCCTGGAGGGATTTAAAAGATGTGTAGATGTGGCACTTAGGGACATGGTTTAGTGGTAGGCTTGGTAGTGATAGGTTAACAGTTGGACTTGATGATCTTGGAGGTCTCTTCCAACCAGAACAATTCTATGATTCTATGATTCTAAGTCAGACTTTCAGTAAGCCCATGAATTGATCCGACCCATAGGGCAGCCCAGGGTGGTTTCTCCAAGGCTGATGGCCCTCAGGGACGAGGGCCAAGTTATTCTGAGAACCACAGAAGCCCCCAGCATCAAGGGACTGCCAACTCTCCAGCGGTGAAGCTCAAACTCCTGCTCGCAAGGTGCTGCAGTCTGTGTTCCAGAGTTTCCATCGCATTGATCATGGGAAACCAGAGGGACTGCTCTCAGAGTTCATCTCTCTCATCAGTGCATACTGGGTAGTATTTTCCAAAAAAACCTGTGCAAATACCTTGTTTTGGAAAATCATTGCCTACTGCAGGGAAAGGGCATGAGTCTTCCTATATTCCAGGAGTCACGGAGCGAGCAAAAGAGCCCATCAGGAGCTCCCCAACTTCCCCTGCCTGCTCTGGGCACGCAAATAACATGCTACGAGGGAGGAGAGCAATGGGCGCAGAAAGTGCTCCTCAGCTTCCTCCAGTGCAACACAGCCGTTAGCACTGACGAGCATTTATTCGACAAGGTTTAACTCAGTTGCCCACCACTACTTACGAGCTTCTTCAGTTCTTCTCTTCTCTGAAGGTCTGCTGGGTTCTCCAATCCCAATCTGGTTGGCAGCCACTACACGAAATTCATACTCGACCCAAGGGTTCAGACCCACCACTGTCGCTGTGAACGTCCTGCCATCGATGACATCTGGAACTAGGAGACAGCTACACGTCAGGGGTGCAACGAGAACCACTGAAAGTATTAAAGACTGCTGAGAAAAGGTCACAGATAGCTGACACCCTTAAAAGTGAGGGATTAACGTACATTCAAAGTGAATAAGGATTGATAAACCTTTTCTCGTTTTTTTAACATTTTGTTAACTGCAAAGAAGTAAAAGAGGCAGCATTAAAACATTGTGCTTTTAGCATAAAAATTCCTGCTATTAAAGAGTTTCTCCTAAAATGCCACTTTTTGAAAACAAAGTGTCAAACAGAGTTTTTATTTTTCTCTTTTTAAAACACACTGTTCCCTCTGTTTAATGGTTACTGGACCAAAATTAACCTCTGATGGAATGAGCAATTACATCATGGGATTTTTCCCTCTGTCGGGAAAATAATTCTACTTAAAGATAGGCCAGATGACATGGTCTGTCCCTGAGGGATGTCTTTATAGACCACAATTACTGCTGTATATCTCCAGCGCGGCAACAAAAGATAGGAATTAATTCTGTTTTCCCTTAAACATTCATGAGAAAAATGGATGAGTAATAGCACTGACTGGACCCTAAATCTTTGGGGTGCCAAACTTGAAACTAGTTAATAAGACCAGTGCTCTGCAGCCTGGGATATTACTTTCCACTTCAGGGTACAGAGCTGCTCCACCCGGTCCATGCGCGTGGGTCCCGAGGGATGCGTTTTCCATCCGTGGAGCTCTTTGGGCGCCAGGCGATGGACCTACCTGTGCTCACCGCTTGCCATCCCACCGAGAAGGGGGTCCTTGCTTGTACGATATACATTGTAATAGGGCTGTGGTTGTCTGCTCCCGGCCTCCAGGACAGCTGAGCGGTGGCGTCGGTGATTTCATCTATCTTCACAGCTTCTGGGGGACCTGGGGGACCTGTTGGAAGAATGACAGGAGAGGGGTGCTTGAGGCTTTGCGGTGACTTGAAGAAGGAGCACTCTGGTCTTCTTCCCTCACTCAGGACGGAGGTAACGGAGTCCCTGCAGTGGAGTTAAGCGCAGCCCCAGCCGTGGTTTAGCAGCTCTCGTTGCCTAGATGAGGCTGGGAGGCGTGGGGGAGATGCACGAACCCAGAGATCACCACCTTCACCCGCAGCCCCCAGGTGCGCCCATGCGAGCAGCGGCGCCGAGCCCCACGGCACGCCCGAGCTACCCGACAGAGCGAGGCACTCGCTGCGGCGCTCGGGGCCAGCTCTGCCGTCTCACGTCTGCTGCTTTAGGCCTGGCCTACGTACAAGTACCATTTTTGGCTGCAGCTTGGATGCACTCAGAGGCTGGTGAAGAATGAAGGATCTGCCTGTAATTAGCATCGTGTCTGAGTGTGGACCAGTATTTTCTGTTGCACTGCTGGGTTCCTTTCAACCAGTAAAGCACTGTAGGACATACCGGTCAGAGAGAGGACATCTCTCCCGTGTCATGGCCATTGCTGTCAGTAGCGTTACCTGAGGTGAAGTCTCTCCCCAAAAGCACCATCTCAAGCAAACTCTCCTCTTGCAACTCACTCTGTGGACTGAAATTATTCTCATATGATATTCAGAGAGCTGGACATATTTAAATATCTAAAATACCCTGAAACCTTCCAATATCCTGTCTTTAAAATGAAAGTTTCAGCAGGTCTAGCCAGATTTAATTTCTCAGAAATTAAAACTTTAAATTGTTTTGCTGGGGGGAGTAGCCAGGCAACGCAGCCTCACGGAGCCGTCAGCTCCTTCGGTCCTCCACTGCAGGTTATACCAGAGAAATGAAATTTCACTGGATCTCTCACAAATTTACTCCTACTGCTTGGCAGAGGCTGAAACGAACTGTCTTCACTTCATGTCTTGGAATAACCACCGTTATTCCCAACATTTCAGAATATACGTCTTTGCAGGGTGCAGGCTACAGCAGGGCAAGAGAGGGAAAAATTATTGGTTACCGATTTACCAAGTATTTCAGGGCTGCTGACAGACACGTGCTTCTGTTCTGACGGCGTGAAAAAAGCCCACCCTGACCAAGTGGGCTGATCTGCGTGTACCGGTGCCAGGGGTTACTTCTGTATGCTCCTGTTCGATATTCCCTGACATAAAGAATTGATTTTTATTCTAGTATCTAATTTCTTATATTTTGACATAACTCCAATATTTAAAGAACTTCTAAAATTTATCCTGAAGGCTCTATTTATGCACCAGCTGTGCACCTCCCCCTCTGGTCTCACAGCCCAGGGATATTTCCCAATTTTGATGCACTTGGTACGATGGTACAGCACAACTCTCAGCGCAGCCGTGGGACCACTGGCCTGGAAGGAGATGTCCCCGTTGATGTTCTTAGGGAGCGACAAGATCAGTACTTTTGCCGTCATCAAGGGTCATTTTCTTGTGAGAATTTAATGTTCCTCTTGTTTGTTTACAGAGCCAGCGCAAAGGAAGTTACCTAACCGAGGCGCCCATCAGCAGGCTGTTTTGAAATGTTTGTGCAAAAAAGAAAAAAAACCTCATCTGAAATCATGCTGCAGCAAAAATCCGAGAGTCAGCGTAACGGGGAGCAGCCTCCCGGGGAGGAGAGCAGCGGCTTCGCTGCCTCCAGGGGCTCAGCTCTGCATGTGGCACGTGGCTACGAATGTCTGTGTTCAAACTCCTACGGGGGAGCCGTGGTGAAAAGCTAACAATATCGTGAGGGTAACAGGAACGCCAGCTAGAGACAAGGGCACATTTCTGAATGGAACTTCAGGGCTAATCTTGCACATTTTACTCTGGCACAGCTTTGATAAAGAGGGAATTTCTTACGTCCTTTTCACGCTCTCCTCCTTTCACCGAGTTGCCTGAGAACTTATGTCACATGGAGAACGTGCAAACTGTGGTTTTCCTGGCGTCTACGAGAACTGAGGGTAGCAGGTACAGAGCAGCACCAAAGTTTGCTTTCCTCGCAGCTAACGAGCAGGAAAATACATATCATACTTACTGCAAGGATCCAGACTCAGGTTAACTAATTGCATCTCTGTTAAAATCACACTTACAGATCACCTGTGTACGGTACCGAATAGATTGTGAAATACCAGCGAAGTTACTCAATCAGGTTTATTCTAGAAGAGGAACAAAATTGCTGAGCAGAAATGCAGTGAACAAGCTGGATTCTGTTTCTGCTGCACAGTTCATCAAACAAATGAGCTCAGTTGGTGCAAGTTTCGCATTCAGGACACGAACGTGTACCAGTGAGTTTATCTGTGCTGTGCGTCTGTTGTACGAGTATGTATCTATGAAAGAAGCTTTATATGCACTGTTTGAAAACGTACTGTGACCCCCAGTGTGTACTTACAGCTTCTTTCTTAGGTTAATTACAAGATGCTGGGATCCCAATGAATGTCTCCGAGCCCGGGATCTGTCTTACCAGCAGCAGAAGATAGGAAAAAAAAAAGAGAAATTTTACGACAACAACAGCAGGAACAAAATTCAAATACCTCTTACAATCAGGTCTGCAGCAGCCGATAGCTTGTCCACACTTGTTTGCACCATGCAGACGTATTTCCCAGCATGCTTCAGCTGGATGCTTCTGATCATCAAATCGCCAGCTGAATCCTGCTGATAAAGTAGGGAAAAGTGGTTACAATTACTTTTTAATGAGCGCTAAACATCATTATCACATGAAGGACACTGTGACTAATGGATTTACTTTACACTGGCTGATGAAAACATTAGTAATGCAAGCCATGGCCTATTAAAATTATGTGAGTCTGCCTTGAAGATAAGAGCGGGAGCGTTTCTAAAATTATGGCCCCTACAAGGGGCAGGGGAGCCCGGTTTGGGTCCGTTAAGCAGTTTCCCCATTAAAACAATGTGATGAAGCTTATGCAGGGAAGGTTCGCTCCGGTTCCTCCTTATCTCTGGATATCCAATTTATAGCCTCTCTGGTGCTCAGATGCCCAAGTTGTGTCTCCATCTATTTCGTAAGTGAAAACCGCCCAAATTATGAGACATCTGCAATAGTTTCACGGCTTTGTATTACGGCCAGCATTTTGATTGCCCGGCGTTTTTGTGCTAAAGATCACGAGAACAGCACTCTCCGAGGAAATCTTGCATCACCTAACAGCGGTAATTTGTTTTCCAAACGCCAAGTGCATGTCTGATTAACTGTTGAATAGAACTAATTATGTTTCTGTATGTATAGGAAGCTGAAAACTCTCTCTAAATTTTTCTCCAGACACAAAGCATTCGATACATTAGACATCTCAGGGTAACCTCGTGATTGTGGCTTTCTGACCGAAGAATATTAATAAAGTTTGTAATTTTAGCTTTGCAGGCCAATCAGGCGCAGTGGCCGCGAAGAGCTGTCGCTGCTGATGTGCGCCCCAGGCATCAATCTTTAAGTGCATCTTTTAATGATTTTTTTTTAGGGATAACAGCAGGGCTTGTAAATTGTATTTCCTCTTCCTTTGAGCATTAAATTTCACTCCTGACAAAGGCAAACACGGACTGCCAGTCTGCCTGAACCCAGCAGAGCACGTGTCTCTGTAAAACCGCCCTTAGAGCAACAAGCAAAACCCTTTCCAGTTTTCTACCCCTGCTGAAAATTTGTTGCATCTCCTTCCTTCTTTTTCTTGCTACCTTCAACCAATAAAAGTGGAAAACAATTCATCAGGTCGCATGAGAAAACATTTTTAAATTGCAAATAAGTTAGAAATTGAACTCCCCAAGCCCTGCCTAATATGCAACAGGCTAAATTAGATGAAATCTGAACTGCGAAGGAAAACATTACTGTTACAAGGAAAGCAAACTTTTTACCCATCTTTCAGGCACAGCCTGTGAAATCGCTGCGCCTCTTTCAGTAAAAGTCATTTGGAAATTATTTTTAGTCAGAAGAATGGCATGAGAAGCTGGGGCTGGTCTGACAGATGTGCTACCTCCTTGTGTGAACCCCCTTTCTAACAGACGGCATCCTGGGGTGCCTCCTATAGCACTGACCCTCTCCGATGCCCAAAATTCATGCAACAACATCTTCAAGAAATCTAGACCTACTAGAAAATCTAAAACAACCTGCCCTTTACAACTGAGGAAACAGCAGAGAAAATCGAGCAGGGAAGGACCATCACGGCACCCTTACCTTGCTGCAGGCTCTCCGGTCCTAAACCTTCCCGGAGAGGCAGAAAATAGCAAATGCCCCGAGCAGATTTTCTCCTCTCCTAACGAAGGGAATTAATTCCTGACCTCACTACCTTTTCTTCCCCGTACCTGCCACTTGATCATGGTTTTGAGCGACAGCGGTGGCCAGGGCTGTATTTAATGGGCAGCCTAACCATCTTTTCACACCCGACTCTTCTCCTAGCTATCGGATTTCCATGAACACGATCTTTTCAACCTTCAAATAAACAATTCTCTGGGCATTGCAAAAGTTTGTACCCTCAGTGGGTACTGACTGTGTTTCCCATAAACAACCAAACAACCAAAGAACCCAAAGATACCAACGTGACATTGCCAGGAAACGTGCACAGATAACGCTGAAAACAAATGTCATCTCTGACGGTCGGTGATGTTTGTAATACTGCGCAGGTTATTTTGTGTAGAGGAAAAAAGCTTATTCTAAAGCGTGTGGTCACAGAGACAGAGAAACATGCAAACAAACACTGCCTGAACAAATTTGAAGATATCCTCTGATTTGCGGCTATTTTCTGTATAAATACAAAGTTCTACAATTGTTATATTTTACATTTCTTTTACAGCCAGAGAGAAACTATTGTGGACTTCTTCCTTGAATGAGAAGGGAGTTTTTTGCAATGAGAAAACATCTATAGCTCTTCTGCCATGCATCCCACTGCAATGTGACCGCATCGTTCCTGCGAGCAGATTTAAGCCACGTCATTAAGAAATCACAACAATTCCACACCAACCATAATGAAGCAGTATACTGGCCATGTTCACCTTCTCAGTCTATAAGACACAGGATAACATCTCCTACTACTAACTTAGTCAAGTCCATTCCTTCTATTAGTAGCCCTTTGCTATGTTACCTACTTTTACTACTGTGAGGAGATTGCTTTAGTATTAATACTTACCCCTCCCACTCTTTCAAAGTGATCTCCGTCTTTTTCAAAGTCTATCAGGTGTCCATTAAATGACCAGGTAAACACGATATCCAGCGAGTGATCGTGAGATACCTGACAAGGCAAGACAATGCTTTCTCCAACAGTGACGTCCATGCTGAAAGGTGACACCATCACCCGGGTTGGATCTACAAAGAAAACAAAGGGAGAAAAAAAGCATTAATCCTGTCCTCCTGAGGAATGGAGAGACAGGCAGAGCTGAAGAAGGTCCTATGCAGTCTACCACAACTGCAGCATTGCCACCAGAACTTGAAAAATTGGCAGTGATCACTTAGGAAGATCCTTAATGCAACAAGTGAACTATCACATCTTTGATTTTATCCTCCGATATCCTTCTCTCTTTGTTGGATTGAAACACTATTAATAAATCCTCCAGAATGCTCTTCTAGCCACCGTCTTGATGAACAAGGAGAAAAGAAAAGGCTGGCAAAGAGTGCAGCAGATCTGAAAGGCTTGGTTAAAACTTTTGAAAAAACTTGGAGATCAGAGATTATTTTGTTTGAATCTTCTCACTTCAAAGCTCTGTTTCACAGTCATACATTGCGTACCATGGTTATCAAAAAACCTATTTTGTTGTTCCTGTATTAAATGCTGCCTTAAGAAAACTCTCTCAGTGTAAAATCTCCAAAACTGGAATGAAGAAGGGTACATTAGAAACATGAGCGATATCTCCTCGGACCTGGAAAGGGAAAGATTAGACTAACATTAGTGTTGTATGTCATGTTTATTGAAAACCCGGTGCTTGTTTAGAGCACTGGCCACATTCTCTGTCTGATGGAGGGTTTTACTTTTCAAATCCAGGTAGTTTTCTTTGTTTGAGGAGGGCCCACACAAAGAATAAATACAAATGATGAGTGATACCAACCAAACCTTTTACACCATGGAAACCAAAACTCTGCCCCACTAAGCCAAGCCCCATAGTAATGCCAGACAGAGGGGTTTTGGGGTGAGACGTGGCTCTGGGTGTAGTAACTCCTCTGCCTGACGTGCAGCTGATTTGGGTCAGTTAGTAGGTCAGACCGACTCACTTTTTAGGACCTCGGTGGTCTTCTCACACGAGACGTCACTGACCTGTTGAACTGAGCAAGTATTTCGGGGAGGTGAAGCAGAAGAAAGGCGAGAAAGGGCATTGTCCTAAACACGACATTTCCAAAGGAAACCCCCAAACCTGCGGGTACCTGTGACAATTCTCGCTGTTAAATATGGGCAGCAGCATGTACCAGTTCCACCTTGGGCTTCAGGATCAATCCCCTACTCACAGCTCGAATTCACACGGATCCTTTACCACTGGTTTAATTGTCTATTTTTCACTTTAGGCGTGCAGTATGAGCAAAATGGTGGCACAGAAAGATGAGCCATGACACATTATGCAGACTTCAGCTGCTCATCTGTGCCCGTGAATTCCCTCTGCCTCTAAAGTTAACATTTGTCTTTCATTTCTGTTGACAAAAATGCCGTAATTTTTTTCTACGGGACCTCAGAGGAAATGAAAAGAAGAAAAAATACTGCTTAACAACGAGGCCAAAAGTCTGAAAATCATATGCAGATAGATATTTTTGCTTATTCCAAAAGTCTATTCTGCACAGCTGTCATGCTAAAATACTACGAGCATTATTCATTCTTTAGTATATGAAACCAAAATCTTAACTACTTCTTCCAAAGACTACTGGCCAACTGCTTAATTCTCTGCTAAAATAATAAGGATACAAAGATAGGCACTGGGCAGAACTACTCACTGAAATTCAGGGGATGCGAAGCTGTTCCTGGGTTTTCAAAGACTTCACCAAAAGTGTACAGGAGGTGGTGAAAAAGATTTCATCGCTGACTACATAGGCTTCAGATCAAGTCCTCAGGGACTTGGCTGTATTGTCTTGGACGAATTTAATTCATCCATATTTTGGTTTCACTTCTAACAAAATAGAGTAACTCGTAGCAGAACCGCAGTAGGTGTTATGAGGCTTAACTAATTAATACAAGTAAAGCATTTGAAGTTTCTCAGGTATAAGCAGTATAAGTGCACGTTACGAAAATAATGTTTAATTACTACCTAGACTTATGACATTGGTTTTGTGTAACTAAGGTATCGGGATTTTACAGTCACTTGGGATTGCTACTGCTGAAAGACCCCGGAGCCTCCCAAGCTCAGGATGCTACAGAAATGCCCGCACCTGCAGCGGGGCTCAGGCACAGAATCACTTACTGAAACTCCTTTCAGCATCAGGAGTTCCTCCTCTGCCCTGCTCAAAGCCCGTATGAAATATTCATGACGGACTTGACTCCGAGATGAAGCGGGTGCCTCCCACAAAGCCCTGAGCTCTCCTACACGAGTCCCGCAATGACCCGTGTAAGCTGTGGTCCTTAACAAGCGTCAGCACCAAGGTTTTGCTGCGGCTAACCCTCGCCTCCACAGCACTTTCTGCAAGAGGCGAGAAGTCCACCCCATAAATCCGATTCTTCCTGCTGCAACACATAGAGTTTATAAACATATAAAGAAGGAAACGTGGGTGTTTGCTAAAGACCTGCTTCCCAGAGCAGCTCAGCACAGCTCCTGCGGATGTCGTAGGAACTGCAAGTGCTCGGCGCCTCGAAAATCAGGCCCCCGGGTTCCAATCCAGTCACGTCAAGAAGCATTGCAATCTATCAGCTGAACGTCCCAGGCTGTGGGGACGGCTGACACAGCTCGGTGGCCAAGGCTGCGTGGGGAGGGCTCTGACCCAAGCCATGCTCAGCAGGAGGGCGAGCCCCAGCAACGCGCTGTACAAATCACTCCAAGGAGAATGCGTACCCGCCTCTTCCCAAGGACTGGGAGAGCTGAAAAACAAAACCATCCCCCCCTTTAATAATCCTAGCAGAGCAGCAAATGGAAAATGTTATTCAGAAGCCAACTGAGGGCAGCCGAGTGTAGGCACACCTTAGCAATCCGCGGCCAAGTGGTAATCAAAATTATTAGATTTGCACTTTCAAAACCTGTAACATCAGGCACTTTTTAAATTATGATGAGTACTTTAATGATACCAAAATTGTGTTGGTTCGCATCCCAGTCACAAATAACAATAAAGAAAAAGATTGTTTTTTTCTGAGCTAGCTACTCCCTTGTTCATTGGCCACTCGCAAGGCAAGAGGGCAATCTGGGGAGAGAGACACTATGGGAGAGCTGATCTTAATGCTCTGTTACTGTCCTCTGCCCCCTAAGCGCAGGTTATTTTGCTTAGACGTCAAGGACAGGTAATTTAAAAAAAAAATGTGGTTTTGGTGATATTTTGAGCTGATACTCTCCTCTGGAGCACTCTGGTGCATTTCGAGATAGTTTTAAAAATCAGGCTGAAAGATTCAGTTGCAGATAAAGGGTAAGAATCTCTGTTCGTACCGTCAGCCCCTACAGCTGCCTGCAGGCTTCCGAGCCCTCCGCAGAGGGAAGCAGCGCCCGGCACTTCCCAGCTCTCCTTCAGAAAGAACAGACAAAAACCAAGCAAAATTGTTCCAGGTCAGCTCTGAAAAAGTTCATCTGGCATTAGTGAGAAGTTTTTAGAGGAGAAATAAGTGAATACTGCATGCCAACGGGAACGCTCCCAGGGGATGCAAAGCCCTCTGTCATCAGGAGGTAAAATAATCTGGTGTTTAGTCTCAAATAGGAAACAGTGAGGCAAAAAAATCACACCACTGCACATGCAAACACTTCAGTAGGAGTCCTGGACATACAGCAAATGCAGTGACAGCAGAGGTGAGTGCGTTTACCTTGACCTGGGCTTGGTTTTGCTACGGAGAAAGAGGAGCCCTTTATGCCGAGCCCGGAGAGGGGCAGGAGCAAGGCAGGGCTCAGGGCCTGTGCTGGGACGAAGCCCCTGCGGACTGGCTGGTGCTTGGTCTGTAGGTGTCACTGATGGCTCAGGGAAGAGGAAAGCTCCCCCTCAGCCTTCCTTTCATGCCGGCATTTTCAGGAGCGCACTTTGTGTGACAAAACCGGCGCTTTTTTGTTCTACATGCGGTTTTTGTTGCTTGCCAGCCAGGCTGGCAGCTCACGGAGCGGCGCAGCTTGCGGCTTGTCGTCAGAGCCAAGATGGTTGGAGCAGCGTGGAAGCTCACGGGGAAGGTCCTCAGCCGGAGCAGACCCCCGCTGCCGCACGGGACAGCTCTGGACGCCACCGCCATCGGCCCTGGCCTTGCTAGCGGGGTGAACTGAAGCTACCTGAGCTTTTCTTACCGATTTCTGTCCTGCGTTACATCCCTTAGTTTTATTGCTGCAGCATATTGCAGAGAATTTGGTGTGTTTCTGACTGATTTAATGTGTTTGGTTTATATTACAGGAGATTTTAACAAAGTTTTCTTGCTAGCTTTCAGTTTGTTAGAAGAAACGGAGCTGAGCAACACTTTCCATCCGTAGGAAGGCTGTAATTGCTTTGCTTTTGTCCCTCGTCCCCTGCTAAAGGGAGCCCATCATTAGCCGTTAGTGCCGCCCGTGTTTCACGTCTCATTTCGGGAAGCTGTGATGCATTTCCGAGCTGCAAACCAGCAGGCTGCAGACATCACGGGTCTGAGGGTAACAATTATCCAATCTGAAAAGAAACCATCCCACCCTGATTTTCTATTGATTGGGCGTCCATTAGGAGGGATTGCTTGTTTCGGATAAACAGTTTTGCATCGCGGCGTTTGCTTGTTGTAGCTCACGCAGTGCTATGTTGTGTCATATTGATCTGGTGGACATGACACAGTGGGACACAATCTACAGTGGCACGAGATAAGTGACATAAAATTAATCAGAGACTGACACTTAGAGATAATGCATTTTTTTTAAAAAAAATATAGGTCAGTCCAGAGCATGCGAGTATCTTTTGAATGATACCAGAGGACCAGGGCAAAGCAAGAAGCAATGTCACATATATTGTACCCATCAGCAAGATTTCAACTGACTGGAGGGTTTTTTCCACCTGGAGACAGGCAGACCTGTCTGCGGTAGATGGCTACTTGGCATCCCGTTTCCAAGCGTGGTCGTTTCCAGTTTGGCTCAGCTGCGGAGGCTGTGTGCTCCGCTCCGCTGGGAAGGGATTCAGCGATGCTAATAACCGCAGTGCCTTTCATTTAAGGCTATCAAAGTGCTTAGTAAACAATGAGAGATGCTTTGCCAGCCCTGGCTGCGGAAGGAATACAGAGTATTTTACTACAATAAAAGATTGAACTGTGACATGCTCAGGAGATACAGCTCCTGTTGTTGGCCTCAAATCAGTGGGGCTGAGCATCTCAGAGACACATTCAAAAAAGAGACAATGTCAGCATTTCCAGTGCTGGTTTCTGAAACCTGTGCACCTAATACCTAAATGCTTATTTAGACATCTATCCCGGCGCAGAGGAGGAGGTCACAGGAGAACAAAGAGAAGGGAATACTCTGGGTTTGTCATATTTATCCAGGGTAAAAACCTGAAGAAATCAGAACTCCCCCCACCGCAACTTAACGGTGCCTTCAGACTGTTACACTTAAAAGGGAACTTTTCCAACATTTTGCAAAGGCTTATTCCTTCCTTTCTTCTTCCAGCCTTGGGATTTCACTTCATTCAAGATTTGTTTGCATTTTCACGCTGCTACGTTTGGTTAATGGAAGCTAACGGAAATTTTGTAAAAGATCCTCCGCTGAAGGTCTGCAGCATACGTCCCTCTCCCCTTTACTCTTTTGCCGAAATAGGCAACGTCTGTTGTAAGTACTCGTGGCTTCAGAGGGGAAAGTACTGCAAATCCCCTCACTCCAAGACAGACACTGAGGGGCTGGAGCGTGTCCAGAGACGGGCAACGGAGCTGGGGAAGGGGCTGGAGCACAAGTGCTGTGAGGAGCGGCTGAGGGACCTGGGGGGGTTTGGCCTGGAGAAAAGGAGGCTGAGGGGAGACCTTCTCGCTCTCTACAACTCCCTGAAAGGAGGTTGTAGAGAGATGGGGGTCGGTCTCTTCTCCCTAGTAACAGACGACAGAACAAGAGGAAATGGCCTCAAGTTGCGCCAGGGGAGGTTCAGATTGGATATTCGTAAAAATTTCTTCACCAAAAGGGTTGTCGGGCATTGGAACAGGCTGCCCAGGGAGGTGGTGGAGTCCCCATCCCTGGAGGGATTCAAAAGACGTTTAGACGAGGCCCTAAGGGATATGATTTAGTGGTGGACTTGGTAATGCTGGGTTAATGGTTGGACCCAATGATCTTGGAGGTCTCTTCCAACCAGAACAATTCTATGATTCTATGATTCTATAAATCAGCTAGTGAAAACTGCCACAGCTGCTTATGGACAGAAGAAACATGGTCTGGTTCTTTAAATGGAACAAAAAAAGCAGTGTTTGTTCTTGCTGAGGGATATGTACATTTTCTTCAAGTACAAAAGAAATACTAGTACCCCGTGTATTATACTCAGAGGGCATGTCTGAGTTAAATAGCAGCAAGCAGCTCAGACACGTAATGGCCAGAGCGGCTGCTGCAGAATGCAGAGAGGAGGACATTTATTCCAGGCTGGACAAGAGGAGACCATATAGACCCGAGCCATTTCAGCATACGAGGCTCTGACTCCCTGCATCATGCGTTGTGACAGGAGCATGCCAGGGCATCTGTTAGCTGTTTAATGAAAGCCAGTGTGGATGACAAGGTAATTTCAGGTTCAAGCATGAATGCTCAAGTGGAAGAGTTTATGTTCAATTACCAGATGCTTCAAACAAGCAGCTAAGACAAAGGCAAGCGATGCCAAGCACACGTGGCTGCAGCCAACGCGAGAGAGAACGGACAGAGCGCTGCTTTTCCTCGGGCTGAATTGCCGTTCACGTTGCTGATATTCCTTATGTGGACCTAGGCAGAGAAGCAGCAGTTTCAAGTTTGATTAACCATCTAATTAGCTAATTCTCTTAAACAGCCATTAGTGTTACAATGTTAAAGATCTACCTACATTTTTCACTTATCTGCATAAGCCATTTCATGTACAAGATTTTAAAATAGGTTTTTCTTGTAGGTAAACTATAACTTGAGTATTCGGGACTCGCTTTTTCTCTTTTTGGAATACCAGCATGTTTACTGCTTTCATTTTGCTTTTTATCAGAGGGAGTTAATAAATGCATTGCAGATCAATGGCCTCTATTTGCAATGACATTTTATGTTATTGTATTGATTTCAAGGCAAATAACGTCTGGAGATAATGAAAATCAATCTCGGAGGTAGAACCATCTGTTTTCTATGAGCTACCGAAGAATCAAAGTCCAATACATAAATACTCAAATGTGCTCTGGTGTTTCCTTCTCTTCTATTTGTGAATGAAACATTTATCCAAGACCATAAAGTCAAAAGCATCCGAGACTTGATGACTGGCTAAACTTCTGGGAGCTCTTAGTGCTCTGGGCACCATCGGGCACTATGAGAAATGCTGAAGAGAGGAAAATATGACCCTGAACTGAAGAGATTAATAACCGGTGAACGACTAAACACATAGTATGAATTAGCATAGCAAACTACAGCTATCTTAAGAGATTGCTTGAGTACTTTATGGGGCATGGCCAAAATTAAGATTAAAAAGAAATGGGGAAAGGCCAAGTATTTACAATATTTGGCCTTTACAATATCACAGACTTGAGCTGTGATGAGTCACGTCTATGCTTTCAGGAACAGGCACGTGGTTCACTCTTATGCCAATATAACTCTTCTGTTCTATATAATCAGCTATTATACATGTGCTCTCACAAGACAAGTAACTGATTTATAAAGCACATTTCTTAACAGAAAATTTTGCAGCACTTACAGTATCCTCTGGTGTGTACTATGGTAGTTCAGTGTAATAAAATGTAATCTTATTAAAAGCGAAAGGGACACTATCAGTTTAAAAAAGGGAATTTAGGCTTGGGACTAAAGTCACTTTTCTGACTTTAGAAATATATGTGGTTAGTGGTCTAGATCCTTCCATGTAATCAGGCAGCACCGATCTTTGGCAACGAAGGCAGTGATACGTAGCCATGTATTTAACGGGGATTAAGGAAAGGAGGGGTGGAACGTTTGACCTTTCCTGGAAGAGCAGAGCCTCCGATTCAGCAACACACTCGGTTGAGCCGGGCATTTAGGACATGCTAAAATTGCTTTCCTGAAAGAGGATCCTTATCTTCCAGTTTACTTGGCTCAGATCTTGCCATATCAGAACCACAGCCGTGTGGGGGCCATGCAATTATTTTGAAATGGGTGCTTCAGCACGTCGTGTGAGCCCCTTTCTCTTAGGAAGCCTCTGCTTTCCATTAATGTGGGCAAGGGTTTTTTAAGAGGAGAGTTTAGATGTTGTTCCTTGTGACTGCACTCCTAAGCAACCTGTCCATCTAGCTGCTGAAGATCCACTCCCAAGAATGGCAGTTTCCTTCTCAGCCTCATTCAGAGCTGAACCGCAGTCAAGGTACAAGTTATTAACATATTTCTTAAACTGACATTGAAAAAGAGCTTCCCACAGATTGAAAACTGTCTAAACTTGATGTAAGAGTCTCCCTCCCAGGAATTAATGCCTCCCACCTCCCAGACAGGGACCAGGCAGTCAATCAAGGGATTGCATTTCTGCACGCTCAAAGATGCATTCTTTGTGTGGCTGAATAATAAATGAAGGTTAATTTAAATCTGAAAACACATTAAGAATGGAATTGCATCAAAGGATACTGGGGAGGGATGCGCCATTACAGCAAATTCAAAGACAAAATATATGAAAATATATCCACTCCACTGAGAGTACAGAGAGTGTTACTTAAATAACAAGAGGGCACAATACTTCATTTTAACCTCCATTTTACCTACTGCAATGCAATCTTACCAAATCAAGCTCTCTCCACACAATTGTGACAAAGAAAATCACACGTAATGGGGTCTGGAAATGGCAATCAAATCTGTCACTCATAGAAATGTGTACTTGCTCTTTATAGCAGCATGCAACAGTGTCTGATTACACTACAAACCCCAAACACCTTCTCTCTCTCTTTGCATTTCAGACTAAAATAAAAGCCACTTCACTTCAGAGGTGCCTTAAATGAAATCGGTGTATTTGACAAACGATTGAACCGTTTGTGACACACTTTATAGATAACCCAGTGAATTCAAGGTGTCACCTTTTGTGGGCTATTGATTGCAACTAGCTGATATCCGTCTTTTCAAGTACGGAATAATCTACTGTCATTGCAAAAATGATGGCCATCTTACAGAGAAGGTTAATCAGATACAGGAGAAATCATATCTAATCTCCGACAAATTGCAAGTCACTCCAGGATCGATCGCCGTTCCCCATGTAACACAAGCCACAGGTAATTGTGCAAACGTAACGCCATGCAGTTTGCCGTGCAGCCCATGTACCCGGTGGCCAACAGTGTTTTGCCCCTTGCAACAGTTTAGCCTGCTGCGATGGCCGATTTATGGCGCTTTTAAATATGTTTTGAATGGTAATGATCATAAATAAAAAATTTTCAGAGAGAAGCAGAGCAGCTATAATGTGATCTGCAGGCATTCAAAGTGCAAAATTATAAACTGACTGGCACAGTCTTTGCATTTTTAAGGTACATTATGTGCTTTTAGGTCTTCCCTATCCGAGTTCTGTGTCTGTTATCTACACCCTCCTCATCAGGACCAAGATCTTAGGAATTAGCTGGCATGCAAGAATAAATCCCAAATTAAGAGTCATTAGGAGCAGATGTCTCTTGAGCTGTCAGGCTTACAGAATAGCACGAAAATCACTAGCTGGACTTCCCAGCTTCCCAGTGAGCGACCCACAGCTTAACCACCCTTAACGTCACCCAGATCAAGGCCTGCATGTGTCACGAATGTCTTGGGATAAGTCAGTCTGGGCGTACAGGTCATTTCTCAAGCAGCCCAAGCCACATTCAGCTTCCCGAGTACCCGGTGTGAAGGCAGTGTGTCACCATTCGTATCGGTAAGGGGAACTGGATGGGAGCACCTACTGACACCTCGGAAAATAGGAGAAGTTTTTACTATTACGTTAAGAAATTGGGCAAATTTAAGATTATTCTACTTCATGCCCAATGTGTTTTAACTTGGTTAAAATAAACCTTTGCACTAAACTGCTATATCAATGTATCTACCCAGAGTTAGTAAAACCCACACACATGCTGCAATACCGGTACCTGTATAAATACCATTTTCTACAATAATGCAGTTTGCAGGACGACACAATACCTCTTGATTCTCAACAGGAATACAACTATTTCTCAGTAATACGCAACACCTTACTACTATAATCAGACTGTACTTGCTATGGAGCCATGCACACACACAGATGTAGAGGATGTCACGGTATCATTCTGCTATATATCTACGTATAACCTAAAGTAAACTTATTTTCATTATTATATGCATGTGCGGCTGTGTATGTTCAGGGATGTCCCTAACTCACTTCAGGCACTACCTTCTTTACGTTGGGATTTTGGCCATCATGTGCTGCAGTAAAAAATACAGACCCACATCTGCCCTTAAGCTGTATTATAAAACCAGCCAAAGGGAAGCTCCTCCTTTTGCTTTCATTCGGTCAAGAGTGAAGGCCTATTGCAGTCACTTTTGTATTTGGTTTTAGGGATTTTCAGCCTTGCTTTTCCTGAGAATTTCCATTTGCTGCAGAATAAGAGCAGCACTGGATCTAAGATTTTACTTCCGTGACATGAAGCTAAAGATTCTTGCTGCAATTAAAAAGAAACTCAGAACAGGCTGCAATTTTTGGCATGCTTTGCAAACTTCATTGCCTGGTCCTTGTAGGACCTGTCTTACAGACTGGAGAGACTTTACAAAAGCCAGCACTTAGAAACATAACTTAGGTATCAGAACTAACAGTTATATTTGAAACTACGAGCGCTATGCTGCACATCAGCAGAATATACTGAATATTTCTGTTGCTAACTTGGTTTGGCCAATGCCTCCTGAGGGATTATCCTGCACAGATGGGGAAAGCTCTTACGTCCACAAAAGAAGAAGAGAGTTTTGTCCTTGCTAAATCATTTTCATCGATTTCCTCCGTGACTTTCTTGGTTATGGATGCAGAGAACTGAGACCTACTGACTATAGAATATATGGTCATTATTAGATGAAAAAAGCACCAGGGATGATTCCAAAGCCAAACTTCTGCCATTTAGTAGTTTTACCGCTTCTCACCCCTACTTTTAAAATACAAAGCCATTCCAGTTCAGCACGTTCTCTGCTGCTTCTAGATGCCTTAACCCTCAGGTTCGGTGGGTCTGTGCTGTTGAGCTCTAATGAGCGATCAGGAATTACTCCCTTACTCTGCCTTTCCTCATTTCTAAAGGACAATTCCTTTTTGTCCTTCCTCCCTCCAACACTTGGCAGATCTCAAAAAAACCAATTCTTGACAGAAAGTGGGCTATCAAGATTCACTAATTTCACTAAGTACCAAATGTATTTGTTTATTAAACAGTTTGACTCTCCATTGGAGCACAAAACTCAACATAAAAACCCCAAGAACAACATAGAGAGTGGCCCACTGGAACTCATGGCTATCAGTCAATAGGAAAAATGACCACCTCCACTTTCACCACGGAGCGCCTATCTCCTGCTGGTATTACGATGGCTTATCTGCTGGGTGGGTCGCTGTATCCATCCCGTGCATGCTTTCAACCAAAGTATTTCTCTAAAGTGGCATCTGCTCCTGCTATTTTATAATTAGAGTATAATTAGTAGAAGTTCTCGCAAATAGCTCCCATAGAGAAATGACTCTACCGCGCAAAAGAAAGATCTAAAATTCCCAAGCTATTTACAATCTACACTAAAAAGAAATCTGGGCATTTCTCTGTTGCCTCAGGAAATGATATCTAGACAACAAGACATAATTAAGAAGTTGTCATGCATTGGGCAGGACGAGGCATGGCAATCTGCAGGCAGGTAGGACAATTAATCATGCAAATAACTTTAAAAAGTTTATTTTCAGTTTCAAAAAAATCTTGTCAGGTCAGCTCGAAAGCTCAACCTCAAATAAAAAAGTCAAACTTTTTAATAAACTAAAAACCTAGAAAAAAATATTGCTGTTACAGGTAATATGCAATTTTCTTCTATTTAAAATTATTTTAAAACAAAATGGAAGCAACTGTTTAAATAAAATGTTATTTCAAATAGAAAATGGATGCCTCTCGTTAATGCTAACACTGAATTCTTATTCAAGTTGTGCATATAAATAACAGAAAAGTTTAAGCCTATTCAGGCCAACTTGCGGAAAATACATATTATCAAGAAGTCCCTGCAAGTTTAAGTCAAACGAAGAAAGCACGGTAGCACTTGTACAAACTCGGCTACGAACCCGAGGAATTTACACATACCCGAAGCACTGAGTCGGGGCACGGGGAGACGGGAGGAGGCGGGGGGCGGCTTAGCTCTCCAGCCGTGCTCACAGAGAGGCACAGCCAGGTCTGCGGGCAGCGTGACGGGCTTGGGGGGAGCGGCTGGAAAGTGCCCAGCGGGAAAGGGCCTGGGGGGTTGGTCAACAGCGGCTGAAGATGAGCCAGCAGCGTGCCCAGGTGGCCAAGAAGGCCAACGGCATCCTGGCTTGTGTCAGCAATAGCGTGGCCAGCAGGACCAGGGCAGGGATCGTCCCCCTGTGCTCGGCCCTGACGAGGCCGCACCTCGAGTGCTGGGTTCAGCTCTGGGCCCCTCACTCCAAGACAGACACTGAGGGGCTGGAGCGTGTCCAGAGAAGGGCAACGGAGCTGGGGAACGATCTAGAACACAAGTCCTGTGAGGAGCGGCTGAGGGAACTGGGGATGTTTAGTCTGGAGAAAAGGAGGCTGAGGGGAGACCTTCTCGCTCTCTGCAACTCCCTGAAAGGAGGTTGTAGAGAGATGGGGGTCCATCTCTTCTCCCTAGTAACAGATGACAGAACAAGAGGAAATGGCCTCAAGTTGCGCCAGGGGAGGTTCAGATTGGACATTCGTAAAAATTTCTTCCCCGAAAGGGTTGTTGGGCATTGGAACAGGCTGCCCAGGGAGGTGGTGGAGTCCCCATCCCTGGAGGTATTCAAAAGACATCTAGATGTGGTGCTAAGGGATATGATTTAGTGGGGGACTTGGTAATGCTGGGTTAATGGTTGGACCCGATGATCTTGGAGGTCTCTTCCAACCAGAACAATTCTATGGTTCCTGCCAGGGGCTGGCACAGCAGGCCAGCCCCCCCGTCAGACACTAGTTTGAATATTTAGACTTTGAGTCACAACCGAACATGAACAATTAAGCCTAACAGAATTCCATCGAAAAGAGAATTAGATAAGCAAAAGAGGAGGAAGAGCACAGAGCGAAGAGCAAGGCTGCTCTGTGGGGTGAAGGCCAGCATGGGCACAGACCTTGGAGTGAGGGAATAAAACGAGCTCTCCTCTTTACTTTCTGCCTGACCTTGAGCAAGTCATTAGAAGTCTCTGCTGCCTTATTTGCCCAGCCTATAAGGTGGAAATCAGACCTTCATTATAAACTGTTTTGTCTTACACCACTGTGCACAGCAGATATTTTTATTTAACTTTTTCTTGAAACCCCGCTGAGACTTCCACGCTACCCCAGGCAAGACTGAAGCCCAAACACCTATTTCTGAACAGAACAAGCGACAGTAAGAACAGAATCAACAAAACAAACCTTTAAAAAAAATTTCCTGGGCCACAAAGGTCTAATTTGTTTCCTGGTGAAGGCGAGATGGCCTCTCAATGTCCTGCACTCTCTTGCAAGGAAGTGACTTGTTTCTCCATGTTCCAATTAATTAGTGACACATCGAGGAGACAAACCCTTCTTCCGAGGGACGTGCTACTGTTTTGCTCTCTCGTTGGTTAAGCCCCGGTGCTGATGTTATGGGAAGGGGCAGGATGGAGGCAGGATCACATGTGAAATGAAAATAACAACCTGCAAGACCATCCCGTCATTATAACTGGCTCAAAATCCCCAGCTCCTACTCTACTGAATAAATATTCAACACAGAGCATCATTAAAAAGTGTCCCTGACATTTCTCCCGTTACGTGGCATTTTACTTCAAATTACCCACAAGTGTTTCTTATGCAAATAATTTCAAAACAAGAATCGAGATCCAACTTGCGAAGATACACACAGAGAAGAGGAGGAACAAGCAGCGTGTCAGCGCTACCATCTCTCCTTTCAGCCTGGCTGCAGCGACGGGCGAGTTTGGCCCCGAGCACACAGCTTTGCTAGTCACAGCCTACAACATTTCTCCCAGACACTTCCACTCGTGGCTCTCTGCTGCAGAGAATGATGTTCATCGTCAACCGTTTAGTTACCAGGACTAACAGATTCAGGCTTGGATTTTTACAGAGACTTTCTACTGTGCACTTAGACACGAAAGGAACTGAAATTTTCACTGGTGAAATACTGCTGACTTTCTAAATAAACTCCAACAAGGATTATTATTGAGATACATTCGCAATGAAGCTAGAAGAAAACATTGTACTAAAGCCTACAACTTGATCACTAGGTTCTTCACAATACACTTACAAACTTCAAACATAATGAAAGCAAAATTCATATTCCAAATGTCTATGTGACAGAGAAAACCAACCCAAGCCATGGCAAGTCAATTCAGTGACAAAACTTCCTTGTTTTTCAGAGTCAACCTGCTTTTGAGTCACGAACATTCGTGTTCATGTCGTATTCCCAAATGACTGGCTTGAGCACTGTGATACAGTACACCTAGAACTTAACCTATTCCGCTGGTGCCTAATAAATTCTCTCTGCCATCATGATTTTGGGATTAAGACAAGAGACTCTAGTCTCCATATTACCTTTGATGGGATTGCTCATAATCTTACTTAAGTTGCATTAGAAGAGGGGAAAATCAGATCCCGGGAGGCCCTAATATTGCAAGCACCCCCTCATCATCGTTCAGCAGCGCTTTAGTTACTCTCTGATGTGTCAAAACCCATCACTCCTAGTCCTTATCCATGTGCCACTTGGCTATTATTATCTGATAAGCAACTTTGAGTAACCTGTTTGCAATCCGGCTAGGCTCAGGGAGAAAAAGTCACAACAGCTCAAACCCTCAGAAGTCTGGTTCTGCTAAGCTGCTTCCAAAAATGCTTCTGAGAAAATATACAAAAGGACTGATATTTCCCCAAGTACTGTCCCAGATTCTTTTCTTCAACACTCTTACACTCTGTCCTCCTACGACAGAAAATGTGCTCTCTAAACACTTCCTCCGTATCTTTGATGTTAAAAACACAGCCTTCAGGCCAGTCTGTTCTTAGTCACTGTTTTCAAGGCTATAAAGTTCTTCTCCTAAGAGAGTCATTATCACTTTCCCCCTTTATTCTCCCACACTGCTTGCTTCATCTTGACCCGAAACAGAGACCGGCAGTCACTTCTCAATGCATGTCATGTTTAGATCATTATCTCCCCTACCCCTAACTGCACAGTCAGACTGAATTACTTTGGTGTGGAGAGAAGTGGCTCCAGGGAGACCTGCTCCCATCTTCCACAACAGGACTGTACGCAACAGTGACCTCAGTTTTCTCTGTTATATTGTTTTCTCTTAGAGTATGGCCCTAATTTACCCAAGATTTGTGGGATTCCCATGAAACTCATGTCTGGAACTTCATCCCACTGCATGCTTTGGAAAAGGACAAACCATATCTTCCTTTGGGATGAAGATCAAACTCTTAATGTTGGTAGACTTGCAATGCAAGATCTTCCTGAGCATAGAGGAGACATGGGATTACATCCCACAGCAGTACAACTGTCTCGTTTCGTTTTCTAGAAACCAAAATAGTTCCATGAAACTAAAAGCTTGAGGAGACAGATCTTCCACTGCCAGAAATTCCTGGTAACTCCACTAAGACACACAAAGCTGCAGGAACGGAGATATGGCCCCTTATATCCAAGCCCAGTTGGACTCCTTTGTTCTTAAGCAGCCCATACGTGTGCAGAGGCAGCAGCGTGAAGTGTTACCCCAGAGCCACCGACACAGGAGAGGTCCATCGGCTCAGCTACCCCCAACTGACTGACTCTCCTGAGCACACTTCTGGCTTGCTCTGCGCGGTGCTGCTGCCTCCTTACCGGGGTTGTACCACGCTGGCTCGTCCTACAGACCTCAGGTTTTCTTACTTCTCATAGTAGCTCTTCTCCAAGGGCTAAATTAATCCTCTGCAACCAACAGCAAGGGGAAATGGGTAGAAAATGTTCAGTCAAACACATTCCCTTTCCTATGAATTTGTAACTGTCCCCAGTGGGACAGTAATTTCCAGTTAACAAGCTCTGCCTAGTCTTCTTTAGTTATGAAATTAACTATTGGATAAAATAGTTTGTTGCTTATGTTTTCTACGCAATCGCATACATAAAACCACACACACATATTTATTTTGATTAAAATATCTATGGTTTCATTTTCACTACGTTGGGTTTTCATTTGTATTCAAAAATTGAAAAATATTTTAACCTTTCTGAAATGGATCATGTTAAAATAAATTGAAGCAAGTTGATGAAAAGTGTTAATTAACCTGCTTTCGTCTCATTAAGAGTCTGTGTTTAACCTATAGGTCATCTCCTCTTTCAGCTGATGTATGGATTTGATCTTCAATGATGAGCTAAACAACCCAATCTAATATTGATGATTGAGAACCCCTGAACCTCTTGCTTTTTTGGGAGAGGACGAAAAAATTCCTAAAATGAAAGCACTGAGCTTTTTAAAGAATTATTCTAAACCTTTTTTTATAGCAGGAGAGGTTGCAGTAATGCTGACCCTGCAATACACTGTGGGTTTAAGATAAAAATACAGAACAAAAATATGATTTCCCCCCTCCCCTACAGGGTATACAGACATAGTGGTTGAACTTTTCTAAAAGAAGTATTTTTTTCCCCACATTTGTGCTGAATCAGATATATTTATAAGCATCACCCACTTGTTCTTGTCTTGATTTCCTTATTTATCTGTGCAGTTATCAGTTTTAAGACCCCTGATGTGCCTGAAGGTTGGCTGGAGGCTGGAAGGACACAGAGGAGGAAGAAGAAGGTGGTGGGGAGGGAAGAGGGGGGAAGAATCTGCTGCATTTACCATTATCCAGAGCAAATATTTCACACCGACTGGCGCTCTACATCAGAAGCAGATAGGCAGAGCACCTGGAGAAGCTGCTCCGTAAGAGTCAATATATTTGTATTCCTGCTTTTAAAAATATAACTCTAATAATGCTAGAGGTAAGTCCAAAATTGGCAAGAGAGATAGGCTGGAGATCTATGCTTTTTAATATCAAGCTCTTCACCAAGACGACTTTTATCATGTTAATGGCTAAATCACACTGATTGTAAAACAGCCAAAATGAGGCAATTAGTAAGGCCTGTGACAGCCACAAAAAATGAAACGCACAAAGTTTTCAGTGCAAGCCAGATGGATATCTTCAATATATTTCTTATTGTCTGCTTGTGGTAATATGTTCAATTAAACTGAATCAGTACTACAGAAGACCCTTTGAATTGCCTGAAAAAAATTAATTGTCTGCTGCAAATTTAATGAAGCTTAACAGTTGTATTATGTTTACAAGTTTTATTTGTTATGATCAGTAAGTGTTTACAAGAGCCCCCCCCCCCCCCCAACTTACTTCATTCAACTAGTCCTACGAGCAAACCATTGGCATTTGACAGCTTATTTCATTTACATGTTTCTTTGCCATTTTCTGTTTTGTCCTTAGCAGCTGACCTAATTTTTTTCTCTCCCAAATCAGAAACTGACAGCTCTTGCAGTGCTGTTCATTCATGAGTTGTGAGTTCCATCTCACTCAACAGTTTGACCACAAACTTGTAGTACAACATGTCCCCAAAGGGGCCGGTGGAAATAGCCAGCGATGGGCTGGTTCCTCTGACGCTTGCTATGATCCTCATCGATGTTCGAGCAAGGTCACCGACCTTCCCCAGCACAACGCAGCCAATAGTCCACGGCTGTCGCGTTCGACAAGTTCACACGAAGTAAATCAAAAGCAAAAGGCACGTCTGAGCACACCCGAGGAGCGGTGGCTTTGGGGAAGGCTCGACAGCAGATGAGGCATCTGCTTCTCATTTTGCCACTTCTGTAATCGCAGAATAATTACAACCTTTTTGCTTCAATTAACTGTCAGAAAAATGGAAATGCTGACACGATGCACAGCTATTCCATCTTCCCTGGGGTGCTTTGGGGCTGACCTGATTTTCTGATGACCTCAGGTTCTCACCTGAACAGGGCTGGGAGAAAAACCAGATGTTTATCAGATTCAGGTGTAACGCGCAGAGGACATGCGCCTGCCAGCTCTGAAACACAAAGGTGAGCTCCTTACAGCCGCAGGCGGCCATGTAGGATAGGCATCGTGTAATAACCTTGACTGTGGTTTGCAGTCAGAAATAAACACATCAGTTGCTTGAAACGATAAAATACTTGATTAAACCTTGCGTTTGAAGTGCCATATGGAGAAGAGCTCCTTAAAAGCAGCAAGGACCCCAAGGTATCTACTGGATACCAGCTCCATCACCAGCTGCGACTTGAAGTTTTTCCTCCCAGGGTTTGTTACAGAGATCCAGCAAAGTGCAGCCTGAAGCGCTGGGGCTACCACGATTGAGGGGAGGGAGGAGCAGACGTGGCCAATGCACAGCACTCGCACTTATAATTGTGCCTTTCATGCAGCGCTTTGGGTCATAATTTTACTTAAACCTAGCAAAAGACCCTTAATTGTGTCCTAGAAATAATTGGTGTCGGTGGAAATAGTCCAATTAGAGCTGAATATACTCCTTTACAATTTTACAGCCAAAGATTATTGCTTTCACTGCCAGTTGTTAAAATCAAGCATTTGCTACTGGTTGCGAGTTAGAAGTCAAGAAAGATTTTCAAACTTAGAAATAAGTTTTATTTCCTAAACATGACAAGACAGCAACACGTTCTCATGAATAAATCAGTGCGTATGTATCTCTATGGCTCTCTCTAATACTTTTTTGCCTATAAATCCCTGATTTAGAGATTCTGGAGAGCAACAGCGTGTACTCTAAATCGACTTTTTCTCCCTGATTTTTTTTTAAAACAATGTATTAAGCCTGATAAGGAATATTCATTTATGTCTGGACTACATATAAAACCCCTGTCTGGCCACTACTAAAAAAACCCCTTAACAATAATAAAACTTCTTTTGACTTTTTAAGAGTTCTGAGTCTTTGGTAAGCGTAGAAAATAATCTTGGCTTTGATACCAGCCCAACACACACCTCGTGTGCAACCCAGCATAATTATAAAAAGCCCATAAAATATGGACAGCCCTAAAGTGCTGCTCTGGGATTATTACTTTAAACTCTGCCTCTCTTTTTTGAATTATATTTTGTGCTTTCAACACCAGGTGTCATTTAACCAGGTCCTTTCTTAAAGACTGAGGCATAACCAACATGAATTTAAATTAGATTGAATTGAACTGTGAGGAAAGAAAAATAAAGACCTTGCATGACCTTAAGCACTGCTGAATCAAGAGAGACCTCAGAAAGAGTGATGGAGGGGCTATTCGTGTTTCAAAATGACTAACCACTAAACCCACGACATATGGACGGATGGTATGGAAAATGCCTGCAATAGCTTTCTGGGACAACTTTCCATATGAGCAGAGAAGCAGCAATGTATCTGACGGGGGAAAAGTCCGGGAGGTATAGAGAGGGTTTCTGGTAATGTGCATAGTGCTTAAATGGGTCAATAGATTTAAGTATCTGCTGCATTCTTCCCTTGGTTAATGTAAAAAACCCCAGCATCTTAATGTATGGCTTATTCTCCTTCTTGGGAAAAAGTTAAACCTCCACCCCAAGGAACTGATATCCCAGTTACTCCGCAGTAGTCAAGGCACAGTTGAAAACAGCTGGTAAAATTCATAGCACTACAGTTATTTGTACTCATTGATTAAAAAAACCAAAACAAGGACCCTCACGAAAATACACACACTCCTTGCTGAAAGATTAGCGCTTCGTACAGCTGCAAAGTAAAACCATTACCCGGTTCCTCTGCAGCCCGATCTGCACAGAGCACACCCTAACAAGGAGAGAGCCTTTGTTAGTGCCCCCAGCGCCTCTGCAGAGGTAGGCAGATGTATTTCAGAACAGCTATACGTATTTTTGACTAAGAGAAAATCAGGTTTATTAAACACCACCTTTTTTATTGATGGAGTCAGTAACGGCACTATTCAAGGACTAGCTCGGCTGCACGCGGGTCCAGTGTCTGCTGATCCCAGCAGTGCCAACGGCCACAGCGTTGGATTTAGGGCTGCCCTGAAGCCAGAGCAGATGCTGAGGAACGGAGTCAGCAATACCAGCTCTGTTACGCAGAATCAGTGTCCGTGATGATGGAAGTAAATTATTTGTAAGTATAAAACAAGAGAGAAACAGACACATACACCATCCTAATGGTGGAAATAATTTTGTAAGGACCACACCACTGTGATCTAAAGCTTGTAGGATAACACTCTGGATATTCACTCTGGATTCAGTTTATCTGTGAATATCCAACAAAAAAACCCTGAAGTGTGATAATGTGTAAACATTTCCAAAAGAATAAAATAATGCTCTGAAAACCCATGAGGGATCATTCAGACACTATGATTTTCTATATGAGTTTGATCTCTCTGTTTTCTGAGTTTTATTTTTTAGACTACTATAATGTAAAAATGGGATTAAAGTAAAAGTCTGCCTGGACCTTTAAGTTTATAAACAAATAATACAATTTAAAAAAAAAAAAAAAAATCAAACTGAAGGCATTATACCAAGTTGTCTTTAATGCAGTTTGGGGGGGTTATAATGAGGTCTTCAAAGGTAAAAAGAACTACAAGTGACTGAAACTCCACTCCTGTGCAATTCGACAGCGGGGTTTCACGATGAGCGCTGCTGGAGCACGCGCGTGTGCGCCCAGCCTCTGCGCCGTTCAGCTTCCGAAGGCTGATGGGTGCGGAGGCGTCCCAGCCACCGCAGCCCAACCGAAGAGCATTACGCACAAATAGAAAAGGAGGCGGAAGCAATTCCGTTTGATTGCATGTGTGCTCGTTAGCACGTACCAGCTTACTGTCTTATGTGGAAATTAAGCCACAAATGACTTGAAGAAACCCCGCACCATGCATTATCAGCCACGTTCAAAACAAAACTTCTGAAACGTGCAATAGCGGACAGATGGTCAGTCATTAGAGAGCGAGGTCTCTCCACTGGCGCGTACCTGTGGAGCTGGAGAACTAAACGCTTGTCACTTCTTTATGGGCAGCATAATATTCATAATCTCTGAAGATGAAAAAATGGTTATTCCTTACCTACTAAGACAATCCATAGCGGTATAAATCCACTCTAGCCCCACGGATACGAGGCAAGTGCAACACATTTTCCAAAGAACATAGTTCAATACTGACCAAGTGATGGTGAAACGGAGACCACCACGGATGGCAAGATGGGCCAGGAAGGCCATCGCATCCCACCAACGCTGTTTCTACAGAGCGCGAGGGCTGCGTCCACGCTGGTCAGCACAGCGCTGCCTCTGAACTATGAGCCCAGCTATTTTAAAGGACTAGAATAACACAGTAAAAATTGCAAGTTTAAAGGCAATAACATTTGAAGTCTCTGAAAAGTTACTCGATAATAGACCAGAATTTACAGTATTTAATCAATCGTTTCAATTTTAAATGCAATACACCAATTCAACGGTCACACAAAGGAATAGGCTTGGAATGGAAAATATGCAATTTTATAAAAAATAATTTGGATCACTATGCTGGACAAAATCAAGACTATCAGTCTATTCAGGCGTGAGGAAAAAATAACCTACTGACATTCTCTTTGCATTCTTTTTCTGCTAAAGTGCTATGAATACCAGCTAACAAAAGTTCTCTCGCTTTTACTGCCTTGAGCCCTCCCATGACAGTCCAAACGAGACGAGCTAACGGCAGTAGGAAAATGTTAAAGGTGCATCATAATGAAACAGGCAAATAAAGTCATCGGAACTTGCCCTTGTCAGAGATGCAACACTGTGACCGGAATTGCTGTACTTCCCGACGAGAACAGAAAGGCGCAGACTCTACCAAGCATTCACATACTCCCTCTGTCCATTAAACCCCAGAGATAAGGGGACTGGAAAGGACTGGATCATCCTGGTCTGCAATTGAAGGCAAACGGATAATAAATGGTACGAAAAGCCGCTTCTGGCAGGCTGGAGGGCTCTGAAACCCGAGAGCATCTCCACCACGCCGCAAAGTGGGGCCGGCAGTCCCTGCCGCCGCTCCTTCGTGGCCGGTTCCATGCCCGCAGCCCCGGCACAGCAGCAGCAGCTCCGCTCACATCTGCCACCGCTCGCCTGCCGGAGCGCGGCACGTCGCTGCCACCTACTCGGCACTTACAAAGGACCGCACCACGACGGTACGGGCTGCGGAGTCAAGCTGAATGATTAGCTTTATAGCTAGATTTATACATAAACTCATATAAAAATACATATTTATATAGCTAGATAGACTGATAGCACAGAACACAGCCAAAAGGAAAGCAGATGTTTGAGAAGCAGCCACACGCGTCTACGGTGGGTGCCACGATCCGTTCACCTCCAACGTCACAAAAGCAACGCTGGCCACAGGCTCATCAAGATATTTAGTGTGTCTGCTGGGAAACAAGCTGCATGACAAGGATTTTCTCATCCTGTGAAAGAAAGGGTGGTGATACGCTATTATCATCTGCATTCCTGTCATCAGCTTGGTTTTGCTGCTCCTTCCACACCTAATGCTGCCAGAGAAACTTCGCTTGGGCCTTAGTGGTTGCGCAGGCTGGGACGTTAGCACCTCCTCGCACCGCCTATATTCAGAGCTTTTATTGCAACATCTTGAAATTAGTTTCCTATTTCAGAGCTGCTGCTATATTAGCCAATTTATATCACTGCGTTAAATACAAATAAACTCATATTGTACAGTCTACGCCTCTTTATACTATTTGTCATTTAATCCCCTGGTACTGAAAAAGCGTAGAGTCTTTCTGTGTGTTGGAAGACCTGAACATTTAGCCTCAAGTACAGGAAAAAATGGAAGAAGAAAGATGGCAAATTAATATTTATATACTACACATAAACACATGCCATGTTTTACATAGCTCTGAACACTGTCTGTGGGATTCTTCTCTATCCTTACAAATTCACTCCCGCTTTTTAATTTAAAGGTCAAACCGTACAGGCAAGTTTGAAAGATTTCAGGTCTCGGAGGCCAGAGCGGTTCTCATTTAGCACCAACCAACAGAACAAACCCCAACCACAATCTCGCTGGTTCGGAAAACCACCGAGGTTCACCAGTTCTGACAACAGCATGTTAATACACAGCCCTATGGGCACCCGTCAGAATTTCAGATTTTTTAAGCTGTCTACTCATGCATAATATGAATATTTATTCATCCCTCTCTGGTTGTTTGCCAGAGATATATTTTAAGCTCCTTGGTTCTGGTGTAACAGATAGTCTCCTCCTCCTCCTCCCATCCTTGCCTACACTGTCTTTGACACTGTCGGCATCTCTCCCTGAGAGAGCAAGAAAATTAGAAAAAAAAAAAAAGAGAACCTGCAATATTAATGGAAGAACAGAGGAAGGTTAGAAAAAATGTCTTTTGACCTTCACAGTTTTTTACTCAATGACACACGATGAGTTAGAAAAGAATATAAGCATATCTTAAGGTCAAAAAACTCATCAGCTGATAAATTAGTCTTTTCGTACACCACAAAACCGAGTTAAAATAAGGTGTTCGGTCATATATCCGTCAAAACTTGCCGGTGTTTTACTTAGGGCAGAGAAACTCAAGCATTTCAGTATAAAATACAGTATTTTACACAGTTCATTTGGAGTTGAGACTAGTTTCTGCTCTTTTATACTTTTTATGGGATAGACTTTGAAATTGCATTTCTCAGTTTGCTGTTAATATCCACATCTTGGGCTTAAGAGTTTATTCTCTGCTTCATGCACATGTGTCGCTCCCATTAATGCTAATGGAATCGAGTTAAAACGGAGCACTGAGGGAGAAAAAAGTACTTGCTAATCCTTTATAACCTTACTGCAAAGAAAAGTGATTTGTAAACCATGTGAACCCAAAGATCACGTACAATAGCTGCTGACTGTCGTGCTCAGAGTTAGGGGCTATTCCGTGGGTACTGCGAGGAAGAAAGGATAAGCCATGAATTACAGAAGCGTGACTCTTCAATAACAGAAACGAAACACAGTCCAGTGATTGGTTTTTTTGCCCTGGTACAAGCGGTCTCTGAACTGCAGACCCCGACTCAACCCCCCTGGTGCCTTCCAGCACGCCAAAAACCAGGATGACCTCAGCTGTGCCCAGCCTGGAGACGAGAAGCCGGTGCCTCCTGCCGCGAGCACGTGCCACACTCCTGCCGTCCCCGTGGAGCCCGGGCAAGGACGTTTGGGCTGTGCGTACTGTTTTGCTCTCCAGTTTTGCTCTGGGGCAGACAGTAGCTGATTGACCCCTTTAATAATAGACAAGGTCGGGGTTTTTTTACGTTCGTTTTCCCTGAGCATTGCTTTCTTAGCTATTTGCTGTGGGTGCCTCCTTAGGACAACACAGATTAAGAAAAGGCAGAGTCAGCTCATACACAGAGCTAGTGCTGATCTTCACTTGTCGCTATTTTTGTTTGCAGGGACGGACGTGGGCACGGCCAAATGCCACACAAGCTGTTCAAATTGCCGCCAAACCTGAAGAACTCTTGGTGTCAATATGCTACAGCATTCCTTTAGCAATAAAGACCCGTAGAAGATACGGAGGAGTAACACAGCCCTCCGCCCTGGGGCTGCACCGGCAGCCCTTGGCGTAAGGGAAGCCGAAGGGCCAAGTGCCAGGGAGCACAACCCCGGGAACATCCCGCCTGACTCCGGGTACCTCCCCGGACAGCTGTGGCAGAGGCAAACATTGCTGCCGAACCACTGTCACCGGCACTCTGGAACCGCAACGGGGGCTCCCCAGCTTCCTCAGCACTTGCCCGATCCTGACGTTAACATGCTGAAAGGGGCTCTGACTGTAACAACCACGGATTAAAACTTGCATTGAAACATTTTAAAGTATTCCCTATATACCATAAAAATAATTGATGGGGAGAGCCTCTAACCAAATACTATCCATCAGTGTCAATATATGGGAGAATTAAAACTGACAGCATTAGAGCTTTGTGATTGATTTATTGCTTCGTAATCAATCTTTCCTGATTTGTTATCCAATATAGGTTTTTCCCCAAATAAGAAGGAGAAGGAGAGTGATTATAAGTGTAATAATCTATACATTCATTACCTATAATAATTCATCAGACATCGGACTACTCATAAGCAGGCCAAAAATTAATTTAAGACATTTGTCAGTGTCTCGCATTGTTTATCAAATTATTACTTAAATATTTTTGTCAAATGTTACAGCTTTTGCTTTTGAAAGAAATATTTGACAGAAAAATTCTGAACCCACATGAATAAACACTTGGAATTCCTGAAATGCAGAAATTCAGCCCTGGATAAGAAATAATGAAATTGAATCAGAGTTTGGGCATCTTTTAAAAAATTCTGACATTGAATTGCAAGGGTGAAACTCTTGCATCATTCTGCAACACGACAAGATGGGTTAAAGAGTTCAGAAGGTTTTTGAAAAGATAATAGAAGTTTGGGAATAACAAGAATAAATGAAGTTGAACTAGATAAGACATGTTTTTACAGGGCACCACCTGATCTCAGCATGCCGAGGGCCCCATTTCTCCACAGGTATGCCGTGGCTTCACGCACGTCCTTTGCAAAACTGAATCTTAGGACATGGGTGGCTGCAGCGACAGCAACTATTTCTCAAGCATGATTACTGGCCATTGCTAGAAACAAGTCGTACAACGATACGGACCAGGGATCCGGCTTTGCGTTACAATTCCCCTATCACTTGCAGTGTAATTTTAAACTATGTGTGAAAACAAATGCCTTAACGTGCTGTAAGCCCCATCATTCAGTGCGACCACAGACACCTCCTTGCTGTGAACGTTGTCTCCGACCCATGAGGCTCAGCAGGTTTCTGAGACGCAAAAGACGCTTGAACCCCCCTGGGGCTCCACTTGCATCAAAGGGGAAAGGTGCAGCGTGTGTGGGGCTACTTCGGACGCTCTCAGACGCCAAGACGGAGTATCGGTCATAGGCAATAAAAACTGCAATTACCTTTCACAACCAGACTGCCCGTGCTGCTTGCTGTCCCGAAGTGGTTTGTTGCCACGCAGGTGTAACTTCCCGCGTCGGACTTGGTGACGTTCACAATCCGGAGGCTCCCATTGTCCAGAACAGTGATTCTGGAAAGACAGCAGAGACGAAAGTTATATATTTTTTAAGTTAACATAAAACTCTTTTGAGTCTGCGTTAATTATTAATGGTTTGAACAACAGACAGTCCGTTGCCCGTTACAGAGGGAGTTTAGCTGACAGAACTCTCTCAGGACGCAATTCATAAATACTGAATGCATCATTTACATGAGTTTTCCGTGTCTTTACTTGAGGGCAACTTTAATTTACACACCGGCAGCCTGTGTAGGTTTTACACGCGTCTGTACTTTGATATTCAGCACTCACCATGACAACCCTTGCAACATGTGGTACACAGGCTACATCTAAAAATCTCCACGCTCGCTGCTTAACAATGTAAAAGCTTCTGCCGAACAGATGCAATGAAGCAGGTGTTTCATTGCTGCTTTTTTTCAAGAAGGCTGATGGCTTTTCAGCAAGGGTACCACGCTGCCAAGCTTCTCCTCTGCGCTCTCCACCTCTCTGCCGGCAGTATAACTCAACCCGTGGGGCTTAACTGCAGCTGCGCTTGCAGGTTAAAAAAAAAAATTATCCTATTTCTTTCCCATCCCCTCCTCATATACGTGCTCTCCGTCAAAGCAGTGCTGTTATCTGCAGCACTACATGTCTCTCGGATGGCGGGAGGCAGGCAGGGACAGCACCTTAATTCCTGGGGTGATCCCCGCACCTCCTCTTGCCCAAGGGCTGCCCTTCAGGCTTGCCTGGTTCTCACCATTAGCTTTGTCTCCTGTTCCATTTTCTTCTGCTCTGCTCTAAGTCAATGAGAACAGAAAACCTGATCCTGCCCAGTAAATCCCATTGAAACGTGGATGCCTTGTGCCCTGTGGAGGCATAATCTATGGAAGCTCCAGAAAAACCTCTCCCCCAGCCTAATGTCACCTCTTTTAGCAAAATACTTGGTTGTCTGCTCAGTATCGTGTCTTGCAGCAATCTTTCTCCCCTTCAGCCACTTTCAGACCTGCACTGAAAATCTTGTATTAATTCCTGCCTTCTCCTGCTCAATTATTTCCCAATTTGCCTAATTTGAAAGAAAATGAAAAAGCCTTCCTGCCTCCTTAACGTCAATCAAGCTCGGTGCAACTGGATTGAGAAATTAGGAGGAAAGGATCTTAGCCACCGACACTTACACCATTACAGAAGCGCTCGGATGGCCCTTCCCACCCGAGAAGGCTTTAAGAAACAGAACTCACGAATCGGCACACACCTTTTCTTGCAGCCATGGGACAACCCCAAGGCAGCTGAATAAAGTACCAGCGTGAGACAAGGCACGAGCACAAGCGCAAAGCACGTCCGTCCACGCCAGCCGTGGGGCTCGCCAGGCTCCTGCCAGCTGCAGCCACTGGGCTGAGCACGGTCTCCAGTGAGACTCAGGAGACATCATCTCACCGAAGGGAGCCGGTGCGGGAGCCTTTTGTCATGCCACGCTCTCTTGACGGGTATACATGGGCTACTCAGTCCACATGCACAGAGCTGCTTTGAAAAACGTGACAGTTTGAGTGTCCTTACAGGAACGGTACTGAGTGAGGAGGAGGAAGGCGGTGCAAGATGCTCTGACAGCAGCCACCAAACCTCCGTCCCGGCTAGCCTCTCCCTGACCTCTCTTGCAGCAGCACAGCAATGTGCAGGCCAGCTGGCAGAGACCAGGGACAGAGGTTATATTTCACACATCAATAGCAGCGATATTAATAGGAGTTTCTCAACCGGCTTATAGGTCTTCAAATTGTTGCAGTCAGTAACATTCACTACTGTAATTTATTTTTGCAGGGGTCCAGTGCCATGTATTTGCTTCTGTAGCAGTTGCTCCAGCTCAATAATTGGAAGAGAGTAGTATATAGCTACTTGTCTCTTATCTTCACTACTATGTTGGCACAAATCAATGCACGTATTACATTAAATGTGCACTGGAGCACAGGACTTGCCACACTGGCCTCCAGTGCAGGAGCCCGGGCAGCGGCAGCACCAGGAGCTCCCAAGGAATTATTTACTGCTGTTATCAATTTCAGGTCTGTGGAAACAACGGTGCCTTTCTGAGAGCTGAAGGTGCCCTTGGCATGCATTAAAATTCAAATCAATATAAACGACAGAACAAGCTCAGCAATATGCTCCAGCTCAAGGACCACCCTGCTCCGGCACTGCCCCTGCCAGGCTCTGCACTCTCTCTCTCAGCACTTCTGCCATCCCAAGAAAGCCAGAAAAAAGTGATGGTTTAGACTGTTTCTGTACAGTAGAGATTTTATTTTTATTCATTTATATTTTATTTTTAGCCTCATGGTTGAAACCTATTTACTGGATAATCTCTTCCATAGATTATTTTAACTGTATCTGTTGATGAAACCAGCTTTAATTTCAAATTCTAATGCCTCTTCTGTCTCTATCTTTCTCATGCTATCGGCTTCCTTCTAAGTTGTCTTTATTCCCTGGGTAAAATTAGTTTGTAGTTAAGGCGGACCGGATTGCTCTAGAGACAACCTTTGGAGGAGGACAGTCAACCCACCGTTGGCTCTGGCACAGCTCAGGGAGCTCGCGCTGTCTTTATTTCCTTCCCTCTCGAAGCTGGAAGCCCCGGCGGGCTGGCCGCACAGTTTGGGCACATGGGCATCCTTTAACCCTGGTAACGTGCTGCAAAGAGTTCAGGCGGGACTTGCACCGAGTTCTCCAAACCCCTTCCCCGGAGAGTCTCTGGGCCCGTTTAATTCTCATCTGGTAACTAAGTAATTCCCTGCGCGCTCCTGTAAATGACCAGCATTAAAACTGACAAATAATTGTGCAAGTTAACTGCATTTTTTTTAAAGAAATCAGACCATTAAAGCCTTACTGTGACTCATTGATTAGGAGGCCTTATGGTTATGCGGCTCTTTTTGCTGAAGCTGCTTTTCTACACTGAATGTTTTGTCTTCTAATTTGAATCCAATGTGTTAAAAGTTAACAAGTAATTATTTTAACGCTTTGAAATTTGTTACAGTTAGTTGAGAAAGTAGGAAGGACTTTCACTGATTTTGCTAATTCACAAATTTTCTTTGCAGACATATCTGCATTAAAGGAGAGGAGAGGCTCATTTCGGGCCACTGAGGGCTCTCGAACTGCTAATTGGCTCGAAAGCAAACATCCCTTCATCAACCGCTTTTAGCAGCTTGGTTGAAAAAGTTCTTTCAAGACACAAAGTTCAAATTAAACGGAGCACTGTTCGGTACGCTTTCTTCCTCTTCTGAAACACACCCCCAGAATGTTTTCTAATAAGATGCCTAGGAAGACATAAAAATAACCCATGTTTCCGATAAACGTGTATTACTTCAGAAGAGAGCGCTGGTTGCTGAGCACGCACCTCTTTAATCCACTAGAGACTAAAAAAATGAGCTATTGACTTGCTACTGAATGCTTTGGGTTCCCCGATGCTACTAACCACAACGGTGGTAACAACAACTAAAAATGTAAATCTCTTCTTGTACAGGTTAATGCAACTGCTCTACTGATAACCTGGCTCTTAGTCACTGCTAATATCACAATAATCAAAGAAGACAAAAATATCCACTTGGAACAAAAGCCGGAGATGGATGGAAGAGGTGGGGCAGATCTGGAGCAGCATGAGGAAAAATAGCAGTGCATAATCATTTTGGTCTGATCTATTAGTGCTTGTTTTTCAGCTCATGATACATCTGCCATATCTGTTAAGTCGCCTATGAGCAGGTTTTGTTACCTCCAACCCCGAATCGAGCACAACAGATCTGATTCATGTAGCTCACCACAGCATTCCCCACTGCTGGGCAGCACTCCCAGGAGCAGATAAATATTTCTCAGTCGGTAACATATGCATTTAGAGATAGAAAGCGTCCTGTTGAGATCAGTAAGAGTTTTATCACCGACTTTGTGAAAATGAGATCAAGCCCTTATTTGGAATACAAACGATGACTGAAAACTGCAAACCCCCCAGAGCACATCATAAAACTGAGTAGCGGTAATTACCTCCAGCCCAGCTCCAAGGAAATCTGACCTTTGGGTGTCTGACTGCATCACTTGCACCTACCAAAGCATGCCTATGACCTGCTGCTCAGGTTTGACCTCACGCTTTGACAGAATGTTTGCTTAAAAATCCCAGACTTACAGTACACGCTGTAACATCTTGCTCTGCTGTTTAATTAAAAGAAAATCTATGCGGGTCCAGGAACCAAATACATCAGCACTGCAGAGCCAGGGGTTGTTCAGCCTCACCTGCATCTCGCAGTCGCCCGGTGAAAGCCTTGGCGGGGATGAGGAGCAGGTCCACGCGCCAACCTTTTCATTGCGAATTATTTTCTAACTCACAAAGCACACCCATCACCGACAGAAGATCTGCACCAGACAGATGATACCGCAGGCACCCCTCAATATATTCTTCTCAGCTTGCCCTCTATTTTTCTGTTCAGCAGACGGAAACATGTGGAATATGAATAGACTACAAAGGCAGCGCACATGGCAGGCTGCGCGTGCGACGGGAGCGGTTATCTCCCCGAGGGACGCAGCACGCAGGCGGGCAGCACAGCTACCGCACTGCAGATTACAGCTCCAGTGTTTCTTTGGAGCAAAGTGCTCATAATTATAAAGTGACTTTTTTTTTTTTTCCTCTCAAATGGTTTTACTAGCACTGCTGCAATGAAATAAGGTATGTTGTTTCTTATCTGGTAATTTTAGCATTTTAATTTATGAAATACAAGCGTAACTCCACTTGGTTTCACTGTTGATTAAACACACGCATCCGAAATATTTCATGCTTAGCCAAGTGAATATTTTAATTTTTTTTTTCCCCAGGAAACAATGCTTAGGATGTCCGATCCTTTTTCTATTACGGGGAGAAAAGATGTCTTAGAGCAAGCATTTAAATGAATGTCAGTTGGAAGAAACACACACTGGGTGCAATTTGAGATAAAACTACCATTGATCCCTTCATGTACAGCCTTTGTGGCAGTGGTTGACGTGGCTATTGAAAAGAGACTGTGGTGCCAGAGTTCTTCTAAGAGATAATCCGTCTTCTGAGAGAGGATTTAGGTTAAATGTACCTGTGAAAAACAGTGTATTTCAGCCGACATGATGAATGGCCTATTGTCCATCCTGCGGGGCCTTGCTTGGCCTGGGGGGGGTGGAAGCAGAGGAAGAAAGCAAAAGCACCAGGCAGACCAGACTGCAAGCTCCGCGCTGTGTTTGCTCAGCCTTTTCCCACAGTTGATAGGCAGGAATATCTAGAGCAATTTTTAGCCTAACAGCAACTTTGCTTCATGCCACAACTCTACTGCAAATGTAAATGATTCCGGGCAATTGCATTATTTATCAAATTATTTCTATTTCTATCGCATGTCTTTGTAGCAGTTTATTACCTTTTTAATAACGCTTCCCATGCAATGAGGCAGAGACTGGGATTATTAAAATGATCTCATAAAAGCAGTATTGGCCATTAGGCTATTTCAGGAAAACATAGTGGAATTTAGAAATACTCACAGGTTTGGCTGAGAGGGAGGATTTACTGCTCAGAGCACAGCCCTCCCCGAAATCAGGCACACCGCTCAGGAGTGCCTGCTCGTCACGTGAAGAATGGGCTGGTTCGGAGCACGGTCTGCAGCTAATAATTCCTGTGGCCCTGGGATGCTGTCTCTGTGTGTGACTACAACCTTTACATTGCGTAAATAAATAACGGTAAGGTGAGAGCTTTCTGCTTCATAACATGAATCCCCATTAAAGGACACGCTGAGGTCAAAGCTAACTTCTCGGGGCTCCACTTAACACCCTCGACGGTCCCTGGTGCGCAGGGAGGAGAGGGCGAGGGGAGAGCCCTGATCCTAACCCCCACCCAGCGCCTTGTTACGCCGTCTGAGACTTCCCATCCTACATCGACACCGGCCAAAACCGCTCAGCGTCCCCCTGTAAGCAGACGGGGTTTTCCAGGCTTGGGCTTTACCCACGTCCTGCTACCCCAGATGTTTCTGAAAATGGGTGTGAAACGGACGGTGTCCGCACAGCCACCAGTGCGGGACATGCGCGCCTCCTGAGGGCTGTGGTCAGGACAGCAACACGAGCAAGGATGGGACAAGCTGGGTCCATGTCTAACGGCCATTAGGGTAAGTCCAAGTGAAATGCAGGACGACACTGTCTGTGGGATCAGCATTACGGTGGTTGCCATTTGATCATCCATCTAAACTCACAACCGATGTGGACGGTCACACTGTGTAGGCAGTCTTCTACGCATCTGTAACTTCTTGTCCAGGACCTGTTAGTTTTGATTTAGATAACTACCTACAGCTGCTTCGGCACTTATTTGTCTATAACTACTTGTCTTTTCATGGTTCACAGAAAAGCCTGAGCTAATTCAGAGCCTCAGTCAAAGCCTATTTAATTTAGTGCATGTCTTTCTCCCGGTGAAAGCAGGCATTAGATAAGGCCTTCCTTATCCATGACAACTGGCAGGTCTCTTAACAGCAAACTCCCTATAATTAATTTTCAGGTAAGAACTATATTTGCTCAAAATAAAGTGAGGTAAAATCCTGTTGCATTCAGGAGAATCCTGTTCAGTAGAACATTTCCCACAAGCTTTGCTGGAGATGATACATTTTAAAAGGAGCTAAAGAGCCTGAGGATGAAGCGTTTGAACTCCTGAGGTTGCGTGTGGCACAACTACACAGGGCTGCTGGGGTCTCTGTCGTGGGAGTGCTTCTTGATCTCCAAAATATATGTATTTTGTCCAAGGAAAAACACTGGCTGGAGAAGGCACAGAGGAACATCACCTCTGCACCATTTTCACTAGTACATCTGAGTCACGAAGGACACCAGGAGGTTTACTGCTAAATTACGGCAACTGTGACTTGGGTATACATCTATGGCACACAGAATTTGGGTTCATTTGGCATTTTCTGTATTCTGGGACTACAACAGGAAAGCACAAAAAATTAAAACTAATCTTTTGGAAGGTCTTCCTATGGAATAGCTGCTCTTACCTTGCTGCATCGAAAAATACGGAGAACCACACTTTTTTTCCTTACTTAATTCTCGATATTGGTCTCCGAGAAAATACCAAGAACACTTCTTCCAGGGATGTGAACTGTTGTGTGCAAACGGGTTTTCATTTTAGGCTTTTCATTTACAGGCTTGCTAAGTATGAAGAATTAAAGGTGAGGAGAGTATAAATTGCAATTCTTTCAGATTATAAATATTATATTATTCTAGAGAGAGAGAAAAAAATAGAACATATTTTGCTCAGATAAATGTTTTTAGAGAAAATAGTAGGGGCCCCTTTGGCAACATCAAACAACATAACTCCACCAAATTCAGTATCATCTTAAACCAGTCATGGATCTGGCATCCTAAGTTCTCCCACAATTTTCTTTTTCAACAAATTGTTTATCTGCAGTGACGAAGCAGTCCAAATAAATAATACTGCATCCAGCCTATATTAATATCTACAAACACAAAAGCTGTGTTTTGTCATCATCCTCCCTTTTGTCCGTAAATATTTAAGACAAGTCTGGAAGTGACAAAACCTCGTCCTGAAGGAGCAGGGCGGTGGGAGGGAAAGAAGGGAGCATTTACAGCTATTAGAGACTTCATGTAAATTGTTTGAAGATGCCTACAGTCATAATTCAAATATAAAAATATCCCTAGGTTATCTAAGAAGAACAGTTCTCTACAAAATATCTTTCTTAAGGGATGCTGATAATGGGAAAAAACAAATGAAAACCAAACACTGCTAGGGACCCTGAAGGAAGCGAGTAGGCTGTGGTGAATTTCAAATAACAGAAACCTGTTGCCTTCTCCCCCTTACCGCTCTTTTTTCACCACACACAAAATTAAAATAAATACAGTAAGAAAGACCATGTCATGAAAATAAATATTTGAGGAAGCAGATTGAGTAAAGCAAAGGAAAGCTCGTTTTTACAGCTATCATTCCTGAGACATGAGGCAATGATAATATGAGCTATATGGGAAGATTTTGCAAGTCTAGAAGGGTCCAATGGTGCAAAGAGACAATTTTCCATTGATTTTGGTGGGAAATGAAGACCATTCCCCATGGGAAACTGCCCTTTTGACAAAGCTCTTCAACTTTGCAGTTTATTTTTACAGATGAAGTTGGCTGTTTGCCATGAACCGTAAAGCCGCAACGGCACGGTGAAGGACGGGGATGCTCCGCACCCGCACCAGCAGCCCCGGGACTTCTCCCCCGGAGAGGCTCTTGCTGGTGGCGGTGGAGGGGCAAAGCACACTCACAAACCACCCCATGGAAGGCCAAACCATCCCTTTATGCACAATCACCCACCCAGAGACACGCTGCTCCCCACGGGGTATTCTTCTTGTACTCGGAAGTGAAGTGAACCTTGCGTAGAAAGCAGCAGATGCTGTGAAGCCACTACTGCTTTCAGCCTACCTAATGTTCGATGAAATACTTGCTATGCTCATTCTTCCAGGGCAGCGGCTATAGCCAGAGGCACGGAGCTTAAGTGACTTCTCCCAGTCTATGAAGAGGGACAGCAGAAATTCGAGGAATCAAATTTGGAAGTGCAGCCTCCAGCCACCTTCGCCAACTCCTTCCCCGACGAGGACAAGCCACCACCCTCTACCTACAGCAAACGCTTCGGAGGTTTGGAGAACATGAGCATTACAGGGAACTCCACTGAAGCTCATAAAAATTATTCTTTTATGAGAAGAAAAATCCATGCAAGATTTTCTGTGCATCAGCTGCTGACACAAACCATTTCTGGAAGGATGCGTGAGATTAGAGCAGAAGTGGTAAATGCATTCTCAGCTTATTTGTTCCAGCTGATACCACCCGAACAGAAGCCCAAAGGCATAGTCTTTCAAATATAACACATCTTTTCCTCTAGTTTCAACAGAAAATGCCCACAGTACAAAGATAAATTACCCACTCCACTTGTAATTGACATTAACATAGATTTGCAAGATCCAAAGACATATTTACAGCACTTAAAAATGATGTTTAAATAATCATCAAAAATATCACCAAGTCTGGTAGGTTGTCTAAAAAGTTCGTTAGGAATCCTTTTTCCCCTGTAGACATAAAATTATTTCCTTGGATTTTAACCAGGCGTTTCTTAAAGTGTGGCCCTAACTGTAAAATCATTACCTTCTTGCTCTTAATCATGAAGATATCCAAGAGAAGAAATGTTTAATAATAATTTTTTCCTTCAAAATGCTACAGACTTACTAAAATCATGATTACTACCTTCTTCAATTGGAGGACAAGTATGAACCACACATCAATTTCAAATTGCATTTAGAAGACTAATTACAGGCATTTATTTTTGAAAGCGTTGGCTGCAGCGTGTGCTCACAATGGAGAGAAACCTGCCTTGCTGCTGGGAGCCAGATCCTGCCGCCTCCGACACAACAGCACTGCGGGGAGGAACTCGCTCTTTCCTGGAGCGTCTTTACAGAGAGGGAGAAATAATTTGTAGCCGTAGGCACGGTACCTAGAGATGAATTTAATAATCATAAAGACGAGACACCTCCAGCAAGAAAAGCAGCAGCTGTTTAACAGCACGCAGCGAGTGCCAGTGTTTCCGTTAAGGATGTGTAAACACGGGACACGTCTTACTGTGCTCTGGAGGTCTGATGCCTCTGAGATGGGGCTCTCTGGATGCTTCGTCCTCTGCTTTTGCCCGCCTCTGCCAGCAGGGCTCTACTTTTAAAATTAACACACACGCCCCAAGGTAAAATCCCGTTGACTTCTCTAGATACCTTGGGTCACAGCAGCACCGTGAGCTTGGTCAAACCACGGCTGGGCTGCGGTCGCAAGCTCGTTCCAGCAGCAGCAGTGGAGCAATGATGTCCTACGTGCGTGTCCCTGAATACTACAGTAACACCACGCTGGAAGTAATCTGCTGGGAAAATAGGAACAGATTGCTGATGCTACAGGAGACTGTGTCAAGGTGTGAGAGAGAGTCTCATTTCTGGAACATCCGCTGAAATGTGGCGCAGGTTGGGATTACGTTCATCGGCACCTCAGGTATGCTCGACAACATAGGAAATAATTTCCTAGCCCTACAGGAGCAGATAAATGAATGTGCAAATTTTAGGGATCAGCCTAATTACTTTACGCATACAAAATAAACCAGCACTGAATCTGGATTCTAAATAAATCTCTACCCCTTCTCAGGTAACCTTTTGCTGGAAACATTTGCTCAAGAGCAGAAGGAAAAAACAATGCAAGAATGAACTGGAGTCACCAACTTACTATCAACACTGAAGAAATGTTCAACCATCAGAAAGCTGCTAAAGCAGAACAGATGGGCAGCTAAGCTGTGTGGAGAGACTACTTATAGGGTTATGCGTACAAGCATGCAATAGAGAGCTCAAACTACAAAAGCAACGGGATTTATTATCTTTGCCAGATACACAGAAGGGAAGGGAAGGGAAGGGAAGGGAAGGGAAGGGAAGGGAAGGGAAGGGAAGGGAAGGGAAGGGAAGGGAAGGGAAGGGAAGGGAAGGGAAGGGAAGGGAAGGGAAGGGAAGGGAAGGGAAGGGAAGGGAAGGGAAGGGAAGGGAAGGGAAGGGAAGGGAAGGGAAGGGAAGGGAAGGGAAGGGAAGGGAAGGGAAGGGAAGGGAAGGGAAGGGAAGGGAAGGGAAGGGAAGGGAAGGGAAGGAAGGGAAGGGAAGGGAAGGGAAGGGAAGGGAAGGGAAGGGAAGGGAAGGGAAGGGAAGGGAAGGGAAGGGAAGGGAAGGGAAGGGAAGGGAAGGGAAGGGAAGGGAAGGGAAGGGAAGGGAAGGGAAGGGAAGGGAAGGGAAGGAAGGGAAGGGAAGGAAGGGAAGGGAAGGGAAGGGAAGGGAAGGGAAGGGAAGGGAAGGGAAGGGAAGGGAAGGGAAGGGAAGGGAAGGGAAGGGAAGGGAAGGGGGTCCATGGAACTATCCTTAAGAAGCAAGGAAAAGTTAGTGACCTGCTCCTAAAGAGAACTATGGCAGAACTGACTGGTTTTCACCAAAGGATTTCAGATACCCCACATCGGTCGTTTTCAGTGTCAGCACACACTAAACTACAAGTGCTTAGTGTTGAGTTGACAGACCCACAGCCGCAACGAGCTTATGTTAAAACATACTGTGATCTTCCAGAACAACACAGAGCTAAAACCAGCTTCTGCTGGGAACCAAACAGCCCCTGCGCAGGAGGCCATCGAGCCCAGGACGACTGCTTTCCAAGCCCTCTGACCACCGAATCAAGTGATTTCCTGGTTCCTTTTAGTTCTCTCTTTGCAGAAAATTGGTTAAAGTAAGTTGACACACCAGTTATTTCAGATGTTCCAAGGAAGTAGAGCCATCTTCTGCCATTGTCTTTGAAAACTAAGATGAATGCTGCGTTGTCGATTCAAGCTTCAAAAAGCTATTTGCAGGGTGTCATTTTTCATTTTGCCTAGGCAGGATGTAATGAAAACCCGACAAGTTATTGATGGTTTGGTTACCTGTCTGCCTTAAAGAAATTGCACAGGTGCTTTATTTAAAAAAAAAAAGACAGTCAACACAATTAATGCAAAACAATGATAGGAAGCATCCTTTGAGGGTTTATATTCTGCTGAAGTGTCACTAGACTGTGTGTCCAAAAGCCACTGCTGGCAATTCATCTCTCAAGTAATCAGTAATAAAAATATTACCATGGTTTGTACCCTGGCACCAGACTGGGAAAGATGTGCTGTCTGTCCTATTGCCATTTTCTTTCTGGCTGTTTAAAGTAATTAACCACTAATTAGGAAGTTTGAGGCAACAAAAAATTGGAATTTATACAACTTTTTAAACTCAAGACACGCTGAAAGAGTAAGAGAAAAGCCTTTCTTTTCTTGTCTGATTTCACAATTTTTCCTTCTCAAAATGACATCGCATCAAAATGAATATGTTAAAATTCCTGTTATAAAAATAATACCGAACTGAGGGGTCTGTAAATCAACAACCCTTGTGAGGAGGTCCTTAGGATGTGAACTGTCGAGAAAACCATGGCTAACGTCTTCCAGAGAGAAAAGTCTTTCTGAGCAGTTTTGAAGTGCCAAAGACAACGAAAAAATTAAGTGAGAGCTTTCTGCTTTTCCCTGGCCACAATCACTCCAGCTCCTGGGAGGAGAGACTGCTGCTGTGGGCTTTACCCTGTGACTCCTCCGACTTCGTGCCAGCCTGGGCACTGAGGACAGGACGGAGAGGCTCGGCTTTCCCCCGGGCAGGACTTCAGAAATTCTTAAATTTCTTCACCGAAAGGGTTGTCGGGCATTGGAACAGGCTGCCCAGGGAGGTGGTGGAGTCCCCATCCCTGGAGGGATTCAAAAGACGTTTAGATGAGGCCCTAAGGGATACGATTTAGTGGGGGACTTGGTAATGCTGGGTTAATGGTTGGACCCTATGATCTTGGAGGTCTCTTCCAACCAGAACAATTCTATGATTCTATGATTCTATGATTCTATGATTCCTCTCCAAAGCAGCTGGCAGCGTCTGTGTCGGGCGGCGTTCTTCTTTACGAACAAATTAACATTCACTGCCCACACTAATAAGCCTGCAGGCACAGCTGTGTGTTAACATATCCGAGAGGCTTTTCAGCTACAGCTGCCTGGTGTCCTACAGCCCCAAGCACGGGGTTCCCGATCTTCCCGGCGTGCCCCGAGCAGCAGACCGCATCTCCTTCTGACGAGGCCGGGATTTCAGGGCGGCTCTGTCTGGGTTTTTGTTCGCGGACGGGTACAAAGCCCTGAGTCCTCATCAGACTCCCCCTGCTCCTTCCCAGTCTCAAGTCCTCATCTTTTCAGAAGTTACCAGGGCACCAGGACTTTCAAAACTGAACTTACCCTTCGAGATCGTCTCTGACTCTGGGCTATGGTGGAGAGCAGCAATGAAATACTGGGAAAAATCTGGACCTAAACTACTTAAATCCTGCAGCACATAAGCCAGTTTTGAAAACGAATTGTGGAAGTGCAGTTCTCTCTCCTGAACGTTATTAGACAAGGTCCCAGTTAGCCGGCCACTCCACACTTCCAAATGCTGCTGTGACTGAACTCACTGGGTAAATGTCACTATATGCTGCTTTTCTGTGCTTTTATTGGTTTTCAGCTAAAAAAAAAAAAAAAAATCTTCCTGCTTTAAGCAGTATGGCTTTGTGCGTGTAAGAGTGTGCTCATATATCACAAAGCTTGTCAAGACTGCAAGATAATGGGACCAACTGGGAAAATTTCCATGAAGATAGTGAGCGTGCCTGGAGTATGTAGGTCAGATCCTGCTCTAACAAAGTGCACTATGAGGGTCCCTCTATACAGAAACTTGTTTAATTAAGATAACAGATGTTGCTATTATACAAGTCATAGTGAGTGGCTGTTTAATTGGACACTTTCATATTCTTTGCTACCAGCACAGAACATCATTTGTTTTTTATGAATTTCTTTCCTTACAATTAAACTGTATAAACAATGCATGCACTGTATATACACAGAAAAGATACAGCTCTAATGATGTAAGGGCTTTACATGAACAAGAATGGGAAAAGAGCAATTTGTTTGGGGGCTTAAAAGTACAATTATTTTTCTGTCCTGGACTAAGTACACGTCTGGTGGCAGGGTAAATGTGACTTCCAATAGCTTCAGGAGAACATTAGGAATGAAGACCATCGTGTACGTATTTTAAACATTAATTATTTCAAGGGAATACACATTAGATTTTGACGCGTGCAAGCTCTTACCAAGGGCATGAGATAGCTGAGGACGCTGCCAGCCCCGCTCCCCTCCTCGCAGCGATGCCCCGAGGCACCCCAGAGCAGGGCTCTCCAACACGGGGCAGCCGCTAGGGCCAGCACTAGCCCACACCTAAATGCTTCACCCCGCTGCTGTACCACGGCCTGTCCCCCTGCTTTGGCTAATCAACGCATCGGCGGGCGGCTGGTAACAAACCACAAGACTGGCAGAAATATAGTATTTCCCTAAATAAAAGCTATCTTGGTTCTCCCGCACACAGTCTACAGCTGGGGAGCGAAGGCGAGCGAGCGCGGAGGAAGCCATGGCAGACCAAGAGACTGAACCATGCCACCTCCCTCAGCTGCTCCTGGCCCACACCACGCTACGGCTTCACCGCTGGGAAATGACCGCATGTCTCTCTGCCAGACTGATACCTAAACCAAAGCACTCCGTGAGAAGTAAATAAATGTAACTATTACCGTTACGGCGTGTAAATTAAAAGTTATTTCCTTAAGTCCAAAACAAGCACCTGAGGAAAGAGGAAAGACCTGCAGGAAAAGTGATGCAAATCTCGCCTTACAAAGCAGTGCCGAACAACCCCTTCCACCGCCTCTCCAGCAAAATCATTCCACGCCAACAGCAAAAGATACCCCTTGACCAATTCCACGAGAAATGTTCTTAAGATACCCTGACAAAATGGCCTCCGGTGGTAAGTTATTAAAGGACAGTTCAATCTGTGCAGCGGAGTGACAAAACGCCCCAGTTTGTGGATGCAGGTCACAGGGCCAGTCTCAGCTCTAACGTCGAAGCCCAGTGCTCCCGCAGCCGAGCCCTCGGACACTGCGCACCTACGTGACACCACCTGCAGATTTGTTGGGCTGCAACGTTGTTTTTTCATGGGCTATGGAAAACTGTATGAAAATTAAGGGAGATTTACTTGTTTTAAAATGAACCATTTTAAATTAACTGCGGAATTAACTGGTTTAAATTATTTTTAAAATGCTTCCTGATCTACAGTTCAAAGAGAATTGCAGTTCCGTCGCAGGACATTCCTCCAACAGCTTGGAGCGTGGGAGCAGCTGTGACAGAGGCTTATTTTAATTTCAGCTGGCAGCGCTCTGCATAGCTCCAGGATTTGTCTCTAATCACACCCAGCCCGATTCTCCCTCCTGCACCCAGGAAATCTGAATGAACGAGCCAGTGCCTACAGTGACTTCTGATTTCCACCACTGCGAGGATGAACCGCTCGCACTTGCAACCGAGCGCAGCTCTCGGTGGGAGCCGCGCCGTAATTATGAGGAAATTGAAAGGTTTCTGTGATAAGATCACCTGAAAATAAAGGTTTTAAAGCACTAGTCTCAGTAACAAATTTATCTAATGTTATTGCATTAGATGTAGTTGAATTATTATGAGAGGATTAACAAAATCCTGCAAGAACAATCTGACTGCCGTGACTTCTCCTCCTCCTCCTCCTCCTCCCACCAATGAATACTATATACAAGGTAATGCCAGGAAATAATTGTCACAAATGGGAAATACTGCGGACTGGAGGATGCTTGGCTTTAGGAGTTCAGGAGTTGAAAGGAAAGTCCTCCATTAAGAACTTGCTTTCATTCGGTTCAGTGTTATACAGGGGCCATCCATTAATGGAAGTTTTCCCAAACTTGTGGGTAACTATGGATTTCTGGTTTATATTGGTAAATCTCACGTAAAATTACCCTCTACCTCTGTAACTCCCACTGATACCTAGGAATGATTGATTTGGTTTCTGAGACAGCTCTGGAGCAAAGTATAGGCACAGTTCAAATCATCTGTCTTTTGCATGGTGTAACAATTGCAGAAGACCATGTTTCTGTATATAATGCCTGCATGATGCCTATATCCTATGTATACGTTGCCATAGATGCTATGTATTATATCCAAAAACTCACTTGACATTGACTACGTTATTTCATAAAATCAGGGGGGTGAAGACGTAAGATTATAAGACCAAAGTGCCACTGAGATTTAAATAAAACCCCATTAAGTCCTGGCTCTACAGCCTGTGCACTCCTCACTCGAGGAGTTTTTCCCTGGTTTCGAACGCCAGCCCTCCCCGGGCAGCTGGGCAGTAACACTCTCCAGCTCGAGCTCACAGGCATCACGTCTGAGTCACGCTGATGTAGCTGGGACACGAGAAAAGAGAACCTATGTAATGGGATCCCAGCTCTCCAAAATCTCTTTTCTCCTATTGCTGAGTCAGAATAAAGAGATCAGAGGTTAGACATATCTAGAAATATGAATATAGGAGAACCAAATGGTAAGTGAAAAACATTCTGAACTCAACTCAAATCTTTCTCTCTGATGAACGATCTGACATGTCCCGAAGACACACTGCAGTTCTGCAATGACCAGAGGACACCATTTCCACCTTGAGCTCCCAGTGCTTGTTGGCTTCTGGAACGACTCCCTGCCAGCTGGCTCAAACTTCCAGGTTGCATGCGTAAGAGTGTACATTGAAAGGGTGAAACGACTTCTGCCCGAGGATTGTGCTGGGACAAGTGGGTCCTGAACGCCACTTGTACCCTACTGTCTCTCTGACGATGCAGCCTGCACAGCTTTATGGTGACCATTCCTACCTAAAAGGTATCCCCTGCTCCCGAGCGAGGGTTTCCCAGAGGGTAGGTGGTTTTTAGTCCTGTCTCCTGTCCCAATGGCGTGGAATGTGGGAGAGACTGTGGCAGGCAGCAGACTCACCGGCTCTTACTCTATCAGTGGCCCTACGAGGCCGATTCGTACAGAGAGGCATTAATAGGACTGAAGACCTTTCCCACAGAGTGTAACAGCCGTTCTGCGCTGAAATGTGAAGGGAAGATCAAGGACAGAAAATGATCTCTGTATCTTTACCCACATAGAAATAGCTTTTGTTTCCAAGCAGCGCTTACAATATATCTATATCTGTGCTATAGCTGTTTCTATATAAAATTTACCTTCTGGAGTCAGGCTACTAACAGTATTTTGACTCAGTTAGGCCTCCAAGGCAGGATTTCCATTATTATGGAGATGAACTGCCTTTAATGACCGCAATAATGTAATTGCACCCCAGGGCAGAATTTCTAATAACACAGTTGCACAGTTCTCAGCCACCAGTAAGAGATACCTTCAGGGCAGGTTATTCATTAGGGGTGCAGTACACGGTACCTCAGCCTCCAAAGAATATGAAACCTAAAACAATAAAGCTCTTTTTTCCATGGTAGCCTCTGCCCTCTGGGCAAACACTGCACAACGCACTTAGTTCTGCCTCCTGGACAGCAGTAGCCTCCAGAGCGAGAGTCCTGGCAGCAAAATCTGATGCACACTATTTCTGACTCCAGCAAGGAGTCCCTGACATTATACGCCATCTGAAAAGTCACGAGAGCCCCAGGAGAAATGCTCGAGCGATTGCCACAGTAGCTGTCAGGCTGTACATCAGAATTCAAAGCAAGGACTGACACATTAACGTTGCTGTTAACTCCACCCGGTATTGGAAGGACCATCTATATTGATTAACCTTCACAAGATCAAGTTCAGTTTGGAGAAGCATCCAGATGTTCAGATGCCTCTCTGAAACTCGAAGGACTCTAACATCACTTTAACCAGAGACTTCATTGAAGCTGCTTCTCCCATGCCTGTCTGAAAGTTCTGGTTTCTGCCCTAGAGGAAGAGATTTCAGCAACAGCTTTTCTTGGCATCTTTCTCTCTGTATTTCAACAGATTTTTCAACAGCCAAGAAAGTTCTTGTTTGAAGCCCACACATAAGCGTGGGTGTAGGGAGGTATTAGGGCTGGACTCCAGGCAATGCTACTGTCCTCCAGGACGGCAGGGAGGAGATAATGTTTCAGCAACCAGTGAAACCAGAAATACAGCAATGTTAAGCAGAGGACCAGGCACTTGGCCTCTCCTGCCCCTGTGAAGTCAGACAGTGCTGATGAACAATGCCACGATCATATAAGACGACATAATTTCCTAATTGTGCATTTCACACAGTCTCCAGATACGGACTGCAAGGATGGCGTGGTTAATAAAGGCAATGGCGAGGATTCAACACCTTTGTCCCCACGGGAGACACAACCAACTGCGTATAAGAACTAAATAGGTCCAACTGCCAAGTCAACGGAGCGGTGTTCATTAAGACATTTTGCCAGATAGGCCCCACTGGATGATCTGGCTGGTGGAAAAACCCCTGGGCTGAAGTAGCAGAAAATTTCACACCTGCTTGGGCACATTTCACGTCTGGTTCCCCATGCAGGGCTTGGTGCCCAGGTGGGAGGCTCCCGGTTCTGGTGCGGTGTGCTCGGCAGGAGCAGGAGGAGCACGGCAGCGAGCCTGCCGCTGCCACGAGCACCAACGCCTCAGCCTTGCTGCGGTTTGCATTTGAGCTCAACACTGAGCTGCCCAGAGGACTGGGTTGGACTCACAACCCATCCTCCCAGCCACTGCCTGAAGTCTGCCTGGGCACGGGGACTGTGACCAGCAGACAGCGAGGTATACACTATTTAGCAAGTTTTTATGACTGTACCTGCCTCTTGCCTACGTGCCTCAGGAGGAGGTCGGTGAGGAAAACGCTGTAGGTACAGCCTTACACTACTTACACAGATGTAAGCACCCTTCAGGGCTGCTCTGGTGTGGACTCCCTCACGCCTACCATGGCGCGACTTTAGCTGACAGGGTTTCACTGAGGGGAAATAACAGCATCTCCTTTTCCCAGTTGCCTATTTTCACAAAGCTTTGAAGAAACGTGCTGTTTTTGAGGTGTATCTCTTCCTCTCTTAACCTTTGTGGAGACCAGCTGAAAAATCTACAGCCAGTTCAAATAACCAATTCAAAGGTTATTTGGAAGTAAACGCACAGGCGACCCGAGCTGCCACCTAGCCTTAAGCTACCAGTGCATGAGCCACATTCCCTTGGGAAATCAGGGTCCAGGGGTTTCTGCTGTGTTGCAGCATCCAACTTTTAGGTATGTCTGCAGATGAGAGAGTAGTGCTAAAAAAAAAAAAAATCACTTTGTTTTCGGCATTGCACAGCAGTGACCAAGCAAGAAACACAGTTGCTCACATTTTTTTCCTTTCCTAAACCCTTGCTTAAATAAACTAACGCTTTCTCTCTCAGTCCTAAATTAAAACGAGGACTGTGCCGTGCCCAGGAGAACAGCGTCAGAGAAACCAGCACATTTCAGCTACGGACTGCGCCAGCGAGGCCGGGGAGACGGATGGAAGCTCATGGGGCTGACACTCCAAAATTTCCAGTATTTAATACTTCCCGTCCTTTGCACAGTCTTCACCAGAAGAACAACTTATTTCAGTTTTAAAAATCAATATACCCTGATCTATTATAACTTCGACCTCGCACAGCTTTGTACCCTGGCTGCTAGAGGAAGCTCTGTGTAATTGGTCACCCAACTCTCTTTATCCCAGGAGGTGAAGTCGAACGGCCCATAGACAATAGCTTTGTAACAACCAGGTAACGGAGCTAAATAAGTCAGAAATAGGTTGCTCATTATTTTACTCACCTGACTCTAAATGAACTACAGCTTTTTGCATACTCGTATACATCACCGTAGTCTATATTTCAATGTCTATTACAGGCAGGCAGGTTGGATGGAGCAAGACTAGACTTTCCAAGGTAAAACAACAGCTCTAACAGGTTTAAGCTTTTAAAAATAACAATTTCCTGTAATTTCTGGCTTTTTAACCTTTACTAACAGGACAGGATTTCTCCCATCAATCCAAGCGGCGCATCGTATTTTGGAGGACCGTCAATGACAGCTCTCTGGGTCCCACTCTCAGGCGCCGCACAAGCAGGACAGGTAACACAACTGCACCTCTACACAGTCAACAACAGATCACTGCAAAACCACGCATGCGAACTGGAAGGGTAGGCTCCTACTTCCTACCTACGCTCTCCTTTTGAATTAAAAAAAAAAAAAAAAAAAAGAAAAGAAAAAGACTTGGCTAGTCTGAAAAAGCTGTCTCCAAGTCAGGCGTTAGGATTGCCAAATTAATTACTGACCCCAAATAATTCCTGTTTGCGGGACATTGAGTAATGTACCAGAGCAGTGTAATTTGCAGCGGAGGGTTTTATCTCCTGGGAAATTTTTTGAAAAACAATGGCTATTTAGAGCAATGCAGAGGCAAAATATTTGCTTTTTAGAATGTATCTTTATCAGCTTCTTGGCAGGGATGCTTTAATAGGACACAGAGACTGGGATGAACACAATGGGAATAGAAATCTCACCCCCAGCTCCTTGAGATTGAACACTAGCTGTTTTCACATTTATTTGCAAGTCAATTTTGGGAAGCTATTAATGACAAATTTAGTTTTCATTGCTGAAAGCCCCTGGGTTGGAGCAAGCTAATGAAAGAAATGGTTACTTTAAGACATTACCTCTCATTTTCTCTTAGGATGTCTTTTCCTTTCTTCCAAGAGTAAGTAGGTCTGGGGGAAGCTTTCGGCTTACACTCGATGATGACTTCACCACCCACTTTAACAAGAGTTAACTTCTTCAAGAGTGTTTTGGAAAAGTCTGGACTGACAGCTGAAAGAAAAAAAAACCGAAACAGATCAGAATTCCCTCTGGAAAAACCAACGTCACGCTCTTTTGAACACTACAATATTCCAGGACTGCTTCTCGCCTGCAATTCCTAAATGATCTGACTTCATGAACTATATGCACACATGGATGGGGCCAACAGACACCCAGACGCTTCAGCTCTTTACTTGTTTAGAAATGCACATTCAGCTACAAACCTCAGAAACCAGTAACCTCGGCAGGCAGCAGAAACCTGGTGTCACACACATCTTACTCGTGGCAGCACCCCTAAAAACGATGCCCGCAGGAACTGTATAATGTATTTCCTCTCTTGTGTCTTAACAGCATGATCATCATTTTGTCGAACATTGCTACGTGCAGAGCAACAGCATACAGGAAAATTGTCACAAGCACAGAACCCATACAATTAATCAGAAATGTTAGCGTTTCCAGAAAGGTTAACGTTTTAATGCTTTATATTCACAATTGTTGCATAAACAGGATCTTTTATTTTCATGCTGTAAGGGTGGGAGACCTTGACACGGCCAGGTCCTGAAGACCTAAGTAGGCACCAGGGTACAGGGTATTCTCGAATCATCTTTCTTAGTCCCTCCAAGGCACACTCTTCTGTTTTGTGAAAACCCGTCAGATAGTCATTGAAGCAAACACCAAAGCCCTGCAGACAGTCTGCAGCCTGGCTGTAAGGCAGGCCTGGGAGGGAGGAGGTGGTTTGGCTTCTGATTCCTGCCTCAAAGGACTTTTAATGATTTATTTGATGGGACCCGATGACAGGCGGAGCTTTGAGGCGGCCGCCTCTGGACTGACTCTGGTAGTGAACTCCCCAAAGACGACCAGAAGGTTTTATTTATATCAAAGTAGGACAACTAATTTTTTCAATATTGAAAGCCCTGAGCAAATAGGTGAGGCAGCTTAAGGGTTTTACAAACAACTCTTGCCCTGCTCGCTACGTCTTTGCTGACAGGAGCTTGCTCTCTGACAGATCAGTGGCAGCAACCTCTGCCCAGTCCCCTCTAATTCTCCCCATCCCCTTTGCCAGCTGCGCGCCTGCGCCCCGCGCTCCTGCCCCATCCCCGTGTCCCCCAAGCCTGCAGCATTTTCCTCGCCTTTCTTTCTTGCTGCACTCTGGGAGGTGAGAGTTTAGATCACCGTGCATCACATCTGCTTGATGCTCCATAAAATGATTTAAAGCTCACCTGAAGCAGCTGGGACACAAAACCTGCCGTGCGATATACAAAGCAAATTCATTTTTCTTAGGGCATCTCGTCTGCCTCAATTCTTTTGGATATTATTCCTGTCTCAAACGAGTTGAATAAAACATAATCCTACGCTGATAATGGGATGGGCTTTACGATCGAATAGATCTCATCTTCCACTTTCACGAATCAGAGTTCACTCATCTCTGAGCTGTCTTGTCTTCTACATCTAATCATAGACGGCTGCCTTCATTTTAGCATGGAGGAAAACACGTATGTTATTAAAGACTATAAAAGAGCCATCTGAAAACCAACACTGGCTCTGTAAAACATTTCAAAATTAAAGAAGGCATGCTGAGTACAACTTCCCATCAACGCACTCAGAACCAGATGGATTATTATTTATATCACATTATCACAATTAATACATTATCACTTCTGGAAATAATTTCTCAGATGATTGTCCAAAATTTATGAGCAAAATAGATTTTTGAATAATCCTGTTATTTCCATCTCTGTAGTGAACAGTTTAGACTGGGTTTTTTACAAGTCATTTGTTATTCCCTTCTTGGTCCTACATGAGGTAGAGGAGTTGCACGATATGGGTTTACTCTGTGATGTTCAAAAGGCGGCCATCTGACGTTCAGAAACCCTGGGCTCAGTCCTCAGCACTACCACAGCTTCCCTGTGCCACTTCAGGGGTAATGCACCTAATTTCTTCACACCTTGTTTGTAAGACGAGGATTTTAATTACTTTTTTTTCACTCTAAGCCCACCCGTCTTTTTTTTAATTATTTTTTTAAAAAAACATTTAGCCTGAAAAGGCTTTATGGTATCTTACTGCATCTTACTCTAAGTTTTTACAATGCCCAGCACAACAGGATCCTGGTTTTAGCCGAAGACTCCATGCAATATAATTGGCAACAATAATAGAGAAGAATCACTCTGAGAAAAGCTCTGTAATTTTCCATGTCTCTTTTTCACTTAATTTTGCTGTAAGTCTCACGTGCTATTAGTGGTGTTTAATCATTTCAAGTGCTTTACTTCAGGACCTTTTAAAATAACCATTTTTACACTCAGAAAGATCTGTTTAAAAGCTAACATTTCTCAGTGAGAACTCAGAATATTGACCTCCTTTGAAAACTCTCGTGAAAAGGAAAGCATGCTGTTTTTCTTGAAAAATATGCCAAATTAAATCACAGATCCATAGAAATGAATCCACAGCACACCATTCTGGTGCTTTTCACGCGACACACAGCAGCAAGATTGCATAAGCCGAGTGAGAAGCCAGCCAAACACAAGTTATCGGGCAGGTTTTTAAGAGCAGGCTCTCCAAGGTCTTTGCTTTTTGTGCAGACACGAGGTCGGCCCCTGGGGGCTGGCACTGGAGGTACCCACCAACGCGGGCTGAGCCTCTCTCTCCTGGGAAGATCTGCCTTCCTCCCAAAGGCTCATTTTTACCAGGGTTTTGAATAGACAGGAAAAGCATCAGTGGGTTTATTTCAATTTCTTTCACGCAGTAACACGTCCAATAAATCTTAGCACTGTGAAGTCTAATTTATTGAGACTTATTGTACTTTTCTTGAACAGCAACAATGACAATCTTTCAAATGAATTTTTTTTCTATGCAGGCATCTATCGCTGCTGATAAAAAATGACCGATATTGAAAATGCCATAATCAGAAAAGACCTCATGCTTTGTTCTTCAGGATAAAGCGGGGGATGATGCTATTGAACATTTGCTTTGAAAACAACTAAACTGCTATTTTGTAATCATGAATTCTATTTAACCCTTTGAAACTACCTATCTATGCTGACATATCGGTTCCTAGGCCTGCCACTCATACAGGAGCATCGTTTGCGAGCGAGGCGCGGACTCCAGGACAGCCGAGGCTGGCAGGGACCTCTGCAGATGGTCCCATCAACTACAGCAGGTTGTCTGGAGCTGTGTCCAGTTGGGTGTTGAGTATCTCCAAGGATGGAGATGCCATAACATCTCTGGGCAACCTGTTCTAGTGTTCGAGCACCCTCACAATAAAGAAGCTTTTCCTACGTTCAAATGGCATTTCAGTTTGTGCCTGTTGCCTCTTGTGCTGGCACTGGGCACCACCGAGAAAAGCCCGGCTCTGTAAGCTTTACTCCCTCTCGTCAGGTATTTAACCACCTGGATTCACAGGAGCTTTTCCTCATGTTAACTGGGACAAGCAGAGTAGGTGCACACAAAACGGGGGGCAGCAGGTTTTCTTGGCGAGGGTTTGGGACAGGAGCGTTACGATTGCCCTTTGAATGGTGCAAGCTCTACTCAGACAGGTGGTTTCTCAACATTCCCTCACGAGAGTCAGCCTCTGCAGCCCATGAGCAGGCACGGGCTGTCCAGTACGCTCTGAACCGGAGCAATACTTGAGCTTCTCCACAACACGTTTCTAACCAGCAAAAGGCTGAGTGAGCTAGCCAGTTCTCCATGCTCAGTCACCTGGATGCACATGAGAAGATGGGATGATGTAAAAAAATCTGTCCTCTATCCACTTTCTCAAGTTTTCGTTTCATGCCTTACTTAAAAAGAACAACTTGAGAAAGATCCTCAGTAGCACTTCTGCTTCAGACGCTGAAACTTGGCAAAACCAGCTTGGGTGAAGGCTTTGCTGGTTTTGGAAGGTTTGCAGCATTCAGGAAAGTAAACTTACCTATGACACTCAGTTCTGCACTGGCAAAAATGATGCCGTGTCTGTTTTCCGCTACACACTGGTACATGCCAGCGTCCGACAGGCTGACGTTCGTTATCGTGAGCGAGCCCTGTTCGAGCTGAACTCTGCCCTGTAGGAAACAGTGAAACAAATAAAAAGGTAAATGAGGAGATCCCTCCTTGGAACGTAAACCCAGCAGTTGTTGTGCTATATTTTATACTGAGGTGGACAAAAAAAAGTAGCAGTAACGGGAAGAATTTGCATGCTCCAATCTTTGTCTGCCAGCTAAATTTATGTCAGGTTAGGTACTAAGTGGTAAAACCAATACAGCAGTTGGTAAATGCAATTTAAATTGGAGGACTTTCCCTTGACTTCTCATTGATTTAATACCCAAACCATTTAGATTAATATCCCTTTCAAGTAGATAAACTTGAATCAGAAAAATGCACTTTTGTGCCATGGTGGCATATCACAGCCAATCGTGTTCTTTGAAACAATGGTATTGAGTATATATGGCAATGAAGGTTAGTAAAACTGGTTGCCATCTTAGCTAGCACAGAGAGAAATACTTAAAATCCTCTGCAGTTTACTGAAAACAATACAGATATTAATAATTTAATGATCCTTTACTTCATATCAGCCACTAACGTGATTTAAGCACAAGACCATCTGCTAGTGACCAGCATGAAGCAAGTAAAATTAGTGTGTGGAACAAAAGACCAGGGTATCATTTGTCAGCCTAAGGATATGGAGCTTGTGTTATCAATTTTAATAAGTACAGCAAAGTGTTCCCTCCCTCCCCAGGAGTTTCACCATTTAAAAAAATCGTAATATAAAGAGCTATTGGCTTTCTACTTGGCCGTAGGGAGGAAATTTAATGTTTGTGCAATCTTTATCAGGGTTTGATCAAATCTGGGCTGCCATGTTCTTTCACAGTAAGTGAAGGGAAAAAAATGCCGGCTATCGTGAAACCGATGCTTTGGTGACCTCTTTTAGTTTGTGGTTATAAGGGGGGGGGATCATGGGAGCGAGCGATCCCTCTCCAGTGAGAGGCTGGGCAGACAGGGCCGTGGGAGGGGGTGCGTTTCCCTGGCTCCTGCGCATCCCCCACCTTTAGGCAGCTCTTTGTGTCCCCGGCAATGGCAGGCCACGCTCCTGGTTGCCTGCACAGGGACACAGGTCAGCAGGAGAAATGGGAATTCTGTTGGAGACCAGCAGAAAAACTAAGTTCACCTGAACATCAAAAACAAACAAAAAATGAATTTGGGGCGATCATTTTCTGGCTGCAGACTCCACAGTCCCACGTGGCCACTCCCTCTTCTTCACCAGGCTCTCTCTGCCCTTCGGTTTGTATCATGGATCCGTCATTTCAGAGAGGATCTCTGAGCTGTCGTGTGTCCTACCTGTCACCACCAGCAGCTCTCCTGAAGCCAGGAAGGGGCATTTCCCGCTTCCCCAGCCAGGAGCTCCATGCCATAACAGAGGTGCCCACCAAGCACGGCAAGGACCTGCCCACACAGCGGGGGGATTTCAAAGCACCGCCATCCTTTCTAGTTCTATTCCAAAAGTGATAAAACACAGAGAGATGAGAAAGCTGGCAGCGCGTGAAAGCAGTTGCAGAGCCTGCGACCTCCTCCCCGGCGAAGGGCTGCAGCGGTGCCTACCTGCGGCAGCAGCGGCTCCCCGTCCTTCAGCCAGCGGTACGAGGGCTTCGGTCTCCCGCTCGCTCGGCATTCCCAGACAACGCTCTCCTCTATGGCTGCATGCACGTCGCTGATTTTCTGAAGCCAGTTGGGCTGAGCTGCAATGCAGAAGTAACGAATAAAGCCTCGTGTCTGTAACCAAGAGCGTGCTCTCTAGGTGCAAGCAAATGGACACTTCTTTCTCTATTAGCACATTTAAGAGTTGGATTTAATAACACATTTAATAATTGCTAAAGACTATTTATTCCCCTGCGTCTGGTTCTTCTTTCTGAAGGTGGCATGTGCAAGATCAGAACCCGTTTTCATTTTATTTTTAATAAAAACACTTAATGAAAAAGAGTAGCTTCAGAAATCCTGATCATCGTACAAAACCAAAGCAACAGTTCACGTGCTGCCCCAGTGCAATAAATGGCACTGTTAGACCCCTGGTCCTCCAGAGACATCTTCTTCTTCAGGGTCTATATGACTTGGGCTTCAAAGCTCTAAAATTTAGCATCCAGCTTCAAAGCCTGTAATTTAGAACTGCCTCTGCTTTGAAATTAAGGTTATTCCAGTAACTTAGGCCTGCCTGGTTATAGGCACTACTTCAGGCCCAAATTCTCAGTCTTTCCTTAGATTAGGGCCATATCTACAAGTACTGCCTGAGGAAGATCTTCCACGTGTATGAAAAACCTTTGGACTCAATAATTGTATTAATGACATTGAACAAACCTAGAAAGTCCAAAAGCAGATATCGGAGCTACATTTTGGTAGAATTTGGTGAAAACTGGCACTGGCAGTTCTCAGACACTTATCAAATTCTATTTTTAGTTGTGTTCCACATATTTTTATCAGAGTTGGTTGTTTTGGTGGTTTTGTTTTGCTTTGTGTGTTTTTTTAATACAGCTTAAGTTTAGCCAGACTCCACACGCAAACCAAATTCTGCTAAAATTGCCACGTGTTTTTGGAGACCATACAAATCCTCTGACTTTTGAATGTTACCTTCACAAACCCTATCAGTCTAGATATATCTACAATACTTTTCAGAAGTCCCATTAAAAAAGAGAGTGACTTCAGGTTTTTAATGGTCATTTGCCCTGTTTTGACGTAAGAAAATCTGAGAGACTTCGGAGGAAGATACTACCAGCAGAGGTCTCCAAGAACCTGGTTAATACTTTTTCCCATGTAATCAGATAAAAAAAAAATTAAGATTCCTGAAAGACAGGTAACAACTTTGGATAGAGACAGGGGCCAGAGAAAGGTCTGAAAGGCTGAATTAAAAAATATCATATCAAAACGGTAAGTTCAATATCCAGTTGGTATGATTATACGTAAAATACTAGTGTATCTACCATGATGTGATGCTGGATATATACTCTCGGAGAGCGGAGTGCTTTTTAAAACCGTGTTCAGGCTGTGCCAGATGTGTGCTTAATCCCACACCTACCACGCTGCACACTTCTCATGGTGCCTACAAAGCACAGAAGAAAGCTGAAGAATTTTGCCCAGCATCTGTACTCCGAGGGACTTGCAAAAAAGCAGAAAGGCAAACGGAACGCGATGACAATGCAGAAGCAAAAGAAGCAGCTGAAGAGGAGACGCAAGTGGTGTTTACTTCTCTGACCGCCCCTCCCGCCCCTGTAATATTTTAAGCTTGTTTATTATCTGTCTCTAAAGAGATATGAAAGGGAAAGCATTTAAACACAGGAAAATGAAAGTCAGTTCTGTCATATGGAGTAAGAACTTTAGCAATTCCATTGAACTGAGACACCCCGCACAACTGCAACAGGTTCAGTGGCTCAAGGACATTTGCAAATTACTCATGAATTTGCATATTTACTATTCTAACAGCATCCAACTCATAATTTTGAAGAGAGTCTTATGATACTGTTAAAGGAGCTCTATAAAACCACACAGATTCATTTGCCTTTTTTTGCAGTAGTGAGTGTTTTACTGATTTCCCACATGAAAACAAAAAAATTCAGACAAAACGACTGAAAGCAACCTGTAAAGGAAGAAAGCCCATGAAAGGTAAGGCTCTATAACATATAAGCGTACGTTATAGAAAAAGAAAGCACACTCTCGTGTCAGGAGCAAAGAAAATTCAACACTTATCCTTATTTCGGGCAGACTCCTCAAATAAGGAAAACTCTCACCCAACGCAGCAAAAGCCTTTACCTGCCCAGTCCTTCTGCTGTACTTTGGAGGTTTTGCATCGGAACTCCTGCCCTAAGGAGTGGTGCTGAGATTTAAACGCGCGGTCCTGGAAGTGCCGGGAGCTGCCCCCTCGCTGGGCGCTCCGCTCTTTGGGGCAGCACCCGGAGCCGCAGCCTTGCACCGCGCGCCGCTCTTCACCCCCTCCGGTTCTTTTAACCGGCTAAACTTTCAATCCTAAAGCCATTTATGACTACAGAATGAGCACAACAGGTCAAAAAATACATCTCAGTGAAAACCGGAGGAGTCCTTTGTTTCACAGGAGCTTCGCTCTCTGCTGCTCTTTGGGAGACTTTTCTAATTAGGTCAACCTCTCCTTTCAACAGTTCATTTCAGAGAATAGCAGGCACGCTCTTGACTTAATCTTGAGTAATACACAAGGGTTGGTTCATGCAGCAAATATGTTTGAGCCACCAAATGAGAATCACCATAATATAATGAAATTTGACAGCCTCCCATTGGGGATCATACCAAGACATGGTAATGTGACATAAGATTTCAAGCATGATAATTAAAATAATTCAAATAAGGATATGAAACCAGCTCCACGCTACAACATTTTCTGGTATAGTAACATTATGTGAGATAATGACAAGGTTTAATTTGTGACTGGTAGTAGTGTTCTAGCAAAAGTCCTTCAGATCATTGCAGTGGCGCTGACCAAAGATGGATTCTTCCATATCATGGGTCTGGAAATATTTTGGCTCTATTTGGAGTATGTAGATATTACCAGCCTTGGAAACATCCCAGAGGAAAAATCTGGTACTAAAGAATAAAATTACATGGAAGCTGATTAAGAATTCATCTGAGTTGCAAGAAAAATTCATATGCTAAATCTATAAAGTGGGAGAAAATGCTTAGAAATATAAGCACGACTCTTACCTAAGGATAGCTTTAAAGAAAAACCTCCCCCTCCTAGGTGATGAGAGCTGCCTGGAATTTGTACTCAGAGGTACGGAAGAAAAATGATGGCAGCAGTTAGAAAAAATCTTGTTTACCTTTGATCACCTTCCAGTCTTCACCAACGCAAAGCAGGGCACTTTAAACCGCGTGATGAGGAAAGTATGTCCAAATATACTCTTACTTCTCTAAGACCAAAAAATCCAGAATGGGTCTGTCCTTCATTATAATAAATTGAAAGGCAAAAGTAGACACTGGAAAGCTGGACCAGAAATCATGTCCTAAAAGGCATTTGAAAATGAAATGACACAGCCGGTGATGATGCATCGCATCAGAAATGAGTAACAAACCCAAGGAATTACGGGAGCAATGTGAGAAATAAACCAGAAATAAATCTGTAGGACCTTGCAATCGCCTGCGAGTTCAAAACAACCCAAAAGACTAAAGCAAATGAGGGACTAATACATATACAGAATCCAATTCTCGGTCGGTGTATATTGATTTCAGTGTTCCTAAGCCAATTTATAGCAGCTGATGACCTAGTGCAGGCTGTGTAATTCATCATTAATGGCAGATGAAAGGCTGAATGACTTGTCCATTACTATATCTATTCTAAGGAGATTGCGACTGAGCCCAGGATCAGAGAAGTCTAAAGACCAGAAAGCCAAGCATAAGAAGTAAGAAAAACAGATGGGAAAAATACATGAGTAATTAAAAATAAAGAATGCAGCCAGTGTATAAGGTTTGTGCAGACAAGTGCACGCGTCATCCTGGTCCAAATGGGGATATAGCTTCTGTAAACAAAACCCATATGTCCCTAATTTGTTATCCTTCCCAACGATCTCAGGAACGTGGAACCAGACTTTAAGTTACCACTTTTCCTTTTCTCTTCCTTTCCTCCTCTTAATCCCTTCCTCCTGACCTCTACCACCAACTAAGGACTATTTGAAATCTATACAACTTCAAAGCTGTGCAAATCCTCCACCAAAGTCATGGGCTTGAATGTTGCACCTAAATGAGCTCCATTTGTCTGCGTCTTTGGGAAGCTCACCAGATCCTGCCATGCGGGCAGGATGTCTCCTTTCGGCCTCTCCAGAAGACTGTCCATAATGAACCAGCCTGGGAGTTCTGCTTGGGACTAAAATATTAAATATCAGAGGAAAAGAAACAGAGGACGATTTGAAGGAGTTAACCTAGTTGATAAAAACTACTTAAATTGTCCCTACCTCTTATCTACCTCCTGTTCCATAAGCTATTCTGCACCATTACATGGCTTTCTCCCCAGTTACGCCGGGCACCAAAGGACTGTAGGTATTACAGGCACGTTCATAAATCCCAGTCCTCAGGGATTTAGTTATTTTTTATCCCTGACGCTCTAGACTGCAGCTACCCAGGGGAATAAGGAAGATGTGGGGTGCTCTATGAGTAGCCTTCACACTTCATTTCTCATACTGATTTCTATTTTTGCTTCTGCTGCTGGAGAGCTATTTTTCCAAGCCAAAATTACAATAGCTTGAGCGCTTTTTCGGAATCTCCTAAAAATTGATTTCTCTATAAGCAGGTTTCCAGCAATCCCTTGGAAAAGGAAAAGTGAAGGAGAAATACGCCTGTTCTCTGTGCAGAAACTTGTTCTGGATGCAAGACTTCCCTTGGGCAGCAAATTATTCAAAACTCGGAGCTACTCCCTCCTGCACTAAAGTCTGAGAAAATAAACATCCCACTGGTAGGAGTCAAGACATCCTCCCTCGGAGCAGCGATTCTCCCCAGGGTGAGCGTAACCAACTGAGACTGGGCACTGCAACGGCTGCTCCCAAGGCCAACCACCCCCTTCTGCAAGGACGGATTTGGCTGCTGCCAAGTGTTTAAGTGGTGGTTAACCAAGAGTTAAATTGGCACAATATTCTGAAACAACACAGGATTTGAGAACTTTAAATAAAATGGAGATGCTTGAAGGTGAGAAATCAACTGGCAATGTAACCGCATAACAGGTAGCAAACTGGGTTTTCTAGTGAGGCATGTAAATTATAATTAATAATAATATATACTTGTCCTATTTATGTGAATTTTCTTGTATTTTTATCAGTCCAGAAACTCATTTTATTTCAAGTGGCTTTGAACTTTCAGCAAATTATTTGTGATCTGGGACCTAAACGGAGCAGAGACATACAACTGCCTGATTTTCACTTATGCAAATTTCCTTTTTAGACCTCTAACCATAATGAAGAGCATAATACGATTTACATTCGAGGTTGTTTTATAGAGTGGCATAAAGTAGCTTTCGCACGAATAAAACACAGGCCCACTGATGAAAGGGGGACTCTTTTCACTACAAAATTAAGGAGCCGCATAAATTCCTGGTGGGACTTTGATTTGAAAAGTATTTAATCTGAAAAGCGATCCGCCAGTTAAATGGCTTCTGCTGAATGTCTTACACAAAATGCTGCAAAGAACTGTAATTAGTTACAAACAAGTCTGTCTCTCTGCTAATGCGGATGCCGCTGTGCTGACACTTCTAGAAACCATTTTAACTGCAAATTTTTCCTCCTCGCCTTGGCTTGCCAGCAAGGTGCTGGGCACAGAGTGGATGAGCTCAGGAGAGAGAGAGATGCTGGAGGACCCCGGAGCAACACAGGCGATGCCGAGTCAGCACTTGCATCCGTGCCAGCCGAAACTGAGCCATTTTGGTACTTGGGTGTTTTCCCTCTCTTCCAGGCTGTGTGAGAAAGTGTTGATCGACTGGAAAGCCCAATCACAGAATCACAGAATGGCGGGGGTCGGAAGGGACCTCTGGAGCCCACCCAGCCCAGCCCCTGCCAGAGCAGGGTCACCCAGCGCAGGCTGCACAGGGCCGCATCCAGGCGGGTTGGAATCTCTCCGGAGAAGGAGACTCCACACCCTCCCTGGGCAGCCTGTGCCAGGGCTCGGGCACCTCACAGTAAATTGCACGTTTTTGGCCATAATTCTGACAGCCACGCGTTCCCGGTGGCGGTGCAGCTCCTCAGCCCCAGGAGAGCAAAAAGTCCAGGAGAGCAATAAGATGGTGTGGTGGTACGGAGACCTCTAACGATGGTCAGCAGGGAGAAGCGGGCCAAGGCACGTCGGCAGAGCTGTAGAGGGGTGGCGAGGCTCTCGTCCATCGCGGGAAAGGCTTTGAGCACGGGGATAAGCAGCCGCAACAACGCCGTATGAGTTCGCTGTGCTTGTGCATCTGCCTGTCGCCTTTTGTCCTACGCTCAGGACAACCTTTGGGTTGTGACTGTCCGTCTGACAAAGGAAGACCTGACTGAAACGGCATCTAAACTTAACATGAATGTGATGATAATAAATAAGCTCTCCTTGATGCTGGTTTTATGAATGAAAAGGCAATTTCTTTTTAAATTAGCTAGCTAAGGTAATCTGTTTACTGTACTTCCGCCAAAAAAATTATTGTCGGCGTTGCTTTTTGCTCAGGATATAAATCTTACCCTCGCGGAGGGTTATCAAATTTAAAATTTATGAGCAGGCAGATTAAAAATAGAATCAGGTCAATGGGAGCGCTTTCGAAACGCTGCGGATCAAAACACCCAGCTGACGGCGTGGCGGACCCTCGCCGCCGAGTTCACTGGAAAAGCAGGCCCTGGAAGCAGAGGCGGCGGTGCCGCCGGCGCCGTGGGGGTGACCTGCTCCGGCCATGCCGACGCCAGCTCGCGCCGGGCCCTCGCCGGCCTCGGCCACAGGGAGTGACGAGCCCCGGCTCCCGAGGGCGTGGGGTCTGCGGGGAACAGGCCGCCAAGTCAGGAACGCAGCGCGACGCGCGTTTGTGGCTGCTAAACGAGGGTGGAAAAGAAGAGGTTTTGCAGTTTAATTTGCTAGTTCTCAGGAGCTAATCTGAGGTACACAGTATCTGGTTAGGAATGGCAGACAGAACAAGAAACTTATGGCAAGAAAACAAGTGATATGTTGTTCAGAGTTATAATAGCCAAGGAAACAGGTATAAGTCACTGTAATTGCATTAACATTAACATGTTTTCTATCGTGTAGGTCTATCTATCAAGTAGGACATACAGCACTCGGAACAAATGCTTTTGGAGAGCAATAAAACACAGCCTGTTGCAGGGGCACAAAGCACAGAAGATGGAGGAAGAATAGATCTTGCACGTTTAATTAACCTTTCCTGCTACAACAAGAATGTCAAACAACTTCAGTGTCGCTGATATGCTAACAGAGGAAAAAATAAACATTGATACAAGAATGAAATACAGCAAAAGTCAACCTTCCCTGACAACTTCCAGGAGCACTGAAAGAAGCTGACAACGGAGGCAAGGCTGGGTTATCTACAGTGAGCAGGCAAATTTGAATTCCATTTTCTTTTTCTTCTTTTATACTACGCAGAGAGGCAGATAACTGGGTTTAAAGGAGTCACGCCGCTAGAGCCAGCCTGCGATCTCCAGGGCACGCGTGGTGACAGAGCACGTCCCCGCGCGCAGGCGGCACGTCCGCCCGCCCGCATCGCAGCCTCCGGAGCGTTCCCTCTCCGGGCGCCAGCCCCGACCCGCCACAAGACATTTGAAAAGCTCTGCCAACGTTACAGTTGTATTTCAATAACGACATAACGCTTCTCAGCTTTAAAAAGAAAAATGATTAAGGAAAATGACTTACTTTGTTTCAACTGTCCGTATAAAATGTTTACAGTAAATTATTTTCCCTAAAAACATTTCACTGCCACGTGAAACTCCAGAGCCTACCTTACAGAAAGCAATTTTTTTTTTAAACAAAGATCTGTTTTCAGCACTAAATGTCTGCCAAACACAAGCTATCCTTGAAAACCGAATACTTATGAACTCGTAACTCATCATCCTCAAGACAACAAGGAGGATATTTCAGTCAATTATCTTTAAAAGCAGCAACTAGCAGAGGTGGCAGGCGAACACCTCTCCGTAGGGAACTCCGCTGCTCACATGAAGAAAAGCAGATGTAAGGACAGTTCCCAGCATCACAGAGAGAGGAGGACACTCCTCTTCCCATACAATCCTGAGCTGCTTTGCTGAAATGCCGTCTTGAGTGTGAAACCCAGCACTAGCCACGGCGGCAGCTTTTGTGTAGGATCTGCAGTCCTCCGGGAACGGCACCCAGACTGGTACATTCATCGTGGTAATTAGATTGTAATTCAATATATGCTATGGTGGGAGTATACCAAAGGCTCCATTTACTGCTTTGTAAGAAAGGCAGGTTTGGCCGTGGGTTGAGCAAAACTGTACGAATGATGAGTCTTTTCATTTACTGTCCACATGGGAAAAAATGAGGAGAAACATGCATTGTTTGATGAACAGAAAAAGAAATCTTAAAGTCTTTTAATTTAAAAAAACCCAGTTGGAATCAATCCCAGATTCTTTCCTTAACATGAAAGATTTCACTTTGTTCTTGTATTTCGCTCCTTTTTAATGTTTTCTCTTCTTTATATTTTACTCAATTTTAAAAGAAGTGTTCATTTAAAATGGAAGCCCCAAAAGTTCTGATTTCTAAATGCAATGTCTTTTAGAAATATTTCCAATTTTAAAACATCCTTATATATGCCTTTTTTTTAAAAAAAACTACATTGCTCACCAAATCCAATCCAGTTTTGCCAGGAGGGTTATTTCTCAAACTCTTTTTCTGCGGCAAATTTACTATAAATCAAAAACATTCTTCTCATGTCTGGAGTTCAACCCAATCTTCCCTGCTGACAGAAGCTGGGCCCTCAGGAACATTTGGGGGAGAAAACACTGAATTTCTCTCCATGTGTTCGATAAAGAACAACATTCTATTATGCTCCTGAAGATGGTAACAGGGCAGCAACAAAACAAAGATTTTTATGACGGTGGGGAGGTCTCTGCACGCGGGGTATGTAACCTGCAGCCTTCTCCCGTCCAAAAAACATCAAGCAGAAACTAAGTACCAAACCAACAGCCCATCCGTACCTCTGAAGCCCCTCCCCGTGACTCTCGTACACCTCTGCGCGGGTAAACCCACAGTAACTCAGAACAGGTAAAACTTCCCCCTGCAAGCTTGGTTCATCTCCTAGAAGCCTTTAATTTGCTTTGCAAGACAGAGCTGCTTCCAGCAGAAATTTGGGGATGGGCAGACACTTGTATCACGATTAGAGGTACGAACGCATCTTCTGCTTAACACAGAAGGCCTACGAAGCTGACGTTTTACATTTTTATTGTGCCCCGATTTCAGTGTAAGAAGAGCAGGTGTAGAAAGTCTTTGGGTGAAGAGGGCTCTGCCGGCTCCGACAGGGTTAAATCCCAACTTTCCAGGCTGGGCAACCAGTGACCCCTCTTGAAAGCAGTTCTTAATTGGTTATAAGCAATTAACATTTATTAACACAAGCCGGGGCAACACACACACAATAAATCCCAAGTTGTGACCACCACGATGCTCCACCAGAATACCTGCTTTACCCTCACAGACGCAAGAAGGCAAATGAGCCGTTTGCAAGCGTTTTCTGCATGTTACCATGCCAATGTCCTTCCAGCGACGTGCTTTTGTTCCACCTGCTGATTCTCGATTAATATGCACTATTCAGACAGGTTTTACTTCAAATTACATCCTTTTTTTGAGATGTGCTGTTTTTAAAATAAAGTAATTTTAAAATACCCCCCAAAATGACTTCCTCACAAAATATTTACTGCATATTGCACTTGCTACAATAAAGCGCCCGGAAAGCAGGCAGTCTGCTTACCATAAAATGTCAGCTGTCCTCGTGCCACGTTTTTCCCTCTCACATTTTCAGCTACACACTCATAGAGTCCAGCATCTTCTTGTTGAAAATTTGGGATTTCAAGAAGGCCACTTGATCTGTGTCTCCTGGCTTTTCTGGGTATCTGTTTCCCATCCGCTCTCCTCCAGCTAATCGTAGGAACTGGGCTAAGTAAGAAAAACAAAGCAAAATAAGACTCGTAGAAAAAGCGATGGATCTTGTCCTGATAAGCTCTTGTCTGAACAACTGAACACTGCTTCATGTCTGAGGATGATGAGGACGTGGTCAGTCTGAACACTCTGCATAGGATCTGGAGCAATTTTATTATGGGTGGCCTATATATAATATAAATATACATATGTATACCAATGGTGTATCACTCACATAGTCTTAAAAGCAGGAGACTGTATATTATAGAAATGCTTTTTTGACAAAGTTGAATTTGGGATTCTGCTGTGACAATACACTCATTTTCTTACCAGTCCCACATTTTGATTTTGGAAGTGTTGCTAGGGTTCACTCTAGAAACAAGAGACGTGTTTTAAGTGTCGCATGACACCTCAAAACAAGAGATGTACAACCACATCTTTACAAAATAAGTTACATCTTCTCTCTTCCTTGGGAGTTTGTGTTTCTGGTGAGAAAGCCCCTGCTCCCCAAGTCCTTTGCTATGAATGCTTGCAATGAGTAACTGCTGCTGAGCAAAGCAAAGGATTAGCAAGTCTTGCGAACTCTACAATACAGCACTGTGAAAGTGAGAAGCTGGAGGAATGATAATAACGGATCAAAACTTACTTCCCCAAGGCGAAGCACTCCAGTTTCACCGTTGTTCCTTTTGCAGATGGAACCGTTTCTGGGAACTGCACTTCTATTTTGGGCTCATACTCTCCCATCACCCCTGTGAACATAAAATAGATGCTAAGGCTTGGCTGGATTTTTGCAATAAATTCGCAAGTGTTCCCGTGCTAGCACAGAGCCGTTCTATACATCATTACTTGCCCAATTAATCCATTCATTTTAAACATGGCCTGTTTCTAACAGCCGTGTAGTGTGGGCTCTTTTCCCATTTACTGCCAGAGGAAAATCTGAACCAGCGCTCCACACCATCTGCCAAAGATTAAAATTTCTTCATGGCTCTGTTACTTTTTGCTTTTGAATATTCAGGATTTTTGCAGGTAACTTGTGAAATAAGGGAAGCAATAATAAGGGAGGTTCACCACCTTCTAGAAAATGAAATGCGGAACAAATAGCCATTAGAAAAAGTTTTAAAAGCACTGGAGCTAATCAAGGGTTCTATTAACTTCAAGGATTTAGATGTGCAGAGATCCTATCCTCTTCGGGTAATTTCTTTGTTTTTACTGCTCCAGTAAATCATGTATTGTGGCAGCCTCTTTATGAAATCGTGTTTAAAAATTTGTGCACATAAAAAGGCCATTATATTCATGATAAATGGCTACATTTCTAGTCACTGCACTGCCTTAAAACCGGCACGTATAATTTCACCAATAGTGATTATCAGCTAATTGATGATTGCAGTTTAAATCTTAACTGCGCGGCGCTTCCCGGGCGTTGGCCAAGCGCAGGGCAGGCGAGGAGCGTGCGGGCTGCGAGGCGGGAGCGCTGCTGGATCAGACCATACGAATGCCACCCGTACGCACAAATACAGAAATGAGATAGCACGAGTCATACAGAAATGAGATAGCACGAGTTCGCAGAGACATTCAGGTAACTCAGGGCTGCTCACGGTGGCCTGCAGTGCTGCTTTCTGTCCCCCTGCTTTGCAAAGAGAACGCAAGAAAAGCCTTTTCTCTTTACTTTTTCACAGGTAGAGTTATAAAGTTGAAAATGCTCAGTATGAGGGCTTACGTCAAGTCTACCTTTACTTGTTGACCTGTGTATTATCTGTTCTGGTGCAACAGCAGGTTACATCATCCTTCTTCCAACGCGTTAATTGCAAATAAGCATTGCTGCTATATTATTTAAACAGTAGCTGCTGCACATCAGTCACCAAAATTAAATGCATTTATTAACAATACGAACACTCACTCCATAGTGATGTCCTGGCCAGCACATATAGCAGGAAACCCACAAGTCTGTGTCAGCGCTTTAGCATTTACATACTATACAAACAAGAACTATGCGGCACGCTACTCGTTAGCCCTCTGCACGTTAACACTGCAGCCCTGAAGGGCTGGAAGTGTCTGTTAGTTACCATCATGGAAAATCCTCTCTGTTCTCCTGATAGTGACTTGCCAAATCTTCGCAATCTGGCCTAAATTTCTCCAGACTCCGTGCTGAACGTTTGCTGGGCAAGCTTCAGCCCAGACGAGAACAGCTGCTGCCCAGCGGTGTCCAAGGGCAAGGCTGGGTGTGAACGTCTGGGAGCAGCAGCACCGTTTTGCCGATACTAGAACTTAGTGAGACGTTTTCCTGGAAGAGTATTTCCACGTTCTACAATAAGACTACAAACTAGGCAGAGGAAGAGCTTTTGAGGATATGCTTCCCATGAAAGCCCGACCAGATTCAGGGAGCTGCCTCGCCTTGGAAGGTGCTGGCTTCCAGGCTGGAGGCTTACCTGAAGAAGCTACGGTCTCCATCACCCTCCTCGAGACAGCTGAAGAGCTCCTGGGTGCCTGCGCCACCAGCCCCCCCGCCCCACCACAGCCCAGGCGCACGAGCAGAGAGGATGCAGCTCCCTGCAGAACCACTCCGCAGGCTCCACCGGCAGCCAGCTGGAAGGTGGGACACAACACGGTGGCCAAGTAACACAGGAGAAAGGGAGCCGGCCCGAGGAGCCGCCTGCCCGCTGACCGGCCAGCTGCAAACCAGTCCTCAACAAGCAAAATCCAGGAGAACGGTTCCCCCTTCTGCGCCTGCTCCACTCCTGAGGCAGGAACTCGGTCCCCTTAGGCCAAGCAGGCTGTAAAGTGTCGTGTGACACTAACGGGCTATTTAGGAAGTTAAGGCAGAGTGAATTATTTATACATTATTCACCTGACAGAGCAGGAGACAAGGAATGGGAGGGAAGAAAAATGGCTTTTTTTGCCTTCTCCTCACTCATTCCTCTTGTTGTTCCCATTTCTTTGCCTCAAGCTGGGTCTGGAGAGCTCCAACGCCCGGGTGACAAACGCCAGACCGGGATGGGAATGCTGCCTGGGGCTGTAGGACATGGGCCTTGGCCACCATTACCCACAGCCCTGCAGCTCAGGCAGCCGCTGCTGCCTCTCACAACTGCGAGGGCAGCCGTTTTACCAGCGTTACTGCAAACTCTGACCACGTAAAAATCAGGACTCGTATCTGGAAAAATCACAAGGCTCCCACTGCCATTACAACCTACCTACATATATAGAGAGAGGGTATGCTCAGAGTCCTGCCATCTCCGCTTTATAGGAGGAACACCAGTGCAGATGAGGTATCTCCATCCCGAATCTAAGACCATTTCCATGCAGACAGTCCTTATTATTCCTGCTGTTCCTGGGCGATTTAACACCAGACTTAGCCATGCAGGTGGAAGGGATGGGGGAGAAAATAAACAACTAAAATAGATCCTGGGTTTGTAGGCTGGAGAATGCTTCCCGTGTCATGGCACATCAGATGCTCTACGTGTTTGCATTTCAGAGGCTTTCGTATTTGTCTTCCAATTTCAAGGCTTAAAAACGTGCTTTTGGATCAAAGTCCCAGGAATTCAGAAGCGAGCTAATTTGTCTGAGGAGATGATATGCATTTCCTGACAACACCTGTGAAATGTTAAAGTTTAATTGGCCCATACAGCTGCCACTGATGGTAATTTTATTCCAGGACTTTTTCAGTTCTTTCCTACTATTACTGTTTTAATTCTGATGTAAAAAAATCCAAAGTGCATTTTAAAGAGAAGAAGTAAAGTACTGCAAGAGTGGCGGCTGTGAACACCTGGGTGCTCCTAACAGGCTTTGGCTGGTGTTAGCTGCAGGGCCGGGATGGCCCGGAGGGTCCCAGAGGTGCTGCGGTGGCACGGGGGTGGCACCCCCGGGCACACGCTGCCCTTCCAGGGAGCGCAGTGCAGAGACCGCGGCCTCGACGGGGACAGGGCAGCCAGACGATGGACACCGGCTTATTAAATGGAGCAGGTAGTGTGGCAGGTTTGTTCCCTTTCCTCCCTCTCTCCCAGTCCGTATCGACGGCGAGCTGTGAGACAGCTTGTTTGGGAAAGAGCCATTCAAATTTAAATCCTTTTTCCGTCCGAGCTGCAGTAAGTGCTACAGTCCTAGCGGACACCTTACTTCAGGCTTTAGGATCATTCTCAACCTTTGGTGCCGTATACATTTAGCTATTTATTTTATATCCCAGCACGAAAATAGCTCAGAGAGCCCTTTTTCCACAACTGGTGCCAACTGATATGGTCAGGACCCTGCAGCACCCAAGCTAAACCCAACCTCAATACCTTCAGAAACCTAGAAAACCATAATATCTTTTATTTTTTCCTTTTATACACCAGCACTTACGTGATGTGGAAGGGCAAGCTGCTTGCCATTCCTGAAGACCTGTCCTGGAATATGGGGGCACATTTCGGGAGGACAGGTCCCCAGCCGTAACTGTGCAGTTTTGGGGACTGTTGCGCTTACGTGACACTCTATTTAAATCTTTTCTCCACCTGCACGGCAAGCATCCTCACCGCCACAAATCCATACAGCTACACGAAAATATTTAAATAGGGGGTGACTGCATGCATTTATGGGAGGGAATGAAGAGGGACAGAGGAAAAACGTCCTTTTCCCAGAACACACTGTACTTTGTACACTGTATTTACCACCATCAGATAACCTCTGTCCATAGCAGCGACAGCCTGAGCTCTCGGTGACCGCGACAGCTGCCTCGGCACGGTCTGTTCCTACCACCATCCCGTAACCCTCTATGATGTTTCTCTCTCCAAGGAGGAAAAGCTGTCTGGGGATAAGCTGTCTGGGGATAACTAATGGGATAAGAAGCACCTTCTGCTTCCACAGCACAGCGATAGGGAAGGAACCCGAGTTCTGGCAACAAGAGCATGTACCGCTGGTTACAAAAAGCCGCTGCAAACCACATCGGGAGAGCTATAACTCCGGAGCCTCGCAGCTGAAAACAAGAAAAAGAGAAGCACAAAAGGCACAGGTGGGGAAAGCAATCTGCCTACAGGATCTGATTTCATCCCCTACGCCCGTATCTTTTCCCTTTACAGATTACAGCTCAAAAGCCTGGCATTGTAAAGCAAGCAGCGCTTGAAAAAACATGCTGAAAAGCCGTTTTTCCAGGATGATTCCATTCAAGTAAAACAACCACGACAAAGACGGCAGGTATTTGATGTAAAAAGCCTAAATGATTCACGACCGACTCTAGAAAAATTACTGCCATAAATTGAAGAAGAAATGTGAAAAGCAACCCAGGGTTCTCGCAGGCGCGATGTCAGCCCAGCGCGTGCCGTCCCGCACGCCCCGACCCGCAGCGGTGAGCTGCGCCTGGGGAACGAGGGCTGCTCGTCAGCTCGACGAGCAGTCTGAACGTTGGCTACGGTAAGAACACCCACCACGTAACTCGTACGTGTGTCTATCAAAACAACTGCAATTCTTGATGTCGAACAGCATAGGGTCAGCCCAACTGTGAGCATCCAAACTCTTTTTTCTTCCTACAGCTCCAGAATTGGGAATTTTTAAAGTTTTTGAGTGAGAGATTAGCACCAAAGTAGAGAGTCTTCTCTTTCTCTTTTCAACTCAGTGTGAAATAATTAAAAAACCAAATATAGGCGCTATTCTTAGTTCTATGCGACCAGTATTCCTTTTGGATAGCATCTTACTCCACCGCTTGTTTCTTTCAAAGTAACGGGGCTATGTATAAACTACAGGGATCCATAATTAATTCTGCGTGACAGCAAAAATGTTTTGCAGTTTAAAAATAACTTTGATTTTTGAGAAAAACAGAAATTTCACAAGGAGATTGTTGTCAAGTACCTGGATTTTTTCGGAATTCACAAAAAGTGTATCAATATGAAGCCAACCAGGCAGTAACTCAGAAACTTTTAGCAACAGACAATTTTAGGAAGGATGCGTTGGAGGAGGTCGGACTCTCCCGCTGGGACGCCAGCCCTCCAGCCCAGGGCTGAGGGGCCTCAGAGCTGCGTCAACTGCTCCGTAAGTCGGGAGCTGCCGGGGGGACGGAGACCCCCCACCCCTTCTTCTGCGCTGCACGAGGGCGCCCGCAGCCACCGTTCCTTGCTGCCTGCCCAGGCGGCAGCCAGAGGAGCAGCTCAGTACACGTCAATCAATCGGGAGAGGTACAGTATGAATTTTTTTTCCACTTAACTAACTGAAATTAAATGGAACTGACACATTAATTGTTGATGAGCTAGCCTTCAAGCCTACTAATTTAATGATAAAGTGTTGTAAGGAAAATAACACGTCGTATATATTAAGATATACTGGACATGTCAGATATGAATACAAAAGATAAACAAGACAACTCTGCCAGCGGAAATACGATGTGCCTCGCATTCTACTCACTTCTGTTGTTCACACTTCTGAAGCAACATATGTAATTTCTCTTTTCAAGTGTCATAGTGCGTTATATTTGGATTTTATAGGGCTACTCTATGTGGAATGAAAAATTGAGACCTGCTGATTTTAAAAATGAAGCTTGCCTGTAATACTAGTGCAGTCCTATTTTAAAATACACATTTAGCCTGCGTTCAGCTTTCAAGTACAGCCATCTTTGGCTCTACAGATACACCGGCACCTTTCCTGTTTAACTCAGGAATGTATTCCCCAGCCCCTCAGAGCTTCAATTAAAGTTTCATATCTTTAATAAACAGCAGAGTGCACTTCA